>JAWNOP010000032.1:707804-1415609 GCA_035045925.1 Drosophila atripex
GATTAGCACGGGACACAAATGTACGGGCACCCGGGACGGAGTGGAACAAATGGCCTAAAAATAACGTTCCAGGACGGAAGTAGCTGGGCAAGACAAACTATCGGCGATTAGACAAGCAAAGTAGTGGCATTAATATTGGGACGGCTGGCTTTTAAAGGGGCATCCGAGTCGTTCCCGATACTTTCTTTCTGCGGCTCTTTCCTCTCCCAGATAGAAGATTATCAGTCATCGCATATGTTTTACTCGTCTGCTTCTCCGACTCAGGAAAGTAACACAAATTATGGGTTAGCCTCCCCTCCGGCTCCCCCGGCTGCTCCTCTGCAGTCCCCGCCCCAGGCCGTGTAGATACACACAGCCCATCAGAGACACGAAAAATCTTTGAGGCGAACTCAGACCCAGACCCAGACACAAACCCAAACCCAAACCCAAACCCGAACCCGAACCTCAAACAAAACAAAGACCGAGTAACTTCATGAATGAAACAATAGCCAAGACGAGGCGAAAGACAATGACGGAGCTACCCGCCACCCCCCACAGCTCCTTCCTCTCGCCTCGATGTAAATGGCTATTCCTTGGTTCATCCGCATTTCAAGTGCCCAGTTGGCTTTTGTTCCTTTTCGGCGGGCTCTCCGGTCGGTCCGTCCACTTGGAACTTTTTGCGCCGTCCGAGCTGTTTCGCCTTGTATACATTTTTCGGTAGCCGCAGGAAAAAGTGCATAACATGCCCCGCTGGCCCCGGCACTCTGGCCGGGAGAGGCAAGTGGGTTCCAGCAGGAGCTACTTTGCTTATGCACTTAAATTTTTTACTGCCCTCGGCAGCAGTGGCGGCAGCGACAGCGGCAGCAGACAAAGCCAGAAAGAGGCAGTAGATACAAACTACTTTCAATTTGTAATTTGTAGCTCTGCCTGCGAGGTAGGACGAGAAAGAAAACCCCGGGAGGTGTGAAGGATTTATTATTTTTTGCTGGGTTTCGTTTGCCGCCTTTCCACTCCGAGATAACACTCCGAACACTCAGTATGCCTTGGCAGGCACTTGTTACCAAAAACAGTTAAAAGGCTGCTTTCCGCCTGGGAAAGCGTCAAGGATATAGTTAATCGATATAGTCCGTGGCAGGCGGCGCAGACACCGTGGCCGGGGAAGCTCAAACACTCATTGGTCGCCTAATGAAATATGCATGGGGCAAGCCCGAAAAGAGGCACGCCTCCGACTCGATAAATCAAAATACAATGCATATTAAGTGCGAGCAATGAATCGGAGAGGAGGAAGCCTTGACCTATGACCAGCACTCTCCTGCTGGCCGACTGCTGGCGGGGTCGCGATACTCTATGGATTTTAATTAATTTGCGAAACCAATCCGCTACGCGGAGCTACTTCGCCGAGCCTGGCTGCTTCCTTGGCTGGCATAATAAGAAATTCAATTTCCGCTGCCTCGTAATTATTTTCTTTCAATTTCAAAACAGACGCCGCATGAATTATGGCCTCGCCCGTGGAGGCGGAAGCCTGGACAAGTCAGTTCACCCACGCCGGAGAGTTGGCAACTGGGATTGGGATTGGGCCAGGGCCTGGGCCCTCGGATTATGCAGCTGCATAATTAGTGCGAAAAGGGAAAAAACTATGGCCGCGACGGCGCTGCATAAATAGTTCTCGAAGCAAAAAACTCTTCAGACACAGGGCTGAAGAAAAAATGCATTGAGGAGCTGGGAGCCTCGGAGCTGAGCCGGGGAGGCATGAGGAAGATCCAAGCTAAACGGCGGCGACTGTTGCGTGCATTGAATTTAAAATTAGCCAAGATGTGAGACAGGCCGGGTGAAGGATGGTCCCAGGGACCAGCAACGTCAGGTTGGGCTCTAGCTGATGAACTTCGCGGATCCGGAGGTTGAGTTCCTTTGAGAAATCTCAGCCTGGTCTCTGGGCAAGAAAGCGTTCCGAGCGAAGAAGTATGTGCTCTGAATGGATTTTCAGCGCAGACTGTTTTCAGAGAAGGACGTTTTGCATATGACGTGGAGCTTTGACTAAAGTCTGCTGTGGCTATACCCTGCGAAAGGGTATTCCCGGCTAACCAGGACATATAGTTTTAAATAAGATCTGAAATTATTGTTGGACGCCTGCATTCTGCAAGGGTGTCTGAGCTTCGACTCCAAGCCGGTTTCCCTGTCCGACAATTTGCGGTGGCTTGAAGCATTTGCTGAAATGTTTCCCCCAATCCCAATCCCAATCCCAACCCAGTCCCCAACCCTGTCCCCAACCCAATCCTCATCCCCTTCGCCCCCAGGTCGTGCGCTCACGCACATGCCGAGATTTGAATGCGCTGCGATTTTTTGCGTGTGCTGCCAAAAGCACGCTAAAGAGCCGGCAGAGCCGCCGGATCCGAGGCGGGAGCTTGTGGGGATTCTTTGTGCCGGGCTCTTGCTAATGTCGCATGTCAACGTTGTCATGTTGACCACTTTTTCTGCAGTCAGCATCGACTTGGCGTGGGCGCGGGCGTTGTCGCTGATGAGCGAAAATTACTTGTTTAGCCTTTTCCTTTTGTGCGCAGGAAAACTGGGAGTAAGCCGCCACCCCTGCCCGCCCCAAGCCGAGGTCCGACCTCCATCCTTGCGGCATGCCACAGCATGTTTGCTTAATTGCTACCTCCATGGATGGAGAGTGCGATTGGACCGGCCGAATCGCAGAGATTTTTGTAATTTACTTTTGGTTTGCGTAGGTGTCTGGGCTTGACTTTCGGCCTGAATGGTGTGATCAGCCTTTGCGCTTGCGTGTGCTGCTGCTCCCTGCCCCAAAGTTGGAAGACAGCGCACATGCTCGTACCACACCGCTGCAGCATCTGCCTCCTTGCTGCAGCCAGCAGTTTTAATTTTGAGGTGCGGAGTTTTCATTGAATTGAGCAATCTTAGGCTCGGCTCTGGGTTGAAACTAGCCACCTCAGAGGGGGCTTTTGGAGGTCCACTATTGAAAACACTGCTTTAGTCAGAGGCTGCGGCTACAATCGATGTTTTCATCACTCCTCACTCGGACGTCCACACAAATCAAATTGGTTTCATTTACTGACCACATGCGAAACGAATAAGGACCTGCCTTCTTACCTTCCTTAGGTTTGCATCTAGGCTCGCTTATAAATGTATAAAGTCTTTGGCAGACGGTCCTGTTTGCCAAAGAATACTTCTATTGCGGAGCTATTGATAATTCAAAATTCCCACAGCGGGGGCATGGAAATGAAATAACACTTCATTAACGCAGACACGCATCGGTCTAAACGTGGGGATTACGGGGGATACCTGGGACTTATCAGAACGCAAAACAAAAGGATCCGGCGGGGTCTTAATGAGCTTCTGCAGACCCAGAAAGTCGCAGCCGGGGAGCGGGTCAGAACGATGGCGTGAGAGATGCCGAGACAATCATAAGGCCTTTAGATCGCCTTGCTGATGCAGGCCAAGCTTTGGGCCCCGAAAGTCATTTGGCCAGCACACACAAAGCCCAAGCAGCAGCCGGGGCCGAAGCCGAGGCCGAGGCTAAAGCCCTTTTTGTTTGCTGCGAAACGTAATCAAGGAAGCATACCACAACCCTAGGCTGGGGAACGGGAGGAACGCAATTTTCCACAAAAAGAAAATGGCCAGAAATAAAGTCCTGCCCTTTCCGCCGTCCCGTACGAGTCTGAAGAAATTCAATGAAACCTCGAATGGCTCACAGGCGTTCTGGCTCACAGGCGACCAAGCCAATAAGCCAGCTAGCTGGCTCGGTCCATAGATGGAGGCCTTTATCCGCTTTCCGTTTTCGGAGGCGGCCAAACAGCAGAATGGCCGAAATGGTAAAATTGTCAGACCCCTTCCCCTTTCTCCCTGGCTCTGTCTCCCTCTCCCTCTCCGTCACCGACTCCGCTTTTTTCTCTGTCTCTGGAGAAAACTGGTTAGTTCCTTGGGTCTTGTAATTTAACAAGCAAACAGATTGTAATCGATTGCAGTCATCATTATTGTTGGGGCCGCTGGAGGAGAACCGTTAGGCAGCGGCCCACGCTCTCACATATTAGTCAGAAATTGAAATAGATTTCGCTTAATTTATTTTAAACAACGACCCCGACAGCGGAATCTCAGCGGATCGAGGGGTTTCGCACATGAGCCTAGCCAGCGCACTTCCTCGGTCCAACAGCTCTTTGCCGAGCAATTTTCCCATTAGGCTGTCGTCCCATAATTCCCGACCGCATCTTTTTCCTTTCTTTTGACGGACCCACCTCGTCCACCCACACGACGCCTTCGAGGAGACGATAATTGTTCCACCGCACAAATCATTTCATTCGCTCCAGCTGTCCGGCGGCGGCACATTCGTTTAAATGTTGAAGTCCCTGGAAAGCCAAATTAAATTTTTCCTCCGCCCCAGTGTCGTTCAACTTTGTCGCGCCGGCCCTAGGTTTTTTCTGGCTCGGTACGTGTCTGAAGAGATTTCGGCGATGTGAGCACACTGATTATCCACGCATCGACTTTGTCGTCGGGGTCGACGTGGTTTTTATAGGCCCCGACACGGCCGCGTACAGCGGCCATTAAATGACCCGAGGTTTCAATTTTAATGACAAGTCACTTACACAGCCCTGCTCCGAGAAGTGCACATTAGGTCTAATTGGTCGGGAAGCAAGCGAAACGAAAACATCTTGAGCGAACCATGGGCTCTCCGGGAATCTGGCTAATAGATTCACCCCGAACCGCAACATCTCAGCCATTCTGTTCAATTTATCGACCCCGGCTGATGGCAGAGCCATGGAATCCGGCACCCACTCCACCTCGAATGCGTGTCCCTTCATTACTCGAGAAACGAGCCCACCCACCTGGCGTGTGGGTGTTGCTAGGAACCCGGAACAACGTCACCGGCGTGTGCGTGTGTCAGTCGCAAATGTAGCTTGCGGTTCGCCGTTCCTGTTTGTCGATACTCGAATTGCTGATACGAAAACAACGGCAACATATTCGCATTGTGTTGTTTCTCTAGCGAACAAGGCAACAGAGTGGGGAAGTTGGGAAAAAATCCAGCACACGCGTGTGTATGTACCAGCGACAAAACTATGAAAATGAAAACTCATATAATGGCCCCGGGCCCGGAAAGTAGCGGCCCGATGTAGGAGGCCCGGCGACAGTGGGTGCCAAGCACCTAACCCAATCCGAGCTGCTCCAGGAGCGACCGCCCCCGACTCTGGCTCATTAAGGAGTCCGGCGAAAATTGCGTGTCTGCCTGCAGGAACCGAACGCGCTCGGTTGGCAAACTACTTTTATTATCATTGTATCCGCCACACTATCTCGGAGCACTATCTATCCATGTACGAGGCGTGGGCGCAGCTCGAGTAATGAAGTTGACTGCAACTCCACTCGACTGCTGCTCGAAGTCGGCTGCTCCACTCTCCACTCAGCCTCTAATGGCGTTTTAATGTGCTTGTGTGGACTTGCAATTTGATGCAAGTTTCTCGGCCTGCAATTGCCACAATGGCGGTTGCCGGCAAAATAATTGGCACCATATTGAGCAATTGGCCGTCCCAGTGGGTGCGTAACGGTTGATACTGGCTGGCGCATTTGGTAAGACGGCACTGTTATGGAAAGCTTGCCAGAAACTCTTCTAATCGTTTCTGCCACAAGAAGATGTGCTCCCCCCCTCACACCGCGTCGAAGAAATGTGATATTAAGTTAAGTGATTATCTGAAGAGCTGCTCTCATCGGGGGGAGAGGGTTTCGTTTCCCAAATGAATTCGCGGGCCGTCTCCATCCCGAGAAGCAATGAAATTACTCTGAAAAGGAGCGATTCCACCTGGATTCCCGACACAGCTCCAAATCCGCTCCCGTCCTTCCGGGGCATGCAATCAATGTAACTACATCTTGTTTGACAGCTCTTAGCATAAATACTTGACAACAGCAACGGGTTCTGAGCCTAGTCCTATTCTCGGCGACTTTGACAGTCGGAAAGTGTACGGCGGGACAGGCGAGCGACATAAAACACAAAAGGCTGGAGTGCCGAGGAGCCGGGCAGATGCTGGGGTGACGGAATACCGCCGCCTTTCTCCGCACTCCCATTTATTCCAGCCGAGCGTGAAATCAATACAAGGAGAAACATTTCTTACTTTGGCACATTTAACGAGTGTTTTGCGCACACTTGAAAGATACTCGACAGATGCGGTAGACATAAAGATGCGCGGATAGCGTCATCATCGACGTCGACGTTATGATTATCAGTGCCATTATTCCGCGGCATCACTTGGCTTGAGGATGGACAACCTCGCCAGTCCGGACGCACACGCCGACAAATGCCTCAGTGCGGAGCAGAAAGTCAGACTCTGGCCTCCAGATCTGTCCACATCTTTTGATCTTTTGTCTCTGCCAATTACAATTATTACTATTGGCTCTACTTGGCTCTACTTACAGGAGAGCTTAACTTCTTTCTGGCTTGCTGGGGCCTCGCTTGAAAATCCATTACCAATGGTGGTCATAACCGGGCAGCCTTCCTCCTTATGTCAATAATTTATTTGGAATTGCGGACTGCTGCCCTTCCAGGGGACTCTCATTGAGTGTGCCACGCACGTTCCCCGATCCGGACACATGTTTTAACAGGAATCCTTCACTGGCCATGGCATCAACTCTCCAGCGACTCTTTCGCACAGGCGCATTCTAATGCAGTTTCAGATACTTAGGCGTAGTTTTAAATTTCAAATCCATTTTCCACTGGTCCTCTCTTTGGGGGAAGAGTGGGTTTGTGCCACTTGAGGCTGATGGAGTTGACAAGGTATACATAGGGATTCAAATGCCAGCCAAAGGAAGTTCTATGTGTCTGGGTTACATAAGATTCATAAAGAACCTTCCGATATTTTCATACTCCAATAAAACAGCTCACACATAGTGCGCACATAGGAGAACTGCTGTGCGTTAACCAGGTCAATAAATTCCTGAAGTCTCGCCTTCCGCTATGCTCTGTGTGGAGTTCTCTGGCATCGAACCCATTCCACTTTCCTCATCTGAGCCATTTTTCTGGCGCTCACTTTTCTTTTCCATTTCTGTGTTGCACTTCTTGCTGCAACAATTGTTGACATTTTATTGCAGAAGAATCGCTTGCCATTTGTGCAGGGCATTCGTATTGCAGCTCTTTGTATGGGCACATCGTTAGGGCTATTTGTAGAGTAATACCTGTGGGCTGGCTGGTAAAAAACAGTGTCACAAGCTGGCACATCCGAGCGTCTCTTGTGCCACGAAAAAATATTTAATTAAACAAAGGAATTCCGTCATAAATAAAATTCAAATTGCTTCGGTCATGTGACCCCTTGACCAAATCGCATTTTCATCTCCGTCTCTTCTTCTGGCTTCAATTTTCTAAAAGAAAATGGGTTTTCCTGCTTTCCACAGGCCATAGAGAAAAATGAATAGTGGCGGAGAGGAGAACTGGCCAAGAATAAAAATCCGGTTTTCTGTCTACCAAAACGTGTCTGTCCCTGTCCCCCCTCGGCCCGCTTGCGACTGTCCATAAGCTTCAATATCCATAAATGTCGAATGTGTTGCCATTGCTGTTATTCCTCCTTTGACTGAGGATGGGGCTGGCGCGAGAGGGGAACTGGGACTGAGCCTGGTCATGACATTGGCTCTTTTGGGTCGGCTTTGTCCGGTTTCTGCCGCTCTGCGTCTTCCCGCTCTGGCCCCTCTCCTCGTCTTCTGGTTTTGGTTCTGGGCCCTGTTCACTTCTTGAAGATTTTTATCGGTTTCCACTTAAGTGATTGTCAGTCAGTCATTGGCCATCCTCAGGTTGGATGGCCCCTGGATGGACAGCCGTTTGTCGATTGTCCGATGGCTGTGCATCATTTTTATAAAGACCCTTATCGTCTGCAGGCTTTCAGGGAATCTCGGTATCATTACCGGGAAGACATGTACCTATCTACCAATGTACCTATTTATGTATGTGCCTCGCCACAGAGATCGAAATAGCTCGGTTCTAATAAACCGAATGCAAAGATTGAGCTGCCGACTGGGCGCTGCGGTTTGACTTTTCCATGCAGAACGTCGAGTGGAGTTGTGCTTGTGTCTTGAAGAATTTAATTAGGATCACTAACTGGAAGCGGAGAGGCTCTATAGCGACAGGGGAAGCGTATGAAATAATGTTGCTCACAAAACTGTGCAAATTTGTCAAGTGGCAACCTATCCAAACATGCCAACACATACATACATATGCAGGCGCATAACCCTTGCAAAATGTGTATTCCATATAGAGAGGGACCCAGATCCACTTGGAGCTCCTCCCAACCGTCACCCCCAATCCTTAGCCCCTCCCCCCGCCCCCCTACAGAGCCTGCACTATTTATGCGCATTTTTCATGTGGAACCTTTCGTTAGCAAGCTTTTCCCTTCTTCGGGCTCCTTTTCTGGCTCGTGTGCTTTTTCTCGTATAATTTTATTTAATTTTCCTTCGCTCTCTGGCTGTCCTTTCATCCGCACACACACAAACGCACGCTCGCATACATATAGTATTTATATGTATGTATGTATGTATATCCTGTGTGCTTGTGTTAATTCTATTGAAATGCTGTCAAGCTCGCAAACCAAAACCAACGCATGAAACACCCGCTGAAGTGCCGTTAGTCGGCGAGTGTGTGTGTGTGTGTATGGGTGAGCGGAGCTGTGGGCACCTCTCGTGTGTTTACATGCCTGTAAATAAAATGGCACAAAAAGGTTCCAGCGCTAAAAATGAGCAAGCGCCGGCTCACACACAGCCACACACAAAAACAAACACACGCGTGGTAGATTTTTGCAAATTAGTTTTAGTTTTGTGCGGAGCTCCAAAAAAACCACGAAAGGCAAAGAGCACATATGCATCATATAAATAGCAAAAAGGCACCAGCTCAGCTCATCCTCATCCTGCTTCCACCTCCGAGTGGAGCGTCGACTTGAAATTCTTTTCCCACATTTGGTAAATTAGAATCCCGATGCTGCCATGGAATATTGCTGGTCGGGAGCGATGGCGGGTGCGGGTGCGGGGACGGGGGCGGGGACTCTTCATTTTGTTCCAAAAGCTTGTAAAATATGCAAATGTATTTGGATTAATTTAATTCAATTTTGGTCTGTGGACCCGCTCTCCGAGCCCAGCTTGCCGGCGATCCCCACGACTCCGAACGGTCCGGGGTGTAAGTCATCTTACCGCAACTGGAGTGCAACTTTTGAAATGTTGGCCACACTCGAGCCAAACTTTCTCGCATGTAAGAAGCTTTTAGCTCCCCGGCAGCACTTTGGCGGAGCAGGCAAGTTTTCCGCAAGCAAAAAATATTAAAAAATGTAAAAAACTCAAAAACTAAATTAGTAAATTATAAGCCGCTCAAAATTAATTGCAAAAAAATATTTACACAGTCTCCCCCACTCTCCCACTTGGAGCACCCGAAACTTCGGGTCTACTTCCACAGTCGAAAATAAAGTTTTAAAATTCTTCCACACACATACCCACACAAACACACACACACTGGCAGAGCCTGCCAAGAAGGGTTGGCCAAGGGAGGCGACGGACCAGAAATGTGCATCAAACTGTGGGGCAAGCAGCAAAGAGTGGGCCAAGGGAGCGTGATAGTTTGTTGTATTTACAGCGCAAACCACTTGAAAAAATATTTTTAATTAAATTACAAAATTGCTAAAGAGTTGCCCGATGTCGGTTACCCCTCCCAGAGCCCAGAGCCCGACCTGCTCCACCGCCCCACCCCTGCTGGAGATATTACAGCGAATGCAAAAAGCCACCGAAGAGTGAAGTAAGCAATGGGTAAGCAAAGCCGCAAAGCGCTGGGAAAATATGGGCTCGGGACTCGAGTGGAGTCTGCAAAAGTTGTGTGAGTTGCCGAGTTTTCCTTTGAGTGGGGAGCAAAGTTTAAATTAAATGCATTCGAATGCGAGCGCAGGAAGCGGAAAAACGCGAGCCCTGATCGATACGCTCTCATTCCCGCCCCGTGCTGCTACCCGTATTTTGAGGGCCCTTTCCGGTTCCCTCCGCGTCAGTCCAAGTCAAGTCGGAGGAGGTGCCAACACTGTGGGTAAATATTTTACGTGCTAAGTAACTGTAAACAGCAACTGATCCGGCGGCCGCTAAATGGCGCCACCCCCGGCGCTGACTAACCCACTGCCGGACACTTTCGGCGCTGGAGTGTCGAAGTCTTTGACTTTTGTTGTCTCTTGCGCTTTCCGCCAGAGTCGCGCCCGCTCTTCTCCGCCGCCAGCCATGTTTCGCAGACTCTTTTGTGACGCCATTTTGTTTTGTGTTGCAGCTAACGGGGGAAAATGGCGTGCGAAATGTAGGTGAATGCACCGCGGGCCTGCTCCTTTTCACCCACAGGCACCGACTTCCGACCCTGCTTGTGGTTACTTTTCAGCTAGGGCGATGACTCGCTTTTGGCAAAATAGGATAGATTCGCGGCCAAAAGTCTTAGCACTCCGCCGGCCTAATCGCTCGCCCCGGGCGAAAACTAGCGAATTAATATTGACACATGCGGTTGGGCAATTTCGTTATTTATGTGGACAATTTGCATTTAAAATCGCCTCAGTGACACTGAACTGACAACGTTGAATGGATCGTTCGTGATGGCAGCCCAGCCAAATTAAAGGTAATTTGCTTCATTCTTGCAGACTGATACTGGAAACGGAGGGTGGGTAGTGAGGTGGTGTGTAGTGAGGAGTTGAAAACAAAAACAAAACTTGCTTCCGTATTTTTTCACAAACAGCTCTGTGCCTGTGAATAACTTAAAATGTGTGCCACATGCGTTTGTTGCCATTTCGTTTTGTTTCGCCACGCTTTTTGTTTTTAAAAATATCGCAACAATGCAGAACTTCCGCGTACCCTGAACCCACCGCCCTACCGCCGAGCTGGAGCTTCTGCGTGCTACAGACTTTGAGAATAACTCCGGTGGTGGTCCCGCCCTCCGACTCCGCGAATCCCAGATCCCCTCGAAATCCCATATCCATCTGCATCTCGGTCACCAGCCAACGTCTATTCATTCATTGTGGCTGACATCAAGTGGATGGCTCGGAAGGAGGCGGGGTGACTGCCAGCCAGGCAGCCAGGGTGCACTTTAAAAAGCAGAAGCTACCAGATACAAGATTTTGTAATTTTCCATCTGCTGACATATGTAGTTCATTAGTGCCCCGCTCCGATCGCTCCAAGCGCTCCTTATTCCACATGTAAATCGTACACAAGATTCGAATTAGAGCTGTCAAATCTTTGTCATACATCAGCGCGGGAAGAGGTCGCGGAGAGGTCGTGCCACTCAATCAGAGCTGCCAGGAATAACTTTTCAAGCCATTGTACACTCCGCACAGCGAGCGACTATGTGGAGGCGACTACGAATGTGCCACACTCAGTAGTCGGTGGTTTTGCAAAGACACGCCGAACTGTCCGAACAATTGAGAGTGTCGAAAAAATTGATTGATTAGCACATGGGTTGCCAGGCCATGCAATATTCATAAGGGTTGCCGGGTTGCCAGGTTGCCAGGTTGCCGGCGTGCGTGCTCCGAGCTAGCTCATTAATATTCGCTGGCCCAGCTCCGACATAATTAAAACTGACTTTTTCCTACCAATCCCGGCTCCCGCTCGCATTTTCCCTCGCGCCGGACTAGAACAGAGTTGGGTAATGTGTTAAGTTTTTCATCAACGTCTATTGCCTGACAGTAGCTCGAAATGATGATGACAGTTTAGATGAATTAGTTTGCACAAGTAATGCGTTTAATTAATCCCCTGCTCGCCATCCCGCCACTCCGCGTCCACGCCGGAAGCGTGTGTGTATCTTGGCCTGGTTCGGGTCAATCTCAGTCAAAATGTGACCCACTTTCGGAGCAGCGCTTTTATTGACACTTTGGAACAGAGTGACATAAAAATGATATTAGTTTGAGCAGCAGGAATCGTAAAACGGCACTCACTGTGAAAAATAGAGGCGAGACCGGGAAGCACTTACAAGTTCAACCGTCGCTCCGGAGTGATGTTTGTTTCCTAATAAGAGCTGTCATAAAACGCGAAAAATATTTTAGAGCGACGCGGGAATTTCCGGACAGAATAAGTTATGAAATGTCCTCCATTTTGTCAGCATACATACTTGATATGTGCTTGATAGTTGTGCTTGGCAGCTAATTTCAAATATTGAATTAATCTTGGGAAACCTTTTATTTTGAAAGCCTGCTCCATGGAAGATCTGAAATTTACATGGAATATCCATTAGAGGGGACCGAGTGCCAGTCCCCTGCCCCACTCCTTTCCAAATTTCTTTATTGCCATTTCCCATTCTGATCCAGATGCATTTCCCTGGCCACCTTCACACACCCCCACCTTTTTGCCTCCGCCAGGCTGCAGCCATAAAAATTAATATTAATTTCGTTATTAGACTCATTAGCATTACTCAAGTGCCATCGTTAAAAGCCTCAGATATCTGTGGGCAGGGTGAAGGGAGTGCCATCTGCGAGTCTAAAAATAGGGGTTCGCTCTCAATCAGTGCACATACTTCGAGAACTATTAGCATAATCGGGACTGTTATCCCTCTCCTGGATTCACAAATGCAAAAATATTTTAAAAGACTGTGACTGTCAGCAGTTCAAGTGCCTGAAATAGACTTTCTCCACAATCTGAATCACTGCGCCGTGTTCGGCACTCCAATGGGTAGGCTTGGACACAGAGTGCAACAGAACGACGCTTCAGTATCCGAGCGGAATAAACAAACTGGAAACAAAGTAAAATAATAAGGCAAGCGGCTGAGCCAAGGGATTATCAAACGGAAGTTCAGTCGCGTTATGTAAAACTGATAGTGTTTTCTCTAGGGAGCTGAAATCTAAACATTTTCCATTGAAAAATAATTCACTCGTAACATATTTCATATAAAAGTATGTTTTTTTTAACATTTTAGATACTAAGATGAGTAGAAGATACGTTTAATTGCAGAAAAATAACTAACCTTTCAATGGAACTCCAGAGTTCATTTTCCTCACAACTTTTGTTAGGAAATACTTTTCAATATAAACTAATGCCATTTTCCTTTTTCTTACAGGTATGTTTATTTCATAGACCCCACTGGCATCGAAACTGCTAAGCTTTAATGGCGAACTCTAGTAGGATCTTCAAAGAAGCAGGTTTGAAATTGAGGGGGATTCCTTCAAAGTAAATAAAAATAAATGGTCGGAGGGAGGACCTGAGCTGAGGAAAACTCTGTGAAGGTCGCCTGAAGGAGGAGAAAAAAATGGAATGGGGCGCGGATTCATCCTTCAGCCAAGGATCCAAATAGACGTAACGTGTGGCATTTATATTTGTGGGAACAAATTTATTTATCACGCGAGAGGGAAGCTCCTGCATGTATCAAAAATTCGTAGCACCTGGAGGGAAGCCCGGAGAGCTGGAAGCTGGTGCATGCAAAAATTGATTTACATTCAATGATATTTACACCTTTGCGAGCTAGTATTTTTGCTTCTGTTGCACCGGTGCAAAGTTGTATTAACATTTGCACAAAAAGCACTCTCGAAGAGCCCATCCCATGTATTCGATTTGCGGATTAATTAGTTGGCCAACTAGGGAGCAAGCGGCAAGTAGTTGGCAAAATCAAATATTTCCATTATGTCTGTTTCTCTCGAATGGCTCAGATTGTTTTCGTTTTTGTTTTTTTTTTTGATTGACTCACATCCGGTCTTTGTACGAAAATCAGCATCCGTATGCGGCGATTAGAGTGTGGGAGAGTCCCCTAATCAGCTTCCCAAAAATGCCCGGTTCCTCTGGGGTTATCAGCTGTTATTCTGACTCGAACCCACTCGATGTGTTGGGGATTCAAATTCTAAATACTTTTTAAATGAGGTCCCGAAACTCACACAGAATATGGAAACTGGCCAGATCAGGCTGCCAATGCCAGGGAATTGGGTCACTGTGGCGCTTATTGTTAATTCAGTTCATTTAAAGTATGCGCGAGAACCATTGGGAAAAGTAATTAAAACTATCAGTGGGCGGATAGGAGTAGTTAGGGCTGGCATAATGAAGCAAAACATTTGGTGAAATTATGGATGCAATGGTCCTCCGCGCTATGACGCTTAAAAAATACTCCCCCAGCAAGGAAGGATGACGGGCGGGATTTTATAATCGGTCGCGACGACGAGGCCACTTAATAGAGGCAACTAAAACTGCAAGGGAAACAAAACAATGACTAAAACATGCCATTTCCAGGCAAGAATTACACGGCAAACCAATCCCCTGTCATGAATCGCATTTAAAGTCGCCTGAAGAATTTCCTTAAAAGCCGTGACTCTGCAGAAAGATTGTCCGCGGAGGGATCTGAGGCGGGGGAAACCGCATGTAGGTGTAGTGAACGTCGTGTTGAAAGCAGGAGATTTACAAGATTTACACACGCACTCACGTTAAATAACATACAGCCAGGGAAAGCCGGGGAGAGGAGCTCTGAAAAAATGAAACAGCTCACACATATGAAAAATTACGGCCGCAAGTCGGAGCGTGACAAGGCACATTCACATAGTAGACAATACGAATAGTGTGGGGGCCGAATGGGAGTCCATTCCCCCTGCCTTGGACCACATAATTGGTTATGCCAAGCCCCCAATTAAGTCCTTAAAACTGCGGTGCTGAGGAACCAAATCAGCAGCAGGTTGGCTAAGACGAACCCTGCCAGATCGGACCGAAACGCCACCAGTCGGTGGTTAGTTCTGGGGAAAGACCACGAAACTATTCCAGTTTCGGTGCTTCGCGCATTTCATAGTCCAGTAGGTCAAAGGGCGCAGGCGCCGCCGTCACAGCTCAGTGGTTAGTGCAACTGAACGCTGACAAATGACCCAGACGGGCAATAAAACGAATCGGGAAGACGCTCCGGAGACGCGGCTGAACAGGTATACCGGGCTGGGCCAAGGGAAGCCGGCGGACGTAAAAGGTTTTCCGGTTACTTACGAAAATTATAGGTTACATAAAACCCAGCATAGCCGGGGACGCCCCCAAGAAAACATTTTAAAGGGGAGGAAAGCGATGAGCGAGCGTGGAGCGGAGCAGAGACAGTTCGTCAATTACTCCTCAGTGTACATACATAGGTATATGGGGTATACCCGTTTATTTATTCATACAGTCTGCTGGCTCTTTGTTGTGCTTCTTTATTGGTTTTACTTATTTTATTAGCCGTAAAGTAGTAATAATGGTTTAGGTGCGAGACGCTCCCGTTGTCGTTGTCGTTGTAGGTGACGTTGACGTTGACGTTGACGTTGACGTTACTTGGGGTCAAGAGCTAAGTGAAACCCAACGGAGCGTGCCAAAACAGCCAAGACACAATGGATACAATAGCGTGCACTGCGGCTGAGCTACTTAGCCCAGTTCTTGCCATTAGGGGCTTAGATTTAGCCTAAGGTCGAATTAGAGCGACTGCTCCACTTTTTGGCATGCAACCATCGATTGCTGTCTGTGCAGACTTTGGGCGATAGGACTACGTTTTCGGTTAATGAAATGCGACAAGCAGTACAAGCAAGTACAGGATAGTCATCACTATGAGTACAGTTCCAAAGCGGGAGTTTAATGTAGCCGCTGCAAATAGCGCCAGGGGAGCTGGCATCCGCCATTGCGAGGCTGTCAACGCAATTACAAACGCATGCGAAAGGTCCTGCCCCGTATGATTTGCGATAAAGCATATAATACGCGGCTGTGCGGCGCACAATGCATAATGGGATACTAATAAACCGGTAATACGATAGGGTCAGCGATGTGTATCGGGCTCCACATGTCGTCGACTCCGAGAAGGAATTATTTATGCCCAACTAGGCCCCGCGGGGTGGTTGGGTGGGTGGTGCGTGTAATTAGTCGCAGTAGGTATAGGAGCTCGCCACATAACGGCTAGAAGATATGTCATGCCGTGGCCCCTTTGCGTTGGAGTCGGAGTTTGGGCTTGAGTTAGGGTTTGTGTGCGGGGGGACTGTAATTGAATATCTCGCTTGCCCCATCGGCGGCAACGTCGTCAGAGCTGGCTGCCACACATCAGTGCACCTTCCCGCAGGAGCCCCTGGAAATCGGTCAAGCTGTCAATCAGATAGGGAGTCTCACTCCCGGCTTCCGCTGCGGTCGGCCCGCCTCGCACGTGTGGGTGTTTGAGTTTTGAATTTCCTTGTCATGCATTTTTCATGCGCTTCGATTGCTCGCCGCCCGGATAGTCCCTGTCTGGAGGCACGGGTGCGGGGCACTCACTGTTAACAAATTATTGCGTGTATCTGCTTTATTCAATTTAATTGGTAATGACAACAACGGGACTGCTAACGCGAACTATAATCAGTGGAAGAAGGGTTGACGGCGTGTGTCCGCGACTTTCAAATGACTTTTCACAGATGGGAATGGGGGACGTGTTGTGACATTTGGCGTTGCTTGGTAATGCCCTTTTAATCGCTGTCGCCATTCCTGGCTGCCCCAGACATTCTACTCCAGACCGCGTTCTCCAGTAATCCGGGAAAGCTTTTGGGAATTTCTTTCAATTTATTTGCGTTAATGACACTTAATGTGTCCTCCGCAGCATCGCGGCTGTATTGTTCCATTGACAGCGACATAAATTAGACAAGAGCCAAAGCAAATGGATAAACAATTGTTCACCGGAGAAAACAGAAAGAATGGAGCAAAATGTCGTTAGCACGCACAGCACCCCATGCTGTAAGATCAACAGATGAAGCGACACATTTTGTTGATCCCTCCGGGATCAGTCGCCCAAATTTTCCATTCAATGTTTTTTCTAATGGCTTCCAGGCGGCATGGAGGTGGCGATTGTTTTTACAGTTGCATTCGACATTTCACTTCATCACGTATGATGGAAACTTGCTCCTCACTGCCCCTAATTTTCCCTCCATGGCTCACAAAGTTTCCCCTCGAATTTTCAATTTTGCCAACCGCTCCCAACAAATTTCCACGTACTGAGACCGAGGGCTTTAAATCCGACAAACTTTTTCCGATTAGGTGACCATTAGCACAGAGCTTCCTCCTCCGACCACATGGTAAAAACTTGAGACATTAATCATGGTGCACTTTTTGGGGATTGGATTGCCATTGCAGAGCTCCGATGCCGAACGTAGTTCGACTTTCGATAGCCAAAAGTTGCGGGGCCACATTTGCATATCGCTCTGCGAAGTTGTCGGCCCGAGCCCGCCCCCAGTTGGTCAGAGCTCCCTGCCAGGACGACCGAAAGTCACAATGGATTAAAAAACTAAATTATCCGACTTGTTTTCATTCTCGCCCAGCCCTGTCCCTGTATCTGTTCCTGCTTCGGTTAAAAAAGTTGGAAAATCAATTTAAACTTTACTGCATAAATTTGCACCGCACTTTTTCAGTCAACACGGGACTGGGGACTGGTTTTATGTTTGGCTAGATGGCAGAGTTTGGCTAAGATCTAGGCATCCGCACAATTAAATTCGAGCTTGCCACATGGATGCGCTTTGCATCTATAGTGTGTCCTAAATTATGTGTCCTGGGGCTGGGCGTTGGAAATTATTGATTAGCCCAGCAATCCCCAGCCTGCTGTTGTTATTCGGACCAAATTGGTGCACAGCCTCCATGGAACGGCTACAAACGGGGACAAATATTTTTAATTAAACCTTAAGCAATTACAAGTCAAAAGACGAGTCACAAAGGGATCGGGGTTTCCGGAGAATTCGGGTTGGGCTGGGCGAGGTGAGGGTGCGTTGGGGCTGAGAAAGATGACACCTCTCTCAGTTTACACTCGAAATGACAGGCAAAGAGGGAAATTTTTGGAAGGCAAAGAGGAGCAGAGAGAAGAGCTGCGTGCCACATGCCTCTGTGGCTTTGTGCGGCACTAATTGATGTGCCAGGCCGAGCTCTCTATCCGCCCACCCTCCCCAGAGACGGCTGAAGACGAGGCTCCAACAGTCTATGAACTGCAACAAGAAGCACGGTGCAACAACAGAGCCGGGGGACAGAGGAGCCTGCCGCAATTTTCTAATTACACGCAAAACTGTACGCCAACAAAAGCACACAGATGCAGATGCAGATACAAATACAAGTGGCAGAGGTCATGCAGATACAGATACAGATACAGATGCAGATGCAGCTGCAGACTTCGGAGCGCTCCCACAGCTGGCTGCAGTGCGTTAGGGGCGTATGGGGCGGTACGGGTGTTAGGGGCGTGGTGGCCCATAAAATAGTGGACAGGGGAGCGCCAACTTTTATGCAACATTTCTCGGGTGCTGCCATAGAAGCAGAAAGAGGAGAGAATGTAGCAGCTGTTGCAATGGCAACAATACGAGAATCTCAACCATTTTCGCAGCTGTGCAGTGGGCTGCCCCAACTTTCCCTTGCCCCAGCCTCAACTGGTCCAGCCCCGGCCCCTGGTCCGTGCTTGTTTGTGTGTGCGCTCTAAATTTTACATTAGTTCGATTTTCGTTCCATTTGCTGCCAAAAGACTTTTGGCATACATTTTTCAGAGCGAGGAAAACAAAATTTAAGCTTCATCCCCGGCGCCCTGCCTTGCCTGCCTCGGTTCCGACCTTTTTTTGCTTTTGCTGCTTCAGCTGTTGCCCCTCGATTAGCTTCACATAATATTTTATAGAAATGTCAAAAATTCATTCATAAATATGTACACTAGGCCTCGGGAGCAACAGCAATCGGCCAAAAAATCTGACAAATGACAATTAATTGCTGGCCTAATGAAGGCCGGATTCGTCGAATCTCGTGTACAAAGAAAACAAACGGGTTACAAAGCGCGATGGAGCGTCAAGCAGAGGCAGAAGAATTGAATAGCCGAGAGCCCCAAGAACTGGGGGACTCGAAGTCAGACTTGGCAGCGAACTGGGCGTGCCAAGACAAAAGACTCAACAAAACCGAAGCCCAAATTGATTTCGATGAGAAAAACAAAGAGAAGCCACAGATAGAAGTTACGCTTCATTAGGTTTTAAAATAGTTCGCGCTTGAGATGCCACGGCCCGACGGGATCTGAGTCTCCCTCTAATGTGTATCCGTACTCTGAGATACACTTCAATCACTCCAGCGACCTAGCCGCAATCTAGCAACCCAGCAATCCGGCCACCCAGTCCTCTACGCCGAATATCAAATTGGGCGTTGAACAGAAACGGTCGGATCGGACGGACGGACAGTTTCCAAGTTAATTATCCGTTAGCATCTGCGTTTAGCTGCATGTTTCAAACAGTCCGCGGGGCGCGGCGGTGCTGCTGCAACAGTGATGTTTTAATTGAGTTTCCTCCGGCGGCAGCTGAGCTCCTCCCAAGTCGCTCCACCCGCAGTCTTTAAGGAAAGTTCGCCTAGTTAAATAATTGCATTACACTAAATGCCCTAACTCGCCCAGCGAGGATGCGTGAACTGGGCCTGGAGAGGGCAGCCTGTGCGATTTCTGGCAACAGCCATGGAGCTGAGTCCTTCCTTCGGTCCTCGTGTGCTATCGCCATGTGCAGTGAACAATAAAAATTAACTGGAGCATCAATAACTATGCAAAAGCCATAAAATTGGTGCTAACAATGCGGAGCATCGGTCTGGCGCCCCCCAATTCTATTTCGAAAAATATATTGCAATTTTGTAACTGGTATTGGTAACGGGTAACTGGTGAGAAGGATGTGGGGGCGATCCGCTATCCTCCGCTGTGGATCCTTGTGCATTCAAAACGCGGATGTTGGTTTTTAGATTCGAGTTTTTATTTTCGCTGGGGTGTCATAAAAATTGATGAATGCCCCGGCAGCGACTCTGGCCCTCTCCAGCAGCGACTGGCCTCCTGCCACACTACTTTCACACAATGGAAATTGATGAGTGCAAAAATTTGCGATAATAAAATTGATATTTTACTGGCTGCGTTTTATTGTTCGCTGCCACCTAACTAGAACAATCCGAACACACAATAAATAAGGGCCCGAACGACAAGTATTTATAGAGCAATCGAAACAGTTTTTTCCCTGATTAAAATCTGAAAAATTGGTGTATCCTCGGCAATCGGACGTACAGTATACTTCTATAGAGCCCCAGAGCTTTTGTGTCCGACTGGAAAATAGAGAAAGGAATGACCGAATAAAAGACATCAAGGACATCAAGGACATCAAATCGCAGCAATTGAACTGTAAGGAAGCATTGCCAACAAAATGACGATTGCAGTTTCTCCGGGCTTTCTTTATTTCTTCGATTTAATTTCTTTGTGTACTTCATTCCCATGAAATATCTCTTGGCATTTCTGCTTGCTTTTTTCGGTCACTTCACTTGCCATAACATCAAAGTCAGAGATGGTTGCGAAGTGAGATGGGGAAGGGGTACTACCGCTTTGCCCTGTCGAGGGTCGAGTTCTTCTATCCGTTCTTGAGCGAGATTCCATGGGTTCGCTGAACTGCCTCGGGAGCATATGACTTCATTTTCATTCAATATCCCCATAAGTTCTGTGTAATTATGGAGTCCGACTCTATGGACTTTATGAACTGTGCATGCAAAGCAAATGCAGTGGAAAACAGCAAAAGCACTCTCCACTGCAAGTGCTTATAATTTTAGTTTGTTTTGGCTCTTTGGCTTTGGGCAGGACTTGGCAGTCGCATCCGATTCAGTGGATGCGCCTAAAATGCGACATTCCATTGAATCAAAGGGAGGACGACAACAGAGTCGCAAACATGATTTGTAAAAGTGCTTTGCCGCATTTCCTCGACACAATTGGCAACTGGTCAAGACGCCGAAGGTCCATAGATGGGCTATTAGCGCAAACTATGCGCTTTTGAGGCCTAACCCCGCTGACCAGCCTCCGTGCTGGGCATTATAATTGCAGGTTTGTTTGATGCGGATCCAGAAACCTAAGCTGCACCACAACTGGTCGCTAAATGACCTCTTCAACAGGCGCTCATTGCTCCAGGGCTCATGACCTCAATGACCGATTGTCTGGCGAGAAGCGTCCAATAACAGATTTTGGGTGTCAATGGGCGGAGGATGGGCGGGTCGACAGCCCCCAACTATCCGACGATCTTATGAGCCAAACAAAGCCGCAGGTCAGCGAAGTAGACTAGAGCGAGTGATGAGTTAACACGTACCCGCCGGAACAAAGCAGAGACAATGCCGATCCGGGCCAAGTCCGAGGCACGTCGCATGTCTCATCATAATCAAGTGATGCCGGCCAACGGCATAAATGTCAACGATTCGATAATGGAACGGAAGGACATTGAGGCAAGATGGCCAAGGAAGTGGAGAGCGTGGAAAATTTCTTGCTGGTCCTTGAGTGTGATTCTTTGGCCCAAACCATCCACCATCTACCATCCAGCATTCACCATTATTTGCCATTTGTTTTGGTTGGCATGGACCAGAAGAGCCAGGGAACAAAGAAAAAACTCGAAGACAAATATTTGAGAAATTGCACAAGAAAATAAAAGCTGTTAATATCGGGTGGGGGCGGTCTGAGTCTGGCCCTCTAGATGGACCATCATCCACCACTTTCGGCTATCGATTTTCGAACCATAATGCGGCTGAGAAGGCGTTTGGTGGGGGGGCCTTGCCGGATCTCTATCCACCCCATAATGTTCTGAATAACGTTTATTTAGCAACTTTTTGCCCTCATATTTACTTAATACATTTTGTTGAAATTATACCAGTCCACCGTCCTTCGTCCGCAGTCCCCAGTCCCCAGTCCCCAGTCCGTAGCCCCCGCGACGCGCCCTCTCATAAGTAACACATTCGGATTGGGATTTCCTTTTCAATCAGTTGGCCCGAATGCCTTTGTGTGTGTTTGCATTTATTACCCGTTGGACACCCTTTGAGACGGGTCCTGCCACTCGCAACCCGGCCCAGCTGTTGGCCCTAACCCCCACCCAGCATCACCTCACTGATTACGACTTTCTTCCTTTCTCCAGATCCGCCTCAGCCTCCTTCGGCAGGTCCCTTTCTCCTTTAATTTCCTTTCAGCCGCTCCTTATTTGGCCAACTAAATCGACTTGCCTTTGTCCCTCGCACACAATATCACAGTATGGAATTTTATAAGCACAGATAAGTACATATATGTTGTATGTACACCGTGCTGTGTGCAGTGCGCACCGAACCAACATACACACACAGGCCACATGGGACATCGGACCTGGGACCTGGCCCCGCACCCACTCGGCTACGTTTTCAATTTGTTCGCTTTAATAATTCACAATTCAATAAATACTAACAAATTGACATTGTCCAACGGCCCAAAGAAAGGACGAAAAACGCTCTATGGATTTGTGTGTGTGTTCCGTTTATGGCAGCCAACAACAATTCCGTAATCATGTGAAGGGAGGACTGCCTGGGGGTGGCTCCGTCCTCAAGATGAGACTGGGGCCGGAGAACCCACCAATTACGTAGCCGAGGAATTAACTTGAGCGACTTTTATGTCAATTCAATACATTTCATTTACTCCAAGAAGTTCCCAAAGCCGAGAAAATAATAAAAGGCAATGGGATTGGAATTGGCCGGGAAGGGGCGGAGGGGGCGCTGGGACTGGGTGGTGGAGGGTGAGGCCAGAGAGGAAAAGTTGGTATTTGCAAGGATTTGCCTTCATCCTAATCGCATCCCCGCATATTTTCAACGTAGTTTCTCGGCAAAATTAATTTGTAATTTTAGTGACTTGGGAACCTATTCCGTCGCTCTTGCTCTGAGCCGGGCCGTGTAACACCACCGCCCACCAACCACTCGGCAGTGTTCCTCCATCTTTTCGCATATCCTGCGGCTGTGCTGACAAATTATGTGCAAATAAATTGCTTTTTGTTAAGTGGCTTTGCATAAGAAGTTAGAACTTGTGGTTACACCATCCCTGAGACTTTCTTGTGAACTCCCGCCGGTTGTCTGTCGCCTGTCGCCTGTCGCCTCTCGTCCGTAGTCGGTAGTCTCTTGTTGTCCACATTGTCGTTGTCGATGTTGATGTCGATGGCTTGGCATTATTTGATCGCACATGAATATTTAACTTGGCGAATATTGCTTGCTGCGACACAGGACCCAAAAACACAAACACAAACGCAAGCACAAGGATACTCGCACTCACTTAAGACACACTCAATTTATTGCTATTAATAGCCTGGAATATGCATTTTGTATACTTTTTATCGGGTGTTTCACTAAAATATTAACCAAAGCCAAGCACTTATCCAGCGGCTCCCTATCGATTGGCGATTCGGGCCGGGAGCCGGGGCGGAAGACTTTCGATCGAAGCTAATTAAAGTTGATTGTGGTGGGGCGGCTGGAGCCTCGTTCAGGTGAGGTAATGGCTGCCAATGTTTTGGAAATTTTAATGGGAATCGACAGCTCGGCAGGACAGCACTAGCAGGTGCCTTGTCGATTGGCTCTCCTGCAGCTCGGATGGCTTGCCAAGCACCTGTAATCCGTCAAAGTTTTGCTAAATGCCCCAAATTGCAATCGTTTTCCACAGAAACATCTGTAGGGCGGCGTTGTTGGACTCCGTGTTATTTAATACCAAAGTTTTCTATCTATCGCATATTAAATCTTTCGGGAATCGGACAGGGTAAGCGTTAACGATTATTGCGCAAAGCAAATATTGTTACTCCCACCGAAAGGCTGTCATAAGTGGACAAAGCGAACCCGGCGAACGACCGCCCGAAATTGTTAAAGTTTAAACAATAAAGAGGAGAAAGGGGCTCCGTCCCGAGAATTCTGCGATGAAGGCGAAGAACCAGAACAAGAGCGTTGCGGCTGGAGTTCTATATAATTAATTATTATAGCCGGGCATTACAGCCTCTCCAGAGGCGGGGGGCATTGAACGGTTTCCAAGACAGCCGCTACCTGCGGACCAGCGGACCTAGGGACCGGGCCCAGCAAGCCCCCCGCTAGAAAAGAGTCATTTATATTAATTTTAATAACATTGTTAAGCCCGAACACGCTTACGACTTGGCCAGGCTAATGTGGTGCCGAAACTCCCAGTTCCAAGTTCCAAACTCCAGTCGAGTGTTAACAACAAAACACTTTTCGGTCTATGAGGTTTTGAGCAGCTAATCAACTGAACAAATCGAAAGCCCGAAATGCTAATGCCATCAATTAAAAACAAATTAGCGTTTCGAGCCCTTTGGCTAAACTAGTAGGAAAATTCAAATGCAATCTTGATTGCCAACTCACATGCATTTCGGGAAGAATTACTAAACTTGATATTAAAATCTGAATAATTAACATTTGCTGAATCCATATTGTCTCATGTCCTATTTGGACTGTTCGAAATGCTTTTGGCAACCATTTGAACTTGAAGTAACCTTCACTTATTTGGCCAACAAACAGGCTGGGACGAATCGAAACTGCTTTCTCGCTGACAGTAACAGAAATCGAAAGTTCGGAATATTAATTAGTTTCTTGTTCCTCAATCAGAACGTACCGCGATAATGACCCGGCCGGCCAGTTTCAGTGAAAGGCAGGGCCTCAGCTCCGGGAACCAGAGATGGCCCACAGCTTCCAGGGCACTGAAGGGGCCACTTGTGCTTAGCCAAATGCCCCTGGTCGGCCGCCCCCCGGCCGCAACTCCATGCGGCGTACTTAGTGCGTTTCCACCAAACCGGGGGAAACCTCAACTAGCACACTGCTACGAGGGCGAGACCCGGGCGGTAATTAATCATCATTAGATTTTCGTAAACAGAGCGGATTTTAAGTGGGATTTGCAGCTCAGACAGAGACAGGCGGGCGTCGGTATCTCGAAAGGACTCTATCATGGATCGTCCTCCCCGAACACGTTCATTTAGTAATGATTTCGCTCTCGCCTGGCGTCCGTGTGTCCTGTTGTCTTGGTGTCCTGGTGCCCTGGGAGTACCATTTATTCTGGATGCTTGTGCATTGACAGCTTGGGTCTGCTTATCTGTCCTGCATTTGACATTTAGCATTAAAAACGTTTTAATAATAACGCAATAATAATAAGGACGCCTCTATCTGACTGGCTGTAACAACTTTTGGATTCCCGGAAGGGGCTCTCAACTAGATACTTATCATTTCATCAATCAAACGGTGGACAGATGGGTGGCAGACTGCCTGGCCTGACTGTCCGCCTGGCAGCGGCCACGACTTGCGAAAACTTTTCATCGTTTATTCTGTTCGACTACAATTATCCGAAAAAGCCCAAGTTCAAGCGTGGTGGCTGCTCTTGAGAGTCCTCCAAAGCATCATCAATCTCCCGGAGCCCGGCCTGAGCCGGGTAAGCAAAAATGGCGGACAGGAAACAAAACTTATCAATTACAATGGACACGGAGTCCATGGAGCACACACGGCTCCAGCTCATCTCGTCATATTTAAAAAGCCAATGTCTGTGGCTAGTGGACAGGGCGAGTGCCCTTGACTGGCTCATAGATTCCCGCCCAGAGTCCCGGACCAGTTCTCTTTGTGGCTGCAGTTGAGTTATGACTTAAGCTGACATTTCATTAGTGAGCATTAAGTGTTCTGCGAATGGGTTCACAACTGCCACGCTGTCATCGCAGTCGTTGTCTTCTGGGTGAGCGCGGTCTTAGCCCACTTCTGGCCTTGGCTTAATTAGACTTTGGCCTGGCCGGCTGGCCGTAATGAGGCATTTAACCGAGCGCTGACCCAGATGCTCGCCTCGCTCCAGTCTCCGAAGACCCACTCGTAATGGGACTGTGGAGAGCCTGGAGCCTTGAAAAGTTGAATTGAGCAAACGTTAAATATTTGTCCTCGGCTTCCGGCTGGCTTACTTGCGACCACTTTAATAACAAATATTCACGAATGGGCCTCCGCTAATGAAAATACGAAATACTTCCTTCCAATTATTTATTTGATTTTGATCAAAACGATAAGGCACACAGCAACCTTCTTCCTGTTTCTTCCTGCTCCTTCCCACTCGGCGGCACGGGGAATAATAAAATTGAATTTGAAAGGAAGCCAGCTCGGGCTAGGTCCTGCTCAAGTAGGCCACTCGAATGGTTGGCACCGCCACTTGGCACTGAGTGGAGTTGACCACGAACCGACTGGTTGACTGACTGACAGAATGAGTTAACGGGGGAATAAACGAAAGAACCATTTGCATGCACACAAAACATTTGCTCGAACCGGGATGGGAAAAATGTGCAAGGAGGAAGCAAGGACTCTGCCCGGTGCAGGTCAATTAATTAGGACTAAATTAAGTGCAGCTGGGGAGTGCTCGAGTCAAGGATCTCCGGCTCCGGCTCCGGCTCTGGCTCCGGCTCGACTCCGGCCCTACTGCTGCTTAGCTGCGAGCGATTCGAGTGGCAAGATTATAGCCCATTTGCTGGGCACTCCACCGCATGGAGCATAAATCCTTGCCGGACTCCCGCTCGGAAGGGGTTTAGTTCATTGACCGGAAGTCGGACAACGAAAGTACGCGGAAAGTGGTAAACAGAGCCAACTTTGCAGATAAGCCCACCGTTCATTTGTATGCGTCCTCTTGGCTCCGGCCCTCACCCGGAGGCGGCCAACGGAACTGCTTGGCATACAAATGAACTCACAATTTGACAGAGAAACATGGCCGGGCAGTGCAATCTAGGGCGCCGATTCGATAAGAGCTTGGTGGAGCCCCACCAAATAGAGATCCAGCTTTGCCTGGACGTGGGCGGACAATGGATCGGGCCAGTGGTGGCGCGTCCAGCTTAACATTTTAATGATAACCCACACCATCGGGATCAAGATCCCAGATCCCATAGTCCCAGAGATAAAGACAAACGCAGCAGAGTGCAATGAGCAAATAATGATGCGCGTCATATTTGCATGCATTCTCAAGAAGAAGTGCTGCACCAATTTACGATGTCGGGGAACTGGACAATTGACTTGCCCCGTGGCATTCTGGCATTGTGGCAGTCTGGCATTGTAGGTGTAGCAGTGTGGAGGATGCCTGCAAAATGTTTTCAGCCATAAATTAAAACCCACTAACGAACAAGGACGGTACTGCGGAGGAGAGCGCCTGCAACTGTTGCAACTGCAACAAGATAATGGCAAATGAAGCCGTAGGAGTGGGTCGATGGCGGTCACGTTGCCCGTTCGAGGGGAGCTGCGGCACGCTGCACGCTACATGCTACGAGTGCCACATGTGAGCACGTGACAGGACGAAGCGGGACCTGGGGAAAGACCACTTCGGCGATCACCTCACGCTCGCATCTCAGGGAACGGACAGGGGTCAGGAAGACGGGGTTCGGAGGACGGAACCCACACGGCGGCACGTTCATGCAAATTGCAGCTCCTGCCGGCGATCTGTGGCCATTGTTCGAAATGTCTGGAAAGGCCATTGCGCCTGCGCAGCAATTTATTTCATTTATACTTTCCACTGCTGCTCAGCCCCTCCCTGCTGCGTTTTATTATCATTGCATAGGATTCGCGATGTCGGACTCCCAACAGGCAGGGGATAACTTGTGAGTCGCGACTCTGGCTCTGAAAGCAATTTTCTGGGGAGCATCCACTCGGCTACTCCGTGTTCTTGTCTGCCGCTGCCAGTTTCCCGTCTACATGTGCTCGCGGCTACTGTGGACCAAAAATCTGGGCGGTAGGTGGGATGGGAGGGGCCGGCGATTGTGCTTCCTACGCAGGGCGGGGCAGGAGAATCGCCGATTTCCTGGGGCTACCACAAGGCTAAGCTTCGTGTGTTCGGTGTTCTTCTGACGGGCCCTGATATAGAAGTTTGGCCAGAGCAGCTTTTGATTGCATTCCTGGGAGACCACAACGTCAAGTTTATGCAACTTGCGAAGCCGAACAGGTTGGGGAGGGGGCTGGGGCACCTGCTGTGAAGAATGCGTTTTTATCAAATAGGTCTGTCAAATTTCTCCCCGGCGATACGATACCATTTGCATATCAATCGGAAATCCATTTCACAGTTTCACGCTGCGCGGCCCACAGGTTCGGGCATAAATAAGCGATAATTTTCCGGGGAGGACGGCGTGGAGGGTGTCAGGAAACATGACAGTTGACATCGCTCACATATCTCACTCACATCCG
Source organism: Drosophila atripex (assembly GCA_035045925.1). NCBI lineage: Eukaryota > Metazoa > Arthropoda > Insecta > Diptera > Drosophilidae > Drosophila > Drosophila atripex. The sequence continues at coordinate 735,657 of JAWNOP010000032.1, forward strand.
ACACCGGGCTGAAGCTAATTTCTTCTCGCTTCTTATTCATGAGCGTTGTGCAACGAAGTCAGCTTGCATTTCGATCGTTAGCATCACAAAGGCAGAAAACGAGTTACGAAAGCCGGAGCACTCATCAAGAAGCCATTTAAATTAATTTTAAAGCTGGTCTGGACGCCGAAATAGGGAAACCGATTTCGTCCAACGATTTCCCTTTAAACTGCAAGCCAACAAATAAGCGCTGGCTTTAGAATTCGGTGCCAGGAGCAGGCCGCGCGCTGAATAAAATTCATCAAAATATCCGCACGGCGCGGCCAAAATGAATTGTAATGCATTATGCGATGCGGCGCGATGTCTGCGTTTGACAAACCAAAAAACAGGCGAGATATAAAATAAATCCAGTGCGGTTGGCCGCAGGTTTACAAATTTAATTGCGGCCCGATCGGGCCAACTCTTTAAGGAGAAAATATATTTAAATTATTTTAGAACTTACCCTTGTGCGGCAGCCCTTTCTAACGACTTTCTCTCTTCTGTGTTTCAGGTATGCTTGATGTGGACTTTATTGTTGACTTTCCAGTCCGCAGATGTGGGATTGAGCTTTTGGCAACTCCTTCCCATGCACATGCTCCAAATAATTAATGAAGTGGTGGCAAAAACTGCTCCACCCAGCTCGCTTTCGGTTTAAAGCTGCCGGGCGAAGCCAATAAGCCAAAGTAACTGGGTAAACACATGTCCCAGCGCCAGCACCAGCACCACCCCCGACACCGACACCGACACCACCCAGCGCCCAAATGGCCAACAATTTTTAAACAAGATAGAAAACACCCGGGAACACATGTACACAATGATACACCTGTACTAACCACCCACACCTCACCTCCACACGGCACACAAACGAGCTTAAGCCCTGTGAAAATAGTTTCAATAAAGGCAGCTTGCAGGTTGCTACACTTGTTGGTGGCTGGCCCCCAGCCCACTAACCCAAACCTGGGCCGAATAGCCCGCTTCCCTGCCATCTCCCATCTCCCACCCACCGCATGCTGCTATTGTTATTATTTATGCGAGTCAAACAGCAGCTTCCGTTTGTGCCACATGCGGCTGGCAGAGGCATGCAGCTACCGGCAACGCGGTGGCGGTGGCGGTGGCAGGGTCTGGAGAACACGGAAAGGAAGCGGCGAGCATTTAAAAAATGCACGCAGAGAGGAAGGCCTTGACTGCAATATGTTGCCCAGCAGCGGGCTGCATTTTTATAGATTTTTTTTTACCAGGTCAGCGGAGCAGCGAATGGCGGACGACGGCGGGGGCGAGTGTGTTGCCTCTTCGCTGGCTTGTTTAACATTTTTCAACGATTTCCTTAATCATGGGTTAGGAACCGGGCCACCCCCACCATTCCTTCCGCCTCTTTTGGGCGGTAAAACAGCTGCTGCGGCCCCCGTCGTCCTGCCCGTCCGACCTGCCATTAAAAGTCAACTGTTTGTTTGGCGGCGTATGGGTGCATGGGTGATCGGGGGTGTGAGCGCCCCAAGTTATGCTACATTTGGTGGCTGCTTCTGTTGCTCGTGCTGCTGCCTCTGCAACATTTTAATTGCTTTACATAATGCAGCAGAGCAGGCTGCAACTCCGGCCCGGCCGTGGTGCCTCCTTAATGTGCGCTGCACTGCAGTTTTTCATTATTTTTAATTGTTTGCGCAGTCGTGTGTGTCGCCACTAAAAATGTTGCGAAATGCCGCCGCAACAACCTCGGCCCAGTCCCAATTACGTTTCCATAATTGCTAAATTAATGTGGAAAAGATGTGTGCCGAAGTACTGGCAGCTCCTGAGTGGAGTTCGGCAATGGGAATGGCAAATTAAAGGCGCCACATTAGCGTGGCCTCACTGTACTGTTCGTCGTTTGTGTTCGCTCTTCCGGCCAAGTTTCCCGCTTGTACGCAGCATAATTACCAGGAGCAAACTTTTCTCTGGCCCTCTTGGCAACAACAGGATCAGCAAGAAAAACAAGGGCGCCCGCTGGACTGGGAGCACTGGGAGGCAGGAAAAGTTGCTCGAGACGTTCCGAGCTCAGAATCGGGGGCAGAACATTAATAAAGCCGCATGTTTCCACCCCCCAGGCGGGCGAAACGAATCGGAAAGAAACGGAAAGTTCCTCCACTTTCAAAATTTGGAGCTGTCAGGTCCCACGACTAGGCCGGGTCAGTACAGGTGGGCGGCGGACGGCAATGGGCTGAGAACTGGGGCCGAAGGAGGACTTCAAACTTAACGACTCTCCAAAGTCCACTGAAAAGTTGAAAAGAATGCACCCGCAAAAAAGGCAGCGTACGAAATTTAAATTATATTAAGCCAAATGAACGGGCCAGACTTTTTCCATTACTACGAATAATAAATAAACAAAACGAGCAAGCTCAAAGGAAAAATCCACACAAAGAACCACTTGACTGGGCCAGTCGCAATTGGGAGTGGAAAGACGAGTGGAAATAGAATGGAAACTTCGCTTTCAAAGTCGTTCCAATTAAAGTTGCCCGGAGATGGCGATGGAGGCAGGGTATTAGATCCCATCTCCCACCCCCCCTTCCTCGACAATCCCTCACCAGTCCCTCCATTCTCTCCAGATTTTCCCACATTGGTAACTCGAAACTTGTAATGTATACATGGCAGACATTCCATCAAAAAAATACCCCGCCCCCGAACACCGACCAAAGTTTTCTATGTACTCGCATTATTCCCTTCCCTTCTCCGATTCTCCCACGTGACGAAAAGTTTTCCACTCGGTGGTGCCACCGATGCCTCCACTGCTACTGCTTTTGTTGGCCTTCAATAATGATTTGATGTTCATGTTTCGCGTTTGCATAGCAACTTTTGTCAGCTGGTAAATTGAATGAGATCGCTGCCAAAGATGAAATCCAATTAGAATTTAAATCAGAGCAGAAACACAGAAAGCGGAATACGGAACACCGAGAAAGGACCGTCCTTTGAGCAGAAGGAGCACCCAAAGCGTGCGTCCGCGGACGAAAAATCGTTCTAATTGCTGCAACCAGAAGATGCAAGGGTCCTTGCTCGCCGAGCTCTATTGTTGGCGCCGAAACAATGGAGGGAGGAGCAGGACCAGGAGAAGGCCACAGCTGGCCACTAAGTAAACCCTCCAGTGGCGGAGCTACTCCCCGGGAAACGAAGCCAAGTAGCAGGGTTGGGCTAGGTCATGTTGTCAGCTTGTTGCACTTGGCCCGAGGCTCATTAATGGAACGATTATTTTTTCCTCCACACGTACACACCCTCGTACCAGTGTGTGTGTGAGTGTGTGGGTGCCACACTTCAGTTGCGTCGCGTCACCTCCTCGGGTGGCTTGTTGACACTCATTGAGACAAAAGTGCTTAACTGCCTGCACTTTTTAGAGAGCTGCAACAAAGGCGGCCAAAGAAACTATTCGGCTTACACTGGAAAAGATTCCGGGCGCTCCAAAGGGTAGTTCTTGAATAATTTGTGATGCTTCAGCAATAGGTGAGATAGGTCAGGACGACAAGAAAGGACGAACTTGAATCACTTATTAAACATTTAACCCAAGATCATTGCGGCCAGTGCTCTCTTCTGCCTTGCGTTCTCCCTGCTTTATCACTTCCTCTTGGCTTTCCTTCTCGAACACACGTACAGATAAAGCTTTTATTTTCTGATTAATTTGTTTGCAGGCGTTTGGTTGGGGATGCCACAGAGTGTCGCCCTGCCCGGACCCACCCGCGCCGCCCTCTCTGATGCCGACCAGGCACAAATGTGTTGCATAACTAAAGGCGTTCGCGAAAAATGTCAAGCACCTCAGCTGGCATTACGACATGTACGACGAAGAAGGTTAAGCACGCCTGACACGCTGTGAATTATGGCGGCGGGAGGCGAGAGCAGGGAGGCGCGAGATGAGGGTGGCAGGGCGGAAGGCCTGAAAACTGTGTGTTTTGGCCTCTTGGCTGCCACTTTGAAATGCTAATGAGTCGCAAGCAAATGCCAGTTATCTATAGCCTACTTTCTGGCGGCAGTTAGTGCAAACTTTTTGCTGCATTTCCGCCCTCCCCCTCACCCCCTCACCCCATCACAAACAAAGACCCACTTGGCTCCAAGGCCTTGCCAAGGGCCGTCGCACTTATAATTTCGGTGTAATTTCCAGCGAATCAAACGGCGAGGAAATGGCCCGACCCGGATCCACTAGCAACTTGCATTTGGAAATGTGTCAAGTAAAGCGTTAAATTAGATTTAAATTTCGCAGCCTTTTCCGCCATTCCGGCATTCATTTGGCCAAAACTTTTGACTTCTGCCTCCAGCCGAGCGGAGCCGGGCGGTTGGGCTGCGTCGAAGCAAATAAATCCTCAAAACTTGAGATTTCCAGAACCAACCACTGTCGCCTGACGTTTATTACGTTCTCAGCTGACAATGAGCCAGAAGTTACGCCACGGCCCAATTGAATCGGCTCTTTAAGCCTTAAAGAGGCGGGGCTCCAGGTGCCGAGCTAGACACAGACATGGCAGAGTAGAAACCGCAAAATGTGCAACACACAGAGCGATGAGCCGTCGCCTAATAGGATTAGGGGCAAGGGCCCTCAGCCCTGCAGCAGTGGCAGGGGCAAAGAAGTGGAAGTGTGGCAAGATGTGAACCAGAGGCCCGGGTGAAAAAATGAACCAAAATCGGCTGACTTGCGGTTTTGGGGTCGTCGTCTCCCCGTCACTCCTTGCCACGAAATCAATTAGGTGGCGTCGCGTCTCCCGGCGGAGGAGCTACTAAATACCTTCAGACTTCATTTCGGCCCAGGAGGTCAGTGCCGGATTTTGAAAACCTGGTGAATGAGATTTGGCTCTGGTTAGGAATAACGTCCTGGGGACACCATTGAGGAGAGGTGCTTGCCAGCCTTGCGGACGGCTCAGCCGAATCAAAGTTAGATCCTCGCCAGGAGCAGGACGACGGCTGAGGCTAACCAGCATACAAAATTGAAACTAAAGCAAACAGCGATAACTTTTTGTTTTCCTTAGCCACCTTTTTGCTTTTGGCCCGTTAAAATATTCGCATCGCGTGCTCCTGGCTTTTTACCTTTATGTCGTGTTTAGCATTAGCTCCCCTCCCTGCCCGTCCCGCCCTCCAGGCCCGGGCCACCAGGATCCGTCGACACATGGAACGTGACTAAGCTGACAATTGTGTCGAAGTAAATCCAAGTTTTGCCAGCCCGACTAAATAAATCTCCTAGGCGAGCGCAAAACTTTGACAAACAAAGATTGTGGATGCGAAGGGCTTTGCAAATGACGCACAATGGGCGTGTCTTTATCCCCGCGTGTGTGTGTGTAATGGGATGGGGGTGGGGGTGGTGTGCGATACATGACAGGCAACATAAATAGTTGGGCAGGTTCGGTGCCGGCGCCCGGGCTTTGGCTTCATCTTCAGTTCGGGCCGGTCTCAAATTTAATAAACTTTACACACTCACCTATGCAAAGGATTACTTGACCGGCCGAACGGGCCACTCTCCCATAAACGGTGACATCTTTCTGTGCGTGTGGGTGTGCTGCCTCGCTCTATTTATATGTCAAGCGCAGGCGGCGCACACACACTTACCCACAGACGACACAAAGCGGCGACCCTGTGATGGTGAATGTACAAACAGGACAACGCGTATACGCATACAGATGGCCCGCATTATGCCTCCGCCCCGGGGGACGGGCGGCGGTGGCTCCGATTTGGAAATGCAGTTTCCCAGGGCACAGATACAAGCCTTTAATACATAGACACGCTCCAAGCAAAGCATTCAATAGTCAGTTTAGGTGCCTTTTGTCCGTCCCTCAGCCTGCTCTCCTCCTAACGGAGAAAAATAAACTTTTGACCCCACATTGCGTATACGCAGTGGTGCACACATGCCCGTGCATTAATTCATAGCCATTTCGTCTTCGTGTTGAGTAGTTAATAGACGTAGGACCAGGGCCTTCCATCGATTAACCAGTTTCCAGCCGGGGCCCTGACAGAAAAGGATTTTAATGGAATTGTCCGTTCTGCTTTCCTCTCCCCTCCGCTCCAGTCTCAACTGGACAATTGTGGAGGGGAGCTGTAGTTAAGAAATACTTCAGCAGCTGTCTGCACCTGCTTCCGACTCAGGTTGCCTCATTTTCATTACGCCCGACCTCCGTCTCCGTCTCCGTCCTGCGAACACCATCCCTGGCCCGCCCGTCGCTATTCCTGGCTTGCAGCAATTCATGCTTAACTGACATTTCAGCTGTCATACCAAAAGTGTTTTACATTTCTCTCTCGTCAGGAGCAGGGAGCAGCTTGCGAAGGTGTTGGCATGCCCCTCTCGCCCATTGCTGGCATGCCACAAGCGGCTGGTGTCGCTTTTCGATCCTGCCTCCAGCTTGCTGCTTGCTGCTTGCTGCTTACTGCTTACTCTTAATTAAATTAACATATTTCTTTCGCAACGCTTCCATTCCGACACATTCCGGAATTGCACAATTCCACAATTCCGAAATTGAAGTCGCATGAGTCATTTCCCCACATTGTCTTAAAGTCTAAGATCTTGCGGGAGACTTTTCGGCATGTTGGCTGACTTCCCATTTTTGGTATGCGCTCCTGCCTCATGGCTGCTGGAGGGGAGTGCATTATAATGGCATTAAAATGCAAGCCAAAAAATCATCCCCAAAAAGAGGGAGTCCAGAGAGGTGACACTGGAGCTGGAGGTGGGCAAGGACACAAAGCAAGCCCAGCATGGAGCATTCGCTTTGTCACACACAAGCACACATTGCGGGAAACATTTGGCCTCGCAGCATCAAATGTACAATCTCCGAGCGAGCGGGCGACCGACCGACCGACCGACCGACCGACCCACCGACAGTCACAACGACTGACTCCCTCCCATGGCCTCTGACCCCCACTGCTCGCTTATCGCTAAAGCTCGCCTCGCTTTTTCATGCTCCGTCTGACGAAATGCCATTACACATTTTGCGTTCCCCTAAAAACAGCAATGTTGCCGCAACAACAACGACAACACCAGCGCTACCCCATTCAAAGCGACAACGCCAACGACAACGACAACGACAATGGCAACAGCAGCGACGGCAGCGCCAGCAGACAACAACAACGGCAACAGCAACAACACTAGTACAAGCAGAAGCAGCAGCAGAGCAAACAAACAACGCAAACACATACAAACACACCCACACCCACACACACACAGACACAGACACAAATACAGATACAGATACAGACAGAGACAGAGGAAAAATAAACGCTGGGGGTTGTAGAAATGGAGATAAGCTGCTTATCAGCGCCATTCCCAGTAGTGGCCCGTTGTTCATTCGTTTGAATCTGCCTCTCTTCCTCCGGCCAGTTCCACCTCCTTGCTGCCACCCCCCACCAGCCCCCTCTGCGGCTCCTTTTTCTTTCATTCTTCTTCTTCTGCAGCACTTTGCCTCCGAATGCGCTTTAAGTGGTCGCTTGGCATTCGCCTGCAAAGCTTCCCGCCCGACTCATGGAGCTCCTCCCAACTCCTTCCACCGCAAACCGCCTGGCGCACTCCTCCGGGCTGCATATGGAGGCGAATGCGGATGTGGATGTAGACGCCAACTAGCTGGCAACCACGGCCAGTGGCTCTCGGAAAGTGGCTTCGTTGGCCCAAACATGGCCATTGTCATCGTAGCTGCATTTTTTCCGCTGCCAAGTCCTTACTCCGTCAGGCGAGAATAAGCTGGACTAGACGATGCGCAGTAGTCCCACCCGAAGGACACAAGCTCTGCCCGAAAATAGTCCGTTCTGATCAGTTTCGATTTCTAATGACCCACTGCGTGTCCTTCGTGGGATGTTACCACGATTCCTTGTATGTGTTACTACTCTTGTATTTTAAAATCAAAAATCCTTTGTTTCGAAAAACTAATACGCCCTGCACGAAGCGAGCTTCAAGCTGAAAATTGCGCTTTTCCTTGCTTAATATCACACTAATGCATGCAGCATGGCACTCCGCACCCTGCACCGCTTTAAGTGTGTTTAAGCGACATCATAGCTTCTGCAAATGAGAGTTGATAAGCTCCTTTAGCTCCTAACCCTGCGCCTGATGGGGATCTAATTGGAGGAGGACCTATCCTTAGGTTCCGCATAAAAAATATAATACTTCGGAAGGTCGTTCCGTGTCCGCGTGACGCATACGCACCGTGTACCCCGGCTCCCTTCCGTTTGCGATTCTCATTTGAGCGCTCCAACTGTAAGCGCCTTAAATCTGGAATCTAATTACGGGCGGGCCAAAGACAAAAGTCCAAAATATTTTCCAACCAGTTTTAATCACAGCTGACGGCCATCCTCGCCATGCAAAATGTGAATGAACATTTTTGAGCGACTTTCGTTGCTTTTGTTGCTGTGTTTAACCGCGTGAAATAATCTTTGCTGGCAGGCAGTCGTTGGAAGTCCGGCAGCAGTTCCCCTTCTCGTTTTTGTTGTCGTTTCCGCAGCCAGTCCCCTGGCCCTGGTCCATTTGGTCCAGTGCTTGATGCGGCAAGAGGCGCGTTTCATTATGACGATAATTCGCAGGACCTGCGGCGAGGCGACCACCAGGCAGAAGGCAGCAGACGAGCAGGCAAAGTTGGTGTCATATTTTCCGCAGCTTAAATTTTCCGCAGCCCAGCAAGGCGGCCGACGGCCACTTGTGAGCCCAGATTCTTGTGCCACTCTGGTCCGGCTTAGAGCTCCACACCAAAAGAAACACACGTAGTTGACGGACGGCAGCTGCGACGGAAGGGCCGGAATGCGATTACGGCACAGGGCCCCCTGTACTGAAGCAGCGCGCCCTAGACTAACTATTACAACTAAGCCGCCAGCAGCTCTCACACGCACACTGGATCCTTCGAGGGGGATTAGGAAGAGGACATGAAGAACGGGAAGGAGCAAGAGATGAGGACGGATATGATTTTCGCGCCCGACAAATCTCAACAAATTTGAAATTTTGTTTCTTGGCCGTTGGCGCTTCCGTTTGTTGCTTTTTATTAGGCTTTTTCCTGTGCTCAGTCTTTGGCTCCCGGCGCTTGAATCTGAGGCGTATCCTGTTTGCCGTGCGCCTTCCCTCCCACTCCTCCGTCGCAGGACCTCGGAATGCTTTTTAAGCCTATAAATGAGCTTAAAATTTTCTATGCGAGTGAATGCGAATGCTTTTGAAATTTATTAGGGCCCAAGGACTGAACAGGATAAGTGTGGAGACAAACACACACACACACACACAATCAGAGGCTAACACCCAGGACTTGTGTGTGCGCGGGCATTCGGTGTCCTCCACCATAGAATCCACCCATCGCCATAGAAATTTTCAAGCGAGCCAAATTGAATTTCATTTGTATGTTTTCCTCTTATTTTTATTTATATCGCGCCGCTTCTCGTTTTGGAAATTGCCTTTTGCCTGGTAATTTTCGGTATTTTAGAGTTTTGAATCTATAGCTTTGCCCCATCTCTGTTTCGGTCCCAGTTTCCCTCCCGTTCTGGCTCTTTTCCTGAATCTGTGTCTGTGTATCTGTATCTGTCCTTTTTGTATTCGTATTTGAGTTCGCCGTGCATGTTTGTTTAGAAGTGCCCGAAAAAGGAAGCAACGCAAAAGAATACAAATTGAATTTTCTGCGCTGTTAAATAATTTCATTTTGATTTCGTTGCTTTCGCCTGATTTTTGTGCCTCGCCTTCAATGCGAACTGATTGCAGTCCCTCCCCTCTTCACCCACCCCTGCCCCATTGGCCCGTAGCGCCACTAAATCCATTTGCAGCTGTTTCCAAATTCACGAAATACTTTTAGTGTCAAATGTGCAATGATTTTTGGCATTTACAGAGCACCCCGAAAATAAAAGAGTGCACTGGGACAGAGTGGGATTTATCGTCATTTATTTTTCAGGAACTTCCAGCCTTTCAAAATTCAATTAAAATCGAAGCCCGTGACTTTACGCTAATTTTCGTTCCATTGCAGGCTTCCTCCTGGAAGGAGTCACACCCACGGCCCCACCGGATGTTCCGCCGCGTAACCCCACAATGAGTCGCTTGCAAAATGGCCGCTTAACCGTTACCAATCCCAATGACGTCGACTTCGAGCCTTCCTGCTTGGTCCGAACGCCGTCCGGCAACGTTTACATTCCTAGTGGAAATCTAAGTGAGTACCCGTCCTGGAAAACACCTCCGTCCTGTATACAGCCCATATGGCTGTGTCCTATTCATCTGCATGTATTTCCCATTTAAAAAGAGAGCCACCATGTTACCGACGGGGCAATTTTCCTAGTCATATGCAAATCCAACCCGCATTGAATCCCGACTCCGGACCACTCCGCGGCGACCATCAAAAAGCCACTTGACTCATTTAAATGTTTAGCGCTCGCATCGGGCACAAAAATTCCATTTGCCATATTGCCATAAAAATGAAAAATGAAAAAATCGAACCGAACCAGTGGCAGCCAGGAGGCGGCCTGGCCCGTCCGGGACATCCAGGGGGAAGCGGAAAAGCAAAAGGCCGCAGCATTTTGCAAATTTTCAGCTCTTTTGTTTCCTATGCGCCATGCGCCTAAAATGCCGCCATACATTTGCCATTTATTGTTTTTCCAACAATGTTCTTGCCTTTTTTCTCTGGACTGGTGCTGGGGCTGGGGCTGGGGCGGGGCTCTAGCTCGGCCAGAGTTGAGTTTTGTTTGTGTTTTCGCTATATGCATATCCGCAAGCGGGCTTTAGGGATAAAAACATTCGAAAGTAGAGTGGAAATAGTTGGCAACAGCGGCCGAGGCAGCGGCCCAACAAACCGAAAAAAGCCAAACGACCGCAGGGGCCTAAACAAAAAATCAGGCAAAAAATACAAAATAAACTGGCCCACCCAGCCGGGTTGGCTGGCAAATAGCGCGAACGGCTGTCGGATGGCGATGATGGAAAGCGGTTCGACGCTGGAGAATGGCACTTATGGGTCTATTAATTGAATGGCTTTCATTAGAAATAGGGATAGAACTCATTTATGCATCGAGTTCTCGTGCGAAACACTCGCCCCGAAAACGCATGGAAAGAAGTTTACTTTTCCTTTTCTCAAATAACCTGAGGTCCTTTCTGAAGTCCACATCCCTTTTTAAACAGAGAGTCTCGTGTGAATACATGTGTGCCGTACAATCGCATACATTTTTTCCAAACAATACTACATGTTTTCCAAGAAAACTCTATAGCATTTTGAGAAAAATCTTCGCAAAGTGGGAGTGATGCTGGTGCTAGTTAGGACCTATACATAAATGGTTCGAGTCCGGCGTATATGCTTGCTTTTCTTTCAGTGAATTCCTGCGGCTGGCTCTGTATTTGCGATACACTGCCTTTTGTTTTGCTCTGCTATTGTTAAAAAATACACGCACACGTACGAGCGGAGCGGAGCTGCCACTGATGGTATCGCATGTGTGCCACGCTTTGTCTTGATTTTGCTGCATGCCACATAATTTTCTACGGCGTCATTGTGTGTGTACTTTTGCCATTTTTTAAGCCAGGTTGTGGCGCAGCTGGGCTTGTGGCACAGTTTTTGCACCAAAGCTTAGAGCCCGGAGTCGGGGCCTGAGCTTCCGAATTCGACGCACTTTAATCTGACAGATCGATTTCCATGTCACTCTGCCAAAGTGTTGGTTGTGTCGGCAATTTGCATTTTGCATATCGTTTATGGACCTCTGGCCCAAAGTGCAATTAAATGACTATTTATGAAATTCTATTTGCATTTTTGCATAAATTGATAAACATCCTAAACCTGCTACCGCAAAGTACGCAGGACTCCGGGGTGGGGCTGCTGGGGATGCTTAGTAGGCCCGTTGTCATCGTAACACAAATATTGATTAAATTCTACGTCGCATTCAGATTCAGTTGCCCCGCACACATGTCTGTCTATGAATAAACATATAGACCCACAAATGTGTGACATTTGCAAGCGGGTGTTCGGGTTCGGGCTTGGGGTCTTCTGGGCACCCATGAGCCGAAACATTTCCATTTCAATTTTTGCGCCAGTGCCAATTTTTATGGAAAATATTATTTGTTGACTTCTGGCACCCACAAAAAAGGCAAAAAAGGAAGCGGGAGAAGAAAACTTGAAAATGAATGAATCGGGGAACGGATTGCGGCAACAGCCTACGTTATTTTTCTGTCAAACTTTGTCCGTAATACACACTCGAATGTGGCTGAAAATATCTGAAAATTCTCTCGATGGGGCATGAAAAAATGCTTATGCACCGTATGCAAATACATATAAAAATTGGCATTCTGCACAATTGCATACCCGCACGCACACACTCTCCGAAGACAGCCACCCACCCACCTCCGAGTGGCACCCATTGGGTGCTTCCCTCGCGGACTTTTTTCAGAGCGGGAGGAGCGAAACAAAAGTTAGCCCAGAGTACTGTGTGTGCATATCCCAACAGAAAAATTGCATAAATTGCCGCAGCGTAAAAAACGAGCGGGTGGTAGTGGGGTGGTGGTCTCTCAAAACAAAAGCTCCAGTGGTGCTCTGACGGTTCCGGTGCCGCCAAGCGACAGCTGTTTCCGATTCCGGTCCCCGTAATTTGGCGCGTCTCTTAAACCTTTAATGGATCGGTGGCCAGCTCGACGCCCGGACCCGAACCCGGACCCGATTGGGGTGCACTTTGCACCGAAAATTGTTAATGACCCGCGATGGGGCCGAGGATACTTTTAGGGACTGGGCCCGTCACAGTCAGTTCTAGTCCTCTGCAATCGCAATGGCCGGCCGACTGAGCAATGGACATGAAAACCCCAGGGCTTCCGGTCCTTGAAACTTTTCAGTTCCCCAGCCGTTGCAATGCCACCTTTTTATATTATCAGCCCATTGCGGTATTTTGATGCACTAAGGCAGGCCGGCCACCCCACTCACCTGGGCCCTAATTTTTTATCGCTTTCGAGGTTAGTTTGCAGAAAAACTTTTCGCTGTCATTGACCGCGTCAACTTCCCCAGAAGGCCAGACAAAGTTCGTCGAGCGATGCGCCTAGACTATGTCTGCCGTCTGGTATCCGTTGTCCGTTGTCGGCCCGTGTGTCCTTCAACCAAAGGCAAAGTGGCCCGCCCGCCCGGCCAGTCATGAGTCGAGTGTCCAAAGTCGAGACTCTAGTTCTGTGTCTATTGGCCAGTCGTTATAGCTCTGGTCTGGTTCTGGTTTATCGAAGCTGCCAGCCATGGCAATACTCGTAAATTTGCGAGCATTTTGCAAAACCTCAACTGACCTCCCATCCGAGGCGGGGTTATGGAGATCCAGAAAGGGCTTTAAATTCGTAGGGGTCAGAAGGAGCGCCAGTCGAAGGAAGTGGGGGAGCAGGCAGCTCGTTTTGGTTTTTGCCGCTGCTACTAAATTCATTCATAATGGGTTTTTGGCTCCACTCAGTGTAGCTGCAACACCGCCGTCCCACCCCCACCCCGCATAGTGTATATAAATTTAACGTTTTTACGCAAACTGAAATTTATTATGGCGCAGCATAGTAATTTATATTTTATGCCTGCTAAGTACGAGCCCCGTGGTGGTCTGTGGGGCATACAAATCCTTTATTCTGCACTCTTGACGCACAATTTTAATTTTATCTACTGCACCGTGTGGCGCTAAAAAAGAAAGTGGAGCGAAAGCTCTGCCACTTCCATTCGATCTATGTACGTTACGATTCGGCTGCCATTTTTTGTGGCGCAACAAATTGCCTTCGTGTTCCGCTTGCCACTTTACTTGCCATTTATAAATGTACATACATATGTACGGATGTGTAGCAGAGTGTATCTGTGTGTATCTGCAATGCATATATCAGGGCATGGGCATGGGCATGGGTATGGGCATGACTTTGGCTGTAGGTGAGAGCTGTGGCCATTTCGAATGGTCCTTGTACGTGGGTTTAAGTCCAGTTGCCGGCGTAGTTGTTGTCGCTGCATTTATAGACCAGGCAATAACCATTTGGCCACTAGAAATTGGCATTTTATGTTCGGCTGTCTGGTCCGTCTGCCGCACGTCCCCCTCTGTGCAGAGTGTGTGTGTATCCTTTGATTTTTGAATGCAGATTGTTGCGGGATTTATTGATATTAAGTGCTATCGAACCGACTGACCCGAGTGCCTTTGGCCCCAGCTCGACTTTCCGGTTGAGAGGCCCATGGCAGACTACATGGCAGTTCACTTCCTATGCCACTTAATTAGGAGCTGGTTGGGTGCTGGGATAAGGTATCCCAACTTTGGCTTCCGAATTTCTTAAAGCATACTTTCAGGTGCGCACACGAAATAACTTGCTTCCTCCTTTGAACCCTTTTCTCAGGTTTTCTCAGCCGCCTCCTCCAGAAATGTTCGGTGAAGCCATGCAGAACGTTAACAAAACAATGTTTGCCCACCTCGCACGCCCCACCCACCAGCCTCGTCCTTGCCAACACAGCTCTCCCTCCTCTGGGACTTACAGGCTGCATAATTATAAGGCCTTTGCTGCAAGGATGCGGCGGAGGTGTGGTACTTAGAGTGCCTGCATAATTTATATGTTTTTAATGATTTCGTCTTTCGCAAACAATTTTTAATGATTTTCAGATGGAAACATTGCGACACTGTTGTGGCAATGCGCCTGTTGTGGCATCTATGTGTGCGTAATTAAAATTGCAACTCACCCAAGCCATGTGAGGGGCGACTCGGCTCTGTCTTTGTTGCAGCTTATCTCCTGCCCCACGATACATACACAAACACACACACATACACTACATGCATATGTAGGAATAAATATGTTAATTAAAATAATGTTACCCCAGCGCACAAAAAAAAACAGAAAATGGCTTAGAATAGCAGCGCTCTTTCACGGAGACGAAAGGACCAAAGAGACCGTTCCCTGCAGGCTCGCTTTGTCGCCATTTTGCATTTACATGCCACGCTCAACGCCTTTCAATAGGCGGCTCCATCCCCTGAAAGGCGAAAATTCCTTGGCATTACGTATACGCAGGGTTGGCGGGGCAGCTCAGCAACTCGGCTGCTCGGCAGCTGGGGCAGATGAGGCAGGCGATGCGATGGGGCAGCTGCATAGAATGTAAACAAGCAGGAGCTGCAGCAGCAACCGCAGTGAAGAGTGACTTCCGTTGTGGGAAATGCCTGCAGTGTCTGGGCTCCGTCTTTTGTGTCTTATTGCTTATTCAAAATAAATTAAAAATGGAAGAGGAAATGCAGAAACGGAGGGCCCGGACAAGCAGTCAGCCATCGCATAATTATAAACTTGAAAATTCCTGCATGCGGAGGCAAAATTCCCGCAGCCAGGACGGGGGACACTGCATAATTACTTTAAAAAGACGCCTCATATTCCCTGGCCATTTACTTTCTCCGCCAGCATCTTGAGACATGTCGAGGGCTCGAATCCTTTCAGGGATTTGCTGCTTCGTTGCCCCCGGCATTACTCCACATGCATTTTTAATTAGAATATTTTAGGCTGTGAGTCAGTGGTACAAACCGGGAGTATTCCCTTCGACATTTCAAGGTCTCGTGGAGGATGATAGGTTGCAGCAGGACGATGTGTGACGTTGCACGCCTTTTCCAGTCCCATCTCCTGCAACGCTCTTACGGTTGCCCGAGGTCATTGCAACTTTGCTGGGACACGAAAGTGTCTGATACTCGCCGAGGACACACAACTGCATGTGGGGGTCTCCCACTTGCCACAGCAACGTCACAACCGCTGCTGCAACTCCTCGCTCTCTTGTATGAAAATTCATTTCAATTAGTGAAATGGTTTTGGGATTTGTATGGCAAACCACCATCGCGCTTTCGCTGAGACAGGCGTGGCGAGGCAGGGGGAAACGTACGTCACTTCCCTGGCATGCAACGTTGGGCATGGCCAGATCCAGAACCAGATCCAGAACCAGAGTAAGGACTAGTACCAGAACCAGCGCTTGTTGCAACTCTATTTACCTTTACGTGGGGCATGAATGGTAAATAGAGACACACAGGGGCGGGGTTTCATGTGTGTGCAATTTTGCGGCATGGGATTTGCGGCGGGATTATGAGGCACGCAAGAAACTTATGACGAATTTTTCCGCCCCTCCACTGCCCTTCTCGCTACCCCGACGGCTCCTTGAGGCGGACATTGAACTGCAGGCCCTTGATTAAAGGGAGAAACACGTTGCAGGGGTCTGTAGCGCAAAGTATGCCAAGGAAGCCAAGCCGGGCAAATATTTAAATTTTAATGCAGAGCGAGGGAAGGCAACTTTGCGCTACGTAAATGTGTATTTAAAACTTTTTTGCTTGCAACTTGCCACTTGTTTCTGGTGCCAGCCCGCAGCTTGTTTGGGCAACGGAACAAACTCGTTTTCCTATCTGGGAGCATGTCTCTCCGGGTCGGAGGCATGCCGGCACTCCGCCACTCCGGCTCTACGCGGCACAGTTCTGCTCAAGTTGCTCCCTCGACGACACTTTTTTGACGCCATTTTATCAGCGGACCAGCGCAATGAAATTTATGCAACTAACAAAATGTTTATTTCTGCACTTTTATCGTCCTAAGAGTTTGCAGAAAAATGGACCTAAAAAAAGGAACAATCCTGTGAGCTGTACTTTTGTTTTCGACGAGTTCCAGAGGGAGTTCCTGCTTCAATGAGAACTAGCAATCTGACGGCGATTAAGGACAGAGGACTTAATCGGCAGAAGAGAGGCAAGAACTCCAAGCAAAAGCCTTGACTTGTAACTGCTTTGACCCCCAAAAGTGGCCAAAAGTGAACCACACACGCTATCCTGGCAGCTGTACTTTCCAGAGAAAGCTCACTTTCTCGAACGGCAGAGGAAAAGTTTCCAGTGGGGCAGACAGGGGGCAACATATTGTCGCACTCTATAAATTATGCGCATAACCAGAGAAACCCGATCCCCTCTAAGGAGCTGGAGCAGTAAGACAAGGGACAAGCCAGGTAGCCACCCCCGAATCCTGGACACAATCCTTCGGGTTATGCGAGTCGGTTTTCTTTGGCATAGCTCGGTTCGTTTCTCGGTTTCAGTCTCGAAAGAAAGAGAAACCAACCAAGCATAACTATTACTGTGGCAAAAGTTGAACCAGCCACTCCCACTGCCTACGCCACAACCACCTCAACTCCCTCTCGCAGATATTACAATTTTCTTTCCGCCCAGTTGGACGGGTTTAAATTTACTATTATTGCCCTTTCTCGTACATGTGTAATGTGCCTAGGCTGACAGGAGGAAACCACAGCCTTTGGTCGGAGGACTTTGCACCGGCATTGCTTACCCAAGGTGGGCTGGCGGAGCGGAAGCTTTCCAGGCTTGATTTTGGGCCTCAAAACTTGTCATACTTGTCAGCAAAAAGTTTTGCTTTTGGGGCGGCCAGGGTGGCGGCCAGGGGGGGGGTAGCTGCGGTTATTAGCTAACCTAATCAGCAACGCAATTCGCAGCGAGCTCGGATTATTAGGATCCTCTTTGGCCCCCGATTCGTCCGACGTGGGGCGTTGGGCGTCTGGGAGCACGTGATTGATAAATGAGATTTAGCTTTTGGCCTTGTAATTATATGCAACGTGTGCAGGACGGCCAGGTTCCTCTCGGGCGACAAAGACGCTGAGACATGCTCAGATAATCACAAACGACATAATCACAGCAATTAGGAACATTAGTTTATGGTCAAGTAGCAGTCGGACAGAAGGAGCCTGCAAACTGACGGACAGACGCACAGAAGGCGAGAAGGGCAAACAGACTGCCAATTGCTTTGCCTGGTTACGTCAGTTACCCGGTCAGTTAGTTTGTCAGCTAGATGGATTGGCCACGCCCCAATTATTTGGTCTCCTGAATGCAGAATCCTGCCTGCAGGCTTACCAACAATTGACAGCTGAGTGACGTTTGGGACTTATGCCGGGCTTATATTTTTCGCCGTAAGACGACCATCGAGTTGATTTTCATTATTCAAATGTCGCACCCGCATGACAGACATTCCGTAATCCCAGCTTAGTCTTTCATCAGACAAACTGATTAGGCCCAGGACCCAACACTGATGACCACAATTGCCGTTTAATTAGAGCCCAAGCAGTCGGGAAAACTGACAGCGTGGAAATCTGTGCGAATCTCAGGAGTTTGCCGGGCCAGCCGGGTTGGCTGAGGAGCTGTCATAATCATTGCGCAGCCAGGCAGGCATTTCCGGGAAGCAACCGCCCCAGCACGGGTCTGGAGGCAGAGACAAAGGCGATGTATTATTCAGTCCGCCCTCATTAAGTATTGATCCAAGTGCTTTTACGGAAGGTGATTAAGGGAGGGCAACTCACCTCGGTCTGATCAAAACAATATCAGAACCCTCGTCTCGGTTTCAACTTCGAACTTCGTTTGCTGTTCAGTCGACTGTGAGTGGTTTGGAATGGAAATCCGATTCCAGTCTAGTCTCTGTTCTGGCCGCCAAGAACTCATAGTTGGCAAACTATAAATGCACCTGACAAACACATGGAGAGAGCTATAATTAATAATTAAAGCACACATAGGTTCCCTGACAATTGCTACGTAATTCAAAAACGGCTTTAAACATGACTGCATTGGCTGATATTGTGTGCTTTGAGGTTTTTTATTTGCCGCACGAAACATTAGCAAATTTCATTTTTCCATAATTTATGTGAAATGTATTAGTGGCTGATTGGTTTGTAATTAGCCGTCATCCACCGGCCACCACCGAGGTTTAAAAACCTGTTCCAGCTCCAATTTGGTTACCGGCATTAAAGCTGCGCTCGCGCTTGCTTTTGACGCTAATGCCTGCGAAAATAAAGCCCTTCCGCCCCCATTCGTTAGCCAATAAACTTTTGACCTCATTTCCTCGGAAAAAAGCAACCCGCCCACATAAACCAAATGCAGTTCACTGGGGGCGTAGTCGGAGAAGGATCGCATAGAAGGGGCCAACCTAACATTGGTAGCGGCAACCTGGGAGGACTAACTGGGCTGGAGAGATTCCGCCTGGGCAGGTTTCGAATAAATAAAATAAAACATAAACAAAAACAAAAACGAAATAGGATACCGAGTCGCAGAGCAAGAGGAGACTAAGTGAAAATATTTACTCTCCCCGTGGCAGTGGAATGTTATTTTTGCTTTTGTGGCTGTTGCTGCGCTGCCCACAGCAAGGATTATAAATTATAACAGCCTCACACGGTTATTTATGTCGTGTCAATGGCAGGGGAGCGGGGGTGTCAAACGGAGCGGGATATATCATCAATGCATGCGCTTAGTTGAGTGGAAAAATCTGAAAAATGAAAACTATGGGGACTGGCGCTGGGCGCCGTTTTAAAGCCGAGCCAAGCAGAGTGAGATCGAGGGCGAGGGCCTTAAATCCGAGCCAGTCAACCAGAGAGTCCCAATCCCATTCCCATTCCCATTCCCATTCCCATGCCACAGGGCTAAGCCAGAGATCTGCTTTGAAGCTTTTGATTTATTTGCGTCATGGCAAATCATTAATTTGTTTTCAGAGCAAACCGTTTCGGAACTGAACCAAACTGAACCGAAAGGAAGCACAAAAAGCTTAGCATGCTTTTCGGCTGCTGTCAGCTTTTGGGCGACAAACAACCACCGCCCTGCGAAGCCCAAAGGAAAAAATTTAAATAAAACCCAAGCCAACAAAATAATCCGACACATTCGCTGCCAAATGATTGCCCAAACCCCCAACCCCCAACCCCCAACACCCAACAACAAGCCCCCAGCCCCCTGCCCCCTAATCCCATGTGCAGTGCCTTCCTTTCAGTCCCGCCTTCCCTTGTCTCTATATCTTCCAAAAGCTTGCCACAAAAACTGGAAATCACTTCTCTTTATTGTGCCCGCAGAGAAAGCCGAAAGCTGACAGTTGGCAGCCAGAAAGGGACGATATTATTAGTCCAAATTGAGGAAGTGAAAATATATTCGGGTTTGGGCATGAGCTGCTTTGTCAAACATCTTCTCAGCCAAAAGCCAAGAAATTATCTAAGAAGCGACTCTCGTCGCCTCCTCCTCGCTGCCTTCTTGATCTTCAGACGAATCTTCTGGCTCACTGTTCTGGATCGCCTTAATCAGATTCAACGGGTTGTCGCCACCGAGATGTATTGCGATGTTTTCCTCGAACATGCGACATTTGACCTCCTTGTTGAACTTCACACCTACCTTGCTGGCGCTCCTGGGACACTCGTCCCCCCCTAAGTTGGTCACGGAAGCGGGCATCCAGTGTGCCTCCACGTAGTCGTTGATGGCCTTGGGTAACGGCTTGGCGTTGCTGCCCGGCTCGAGCCCTACTGCACGCTTCTTGGCCAGAATCGGATCGGGTATGTCCCTCCGTTCCCAAATGCCCAGCTTATATTGGGAGCCGTACTTGGTCTTTATTCGGTGCTCAAGCTCCTGGAGTCTTTCGGACGGCTTAGCTGCGGGCTTCTAAAAGAACTCACCGAGGGCTTGAGTTATGGCTAAAAGGGGGAGGTATTTAGGCCCACTCACCGGCTTCTTCAGGCGCATGAACACCACTAGCCCCGCAGACGTGAAAAGCAGAACGAGGACCAGGAAGACACCTATGAAAGTATTGCTTAGCTCCGGATTGCTGACCTCGTGGGTGATTTTGAGCGCTTCCTGGGCGAATGGAGGGTACAGGAAGCGGATGACCTTGTAGGTGGCATTGGCCAATGTCTGGTTGGGAAAGGGCTTCAAAATGTCCACGAACCGAAGCGACCAGTGCGCGTCCTTTGGGGGAATAATAACTGCCATACTTTCTCGTAAAAAAGGTAGAAACGTATGGTTTTAGTGTTTATACAAATTTAAACAAAGTTTGGTACTTTAATGAGTAAACGGAAAATTTGGACACTTTTAGAAATGACTGATCTATAAAGGGCGACTGTTCTTCATGAAATCCTGACAATCTCTATAGCAGGCATATATACATTGCCTACTTGGGTATCTCGGAACGGAGAATGATTTATTAGCAGGAGCAGCTGAGGCGGCAATAGAGCAAGCCCGAATCCAGCCACCATCAGTCACCAGGCAAACAAACACGCCGAATACCCACAGCGCAACGGCGTCATATACAAAAAGGACTTGCATGCATTAGTCCGGACTCCACAGCCAGAGAGCCGAGGAGCGCCGAGACGAGGATGTGTGTTTTCAAGTAGAAACACGTACAAGAAATCATGAAATGTTGCCGCCATCATACCGAAAATTGTACGGGTAACGTGCAAGCAATCAAATCGTACGGAGGCAGTCTCGACTCGACTACGGCACCATTTCTCCGTCTCCGTCTCTGTCTCCGTCTCCACCATCGCCGAGCTCCGGAGGCGCTGCTCTTCACGTCTGATTTTTACTGCACACGTGTGCTGATGTGACGTCGACAGGATTGCGACTGCCTACTGACAACACCAGCCGGCCGGGCTTAGGCCGGGAGCGGAGTCGGCCCAGACGTGCCAGGCCGACGTCGCAGAGGTTCCTTTTTACTGTTTAAGCAAGCATGCAAATGTCACATGCATTGGAGGAGCGGCCTAGACGGCCTCGACTGCCTCCACGGCCTCGGTGGGGGCGGGTGAGGAAAGGGGGCGTGATAAGCACTCTCGGTTATCATCGTGGGCCTGCATGCTTTTTGGGACTGCCGCCCTGACCCGCTCTACACCCACCACTCCGCATCCAGGCCTCTCCATAAATGATGAGGCACGGCACTCTTGCCTTGGGCTGAATTTAGTGATTTCCCCGAGCATGTGGCACACTTTCTGTACGAGCACACACCACGTGAGCATAAGGTATTTCTGTTTATGGTTATTGATTCTGCCGCGCGGAGGTGGGGATAGTTTGAGTTATGGCCGTGGGCTGATTTGTGTCAGCAGGAGTTTAAAAGAAATTGTTGCACACTTTTGGCCCTGTTACCATGATTGAATTGAGGTGGGTTGTGGGGGCTGCCTCCGTCGAGCCCAATTGGATTGGCCCGCATCGGACAGGACTTCCGATTCCGATCCAAATGCGATTCCGCATTCCAGCTACTGCGCCGTGCACCACTACGGGTCCGGATCAAAAATTCATGCCGCACCCTCACGCCGGATAGGTGTCAATAACTTGGCTAGTTTACCGACACTAGCCATCCCCCCCACCCTGGACTCGTCCAGAGGTTTCCCGTGCGTAATTTACAATTACCGCACGCACAGACAATTTATTTTCCAGCGCCAACAAATAAGCTGAACATCCTCGGAACGGGGGTGTTCCCGCCTCGCTCCCAGGTGTATTGCAAATCAAAAAATCAGGCAGGACTGGGCACGAACCCAAGCCCAGGCAATCAGTTAAATGTTTGTTGAACTCGCCAGCGCCGAGGTCCTTAAGTTCTCGAGAACCCAGGACTCGAGAACTCGAGGAGTCCCATGAGCTTAGCGTCTCTGCAACGAGAGTTGCTGCCGAAAATTGTGTTTTTTTCTGGCACCCCACAGCAAAGCGAAACCACAGGACCGAAGGAATAAAAAAAGGAGCTGGAACAGGAGCAGCAGCTTTGCTGTATGGTAGAGAACAGAACGATGAAGCGCCAACTTGAAAAATCGCCTGTCGGGGTGACGGCAGCAAAGGGGGTTCGACTCACGCGCAGACGTAGTGATTTGGCTTTAAAAAAGCAAAGAATGCCAGAGCAGCCGGAGCAGGAGGAACAGGAGGAGCGGGCGGATCAGGAAGCCGGGGGGAGGGGCTCGGGGAAAGCTGCCACGTAATGAAACTGACAATTTAACTCACAGTCAGTCAGTTGTTTTGGGTTTCCGCCAGGACCGGGTAGTTGCGTGCGTGCTGAAAAATCGTGTTATCGATTTAATGTGTGCGAAGGGTTCTTGGTTCGAAAAGGGTCGGGAGTGGTGCTGCCACTGCCACTTTCCTTTGCCTTTACTATTGCCTTTTCTTTTGGCTTTTATCGTTCGGCTCTGTCATTGCGACTGTCTGACGATTCCGTGTTTGTTTGCCAGTCCTGCCTTTTGACGGCTTCCTCCTGTTATCCCAATACCATCCCGCCCTCCATGGCTCCCAGTTGGAAGAGCTGCAAAGGCATTTGATTAATTTGCAGCAGTTTTCAATTTGAAATTGCTTTAGTTTCCTGCAGTTTTTACCATTTGCCAGTGAGCAGGAATTGACAGCACTTTGGAGCGACTCGCAATCAGTCCCCTTTTTCATAGCCATCTCGCTCTAAGCCGTTGCCCGAAAACTTGGTTAAATGTGTGTTCAGACGAGTGTGGGCTACGGGCAGAGCGCCGAGGGCTGAGTATGTGAATCGTTGAAAGCTTCTTATGGAATGTTAAGTGATTTTTTATTGAATTTTTAAGCCCCACTTAGGCGTTGTCACTGGGAGCATCCAGCTGGAGCTCGACGAACCTTTTTACCTCAGCTCTATCCGGTTCGGCGTGCAGATCTCCTGGCAAATTAACAACCTTTTCGTGTCGCCTTTAACGTAATTTTACGTATACGCAATTTTATGACTTCGAAGACTCTGAAGGACTGATTGAAAAGCCGGCCAAATATTGCCATTTTACGGCGGAAGGAAGCGGATTACGGGGAGCCCTTGTCAAGCGCCAAGCCAAGTTCTTCGGTATGCAAGGAACGGTGTATGCAATAACCACTCAAATGCAAAGGCAAACAAAGCCGCCGGCCACATTGATCAAATTTAACGCCCTTTTTAAACAAAACAAAAGCCGTCGTCCATGGCAGACCCAGCCCAGTGCAGACGCTGCACAAATACGCACCCTCGCAATGTTGCAAGTGGAAACAACCGATGCACACATGCATACTAATTATGGGAATGCACCGCACATTTAAGCAAATATAAACAAAATGTTAATGACAATAAACAGCAACGTCAAAGTCGAACTGTGCGGAAGCTGGGGCAGAGACAGGGACGAGCAGGGCAGGGCACAGGGTGCAGGGAGCAAGGATGTAAATGATGCTGACGCATCTGTCTGGAAGGATATGGAACGTGCCTGTGCGAGCACTGCCAACTTGATGAACTGCTGCTCCGACAGCTTATCGCATTGCCTCCCGATAACTGGTGGGGCATGCAACGATTTTATGTGCTTATTGTTATCGTCGTGACTGCTGCGTTGTGATTACTATTATTAAATTGCAAATGAGACATGCACTCCCGTCGAGCCTGGCGTTCATTTATTGCCACCCGAAGTGGACCCGAATCAAATGAAGATGCACTGCCGCCGCCAGAGGACGCACCCATTTATTTTCCTCGTCGGACTTTTTGCAGGACGACAGGCCTCCCGTCAATTGTTGGCCGGCGGTCCATTAACATAATTTCAATTTGCATAAAATGGCGTTGAATATTACATTTTGGACAGCAACTGCCTGCCTTGGATGTCAGGTGACGGGACAGGGCAGGCAGGACAGAGTCGGTTCCGTGTGTCCGTCCGCGAAACGGGTTCATTGAGTTAATTGCAGGTGCGAATGTGTCGCAATGAGCATTGCACGCCCTGTCAGGCATGCAATTCGCAGAGGGACGTTCGCAGAGGAGGGCACGAGGGGCGTGGAAGCCATTTGCTTTTGTTTGATGTTTAATTTAGATTGAATTTCTGCATAAATTATGGGGCGCAGAAATGATTTCGAAATTATTGCTGGTTTGTTTTGCGGTCAATTTCCACTGCAACTATTGCATAATTTGGGGCTTCAGGCCAATTTAAGGGGGCCCGCGCAGAGGCATTTCCAGGATTCAGGACGCCAGGATTCCGCATTCAGTGTTCTGCATTCAGCATTTATGAAACTGAATTTTTTATTATGGCCGAGACCGAATTCGCTCCTGCCTCCGGCTCCTTCCTAACTCCTTCCAGGCAATTTAGCCGAAACGAGGACTGCCATGGCTGCTGTCTAATGTGCATTTCGCTTTTGCCTATCTGCCATCCGCCTCAGCTCCTGCGCCCGGGCCTGCCCCCCTTCTGGCTCACACCAACTGACACTTCACACGCTCAACGATTTTTGATTTGGCAGCTCGTTTGGCAAAATGCAGCAACAGCCACAGCCAAAGCCACACCACCAGGAACCACCGCACGAAGCAAACCAAAGCGATTCAGCCGCCACGTCGCTCGCTTAGCGCATTTGCCAGTGATTTTATGCATATTTCATAGCATACTTTTGCGCGCTATTAGCACTCTCGGCTCTGGGCCTGAGCTCTCAAGGCGCGTCTATTCATTAGCATTCCCCAGCAGTGAGCCGAAGGCAGTGAGCAGTCCTCGACAGTCGCTGCTCGACAAGGACATCATCATTACTATCGAAACTTTGAAGTCTTTCCAACTCGATTACCATAACCGAACTAAGGATCGTAATCAAATTTACCCATTTGACACTAAACTTCCATGAAAATTAAAGGCAACGGGCTTGGAATTGGAATTGGAAGCCGGAGTGGGAGTGGGAGTGGGAGTGGAGTGGTGGTTGTTTACGCAGACTGCTATTTGCTGGATGCCCAAATTG
Source organism: Drosophila atripex (assembly GCA_035045925.1). Classification (NCBI taxonomy): domain Eukaryota; kingdom Metazoa; phylum Arthropoda; class Insecta; order Diptera; family Drosophilidae; genus Drosophila; species Drosophila atripex. Next base: position 760,998 of record JAWNOP010000032.1, read on the forward strand.
AGTTAGTCAATTAGAAATTGTGTGCCTGCATTCAAAACGCCATCTTTCATTCCATTTGGCCCCTCGGGCGAGCCACTAACTTTTGCCTATTTCGGATTCTCTCTCGACTTATCTCAATGCAGAGGGTTTTGGAACGCACTTACAATCGGGGGACCAGGGACCCAGGGACCCAGGGACCCAGTCTTCATTTAAAACGCTCTGGCCACAGAGCCAACTCCGAAAATGTTCATAGTCATAACCCAGTTAAGACCACAAGTGCTGGCTTTGGCTTTTCTGTCTTTGCATCGTTTTCAGCTCCTAATGCTTTCTACGGGGACCGGAGCGGATAATATAGAATTTTTAAGTATTTTCCCGTTCCTAAGCAAGTCAGCTAGTTTGTGATAACCCATTGTTAGGGGATGGGCGGAAGCTCATTAAACCCAAGTCTTCAAAATATTACGACCCATCCCACGATATCTGCCGGGCCGGACAGCTCCTTTTGCGGAGCTACGGTCAATGGCAAGCACATAGGCCATAAACTCATATTTTAATGCTCAGCATCTTGTCCGGACCAGCTCACTCGGTGCACAAACTATCAGAGCTCTGGCCAAACACTCGGAAGCTGGGCACACATTCTGGAGGATTGACTCGGTCAATGGGTCGGGTGCGACGGAAATAGCTTTGTTGACAATAATCTTTTGGCATTATAAGCAGGTGCCTGTGGAAAGTGCAATATGTACATGCTGCAGAGAGAATTTCGACAAGGCATTAAGGCAAAAGTTGGGTCTCAAAATTCCTTTAAATCCGTATCCGTATCTCCTACCAGGGATACTAGAACATTCACTTATTCAGATGGCAGTTTTTTGGGGCTAGAATTAAAGCCCTGCTTTCCTGCCCAGTTGACACACAATTAGTGATTAGTTTTTGAAACTTTTGTGTGCATATTTGCACAGATTTCGCATCTAATTACCTAATGTCCATAGGCGTGCCGGAACTCTTTGTGAGCGCAGATACAAAACAAATATAAATTGGCCTTTATCTTTAATGCTCGCCTGGGATTTTGAACAAGCTGCACAAAAGGCTTTAACATGGATATTTGACTTTAATAAACAGGACGACACAAAAACCCGGTTGCCGCAGATAATGCAATTTGATTATTTTTGCACTATCAACTAATTAAAATTATGCAAAATATAATAATCATTATAATTACTGCCACCAGCTCCACATTTCGGCCATCTCCCTATAATCGGCTCAATAAATTAGAACGATAAAAACAGCCAGGAAATGAGGCGTAAAATTGTAAAGCACCCTTTTGGACACTTTGCCCCAATTACGTCGGTTATCCACAAAGAATCCCAATCGAATGAAGCTTTTTTAGTTTCTGTCATTTTGCATTTTACATTTTGCATTTTGCATTTTGCATCCAGGCGGAATGAAAATTCCAGTGTTTATAATCAATTAAATATTGACTTTTTGCCATTGCCGCATTGAATTTGTACACACCAGCAAATTATTTCTCTCACCTAGAGATTCTCCGTCTCCTTCTCTCTCTCTCTCTCTCTCTATCTCTCTATGTTTCCCTTTCTCTGGCTCCGCTTGCCGCTCTTTGTTGCCCCAGCTGTCTCTGTCCGTTGTGGCAACATACAGAGCACTTAATGCAATTTGCATTCCGATGTTTTTATGTTTGCATTTTGCATAAAAGCCAAAAAAGCCTCCCACCAGCTCACCAGACCATCCACTCAGCCCCCGCCCCCAGCAACCCTGACCCCCAGGCCCCGATTTTGTGCGTCGTCTCCTGTATAAATTTCAATTTGGCTTGGGAAATTCTGCATTTTGCAGCTGTCAAGAAAATTATTGTCTGTCAGGCCAAGGCCCTGATGTGCTGTTGCTTTAATTAAACAACGACCAAAAAGAATGCGACTTCTCGGGCTGGATTTTCAGTTTTGTAAAATATGTGTGTTTCTTGTGTATCCTGTCTCTCGTTAAAGTGTTAATTTTATTGACATGTGACAGCCAAACAAACAATTTGCTTGCCTCCCGGCCGCATTGGTCCTCGTTGTCGCTCAATGTTGTTTGTGGTCGCAGTGGACATTTTAAATGAATTTAATAAACGAGGGAGGGCAACGGAGGGGCAGTTGCCAGCTGGGCAGTTGGGCAGTCGGGGTGGAAAGCTGGCCCACCGAAAAAATAGTCTTTCCCTGACAGGTAGCAGCCCCGGCCGGGACAGGAGCTGGGGCGAAATCGGAAAAGGAAAGCAAACTGGAAAAAAGAAAACATTAATCAGCGTTAAAAGTCGCATTAGCAGTAAACAAAATGAGGAGCGCCCGGGCAGGAACAGGAAGGGCCAGTCGACAGGATGGGGGAGCTAGCAAATTACCGAACCGAGCTGAAATGAACCGATCCCAGAAAGCAATCCGAGGCGGAGAGCTCTGTCGAACTCGCAAAACGCAAAAGTCAGGAAAGGACGAGTCGGAGGCGGGGGTGGTGGCGGTGGAGGAGACGGAGGCTAGGAAATCGAACGCAGGGCACGCGATGGTGGCGAAATGAGTGACTGGCAGTGAAAATCATTAAAAAGTCGTAAAAAGTGAGGAAAATGGTAAACACCCGACAGAAAAAGCAACCCGAAAATGGGCAGCCATCGAGGGTTAAGGAAAAATAGAAAATAGAAAATGGGAAGTAGAAAAGGGGAAATGGGAAAGCACCAGAGCTCTGAAAATACGCACTCTTTATAATTAGAATTTAATCAAGCGCAAATCGCAAACGTTAACAATTTTCCACAGAGCGGGACAGCCAGGGAGGTCGCCGCTGGAGAAGGCTTCTATGATGGAGCAAGGGGCAAGGCTGTGGGTCTGGGACTGGCGGGCAGGAGCCGACGCTATTGTTTAAAGTGTAATTAAAAGCGTCGTGGAAACCTTTTAGTGTGCAACGACCGCCGGACCCAGTGCGATGATATTAAATTTCCTGCTAAAACGCACAGGCAGCAATGGCAGCAGGGCCAGCCAAGGGTTTTCAGCTGCTCTTAGGCATGGCTTAAAAATAAAACTCCATTAGGCCCAAACCGACTAACCTTTGCTGACCTTTGCCAATTGATGGAGAGGACCGGGCTGGGAACGAGCGAATAAAGGTCGGGCTTTTGCATGCGTCATCTAACAAATGATGGGACGGGTCGGCTCTGGGTCATTCAATCTTTGCCAATCACAGCACTGGACACAGAGCGATGGGAGGAAGACGGCTCAAATGAAATTCTGATGATGCTGGCCAGGAACCGCAACCGACCACCGGCCATCTATCAACAAGCTCAGCCCTTACCACCCCTACGGCTTTTATTTCGGGCCACATTAATTTGGCGCACGAAGGCACACTCACCTTGTAGCACTAAGTGGTCCAAAAATAGCATTCAACTAGCCAACTTTCCTGACATTCTAATTACTGCACAACAACACCATGCGACACGACTCGTTGCATAAACTTTGGCCATAAACAAATTTTAATGGAGCAATTATAGGCAGCGTCTGAACGCCACGCAACGGCAGGACTGGCATGAAAAACTGCGCCATTTTCATAACTAAAAGCGAAACTATACTGTTCCATTGTTGGTTTTGGGTTCCGAGGCAGAGGAATGCAGAGGGGACGGGGCCTGCAAATCCCGACAAATGCAAATGTGTAGCACTTGGAGCCACGCACGGGCCGCGGAGAAGGTTGCCCCGATGACGCATGCAAGTGTAAAAACGCTGTTAAACGTCTTTAAACTGGTTGGGTACAAAAAAGGGTGCCTCCTGCCAGCATCAGGGTGCCCCACACGCTTTCCTCATTGCTATGCAGCCCGCCGCACTTATCGCCGTACGAAATCAGCAAACAGGGAACGCAGAAATATCTTTATAAATGCCAAACACACCCCACAGAACCCAGGCACAACAAGTTATTCACTCGGTGACTCACCGACCAGTTAAGGGGTTAACTCGACTCGTTGACCAACAAAAAATGGATCTTGTGCCATCGAGGGGGCTCGTGCCTTTTGTTCGTACCAGGACTGTTTCAATGCGCCCTCTGTTTGCTTTTTCTATGCCTAGATCCAGACAGCTCCTCCCTCATCCACTGCCACTGCCACTCACACTCCCATCGCCCTGCGCTTAAACAATCTATTAAATGTTGTCATTGTGTTTGCTCTTTAGACAGCAGACAATGAACAAAAGAAACAGCACAACAGGGGCAAAAAATGAAACTGCTGAAATGATTAAAAACAGTAGTTTCTCCAGCCCGCACCTATCGCTCCGGCTCTTCAATCTCCAGTCATTCAGTTTTTGTGGCTCGCTTTTTTGCGAGGGCCGCCACCTATGTAGGTTCTGGGACCTGTGGCGGGAGAGCTCTGGAGCCCGTCGATAAAGTCTGCCGAGCGTTAATGGATTTCTGAACTAGACAAGAGTTTATTGAACCGAGTCGCCGAAGGACGCGGATTGAATTTGTCTGCGCCGCAAAAACGCTTCCCCTGACCATGCTCCGAACCCATCTCAAGCCAACAGCCCTGTCCCCATCAAAGTCAAATCTCCGACTAATCGTTTTCTGATTTCTTACCTAACTCCAAAGACCCCTCTGGGGATCTGGGGGAGACCAACTCTTTTCGGGGCCCCCATCTCGATAGCCCGTGCGCGCTGACTAATAAACGCCTATTTGGCCGACACTCAGGCCACAAACCAAACAAGGACCTCATCCGCGGCCGGATCGACCCTTTTCGCCTTGGTTACTTTGAATAATGTCATTTTAATTACCGCAGCACTCGAATCGCAAGGAAGCGTGCAAAGAAATAAATAACACGCCCTAAAAAATTCATTTTAATTAAGCTCACTCGAAAAACCGGCATTACGTATAATGTGGAAAAATGCCCTAATTACCTTTGTTTTTGGTTGCGGAAGCCGGACTTGAATTGGAGCCGAAACTGAAACTGAAAATGAAATTGAAATTACTTCAACTGGAGCGCGGAAAGATTTATTACAACAGAATCCTGGGATGCTCGGCTAATTTGGCAGCATCTTCTTACCCTTTCAGAGGGAACTTCAGTTTTCCTTCCTGCTTTGTATGCCATAACCTTCCTTCATACCATAACTTTGCTTTAAAATTGCAAGAGAAGAGTATGCAGACGTCTCCTCCAACCCAAGTAGGCCGTTTCTTCACGTTTCCTCTCAAGTTCCATCCTTCGTCTCAGCTGTCGTCGGTTTGATTTTCCGGTCGTCCTGGCTCCGCTTTAATTATACAGAGATAACAAAAAGCATTCTTGTCTTCGTGCCACCTCGCACCCAGCCCATCCCGCAATCCAATCAGCCGCTAATCCGACATTGCGGGCTCTGATTAAAAGCCAATTTTTTCCTTCCCGTGCGGGCCCACAAAAATATGCTGCATAAAATGTATACTCGGCTTAGACGGGCGACTAATTGGCCGCCCCAGGAGGGTGCGGAGCGAGCGGAGCGTTTTGTAATTGAATTCAATTGATTTAGTGGATTTTAGTGAGCGGATGGATGGAGGCCCTCTGGAGCAGCTTCTCTTGGACAGATGCTAATGGATTCCACCCGGAGCCGCAGGCCGGGCAGGTTGCGCTCGAAAACTTACATGGTACAGTTCACAAGCAATTACATTTGCACATTTGCCATCATAATTCTCGAATAACTTCCGGCTTTCCAAGGGCTTTTCTCTCTTTCCTGGTTCCCAATTCAAATTCCGAATTTTACATTAATGAAATGTCCGTGGGACAGGTCAGTCGTTATTTTTTCGGCGTCAGTATACCAGTTTGGATAAGCGATGAACAGTGATTGAGTAGCACAGTTTGTAGCCACACATGATTTTTATTGCATAACGATAAATTGCCAAAATTGTCAGCCGGCTATAAGCCAACCCCCACACTCTCGATGCATTCATTGATGTATGCGGTCGACCCCTCACTCCTGCCGTCCGGCTTCCGCGGCTATCATTGCGAAATTTCATTTCCGGCGGGACCCACTCCGCGGGTCTCACACCCGCACCTGCACCTGCCCCGTCCAGTGGCATCCCTGTTTTTGACAATTTTCATGTTTCAATTTTTCATATTATGCACCGGGCCGGCCTTTGTCCGCTGGCCCGGGTCGGGCTCGGCGGCATCAAAATTATTTATGCATTATGCAGGTGGGTCTGACAGCATACGCCCACCCCCAGCACCCCTTCCCCGCGGGGCTGGACCCGCAGAAACTGAGCCGCAAATGCGAAATTCCGATCGGTTTTCGGAATGGAATAGTCTATGCCGTTTATGGCTTTGTAATCGGTAAAATTTTGATCGATTATGTGGGTCCAGGGAGGTGGCCACTAGCCATCCACGCTCCCCGCCCACCCACTCGCCCGTCGTTGCCAATACTCGTCTCCGCTGAGGAAGGACAAAGGGAGGAGGTGCGGCAGTAACCTCTACTCGCCTTGACCGAGTTTCCCCGACGAGTTTCCGCAAACAAGGGACGAGCGTGCCGGTTGCCACGTTGCCACCAGGCCAAGAACAACAGAAGTACAAAGCACAGTCCGCGAAGTGGGTTGGGGCAGCCAGTGGGAGCAGTGTGGCAAGCGAGGCAAGTGGGCGAGGCAACTGTGCGTTAATGACAGAATAAAACGAAATCCAAACATAAATTACCCGCTTATCAATTTCATTTATCTTTTGGATTTCGCTCTGCTCTGTGCAAGAGTTTCGTTTCATTTCCTTCTCATTTTGATGGTTTTGTAATTGAGTAATAAACTTTGGTATCGTTTCGTTAAATATTCTCCCTCCACCGCTCCGCTCCGACTTTAGCCAATTTTCCCAATAAATTTTCGCAACTCTGCTGTGCCGCTCCTTCTGCTCCTAAAACTGATTTTCCCTCTGGCCACTGGGGTCCTTCTACTTCTCCTTCTCCGATAAGCGCTCAAAAAAGTTTGTTTTCCACCAGTAGACTGTTATTCCGACCGTTTATTATCGCCGACGCCTCCGATAAACGACCATTGAAGCGGCCATTGTTGGACGGCTACTTCTCCATTTCGATTTCCTAATTAATTTTCAAGGCTTTTAAAACCCTCTCGTGCCGCTCGACCCAAGCCCCTCAAGGTGATATGGCTCAACCGCCGTTGCGCGGCTTTTGAGGCACATCTCCATAAGCAGGACCATTTATTTCAATCAAATTTGAAATGAACAGATAAATCTTAAAAGCACACTCGAAGTTTCCACCCTGATAGCCGGAAATGGCCGGCCATCAGACGAACAAACACAGAAATTGTCGGTCATTGTCAGTCGATTGCGATGGATGGGGACTGTCGTTGGCGCTGCCATTGTCGCTGTCGCAATGCGCCTAAAATTACATATAATAAATTTTTATTTGCCGCTTTATTAAATTTTATTTGCGTCGCTGGCGGTGGGTGGCAGCAACGAACTATGCCGTCATCTATCCAGCCTCCTGTCTGCCAATCGTCTGGCATCCGCAGGCCTCGCAGCCCTCGGCTGAGTTAGGCGGCGGGCGGAGCAGACGTGAGCGAGGCTTTCGCGAAAAAGCAAATTCATCAATTACTTAATATAATTACTTTTGGCTTTCGGATTATGCATACCCACACAGGCTCCCACATCACAGACACGGGGCAAAGGCCATTTGAAAGTACACTGCGTCTGGCGAGGACCAACATTAATACTTAATATAATAAATTGTTGCCAGTCGGTGGGCAGTGGCATCCGCAGGACCACCGGCCCACCTTCGGCCAGAGCAACCCTTGTAGCAGGCCGAGAAGCCCCCACCCGAGTCTGCCGCATTTTTGGTCCCCAAAACAGGACCCTCTCCGAATGTGCTGCAACTCCATACATGCAATTACCAGTAGCTCTGATGAAATTAACAGGGCTGGCTGGGCTGCGGAGGGCAGTCCGTTTCGTGGCGTCCCTGCCTTCCGTCCTGGGCAGACGATTCGCCATTTAATGGCTTTTAAAGTGCAGCAGCAACAGAAGGAGTAGCCCGAAACGAACATGCAATGTTTGTAATAAATAAGTTTCGAAAAAATATACATTTATTTTTGGATGAGGGCAGAAAAGTCGAGTGTTTGCTTTTAAAAGCACTTGGATGAAGCATCAAAACAGGTCTAGACAGCAACTGCTATCAGTGAAACTTTTCAATTCTCATCTTTTGAGCCTTTAAGGACCCGAATTCCATTAAAATCGGAATTGCTAATCAAAATTAGTGTCGCAGATATTAATATTAATATATGCCAACACTTTGGCCGAAGCCCTTAGTTATCGGCCAATAAAAGCGACACTTTATGGGCCGCATAAATTGCCATAATTTTAATGTTTCCAGTTAATAATTTTACATTAATTTATTGGGGCTCATAACCCTGCGGTTGCCGGCTCAGCGGTAATTCGAATAGCCATCAACTTTGCTTCTGACCACAATTAAGGGAGTTCACAGGTTAGATCGCTGAACGTTTCCAATGGCGGCACCGGGTCTAAAAAAGTCAAATTATAGTATAATTAATTCGCCTGACAATTAGAGCTGCAAATAGAAAAATTATTAATTTAATAAATTCCATAATGTCAAAACCATTTCGGCCGTGCCTGCTCCTTTTGCTGTTTTTACTGCTCGCATTTCATGGTAATTTTTGCATACAATTAAAACAATTAAACGCCATGAAATGGCAAACAACGACCACTCATAAATAATGGCAGTTTTTGTGTAAAATCGCACAAAAAACAGAAATTATGACGATTATTGGAAATAATATTAAAGCAATATTAATTGACACGCCAAAGCCCAGGGAAATGATAATGACATTTTTAATCGCATAATCTATTTACTTTTGCCTGGGGAATGGAGTGGCCGGAGCGGGGGGTGGTCCACTTTAGTCAGAGCCACCTGTGGTTGCAAATTAGAACCCTCCCCCTCTTCGGGCGGACGGGCGCGTTTCTTTTGAAAGAGTGCAATTTCCGTTTCGCGGCTCACCCAACTGAAATTGACTTCATCTCACTCGCCACTAGGCAGCCAATTGGCAATTTCACACACACTCTGTCACCGGGCCACCGTGCCACCATGCCACACACCCCCAGCCAACACACAGGTGCCAGCGGTGATTTGCCAAGTTTTTCATTCCGCTTTTCGCAGGTCGCCACTCGATACTCGCCCGCGGACACCGTTGGTTTAACTTTATTAAATATAATGGCAAACCAATTTTTTCGGTGCGACTTTTATTAGGGCGCCGTTTATGGGTGCGGACGGAAAAAGCGCAGTGCCCCACCGCCGCTGTTATTTTTATGCAGGTATTTCAGTCACAAGCTGGATAGCAAATAAAATATGCAGCGGAACAGGCCATGGTTCATTAAGTATGCGCCATGTGGCCGTCCAAACAAACGAGTGCGCTCGAAAGTATGCAATTGAATTTAAATATTGCAAGTGCATGTCCAGGACTCTGGGGTCAGGACGGGGAGTGCCCCAGCAGCGCAACAACTGGCGGTATATGTTTTTTGCAGCTGTGTACGTTAATTAACACAAACTTTATTACAAAATGTCTGCCGCTGCAAACTTTAATGGCCGCACATTTCGCGTCCCCCATTTGGCCCATACACCCCAGCCCCCACTGCCGACTCCTCCCCGGGGTATATCAACATAATGAAATTATAAGCGGTTTGATTTTAATATAAATTACTTTTTATGAGACAATAATTGATGTTCGCCCAGGCGGCTGACGTTTAACGATTAAATGCCAGCCGTGGACGCGTGCTCCAATCCTGCTATTGTTTCCCTAAGAAGCTTACGCACCTTTTGGACCCGGGGAGTATCCTGGGATCCTGCGATTAGCGCTGAACTAGAATTCGGGGAAACGACCATCACTTTACTTGAATTAAAACAACTTAATGGTGCAGTGCGGGCGGGGATGTCCTGACAGCGTTTATTAACTAGAAGTCGACCTGAAATCAGAGGAGCAACAAAAACCATTCTATAAAAACGATGATAAAACAGCGTTCGCAGTAATTTAAATTAAAAGCATTAAAATGATAAAGGTGAACACAAAAAGAACGCAAAAACACAGAAACCAAAAAAACCAAATCCAAACGTGCAAATAAACAATAAGGAAAAAAGTTTGCAATAAATATGGCTACGCTTTACAGTTCATTAAATCGAAAATAAAAGGCAGCCCCAGCATTTATTTTTTACCTTCATCCGGCGAGGCCACTCAACCCACCGAACCACTGAACCACTGAACCACTGAGCCACCAATAACCAAAAACAAACAAACAAATATAAATGCGTAATTAAAATGTACATTTTTTTCGCGCTCGTTTATTGCACTTAATGCTGGCTTTATCGCAATTATTGTTATTAGTTTGCCAAAAGCAGGCTACCCGCCGCCCCCGACCTCCGCCCCTCATTAAAATTATGCAAGCATATCGGGCTAATTAAGTTTAAAACCGGAAATGCCAAGCAGCAGCCGGCAAGGCGAGTTTTCCCGCGTATTAAGCGGAAATTTGCACGCGTTGCAATTACAAGCGGGGAGCCCGAGAGGCACTGCCAGGAGAAAAGGACCACCAGAACCTGGGTGGGCGGGGCGATCCCTTTCCCGCAACACACCTGCTGGTCTGTCCAACGTTTAATTGCTCTAAAAATTGCACGTCAACGTAGATAAATTTTTATTTGAAAAAGTTTATTAAACATTTGCATTGCTCAGGCACCTCACGTTCCCGCTCCCGGCTCCTTACTCCCCACTGCCCACTCCCTCCAAAAAGAAGTCCTCTGTGTGCAATTGTGTGACGTCGTTCTGGCCATTGGCGTTTTTATTGCAAACTTTTTCACAGTTGCCTTTTGGCATTGCCATTTGTGTCGTTCTCTATTGCTATGCCCCTGCCCTGCCTCCTACCTTCCTCCGCCCTTAAGAACTCCGCCCGTTTTTCTTTTTGTTTGTGCAAATTTTTGTTATTGAAAAAGTTTTACGTTTTTGTAGAAATTATATGCGAAACTTTTGCTTTGTAATTACATGCAGACAGTCGTAAAAAAAGAACTCTGTTCGTACGGCCTGGTCAGCGGGGGCCATAGGGCCAGTCCCTGTGCCCACATCGATGGGATGTCCTTACGTGTCCAATTACATATGCAAACGCTGATTGGCCCACAAAATACCAGCCACATAAAAAAAGGGGGCGCGGTGACGAAAGGACCTCAAGCGCTCCGGCAAAATTTAATCTCAGCCAATATTTGGCCAAGCGAAACAGCTGGAGCAGACACAACTTAAGCTACCTTACACTATTAAGCAGGGCATTAAACGACTAACGGTAAACAAGGCAACCCGTCCTCACGCCCCCACGCCCTCCACACCAAACCCCCAAAGCCGAAGCCTCCCTCGCCCCGTTGGACAAACAAACGAACGCCTCTGAAATCTTATTTATGCTGGGAAAACTGAAACTGTTATCAAATAATTTATTCGTCTCACCTGCAACAACAAATTAAGTTTTGTTTTTCCGCAACTCCTCCATGCCACCCTCCTCCGTCCGCTCCACCTGCAACTCAGGCGAGCCAGAAGAACAAGGACAAGAAAGCAACGGAAGCGACGGAAGAGGCGGGGGAAAGCTGTAAGATGGCTAAAAGTCCGAGGGCGAACAAAGACGCATAATCCACGTGCCTCGCCACTTTCAACTCATTAACTGCCCGCCCGGGCCATTAAGAGACTTATTTTCACACTTGCATAAACTCATTTAGAAGGAGAGCCCAGTCGGACTGTTAGAGGCAGCCACCCACATCCCACCACCCACCATCCACCACGACTTAGGCGATGCTGGGGAAGTCGCCACCTTATCACACGGCACGTTGGCTGCTCCAGCGCATCGTGACATAAAATTAATGCCCAACCGACAATTTTAATCGGCAACAGTTCTCGTCTTGAGTTATAGCATCGGGAGCGCCGGGAGCACCGCGAGCACCGGGACGAATCCCGCCCAGCACAACCTGTAGTCGTCATCCCCTGCCTTCCCCGTTTGGTAAACTTTGCTGCCAAGATTTCGCCAACTTTTTGGAGTTCAGACAAAGGGAGTCTGAGCCGGCGAGAGTCAGCCGGATGCGTATATTTAAAACTTATTAAATTGCTATAATTTATACGACTTATCTTGGCCCGAGGGTTGCTTAAGCGGGAAAAAATCCTGCGCTGCACAGGCTCAGGCTCAGACCAAGGACAAGGCTGAGGGACACACGGCAGGGCAATTAATTTACATGCAAATCGTGCCGAAAGTTCAGTCCTCCGCCCCAGTCCCCGCGAATGACACTCGTTTCCAGACAACTTTAAGGCGCTGTAAAAAAGGGGGCTACGGAATGCGGATCCGGATGCGGACTCGCTCACCCATCATCTATCCGTACACACACACTTGATTAGAACCCGGGGCGGTGCTCAGGTCGCCTGCTGTGCGCCGCCTGCTTGAAACAATATGGCGCCGAGAAATACAGGAATACAGGGATACGACCCTTTTGGGGCTCTTCAGGAACGTCGACAGGTTGCTGGATCGTTAGAGTCCTTTTCCCGTCCCGTCCCGGCTCCGAACCAGGCCTTTTATTGTCTCTACCGTTGTGCCTTCGCTTTGTCTTTGCGCGCCTAACAAATTGCTGAATTTTTGTGTTGATTTATCGTACAACAAAGCATCGGCGGCAACAATAAAAAAGCAAGAACGGGCGGGCAAGCGTAAAACAAGGGTACATTAAACATTTAGTAATGAGTTTAAAGTTTTAAATGGAATTTTTGATTACAAGTACCCGAACGGCAAGTGGCACGGCGGACGAGCAAAGGGGGAAAAACAATCCAGGATATCGCAATTTGCTGCCCACTTACGGCTGTAATTACGGGCGTAGCGATTGGAGCAGCTGCCTAGAACTAGCTGGTTGCTCCTCCTCCATTCCTCCGCCTCTCCTGCACTATGTCTGGCATAATAACCTGGCCATGAATGCGGGATTAGGTGTGTAGTTGATATGACAGTTTACACTTTCAGCAGATCTCGTTGGGAGAGGGAGTGCCAGTCCTTATCGCGCTTCCGTCTGCTCCACTTTCGTTCATCCCCCACTGAAGGCATTGCCAATACATCACGGGCCTCCTACACGGCCCCAGAAACAACCCTTCGAATTCCGAGGAATCCGTGGAAATCCCAACACTTTGTTCAAACATATAAAATAAAATCCTTTCCCAACTGCCGAATCTCAATCTTTCGCCGCCCCTTCCGTCCTTTTGTGGGGCTTCTTTTCAATTTAGACAAGAAGAGCCGGGCGGCGAGACCATTAAACGCTTTAAAATCAACATCAACACCGATGACGACGACAGGGGCAATAAAGTCGACCCAAAAATTGCTTCCTCCGCACATAAAACCCAGGCGAGCGGAGCTCCAAATACCTTTACACACATATAAAGGCGCAACTGCTGAGCCCGGCAAACAAACGCGGTAAAAGTAAACGAAACACTTTGCCACCCTTCACCCCTACTTCCCAGACCTCCTTCCCTCCTCACAGACCTGGACCTGCCCTGCCTACCCAGCCCACTTAATACTTAAATACAAACGTGTAAATTATGCGATTTTTCCCCGGCGGCCATGTTTGTTTGCAAACTCCATTACCAACATTGCGGGAGCTTCCTCGCCACCTTCCAATTTCCAAGCTTTTCCCAGCTTTTCCCCTTTTCCCAGTTCGCAACTCCCAGGTCGCCCACCCCTTTGTTTGGAGCAATCGTCGCACTTTACCATTAAAACAAAATAAAAAAAACAGGAGAGGAGCCAAGCTGGGTACCCCTTTATATGCCTTTATGTGTTTTTCATGTACTTTTATTTGATTGTCGCACGCTTTGGCGCCCGCCCAGGGACGTGGCACCTTCCCTTTAATGGCGTTGTTTTTTAGTGCTCAAAATATTAGCAAATGTTTATTAACGACTACGCAAATTGGCGGTAATCAGGACTCCGCCGGCCTCTGGTGGACTTTAAAAACGCAATTACTCAAAAAGTACTTAACACACAATTGTTGCGTGTGCCTGTGGAAAGAGGTCAGACGTCCAGAGCCCTCAAATACTTAGGTTTTAAAAGCAGTCAAGGTCTTTGGAAAAGCGCACTTTGTACCTGAAACTCAAAAGGCAAACGCCTTTTGTGTCACAATTAAATCTAAACGAAATCAAAGTAGGACGGCAACATCTTGCCATATTCGTAATTTTATTAAAAATGTTAAATTGTTCGGCATAAATCACATTTTACTGCACTGGCAAGGGTGGCGATGCCAGCCAGTGGACCTTGGCCCGAGGGGTGGCACTGAGCGGCACTTGACGCGGCTGCCATTACTGACAGCTGCGTTTGCCACACTATTTGTATTTTTATGGTTCAGCCGCAGCTAATTCCCGCCCATCTCACCACCAGATTTGCCAACGGCTGTGTATTATTTTAATTCGAGCGATTTATTCCCGGGAGCAGGATTCATTTCCATTTTGCATAGAATGCAATAAAGTGACATTAAATTTAATTCATAAACTGCTGCCTTTACTGGGATAGCTTGGAACGGGGCCTACCCTATCCAGAATGAGGTCTATTCGACGGAGAAATCAAGGAGATGCGATTGAGTCGTTAACTGAAAGATATGGGCAAAGGCATATTTGTGATCTATTTCACCGATAAATTGACCCTGTGGGGGCGGCAAGGCGGGCTGCCATTTATCGTGGCATACTTTGTCGTGTCTGCCATTAAGTTTAATGACCTCGCAGCACTTTCATCTCGTCAGCCTGCGAACACTTCCGAGGGGACCGGAGCCTCCCGCTTTTTAAAAGCATCCAACTCCCATTAACTTGTGTGAATTTATATCAGTCATTGGCCCTGCTCCGGCTACTGACTGCTATTATGCGTTCGTTAATTATTCACACACAAATACAACCCGGCTACCAACCTTCCAACCAACAACCATCCTCCTGCCCAACCTCCTCGTCTTCTGCCGCCCGGCTGCCGTCTCGGCTACACGTTTCGGTCATAAAAACTGGCCATACTTGGTCGCCACGCCCCCTTAACGAGGCCACTAACTCTGGGACTCTCGGTTTAGCCTTTGCTAGTTCTGTCGGAATGTGGTGCACATACATATATGTATGTATGTATATAGACTGGGGGATCTCCGCTCTCCGACACATATGCAGGGATCTTGACATTAAATAAATCTAACATCCCGTATACGCTTAGTGGGCATCTTTACTACTCATCCGCACATCCCCGAAATGTGTGCATATACCATATAAAAAAAAATGACGCAGACATTATTCACGCTATCATTGCGCACACCCGAAGGAGCCGTGTCAAAGGAGGGCTCGAGGGGACTCGTCCAACGGGGACTCGTCCAACGGGGACTCGTCCAAAAGGGAAAAAGGCAAACAGCGGCCAAACTATGCTCTCATGGCTCGGGGATTCCCGACTGTGGCCGCTCGATGTGCCAAAAATTACGACTCTTCCTAAAAGGGACCGTTCGCCCAGACCAGAGGACACAGGACATAGGGCACAGAGCAAACGTATGATTTCTACACGCATACGCACGCATTTATGCCACATGTCGCAACCGAGCTGCCTGTCTGCCACAAACGGTGGGACTGAGTCTGACATTGATAGCAACATGCGTCCTCGATGCGCGCCTAAACTTTATTGCCTGAAAGTGAGCGGGTCAAGAGCCGTGAGCTGCTGATTCCTGTGGCACAGAAACCGCACCCGGCCCAATCGAAGCTCGGCAGCAAGTGCCATGCAGTTGATTTGCATTGGGGTGCGCATCGAGGACTTCCAGGGACCGTCCCCGGGACCCCATTTAAGGCAACCCCAAGCGGCCGCTCCATGTCACATAATCGAATTATCATCATGGCATCAACAAATGATTTCAGCTTACGCTTGCCCTTCTGCTCGTCATCGTCATCCAGCAACCCGGTTATCCCGGGTATCCAGCTTTCCGGCTATCCGACTGTCCGTTTGCGCGTCTGTCCTTTTATCCGTCTGTCCGGTTGCTCCTGGCGCTGTCACCGCTTTGGCAGTCCCGCGGCGTTGCCTTTTTTCACTTCACTTCATTGAAGCCCTCTCCCCTCCACCCCACTGGGAACTGGGCACTGGGAACTGGGCACTGGGCACTGAGCGCTGGGTACTGGGCAGTGGGACCACATCCGCAGGCGAACCCTTCGCAGGAACGCTATTCTCCTCGTTTTTTTTAACACTTCCCGCGTTGGCTCCTGTTTGCCAACGTCATTGTCGCTGGTCATTTTCCCTGCTTACTTCATCCATTCATTCGGAGTCGGACCGTTTGGTTGGGTCCATTTCGTTTCGTATCATTCGTTTGGCTCCTTTTTCCAGCTTTGTTCCGTCTGTCGTCTCGTTTGTTTCAGGTTATGTTGGATGTCAGTTTGTTATCCTTGTGCAAATCCTTTTATACAAATGAAATTTGCGCCAAATGGCGATAAGCAAAATTCAATAGTGTGCGGACAATCCACTGTCCATTGCTTGGCTTGCGGTTTCCGAGGGAACGGATTCACGGCTTGGGGGTGACCAGCCAAGTCCAGACATGGTTTTAATGCAATTCACGTCGGTCACTCGGTCTCTGCACTTCGCACGCGTAACTGCCCTAATTGATTACTAACCTTCCCCTTCTCCCTCTCCGTTTCAGACATTAACAAGGGCTCACCCATCGACTTCAAAAGCGGATCGGCCTGCTCCACACCCACTAAGGAGACGCTTAAGGGCGGCTACGACCGCGGCACACAGGGCTGCATGGGACCCGTGCTGCCACCGCGCAGCGTCATGAACGGTCTCCCATCTCACCACTACTCGGCGCCCATGAACTTCCGCAAGGACCTAGCCGCTCGGTGCTCCTCGCCTTGGGTGAGCATCGCCGCCATCTCGGCCTTGTTCCTGGGCGTGCTCATGTTGATTCTGCTAACCACCTTCGGAGGCCTGCACTGGACCCAGTCGGCGCCCTGCACTGTTCTTGTAGGTAACGAGGCCTCCGAGGTAACGGCCGCCAAGAGCACGAACACGGACCTCTCCAAGCTGCACAACTCCGCGACACGATCGAAGAACGGTCAGGCTATCGGACCCGTTCCAGGACAATACGGAGCTGGAGGCGGGCTGGGATCCTCGACGGCCACGGTCACGGCGGCCACCTCGAACAGCGGCACCGCACAGGGCCTGCAGTCGACGTCCGCCTCGGCGGAGGCCTCGTCCTCGGCCGCCACCACCTCGTCGCAATCCTCGCTGACGCCTTCGACGTCGCTGTCCTCGTCCCTGGCGAATGCCAATAATGGAGGTAATTATGCACAACTTTTAATTATTTTTAAATGAGTTTTCGAAAGTTGCGCAAGGCAGCTGCAAGGCGGGCGGGTGTAGGCCAGTGGGAGTTGCCTACAGAGAGAGCCAAAGCCAAGACGTCGGACTATTTAGAGCTTAGCGCCCTCCGGCGGAGACAAAAGTTTGTTGTTTTCGTTGGTTTTTTCATCTCGAAGTTTGCGCCTGACAGACAGACAAACGCCCGCGCTGGATAGGGATTATGTGAATGCCGCTTTCATTATATTCCGGAACGCCTTCCCATTTCTTTCAATTAAAGTTCAGCTTGGGATTCGTCGGACTAAAATATTGCATTAATTACTTTTTTAATTGACAGTCGAGCGCACGGTCGTACGAGTAGAAAACAAACTCAAGACAGAAACTTTTAACTGAGAATTCTGAACAATCAGATCAGTTATTTCCAAATCACTGGTGTCACGCTGGGTTTGTCCTCAATCTTTTGGCAATTCGTTATTTAATTAGCTTGAGGTACCCGGCTTCCCTGTTTATATTTAAAGTCTCTAGTATTATATTTTAGTCGCCGACGAGGTGGACAAAATAAATTAATGTACTCGAAAAGTAAGCTCACTTTGTTACCTGTAGGAAGAGACATTTTAACGCGGCTGTCGGACGATGGGGCTGGCAAGAAAAGACGACGACATCGACGAAGTATGAACGAGATGGAGAATGGTGGAGATGTACCCCCCACCGATGAAACTTTCAGCCACTTCATTACAATCGAAAGCCTAAGCAGGGAACAGGCTGGCGATTACTTTGCCACGACTCCGGCAAGGAAGCTGCAAGGAGTCGAACGAAGAAGTAGTTCCGATAAAACTTCCTTCGGACTAAACGGTGTACTGAGTCTACAGGGGGATGAGGAAGCGGAGGATATAACCAGCGACTATGTCTATGAAGACGAACCTGTGCCAGACACGTCTCCAGCCACGCAAAGACCCAGGACCAGGCAACAATTTGGCAAATCATTAAACAGCAATTTACGTAGAGCAGCTAAAACATTGGTCAACAAAAAGACAAAATATGAAGGAGAGGCGGGGAATCACATTAAGCTGGAGCAGAAGCAGGAGCTGGAGGCTTTCATTGAGGCTGGGATGACATTGGAGTCGACCACGACGACGGCAATAAGGGCGAGTACGACGACGGAGCCGGGGACCAGCACATTTGTTGCTGTTATTGATGACGATAATCAAAGTGACAGCAGCAGCTCAGGCGCCGTGCCGCCGGTTCTGACGGTTCTGAAGAGTGACACCGATGACATCGTTGAAATCAACACCGCCCTGCCAGAGCCAACAGAAGGCTCTATTCTCGCCACCTCCCCCCGGTCTAGCATGGCAAATGATTTTCAAATCAAAGGAAAAGCGGTTTCGGAGTCAGGACAGGAAAAACCTGCCACTGATGATAACAATAATGAGCGTGATTTAGCTGACAACTATGAGTTAAAGCCCGAGGATCCGGCTGCATCTGCCACCCCCCTTCAAGGTATAAATCAAGTCCACTCCATCATCTTGGCCGGTGGTATAGAACAGTGACCATAGGTTCAGGCTCAAGGAGCGCTCTTCAAGGAAGTTATTTTAAATCTGAAATTGTTCCAATTCTATATAAACCTTTAAAGTTGAAACGTATCGTTGTCATCCATTGATAAACACATTCTCTTAAAATTATAAAACAATCATAGAGTGATTAGAGTAAACCTTCCAAACGCTCTCTCAGCAAAGTCTCATAACCAAAAATCGTAATGTCTAGGACCTACTAGTTCTGGTTTTCTTGGAGAATTTCTTGAGCCTAAACTTCATTTAGTTCCATTCCTTATTCATGTTCGAATAAAAATTGAAAATTTGGTATGTAAGGTAAGGAAGTTCAAAAGGACGCGACAGCCTCTACGCCATTACCTGTGGAAATAAATAACTCAGAATCAGATTTCATGGTAAACGACATGGCGTCCCAGTTTGACGACATTGATATTGTGAACCTCGGCGGCGCACCAAGCTCTCATGAAGAGGATGTATACAAGACATCTAGTTCAAAGGATAAGGCAGTGCCCATGGCACCAGCTCAGCCTGAAGCTATCGAGAACGAGGTCCTCAAAGACCAGGATGAGGCGCGCCAGGTGCCCCTTCACCTGAGGCCCCTTAAGCCCTATGTGAGTGAGACCATCGATCAGCCGGGTAGGCGCATATTAGTGAACCTAACTATTGCCACCGACGATGGCCCGGACAATGTATACACTCTGCACGTGGAGGTGCCTACGGGCGGGGGCCCTCACACCATCAAAGAGGTGCTAACACACGAGAAGCCACCAAAGCAAGCAGATCACCAGGCAGAGAATTGTGTGCCCGAACCACCCCCCCGTATGCCTGACTGCCCGTGCAGCTGCTTACCCCCTCCGGCACCTATTTACCTTGATGATAGAGGCGACAGTGGGGACAGCGGCCCTGCGCCATCAGTAGACACTACCACAAGCGGTGCCTGGACATCGCGGCCTTTGGAGACAGCAACCACTTTAGTTGACCGCCACAGCGAAAAGGACGACCATGGGGTTGGAAATGGGGACGCGTCGACAGTCGAGGGGAAATCAACAGCCTCAAGCTTCGCCACTAACACCCCGAGCACAGAGATCGATAACCACATTGATGCCTCCCATACTGAACCCCCTGTTGGTGGTGGTGAACCCTTTGCATGTCCCGATGTGATGCCAGTGCTCATACTGGAAGGTGAATTGTGCAATATGCATTTGTCGCTAATCTCGCTTGACTTCCTAACTCAACTAAGCGCTGTACAGCCCACTAACCTATGTCTATGTTTTGTGTAACTAAACCTTCTCACCTCCATTCCCGCATCTGTACAAATCACCTCCACGCCCGAAAGCCTGGCATCGCATTAGTATCAGCCCCATCATCTGGTACTCCCATTCGTAGAACCATTACCTAAACAAGGGGGACAACCATTCAAGGGGGTAAACGTATCCAAAGTCTATTTTTTAGGCCGTATTTTAGGATAAGATGTACAGAGACATACAATATTCAATAAAAACATATTGATTCCGAAACATGTTCGACTAACAATCTAATCCTTTTGTGTCTCTATCAACTCCACATTGCACACTCGAATACATTGCGATCGCTTGCTAAACTAGGAGCCCGAACCTTCCCGGCGCGCAGCTTCCCACCCGATGGCACCACCTTCGGACAGATCTCCCTCGGCCAGAAGCTGACCAAGGAAATCCAGCCGTACAGTTATTGGAACATGCAATTCTACCAGTCAGAGCCTGCCTACGTTAAGTTCGACTACACGATTCCGCGAGGGGCCTCGATCGGCGTCTACGGCCGCCGCAACGCTCTGCCCACCCACACGCAGTACCACTTCAAGGAAGTGCTCAGCGGATTCAGTGCCAGCACACGCACGGCCCGGGCCGCACACGTAAGTATCCCGCACCAGTGGCCATGCCTGCAATGAAACTAACCTCAACCTAATCTATTCCATGCACCACCATACTCCATCGCCACACCACACATCATCGCCACATTCCATTGCTTGCAACGGCGCAGCTGTCCATAACGCGGGAGGTGACGCGCTACATGGAGCCGGGACACTGGTTCATGTCGCTGTACAATGACGACGGGGACGTACAGGAATTGACATTCTACGCGGCCGTGGCCGAGGACATGACACAGAACTGCCCCAATGGGTGCTCCGGCAACGGTCAGTGTCTTCTAGGCCACTGCCAGTGCAATCCTGGCTTCGGCGGCGACGACTGCAGTGAAAGTGTCTGCCCGGTGCTCTGCTCCCAGCACGGTGAATACACTAACGGCGAGTGCATCTGTAACCCGGGCTGGAAGGGCAAGGAGTGTTCTCTGCGGCACGACGAGTGCGAGGTGGCCGACTGCAATGGGCACGGCCACTGTGTCAGCGGCAAGTGCCAGTGCATGCGCGGCTACAAGGGGAAGTTCTGTGAAGAAGGTACACCCGGGACCTGCCATATTTTCCGCCCTTAACGACAATCTCTTGTTCTTTTGAATTCTAATGCTCCATTCTGTTCGCCTCCACAGTCGACTGCCCGCATCCAAACTGCTCTGGTCATGGATTCTGCGCCGATGGCACCTGCATCTGCAAGAAGGGCTGGAAAGGACCGGACTGCGCCACAATGGACCAAGACGCCCTCCAATGTCTGCCCGACTGCTCCGGGCACGGCACATTCGACCTGGACACCCAAACTTGCACCTGCGAGGCGAAGTGGAGTGGGGACGACTGCTCCAAGGAGCTGTGCGACCTAGACTGTGGCCAGCACGGCCGCTGCGAAGGAGATGCCTGTGCCTGCGACCCGGAATGGGGCGGCGAGTACTGCAACACGCGCCTGTGCGACGCCCGTTGCAACGAGCACGGCCAGTGCAAGAACGGCACCTGCCTGTGCGTCACGGGTTGGAACGGTAAGCACTGCACCATTGAGGGCTGCCCCAACAGCTGCGCTGGGCACGGTCAGTGCCGCGTGAGCGGTGAGGGCCAGTGGGAGTGCCGCTGCTACGAAGGCTGGGACGGACCAGACTGCGGTATTGCCCTGGAGCTTAATTGTGGCGACAGCAAGGACAATGACAAGGGTGAGTAATAAAAAAGACAGGGGGAACAATCTTTACTGACTGATCAAAATCGCATTCCCTAGATGGACTGGTTGACTGCGAGGATCCCGAGTGCTGTGCCAGCCACGTCTGCAAGAACTCCCAGCTCTGTGTTTCCGCACCGAAGCCCATCGACGTTCTGTTACGAAAGCAGCCTCCTGCCATAACAGCCTCCTTCTTTGAGCGAATGAAATTCCTGATCGACGAGAGCAGCCTCCAGAACTACGCCAAGGTTGAGACCTTTAATGAGAGGTAAGTGATTCCTGGTAGCCAGTTGTTAATCCCCAACCTAATAATATATCAAAATCAAGGCCTCAACGGCCGAACGAACCTTCCACTATTGGCATACAAACTGTATTTCTGTACAGTAATGTTAAGAGTCTAGAGGGTTACTCTTCAGTAACCATATATATATATGTACAACAAAAATTATAACCGACTAGTTGCATAATTAATAATTTTCTATGTTTATATATTTACGTTTTTCGTTTTCGTGCCCTCGTCTAAACCGTTTCCCTAAAATGAAAACACCATCAAACCACACCACATTCCGAAAATCCCATTAAAATCTTGTAAATACAACCCCTAAATGTCCTTTGTTGGAAACAAATCCAGACAGAATTACTCTAAGTTAGTATAAGCGATAATGTTGTCCTAGACTTATAACGATAAGGCTAAGGTAGAATTACGAACCTGTTATGCATCGCCACACATTGGGACATTGGGTCGAGCTTTTGAGATGGTAAACATAATTTAATGTTTGACCGTCATTTGAATCCTAAGCTTAGAGGGAATGTCGTATGTCCTGATTGTAAATCCGAGAGCAATACTGCACAACGAGTTGGGTCTTTCCAGTGTGCGCTTTCAAAATGAATAGCTAAGGCGATTTCGGCGCGATCGAAACGGAGCCATGGGCTAGGGTCCATGAAGGAACTGGTCGAGGGATTAACACAACACTTTCCCTTCTAGCTAACAAGGCCATAGACAACCATGCTAATACAATTATTTTCTCTTTGCTCTCTTTTCTTCTCCACACGCGCTCCCTAACCGTGTTAATACCATACCTGCCACCCACCTAATTACTCCTGCTTCACTCGATACTACCACCCTCTACTAACTAACCACGCACAATGACACTCGCTACCGACCACCCCACGCGTAACGAACTTCCAAATGCTTTGCATTAACTAACGAATGCTAACGCTCTCGTTAATCGGTAAACGGTATCTTACTCGTTACTCGTTCCCCGGTACTCGCTGTAACGAAATCTAAATCATATACTAACAGCATTTTTTGGAATTATTTCAATGCAAGGTAAGCAAGCGCAACGGTACTGAAATAAAAGAAAACTACCACCACTCTACTCTACTTACCTCTAATTATCATTGGTTATTTGGTAAAATTTATTTTTGATTTTGTTTATTTTGGCTTATACGTATATTATTCCGAGACTGTACCGTTATTATTGTCATTTAGTTTATAGTGTAGCCAGCCTTGTTTCATATGAAAAAATCTCAGTTGATAGCTTAAGTTTTTATTACCAACCTTATTGTCCAGACCAGACGAAGTACTTTGAGTTATTTATTTACCATAAATATTATATAACTAAGCTATGAAAACTCATACTACTCATACTTAGGTCAATACTAGGTCACAATCATGAGCCACAAAGATAAACCATAAATACCATACTGAACATGTATTGTAAACTTGTAATACCTTTATGTGTGGAAAAGATTCTTATGTTTTGTGCGTGTGAACTATTTTTATTTTAATTATTATTGCTCAATTAGATGCCAATTCTTATTTGAACTGCTTGCTAGCCTGCCGGTTTAGACTGCACAGTCTTCAAGACCCCATCCTTGCAAGACCCGACTAATCCTCATTCTCTGTCCTCCCTACAGCCGATCGGCAGTTATTAGAGGCCGCGTGGTCACCTCCCTCGGCATGGGCTTGGTAGGTGTCCGAGTGTCCACAACCACCCTGCTGGAGGGCTTCACCCTCACCCGCGACGACGGATGGTTTGACTTGATGGTTAACGGCGGTGGAGCCGTAACCCTTCAGTTCGGACGTGCCCCCTTCCGACCCCAGTCTCGCATCGTTCAAGTGCCCTGGAATGAGGTGGTCATCATTGATGGTGTGGTTATGAGCATGTCCGAGGAAAAGGGCCTGGCCACGACCACGACGCACACCTGTTTTGCACATGACTACGACCTGATGAAGCCCGTTGTATTGGCCTCCTGGAAGCACGGCTTCCAGGGCGCATGCCCCGATCGCAGTGCCATCCTCGCCGAGTCGCAGGTTATCCAGGAGTCGCTCCAGATCCCCGGCACTGGCCTTAACCTCGTCTACCACTCGTCGCGTGCTGCCGGCTACTTGTCTACAATCAAACTGCAGCTGACGCCAGAAAACATTCCGCCCACGCTGCATCTTATTCACCTGCGCATCACCATTGAGGGAATCCTGTTTGAGCGCGTCTTCGAGGCGGATCCGGGTATCAAGTTCACATACGCCTGGAACAGGCTGAACATCTATCGCCAGCGCGTCTACGGCGTTACTACGGCTGTGGTGAAGGTAGGCTACCAGTACACTGATTGCACCGACATCGTGTGGGACATCCAGACCACCAAGTTAAGTGGCCATGACATGTCCATCTCGGAGGTGGGAGGTTGGAATCTTGACATCCACCACCGCTACAACTTCCACGAAGGCATTCTGCAGAAGGGAGACGGCTCCAATATCTACCTACGCAACAAGCCCCGCATCATTCTGACAACCATGGGTGATGGCCACCAGCGACCGCTCGAATGCCCCGACTGCGATGGCCTGGCTACGAAGCAGCGCCTCCTAGCCCCGGTGGCTCTGGCCGCCGCTCCCGACGGCAGCCTCTTTGTGGGCGACTTCAATTACATTCGCCGCATCATGAGCGACGGCAGCATTCGCACTGTAGTGAAACTGAACGCCACTCGCGTCTCCTACCGCTACCACATGGCACTCAGTCCTCTCGATGGCACCCTTTACGTATCAGACCCCGAGTCCCACCAAATCATTCGGGTACGCGATACCAATAACTACTCGCAGCCGGAACTTAACTGGGAGGCGGTGGTGGGTTCAGGAGAGCGGTGCCTGCCCGGCGACGAGGCGCACTGCGGAGACGGAGCACTGGCTAAAGACGCGAAGCTGGCCTACCCGAAGGGTATTGCCATATCGAGCGACAATATCCTCTACTTTGCGGACGGAACTAACATCCGGATGGTAGACAGGGACGGCATCGTAAGCACCCTCATCGGCAACCACATGCACAAATCGCACTGGAAACCCATACCCTGTGAGGGCACTCTCAAGCTAGAGGAAATGCACCTGCGCTGGCCAACAGAATTGGCCGTCTCGCCCATGGACAATACCTTGCATATTATCGACGACCACATGATTCTGCGCATGACTCCCGATGGTCGCGTGCGTGTCATCTCCGGCCGACCTTTGCACTGCGCCACCGCCTCCACTGCGTACGACACTGACCTGGCCACGCACGCCACTTTGGTGATGCCACAGTCGATTGCCTTTGGACCACTGGGCGAGCTCTATGTGGCGGAGAGTGATTCGCAGAGGATCAACCGAGTGCGTGTGATCGGAACGGACGGGCGAATCGCACCTTTCGCCGGCGCCGAGTCGAAATGTAACTGCCTGGAGCGCGGCTGCGACTGCTTCGAAGCGGAGCACTATCTGGCCACCAGCGCAAAGTTCAATACAATCGCCGCTTTGTCTGTGACTCCCGACGGTCACGTGCACATTGCGGATCAGGCCAACTACCGCATTAGATCGGTGATGTCCAGCATCCCAGAGGCTAGTCCCTCGCGAGAGTACGAAATCTACGCTCCCGACATGCAGGAGATCTATATCTTCAATCGCTTCGGCCAGCACGTGTCGACTCGCAACATTTTGACCGGCGAAACGACATACGTATTCACCTACAACGTGAACACATCCAACGGGAAGCTAAGCACCGTCACCGACGCCGCTGGCAACAAGGTCTTCCTGCTACGCGACTACACCTCCCAGGTGAACTCAATCGAGAACACCAAGGGCCAGAAGTGTCGACTGCGTATGACTCGCATGAAGATGCTTCATGAATTAAGTACCCCTGACAACTACAATGTCACTTACGAGTACCACGGACCCACAGGCCTGCTAAAGACCAAGCTGGACTCCACCGGTCGCTCCTATGTGTACAACTATGACGAGTTCGGACGCCTTACCTCCGCTGTCACGCCTACCGGCCGCGTTATTGAGCTGAGCTTCGACTTAAGCGTTAAGGGAGCCCAAGTGAAAGTTTCTGAGAACGCACAGAAGGAGCAGTCACTCCTAATCCAGGGCGCCACAGTGACCGTCCGGAACGGAGCCGCTGAGTCCCGTACATCCGTCGATATGGACGGATCCACTACTAGCATCACGCCATGGGGCCACAACGTACAAATGGAGGTGGCTCCCTACACGATTCTAGCGGAGCAGAGCCCGTTGTTGGGCGAGAGCTACCCGGTACCAGCAAAGCAACGTACCGAAATCGCCGGCGACCTAGCCAACAGATTCGAGTGGCGCTACTTTGTGCGGCGCCAGCAGCCACTGCAAGCAGGCAAGCAAAGCAAGGGTGCACCTCGGCCTGTCACCGAAGTGGGTCGCAAGCTACGCGTCAACGGAGACAACGTTCTGACCTTGGAATACGACCGCGAGACCCAGTCAGTGGTGGTGTTAGTTGATGACAAACAGGAGCTACTCAACGTGACATATGACCGCACATCACGTCCGATCAGCTTCCGTCCACAATCGGGCGACTATGCGGATGTGGACCTTGAGTACGATCGCTTCGGCCGTCTGGTCAGCTGGAAGTGGGGTGTATTGCAGGAGGCCTACTCCTTCGACCGCAACGGACGCCTGAACGAGATCAAATACGGCGACGGATCGACAATGGTGTACGCCTTCAAGGACATGTTTGGATCGTTGCCGTTAAAAGTAACCACCCCCAGGCGATCTGACTACCTGTTACAGTACGATGATGCTGGAGCATTGCAAAGTCTGACCACTCCCCGAGGCCACATTCACGCATTTTCTCTTCAAACCTCCCTGGGCTTCTTCAAGTACCAGTACTATTCGCCAATTAATCGCCACCCATTCGAGATCCTGTACAACGATGAGGGCCAAATCCTAGCCAAGATCCACCCACACCAATCGGGCAAGGTAAGTAGAAATGTATAACCCAGGAAAAGAAAAAAAACTTATCAATGGTTATTATTATTACAGGTGGCATTTGTCTATGACGCGGCTGGGCGCCTGGAAACAATTTTGGCAGGGCTATCAAGCACCCACTACACGTACCAGGACACTACAAGTCTAGTCAAGACCGTAGAAGTACAGGAACCTGGATTCGAGCTGCGCCGCGAGTTCAAGTACCACGCTGGCATCCTGAAGGACGAAAAGCTACGCTTCGGCTCAAAGAACTCACTTGCCTCTGCCCACTATAAGTACGCGTATGACGGAAACGCTCGCCTTAGCGGAATCGAAATGGCCATCGACGACAAGGAGCTCCCCACCACACGCTACAAATACAGCCAGAACCTAGGACAGCTAGAAGTTGTGCAGGATCTGAAGATCACGCGCAATGCGTTCAACCGGACAGTGATCCAGGATTCGGCAAAACAATTCTTCGCCATCGTTGACTATGACCAGCACGGTCGGGTGAAGAGTGTGCTGATGAATGTAAAGAACATTGATGTGTTCCGTCTGGAGCTGGACTACGACCTGCGCAACCGCATCAAATCGCAGAAGACAACCTTCGGCAGGTCAACAGCCTTTGACAAGATCAACTACAACGCTGACGGTCATGTGGTCGAGGTCCTTGGCACCAACAACTGGAAGTACTTGTACGATGAGAACGGTAATACGGTAGGAGTTGTGGACCAGGGCGAAAAATTCAATCTCGGCTACGACATTGGCGACCGAGTGATCAAAGTCGGCGACGTGGAGTTCAACAACTACGACGCCCGGGGCTTCGTGGTGAGGCGCGGCGAACAGAAGTACCGATACAACAACCGCGGTCAACTCATCCACGCGTTCGAGAGGGAACGCTTCCAGAGCTGGTATTACTATGACGACCGCAGCCGCCTTGTGGCATGGCACGACAATCAGGGCAATACCACCCAGTACTACTACGCTAACCCACGCACTCCACACCTAGTCACTCACGCTCACTTCCCCAAACTGGCACGAACTATGAAGTTCTTCTACGACGACCGCGACATGCTGATTGCGATGGAGCACGCCGATCAGCGGTACTATGTTGCCACAGATCAAAACGGCTCTCCGCTTGCCTTCTTCGATCTGAACGGCGGCATTGCCAAAGAGCTGAAGCGCACACCTTTTGGCCGGATCATTAAGGATACCAAACCAGACTTCTTTGTGCCCATCGACTTCCACGGCGGACTAATCGATCCGCACACCAAGCTGATCTATACGGAGCAGCGCCAATACGATCCGCACGTGGGTCAGTGGATGACCCCGCAGTGGGAGACCTTGGCCACCGAGATGTCGCACCCAACGGATGTGTTTATCTACCGCTACCACAACAACGACCCGATCAACCCTAACCGACCCCAAAACTACATGATTGACCTGGACGCCTGGCTACAACTATTCGGCTATGACCTGGACAACATGCAGAGCAGACGCTATACAAAGTTGGCCCAGTACACTCCACAGGCTTCTATCAAGTCAAACATGCTGGCACCCGACTTTGGAGTGATCTCCGGCCTGGAGTGCATCGTGGAGAAGACAAGCGAGAAGTTTAGCGACTTTGACTTTGTGCCCAAGCCGTTGCTCAAGATGGAACCAAAAATGCGCAACCTGTTGCCCCGAATCAGTTACAGGCGAGGAGTGTTCGGCGAGGGAGTTTTGCTCTCGCGGATTGGTGGGCGAGCGCTGGTTAGTGTAGTCGATGGATCGAACAGCGTCGTACAGGACGTTGTGAGCAGCGTTTTCAACAACTCCTACTTCCTTGACCTGCACTTTAGCATCCACGACCAGGACGTTTTCTACTTTGTGAAGGACAACGTACTGAAACTTCGCGACGACAACGAGGAGCTGCGTCGCCTGGGTGGCATGTTTAACATATCAACACACGAAGTAAGCGACCACGGTGGCAGTGCCGCTAAGGAATTACGCCTCCATGGACCAGATGCCGTCGTCATAGTCAAGTATGGCGTAGATCCCGAGCAGGAGCGCCATCGTATCCTGAAACACGCCCACAAGCGTGCCGTCGAGAGGGCCTGGGAGCTTGAGAAGCAGTTGGTAGCCGCAGGCTTCCAGGGACGCGGCGACTGGACCGAGGAGGAGAAGGAAGAGCTTGTCCAGCACGGGGATGTTGATGGCTGGATAGGCATAGACATTCACAGCATACACAAATACCCCCAGTTGGCCGACGATCCAGGCAACGTTGCCTTCCAGCGCGACGCCAAACGCAAGCGCCGCAAGACCGGCAGCAGCCACCGCGGTGCCTCCAGCCGCCGACAGATGAAGTTCGGAGAGCTGAGTGCGTGAGTGGAGGCGGTTGGAGCGGATTCAAAGCAATCGGAGTGGGAGGCAGGGGTGCAAGCTAATCCACAGCCGGACGAGAGTGAAGTGGCGGACGAGGACGACGGCGAACAGCCCGACTACCTAATTTCCGTGGGCCGGAAGGAGCCAAAGGACAGCAGCGAGACTCAGGAGGAGCAGATTTTGTAATTAGGTGAAATGTGCATCAGCAGCAACCACAACAGCACACAGCACAACACGACGACACACAAACACACAAAAAATTTAAAAAAAGGCATTCAACACACAATTAATATAAACTTTAATCGTGAAGTTTAGTATTAGTCACAGTTCAGCCCTTGAATAACCGAAAAAACTTCTTATATGTACCAGGAACAGGAATATGTATGTTGGTGTTGAGTTAGGCATGTAGGCATATGTGTAGTCCATGTGTGTAATTTGTAACGTCTGTTTTATTTTTTTATTAACCTTAAACAACCGGCTGACATCTAGAGATGTTGGCCGGGCCGACGGAGTTAGTTTTGTATAGAGTCAGCGAACTAAACCGAACCCAGCGATATTGTCTGTTTGGGGCATGGTGTTTGGTCCACAATGGATAGTCCGAATGCCCTTGGCATCACGATGTCGAACGATGAGTATTACACAGCAAAATATGCATACGATAAGTCAGATGTTAATCTACAAGTTGAATAAATGTAAAAAGATCAATGTTCTCTGTAGTTGCCCCTAGTCCCTAGTCCTAGACCCAGCCATGTCCGACCTAGCACCTCTCGGAAGGCGACGGCAAAGTAAGAAGCTGCTTCCCCCCAAATTGCTTTGTGTATATAAGAAAACTACTTTACTATGCTTTAACTAAAGAATCTGCGAGAAGTCTTTTTTCGAAACAGGTGTCCGAACCGAGTGCTCGAATATAAATTACTCCCACTCATGCATTATTTGGATAGCCAAGAATCAAAATGAATCTTCCGAAAGTCCCCTTTCAACGCAATACAAATACTCTACCAACACTTTCCACTCATTTTACAATGTTAATCTGTTGAATCTGAATTTATTCAAAGGCAAAATGCATTAAAAACTTTTTACAAATTGTGATATATATTTCTAAACATTTCATTTGACAACTTGAAGTGTGATGAACAAAAATCGAATCAACTCAAAACGAAAGGAAATGAAACATGAAAAGCAAATAATGTACTTTACTCTTTTTTTAGTTAGTCTGTAACAATTAGTTTTTACAACGCAATATTTAGGTCGTACCATTTGCCATGTTAATTTGTAAAATCGATTCACCTTAAAGTACTCAGAGCTTAATGGCTTTTAATTTTTTGTATTTTGTTCGACATAGAATTGAAGATTGTGTCCGCGTAACTCTATTCCGTTTCTTGTTGCCGACACTTGGGGTCGGCCCTTTGTGTTTGCAATTATTATTGAACTATTTATAAAGCTAAACTATTGACTATTGAGATATTAACTAGCATAAAATTAGAGCGCAATATGTATGTAAGTCGAGCAGAGAACGTAGACACACCCCCTATAACCGTATGAATCGAACCTTGTATTATAAACACCCCACTACACATAGGCTTAAGGATTAGGCTAAAGACAAATCCCGTAAATCAGAATGGATTAGCACCTAACTAATGTGAAATCGATTCGGTTCGCAGTCGACAGCAGTGTGAAGGGAACGGGATGAACCGAAATGGTAGTAATTAGCTAAAGTGTTAGTAATTTTATTAAATAAAATCATAAAGGATACAAATGAAGATAATTGAATAATAATGGACAAACTCTTAAACCGTACACCTAAGACTACTCTCTCAAATCTGGATCTGGATACGTTTATTTCGAATTGTAAAGCTAATACTGTGTAAAGGTTTGAGAAATTCAATTTGTAGGTCGGTACACAGATTAGGTTTTACAAAAAAATTGTAAAAAATTAGCAAACGTATATGAATGAATGTATATGTACTAACATTAAGCAGCATTATATTAACCAAAAATCATAAAACAAAACAAAATTATTAAATTCAGCAATGGAAGCGGTAAATGAGCCACAAGTGACTGAAACGAGACATTTTAAAGGCGAACGGTTGCAAATACTTAGTCTAAATCCAACGCGATTCGGCTTCAGTCTGAGAAGCCCACTACTTCTGTTCTTTATCTGTATCAAAAAATTCCACAAAGGGCAACGCTTAACTTAATCAATTAGTTGCCATTTTCACTAGGTTATTACGACTATGATTGTAATGAACAGCTTGTATTCAACGTGGAAAATAGTCTTGAAAATCAGATATCGCGGTTAAGGCGTAATGAGAAATACTAAATCACGAATTACGATTCGATTGCAAAAAACATTGTATACACACTACATACCTACAATTATGGCAACCCGATATGCATACATGATAATACATAAATATATATAACTTATAAAATTACGAGTAAAAAACGATTTCAATAAAAATGGAAACATACAGCCCTTGTGTTTTATTAATCGAATAATGGACAGTAGTTTAAAAACCTTGCGGATCTTTACAAAAAATGCTGTAACTCAATGGCTGGAATTATCTTTAAAGGTAAGAAGTACCAAGGTGGCGCAAAAGTAATCCTCCTATCAGCAGATTCGTCGATTTTCACTGCCCAGCATTATCGCCCGACATTACCACCCCAGACTTCATTTTGTGAGACTTTTTGAAGTCGCCGGTTTATGTAGGCTTGTTGACTCTTGCAGCTCTTAAAGACAATATCCGTCAAGAATGTGAGAAGTTCTGGCCAAAGTGATGAAAAATGGCTTAAAAAAAGCCCAAATGACAATCAACTGTGACGGCGGCCATAAACATGATATAATATTCTCGACTTGATGTAAAAAAATTAAAATACCAAATAAAAAGAATTAAAGTTTTTTCCTTTGTCTTTAATGACAGCCAAAGAACATCGGAAGGTTATTTTTTCGCCATCGTGTAGAATAGATATTCATAAATACAACCAGATAGTGAATCCGACTTACAATATAGCTAAATTTTAGTCAAACAGTAATAATTAGAAAAAAATATATATACATGATAAATGCGAATGTAAATGATAAAGTCAGAAATAATTTACTAAGTAAACATTTCCTCATTGTTCTAAAAACTCAAGAAATAAATTTTCTTTTCTTATTAACTGATTAAAGACGCGTGATTAAATATTACATATTACATACTTTTTCGTTTCCGCTGCACCATCAAACGTATTTTTTTTGTTTCTAGCTCCTTAAATTAATCTTACAATTTGTATCTAAATTTATTAAATTGTTTTAAAAATGTATCTAAATTTATTAATTGTCTAATTGTATCTAAAATTATAATTTAATTTAAAAAAAAGAAACAAATATTCATTTGCACTGCAAGATATTGAATTCGGTTTATTTAGGTGTCATCAAGGTCATATAAACGTCACTTATAAGATGCAGCTAACCAATATAAAAATACATGCAATTTATAACCACCATACCCATTAATAAGCACACAATGTTGAATTGGTTTACAACTTTTTTCAAAAATTGATAACATTTATTTAGTTTTTTTTTAAATTCTCAATCGAATACCATAAACAGCAAGTCAAGGGTTAAATTCAATTTAAGGTGATACCCTTTGGATTCTCAATGAAGACTGCACTTCCTGGGCCATGGTTAACAAACTTGGAGTACGGTGATAGGGGTACGTCATAAGACGCTTTACTGTTTAATGCCTCTGCGCCCCGAGATAATACCAACAGTTTTCCATTGAGGCTCTTGTCGACAGAAGTCAGTTCCTTGGCATTACTTTTCTGGTCCACAACATAGATGTTAAAATTGACTCCATACAGGCCAAACAGAACTTCTATTTCGCTGCGCAGCTGCGGCAAACTTATTATTTGCTTAGTGGCATTGTGCTGCAGAAACAGTGACGCCTTGTCTCCGTTACCGAATCGCGGCTTTAGATCTTCAGCCAAAGCCACATTCAAAAATGGAAGATTGGGCAATTGCAAATCCTCCGTAGAGCAGATGGTAAGCTTCAAAGGAATTCCTTTTAGATCGACAAGCTCACTGGCAATGACTCGTTTTTTGGCCGACTTGTCAGCCGAATATGGTGCAAAGTCTGACTTAATGGCCGTTTTAATCATATCGGAGTAGCTGCTTAAAACCTTCTTTAGTTGAGCTTGAGTCTCCAAAGTCTCCTTCTTGGTGATATTGGTCTCAAGCTCGTGGAAGATGAGAACAGGATCAGTCGGGATGAGTTGAGCCTTTTTCTTCAACTTTTGCACACGATTGATGACCTCTCGGGCCAATCCCTCTTCCAAGAGTTCTTCGTTGGGCGTCATGTCCAGCAACACCAAAACCTCATTATCACTGTGAGCCTCAAAGTGTCCGCCAACCTGCTCAGATGTGCAGTAAATAATGCGGACTTCATCCAATTCAATACGCTGATCTAATATGGTAAAGTAGCCCTGGGCAACTTGCTTTTGAATTTCATCATCTTTCAGCGCCTTAATAGCGGCCATAACCGCCTTGAAGTTACCCTTGAGTCGCTGTCCGAGAGTCTAAAACGAAGTTGGATTCAATATTTTGGCTTTTTGAGTTACGAATACACCACTGAACATACCTTATGATCAGGCTCAGCCCTCAAAGTAACGCCATATTTTTCCTTATCAGAGCTCAAAGTCAGCTTGCGGACGTTAAGCTCACTGAGAATGAAGTCCTGTAAGTTTTTGACAGCCTCCAGTACTTCAGGATCTTTGTGTATGACAATAATTTCCGAAACAGGATATTTTACGGGCAAAGTTCTACGATCGCGCATAACGCGACCCAACTCAACAACCGATTGCATCAGAGACACGGAACGCTCGATATCGTTTCGGATGAACTTGCTTTGACTAACGGGCATCATTTGGTAGTGGACCGAGTCTGCATGTTCCAAAGAACCAGGAGGCTGGAACAAAACCAGCCGTTGGAATATGTACTCGGTAAGGTAAGGCGTGAACGGAGCCATCATTTTGACCATTGTGTAAAGAATATCATAGAGAGTGTCTAGCGACTGGATGCACTGTTCAGCGCCAAGCTCTCCCTTAATTCGACGACGGTTTAACCGAACGTACCTAATGGAACACAAAAATATTTCAGTATAAATATTTCAACAATTGATTTTCAAGAGTTTTACCAATTGGTTAGTTGATCGATGAACTTCGTTAACCGCGGCACGACTGTGTACAATCGGTACATCTTCATTTCCTCGGCAAAGAACTGCAAGAGGGATTCCTTAAAGGACAGAATCCAAACATCAATAACCGAAGCCTGATCCATATTCTTCAAATGGCGCTCCCGTTCATAAATGTATTGTCCCTTTCCGCCGAGGTCTTCCTTCTCATACCGAGCAATGTTTTGCAGTAGGAACCGGTAGGCATTATACCAAGGCAGAAACACATCCTTGATGATGTCGCGTACGCCCTCCTCCTTGAAGCGCAGACTTTCAGCCCTCACTACAGGGGAGTTGATCAGGTACAAGCGCAGGGCATCTGCGCCATATTTGTGGACCACCTCCATGGGATCGGGATAGTTTTTCTTGCGTTTCGACATCTTCTGACCATCCGCAGCTAGTACCAAGCCACTGGCGATGAGGTTCTTAAAAGGCGCCTTATTGAACAAGGCCGTTGAAATCACAAGAAGCGTGTAGAACCAACCACGTGTCTGATCTATGCCTTCGGCGATGAAGTCGGCAGGGAAGTTGTTCATGAAATCCTTTTCGTTCTCGAAAGGGAAGTGTTGCTGGGCAAAAGGCATGGATCCAGACTCGAACCAACAATCAAAGACGGGAGCAATGCGGCGTAGTGGTGGATTTCCTGGAACCGCCGATGGTATCTCGATGTGATCGATGCTCTCCCGATGAAGGTCCTCTACGTGCACGCCAGATAGCTCCGCCAACTGCTTTATGCTGCCGACAACTATGGTCTCGTCGCCGTTTGGCGACCGCCAAATTGGAATTGGCGTGCCCCAGTATCTGTTGCGGGAGATCTGAAATAGTCTTATGAGTCATAAAATATATAATTGAATATTAATTACTCACAGCCCAATCCCTAGCTTCCCTCAGCCAGTTTCCAAATCGTTTTTCCTTGACAAAGTCGGGCACCCAGTAAGTCTGGGAGCTGCAGGCCAGCAGATTCTTGGACATGTGTTCGACACGCACGAACCACGACGGCACGGCTTTGTAAATCAATGGGGTGTCGGACCTCCAACAGAATGGGTAGCTATGCTTCACTTGACCGCTAGACACCAGGTTGCCACGCGTCTTTAAAACAGCCATTATCTGCTTGTCTGCGTCCTTAACATACTGGCCTTCAAAATCGCTGGCCTCCTTAGTAAACCGCCCAGCTTCGTCCACTGGACAAAGCACCTCGCTGGACTTCGTGATGAGACCCGCAGCCAGGCAGACGCGGAAATCGTCTTCTCCGAAATATGGTGCATTGTGAACGATACCCGTACCCGAATCCTCAGTGACATATTCGTCAACAAGCACACGGTAGGCCTTCACTTCGGCGCCGCGCTTAGCAAAGTATGGGAACAACGGCTTATAGTGAAGATCTTTGAGTGTTTTTCCAGCAAACTTATCCTTCACCTCATACTCCGCTTCTGTCTTGTAGACATAGGAAAGTCGTGACTCAGCGAGTATGAAGAGGCGATCGCTCTTTACGTCGCGCACCTTTACGTATGTCATAGTAGGATGAACGCAGCACGCAAAGTTCGAGGGCAGTGTCCACGGCGTAGTTGTCCACACCAAGAAGAATGTGTTGGGCAGACTTACCGCCTCTAAGGCAATAACCACACATGGATCGACCACCTCTTTATAGTTCTGGTTAGCCTCAAAGTTGGACAGTGATGTTGTGCAGGCAGTAGAATATGGCATCACCTTTACGCCCTGATAAACTAGACCTTTGTCGTAAAGCTGCTTGAAGATCCACCAAATGGACTCCATGTACCATGGGTACAAAGTCTTGTAGTCGTTCTTGAAGTCGATCCAGCGACCAACGCGAGTCACAATGTTCTCCCACTCGTCAGCGTACCGCATCACAATCTTCCGGCATTCGGCGTTGTAGGCAGTGATTCCCATTTTTTCTACATCCTCGGGTCCTCGGATATTCAAAAGCTTATCGATTTCGAACTCCACAGGCAGTCCGTGACAATCCCAGCCGAAGCGACGATCCACGTGGTACCCCTGCTGGTAGGCATAGCGCGTTACAATGTCCTTGATGGTGCCGGCCAGAATATGCCCATAATGAGGCAGGCCTGTAGCAAAAGGCGGCCCGTCGTAGAAAGTATACCTGAATGAAACATGGCGACGTGAGCAGTGGGATCACCGGCTGATGCAATATATTACTGCACTTACTTGGGCTTGCCCTTCGACAGCTGGCTGCACCTTTCGAAGACGTTTTCTTCACGCCACCTATGCAGAACATTCTCCTCCTCGGCCGGGAAATTTATGTTTTCCGGCACGCGGCAGACGTCGCTCCGCTCTAGTTTCTTTCCCATGGCTGATTTAACGCCCTGTTTATTTAGAGGCCAATATAAAAAACAAAATCTCAGGATCTAAATTTGTCCGGCGACTTTGCGTGGCAACGTGCGCTTCAGTGTTCTAAAACATCAAAACATCGATATAAATACTGCTCATAAGTATTTTATTATATATCGTCATCAGTCGAAATTAGGCTTTTTTATATTTTCATATTTAGGGACCTACGTTTTTATTGTGTTTCGTGCTTTTGTTTAATGTTTCTTTATTGAAACGCGTCAATAAAGACATTTCTTACACTTACACTTAAGTACATTTTAAAACCATTCACTTACATTTTGCTTACATTTTACAGAGTCTATTTACATTTTAGAAACTGTTCCCTGTGTAACAAAGCGACACCTACCGGCACTTTTTGTAAAAGTGTATGGTTGGAATAGAAATTTTAAGACGAGTTTCGTTACCTACGTAATAAGACATTTACAATTTTGTCGATAGTTTCATCCAGGGCTTGTATTGTGGTTTTTATCGTCGTCCACCACCAGTGCTGAAGAAGAAGAGTGTGTGTACATTTTTATGCCGTATTTGCTATTTTATAAATAATATTTAAAGTATAAGGAAAGACCTAATTGGATCGCACTGCTAGTTGAAAGAGTTTGCCGCGCACGTGTGAGGTCTGCGCATTACCGGAACCTCGATTTCAGCCCATCACTGTCGCCAATTTATCAACGGACATGGCACGCCCAATTTTTCCGAACCAGCAGAAAATTGCTGAAAAACTAATCATCTTGAACGACCGCGGCCTAGGTATATTAACGCGAATATACAACATCAAAAAAGCGTGCGGCGACACTAAATCAAAGCCAGGATTCCTCTCCGAAAAGAGCCTGGAGTCTAGCATAAAGTTTATCGTGAAGAGATTCCCCAACATCGACGTCAAAGGACTGAACGCTATTGTGAACATAAAGGCAGAGATAATCAAGTCGCTTTCCCTCTATTACCACACCTTCGTTGACTTATTGGACTTTAAGGACAATGTGTGCGAGCTACTCACCACAATGGACGCGTGTCAGATCCACCTCGACATCACGCTCAATTTCGAGCTGACCAAAAATTACCTGGACCTGGTGGTCACCTACGTCTCTCTGATGATTGTCTTGTCCAGGGTGGAGGACCGAAAGGCTGTGCTCGGGCTGTACAATGCTGCGTATGAGCTTCAGAACAACCAGGCCGACACGGGTTTTCCTCGACTAGGTCAGATGATACTCGATTATGAGGTTCCATTAAAGAAGCTCGCCGAAGAATTCATTCCCCACCAACGGCTTCTCGCTAACGCGCTCCGCTCGCTTACCTCCATCTATGCCCTGCGAAACCTTCCCGCCGACAAATGGAGGGAGATGCAGAAGCTGAGTCTCGTGGGAAATCCTGCGATTTTGCTGAAGGCTGTTCGTACCGAGACCATGTCTTGCGAGTATATCTCCTTGGAGGCCATGGATCGATGGATCATTTTCGGCCTGCTCCTGAACCATCAAATGCTAGGCCAGTATCCAGAGGTGAACAAGATATGGATCTCCGCCCTAGAGTCCAGCTGGGTGGTTGCTCTATTTCGGGACGAGGTCTTGCAAATCCACCAGTATATCCAGTCCACGTTCGACGGCATCAAGGGATACAGCAAGCGGATCAGCGAGGTCAAGGATGCTTACAACACAGCTGTTCAAAAGGCAGCTCATATGCACCGCGAGCGACGAAAGTTCCTTCGCACGGCTTTGAAAGAATTGGCTTTGATTATGACGGATC
The DNA here is from genome assembly GCA_035045925.1 of Drosophila atripex. Lineage (NCBI taxonomy): Eukaryota > Metazoa > Arthropoda > Insecta > Diptera > Drosophilidae > Drosophila > Drosophila atripex. Next base: position 799,790 of record JAWNOP010000032.1, read on the forward strand.
AGCCTGGTCTCCTTGGACCTAAGGCAATATTTATTTTCATCGGTCTGTGCCTAGCTCGCGATGAAATTCTCTGGTTGCTCAGGCACAACGACAATCCTCCTCCGGTCAAGAACAAGGGTGAGTTTACCGAAGCTATTAAGTATACCAACTCATCTTATTTCCATTCGCAGGTAAGAGCAACGAGGATCTGGTGGATCGGCAATTGCCCGAGCTGCTTTTTCACATGGAGGAACTGCGAGCTTTAGTGCGGAAATACAGCCAAGTGATGCAGCGGTACTACGTACAATATTTGTCCGGATTCGATGCAACTGATTTGAATATAAGGATGCAGAGCCTGCAGATGTGCCCGGAAGACGAGAGCATAATCTTTAGCTCACTATACAATATTGCTGCCAGCCTTACCGTAAAGCAAGTGGAGGACAACGAGCTTTTCTATTTTCGGCCATTCCGTCTGGACTGGTTCCGTCTTCAGACCTATATGAGTGTGGGAAAAGCAGCCTTGAGGATCACGGAGCACATTGAACTGGCTCGCCTGTTGGATTCCATGGTGTTTCACACACGCGTGGTGGATAACTTGGACGAGATTCTGGTAGAAACCTCGGATCTGAGCATTTTCTGCTTTTACAACAAAATGTTTGACGACCAATTCCACATGTGCTTGGAGTTTCCCGCCCAGAATCGCTACATAATAGCCTTCCCATTGATATGCAGCCACTTCCAAAATTGCACGCACGAAATGTGCCCAGAGGAACGTCACCATATACGCGAGAGATCTCTGAGCGTAGTGAACATTTTCCTGGAGGAAATGGCCAAGGAGGCCAAGAACATCATCACAACCATATGCGATGAGCAGTGTACCATGGCGGACGCCCTTTTGCCAAAACACTGTGCCAAAATCTTGTCCGTTCAGTCTGCCCGCAAGAAAAAGGACAAGGCTAAGTCAAAACACTTTGATGACATCCGCAAACCGGGAGACGAATCGTACCGAAAAACACGGGAGGATTTGACCACAATGGACAAGCTGCACATGGCGCTTACAGAGCTCTGCTTCGCCATAAACTATTGCCCCACGGTGAACGTGTGGGAGTTTGCATTCGCCCCTCGTGAGTATCTGTGCCAAAACTTGGAGCACCGATTTTCGAGGGATCTGGTGGGTATGGTGATGTTCAACCAAGAAACGATGGAGATAGCAAAGCCCTCCGAGTTGCTGGCCAGTGTACGAGCCTATATGAACGTGCTGCAGACCGTGGAGAACTATGTGCACATTGACATTACGAGGGTCTTTAACAATTGCCTGCTTCAGCAGACGCAAGCACTGGACTCGCATGGCGAGAAGACAATCGCCGCCCTGTACAACACCTGGTACAGCGAAGTCCTTCTAAGAAGAGTTTCAGCCGGCAACATAGTGTTTTCTATTAACCAGAAGGCCTTTGTACCCATCTCACCCGAAGGTTGGGTGCCGTTCAACCCCCAAGAGTTCTCAGACCTCAACGAGCTACGTGCCTTGGCGGAACTGGTTGGGCCCTACGGAATCAAGACTCTTAACGAAACATTGATGTGGCACATTGCCAATCAGGTGCAGGAACTTAAGTCGCTGGTCGTCACCAACAAAGAAGTCCTAATCACATTGCGAACTAGCTTCGACAAGCCGGAGGTAATGAAGGAGCAATTTAAGCGGCTACAGGACGTTGACCGCGTTTTACAGCGCATGACGATTATTGGTGTAATCATCTGCTTCCGCAACTTGGTACATGAGGCTCTTGTAGATGTATTGGACAAACGCATTCCTTTTCTGCTTAGCTCAGTGAAGGACTTTCAAGAGCACTTGCCCGGCGGAGACCAGATTCGTGTGGCTTCAGAAATGGCTTCGGCAGCAGGTTTGCTGTGCAAAGTAGATCCCACGCTGGCAACCACACTGAAGTCCAAAAAGCCTGAGTTCGACGAGGGCGAGCATCTCACTGCCTGTTTGCTGATGGTTTTCGTAGCCGTCTCAATACCAAAGCTGGCGCGTAACGAGAATTCGTTCTACAGGGCCACTATTGACGGTCATTCAAACAACACTCATTGCATGGCGGCGGCGATAAACAATATTTTTGGCGCACTTTTCACGATTTGCGGACAGAACGACATGGAGGACCGGATGAAGGAGTTTCTGGCCTTGGCCAGCTCTTCGCTGCTTCGACTAGGCCAGGAGAGCGACAAGGAAGCAACGCGCAACCGGGAGTCGATCTATTTACTGCTCGACGAGATCGTAAAACAGTCGCCCTTCCTCACAATGGACCTTCTTGAGTCCTGCTTCCCATATGTGCTGATTCGGAACGCCTACCATGGCGTCTACAAGCAAGAACAGATCCTCGGACTCGTCCTTTAAGCTTGTCTTCATCTGTTGCAATAGCGGGAGCAATCGTCCCTAGATTCCAAATTGCTTTCACACAATAGTTTATCCATCGGCCGACTGTCGACCATTATGCTAATCTTATTTACTGTAATCTGTTAAACATACCCTAATATATTCTAGACACTGCATTTTTTTACTCGTAAAATGTCGAATAAAGTGCTTACGTAATCTAAAATAAGAACTGGAAATACTATAGTGTCGGTCGGCACTTTTATATTTAGTGGTGTTGAAACAGTTTTCGCAGCCGGTTGGGGAGACAATGGACTTTCACTTTTTCCTCGCAATTCTTTTCATCTTTGGCGAATTTTAATCATTTCCCCATCCTGCTCATATTTGATCCTCTTTGGCGCTTTGCATTGGTGCTCTAAAAGCTGCGAAATGCATGACATGCAGTTATGCACTTTTGGCTTGTTCAAGCATTGGGCAAAGTGCTCTGAATACTTACTGTTGACCAAAAATAGCTATATAGAAGTGTGGGCACTGCAAATCAGTGGTTCCCCACAATCTGTCACTATTGTCAAAGTGGGCCTTCTTCTCCCACTTGTAATATTTTTTGTAGTAAGCTAGTTTTTCACTTCCCCAGCCGGCTTTAGGTATATCATATCCAACTCCACCGGCTCCAGATGCACCGACCAGATGCTACAGTCCGTCCGTGGCTGCCGCTGCTGGCTCTGTCGCTGCCTCCACTTACTGCAATGCTGCCGACGCTGCCACCGCCTGCTGCACTCCGGCCATGGTTGTACCCGCTGCGATCCGCACACCGGTGCTGCCACCACCGGCTCCAGATACACCGCTGGTTTTGCCGCTGGCACGGACTATTTCACCTTCAGCTGCATCGGTTGGCGTCACATTTTTTCACAAATATTTTGTTTGTATATTATTGTTAAATTGTTTTTTTTTTTACCAAATAATGTACAATAAAATATTTACCATTTGTTTTATTTCTCCAAATACATTTATCATTTTATATTACTTTAAAAATAATGTTAAGGAGAAAAAAAGAACAGTTTGAATCTCAACGCAAAATTGAATTTCATTTCCATTCGTTCCGATCCTTGTTTTTTGAAAAAGCTTTCCAACAAGATCTCAGATCAAAAGCTTCAGCAGCGAACGCTACCAGGGATACCGATGTATTATTTAATTCATTTATTTATTTAATTAATATAGTTTTTAAAATAGGGATTTCTTAAAAGTATCTGCTTTCAAAATAATTTGTACAAAGTTTATTTCAAAAAGTTGTTGAGTCCCTGGGAGAAATTTCATTGAAAGTGATTGGAATGACTAAGGGAATAATAGTGGCAACTCCAATTGTTTATTGTTTGCATTAATTTACAAAATGGGCAATATTTCAAATTTGAATATTTGTGAAAAGGACACTTTTCCCATAAATCAAAATGTGGATGGAGAAAAAGAACTGACTTGTTGGATCCAACAGAACCATTTTTCCTGGTGTTCGACGAGTTCCACCAAAAATAAATTTTAACGTAAGCACAATGTATATTATAATTATAAAAATTATTTTTTTACAGAATGCTCCAGAAGGTTTCTACAATTGGAAAATTGTTGCCAATTTTTAATTTAATTTTAAAGATGTCGAGTGGGATAACAAAAATAGGATCCGCCGCCATTAAAGAAGGTATGAAAATGGTCCTCGATATGATTCAAAAGACGGCTGCATTGAACACCAAATTTGCCGGCTCGGTGGCGGATACATTAGTGTTCCGCTAATCAGGAGGCAATAACATTCCTGCAGACGAATGGAGTCTGTGGGAATTGTCTCCCACATTATTAACTTATTTGGTCACTCTCAAAACTACTTCTTAGACTTATGTTCAAATACTTATTGGGAAGTAGTAAAATATGTTTGTTCGTATTTCTTCTAATGGGTTCTATCCTAGAATCATTGGTAGATCGGTCGTTTGAAGTACCTAGACTTTGATACTGTGCTTCAATTCCGCAACAAAGCCCTGGGTGCTACACTGGGTAGAAAATGTAAAGTGAATATGAAATATTAGTGTTCTTCTCTATGCAGAATCCGGTTAAGTTTAGTAGATTGGGAAAGCATAGTATGTGTGTCGTACGGATCGGCTCCTGCTCAAGGCGGAGGGTCCTCCAATAATGGGTTTGGTTAGATATTCCAAAATCTCTACACGCTTCTAGAAAGCATTCAATATGAGTTTCGTCTGTATTTGCAACCAATTTTGTTGAATATTTCTGATATCTACATTTAAAGTTTATTAATTATACACATACGGAGTTATTATTATTATTATTATTATTACTAGTTATGTGCATTCGAATATTTAGCTAGATCATATAATTTATTTAGCATGTTCCGTTTGATTGGTAATTTGGTTTTCTTGAAAATGTTTTCCTTTCAGTCAGTCAGTTTAGGCATCTGTTGACTATAAAATTGTCGTCATTGTCTTTTGTTGTTCATTTTTTTTCCCTTGATAAAAAATATATGTATATGTATATGTATGTATGTATATACTTGTATGCACATAGTCGACGTAATAACTTATAAAACACTTGCGACATTTTCGATTTCGTTTCCGACGTTAAAAATAAAATCGCTCCTTTAGCAATTACATTTTAAAGCTCTCAAGTACAAAAATTGTGTATTCAAATCAAAAAGCTTTAAAAAATCCACGCGAAGCATCCTTGTCTCATATTGAATGCAATATGATGCAGGAGTGTACATTTAGGGAGTCCTTTAACGCTATCCTCGTTTCCGGCCCTCCTTCCATCTCCATGTTAACGTACATATATCCTCTATATATATATATATCGTATATATCCTCTTCTGTGACAAACTGTTCGCATATAAAAGTTAAGCCTACAAATACAATACGAGTACGAAATATGTAAATGAAGTATGCATTAGTTGTCTCTCCGCCTAGACAAACTCCTCTTGCTCCAGCCAGGGGTGTTGCAGGCACTCCGCCGCCGAGGCGCGTATGACTGGGTTGTACTCCAGCATTGGCAGCAGAAAGTCTGAGAACTTCTTGGCTTCCACCGGGTCCCAGTCGTACTTCTCCACGAGTACGTTCATTAGGCTCCAAGGCTTAAGTTTCGTGATATTCCTGAGGCTGCCTGCAAGCAAAAATCATGGGGACGGGTCATTTTTAGACATCAGGTGGCTGACTGTTTCATCATCTTACCATAGCTGGTGAAGTACTTGAGGCCGTGTTTGCCCCGCAGAATGACTGACTGGGGTATGGATCCGAGCAGCTCCACGATGTGCGCCAGGTGATCCTCGTCCCGGCTGTATGATTCCCCAGCATGCGGATCGAACAGGTAGTCACCTGTCGCCAGCTCGAAGGCCAGGCAGGCGGTGCTCCAAATGTCAGCTGTATAGTTGTACGGAGCTCCCAGGAGTACCTCGATCGATCGGTATTGGCGCGTCTGAATGTCCTCGGTGAAGTGATGGTACTGGGGGTGTGGGTGCAATAACGGATGTCAGATCCCTCTTGGACTCAGACTCTTTCAAGTACTTACGTCATAGCAAGCGTTGCCCAGGTCGGCGATCTTCACCCGCACGTTGCTGTTGTTGATGAGCGACTGTATCGTGTAGGTGTTGTTCTGGCTACTCTGACTCTGATTCTGCGAAGGAATGGCATTGGCATGGACATTTAGTTTAGCGGTTGTGGTTGTACAGGTCGATATTGGTTTGGTCGTTGTCGCGTTGCTGGTTGTTGATGTTGATGTGCTATTTGTTGTATGGTCGCCATTATACAGCAGAGTGCTTGCGTCTATTGTTGTACTGGTTGTTGTTGTTGGCGCTAGATGCATTAACGTGTGAGTGCACGTGCTGGGGGGCGGGGCTGGGACGGAGGCAGAGGCAGTTTGGGGTGTTTCGCTTAAGGGGACGGAGGAGGTTGTGTCACTAGAGGGGCAGTTGTTGCCGCTGATCGTGGTGTTGTTCGTGTTGATGTTGGTGGCGGAGGTGGAGGTGGAGGTGGAGGTGGTGGTGGTGGTGTTTGTGTGGTTGCAATCCTTCGGCAAGGACGTGCTCGTGCCTTGATTGTTTGAGTCGGTCTTTGTGTTGGCAATCAGAGTGGTGGTGTGGGTAAAGGAGAAGTTGTTGGTGGAGTTCGGATTGGGCAGCTGCATAGTATATATATATATTGTATATAAAGTGATTATCACAAAGAAAAAAAGAAAGAAAGGAAGAAAAAAGAACACACAATATTGATTTGCATTTTTATTTGCTTCTCTAGGCTGTGCATGTAACAAAACACACAAATTGGTTATAGTTATTTTTAATGATCGACAAGCAACAAATGAAAATATTGTTATTTACTAGTGCAATTCACAAAAAGGTAACCGGATAAATTAAAAAACAGAAAAACCCGATCTATGCTAAATACTTACATCTTATGAAAATGTACTCTAACTTAAGCCTCTTATTTATGTCCTTTAATTTGTACTATTTTTTTCAATACTAAAATTCATTATATCATACTAATATATTAATATCCTTGAGTAAAATTCTAAATTTGTTTCTAAACAAAATGTGTCTTAGTTTTGGCTAGTATGATTATTGGATTAGCCAGAACGCTTTAAATCTATACAAATATACTTTATAATTTTATAATATCCCCCCAGATATTTCCAGTGAGCTTTTATGGAATGAACAAATCTATCACGATTTCAATATCCTTTCAAATCTGATTAAACACGTTGATTATTTACTATTATTTACTATTAGCACTTAATTAACTTTAACTTTTTGATAACGCACTTTTTTAATAAAGCTTTCAAAAGGATTAAAGCATACCAACATAGAAAATGCAAGGAGGTACGAGGCACAGGGAAAGTTAAGCACTGGGGGAGTCCATTTAAAAGTCTAAAGCAGGCAGCACTCACAAACATTTAAGCATTTGGCGAGGCGTTTTTAAGTCAGTGCGTGTGTGTGTGTTTGGTGGGATTTACAAATTTAATATCTAGGGCGACAATCAGCAACAGTAACCAAGCAGGTTGAAGCCGGGGCAGGGAACACTGGCCGGTAAGCGACAGCATCCGTTTGGTTTTGGGGTAAAGAATGCGAACTTAGGAGTAAATAACAGTAACAGCGCAGAGGCGGAGAGTGACCCGAAATCGAGGATCAGTCACGGGATACTTTTGTAAGCCATCTCCATTTGAAACAGATAAACAAAAAGATCCTTTTTGGTTTAGGCCAACGCCTAAACATTCTTGCAGCTTTCAAATAGGCACTTGGGAATTGGTAATATCTAAGTTCCCTATTTTGAGCAATAATAGTTTTGAGATCCAATTCAAAGAATAGAGGTATAAGTGAGTATTTAAAATTGTTCCTGTTTTTTGCAAATTTGTATTAAAGAATTGTCAAGCTTAAAAATACCATACATATACAGAAGATATACATATATTTCCAACAAGAGGAAATAACAGACAGGCGGACATTTCTATATTGGATCAATCAACAAGTATAATAAATAACAGTTACATATGTATATAGTTAGGGGGGTCGGTTGCCTCCGACCAACAAAGTGGTGCACTATATGGAGCGAAACAAGAAATCACTCTGCAGGATTTTTAAAACAAACATTCAAGGCAAAATAAAAATTATATTGCGAGCTATAGCGATCATCGACATGAGGCCTTGGACTAGCATCCTCCGCTAGGGAATCCATTTTACCTTCTGTGGGCGGTCGGGAGGACTGCTCTCGGGCTCGGTGGGCGAGTTGCTGGGCTCAGTTTGCTGCTCGCTTAGCATGTCAGACTCGGATTCATCTTCGCGGTCGACAGAAGACTGCGTAGAATGTCACGCCAAAGAAAAATATGCAAAAAGGACGAAAATGATAAAAACTCGAATTTGGTGGCTTTGTGGAGTGCAGTGTTTTGCGGGAGATTCGAGGATACGAGAGGACTGTCCTTGCCAGCGCTGTCGACTGGGAGCTGCTGGGCCGCTTATGGCCATAGGGGGTAGACTCACCTTGGCAGTGATTTTCTTCTCGGCCCGGTAGCGATTGAGGATCGCAGATCCGCCCAAGATGGGACTCTCGACGCCTCCTACGCCGATACCGCCGTTGCACTCGCTGTCGCCCAACAGGCTGGAGTACTTGGAGGTCAGCGAAGACGTAGTGTTGGAATTGAGAGTAGACGAGTTTGTGGTGGTATCTTCTTTGTCCAGCGACGACATGACCACCGCAGCTAGCGGCGTCGATGACGTGGAATTGTTCGCCGTGCTGTTGCTGGTGTTCGTATTCGTGTTGGACCCGTTTGGTTCGATCAACGGCCACTTGGCCCTCGACTTGGTTTGCTTTTCGATGGAACTGACTGTAACCGAGTATGTTAGTTGGTCGAGATGCTATTGATGCTCTGCTACTTACTGTAAGAGTCGGGGAAGTCCGCGCCCTTTACCCGCAAGCTTGCGATCTCATCGTCTATTTGCTGGTTCATAGCAGCAGCATTATCGATCACCAGCAATATATTTTCCGGCTTGATGTCCGTGTGGATGATGCTGCACTTACTGTGGAGGTAGTCGAGTCCCTCCAGCACCTGACGGATTATGTTGCGCACCTGGACAATGGACAAGCCCTGATAGTTGTTCTTCACGATCAGCTTATAAAGACTGCACCCGAGAGCCTCGAACACCAGGCATGTGTGCATTCCATTCACACCGCGCACGGTAAAGTGGTTCATCAGGCGGACGATCCTTTCCCGCTTGACGTCGAGAGGGTCTGCATCCCGGATCGCCTCCAGCAGACGGATCTCATCTGCTGCAGTCTCTATGTAGTGCGGGGCACTCTTCACAACCTTCAACGCCACGTATTTCTCTTCTCTGTGTAATTTGGAGATATAGTGGGTGGAGGCAAAATGCAAACTTATTTACTCACTTGAGATCCCGGCATAGCCATACGGTTGAGAAGTGGCCCCAGCCCAGTTTGCGGACCACGCGAAACCGATTGTCGAAAATGTCGCCTATGACCACCGGGTGGTAGCCACCGCGGCAGTATTGGGAGGCATCCTCCTGTTCTTCGTCCGACACGTAGAGACTGCTGTCGGAGGAGTCCGGATAGATTTCGTCAGTCGTACTGAGGGTTCCACGAGGCTCGGATCTGAAAATAGAAAGAGCATGGGGTGATTGAATTAGCTGGGAATTTTGGCTGGTGTAGGGGACACACGGAGTGAATATCACCCAGCCTCAAACCCAACGCACATGTTCTCATGGATTGCTGGTTCCTCCCGCTCGATTGGCTTGCACACTGCTTCCACCTGAGGCAATCTAATGGTTAGAGGTTGCTTTCGCGGTGGTAGGTACGTGTCCAATATCACTTCCCCAGGGGTGACCGGCTCGAAGAGCAGGGGCTGCTGACGATGGGACTTGGGCCTCTTGGACTGCTGGCGCAACGCAATAAGAACAGGACCCGCCGAGACACAATTGCGCTTCTTTGTGAATCGCTTCCGTCGTTTTTTCTCCTCGACTTCAAGCAGTGCTTCAGTTTCGGCTTCTTGGGCGGCTCGCTTCTCTTTGTCGGACACAAAGTTAAAGTCACAACTTAGCTCTTTGGCCACATTGGGGGTGGCGGTGGGCGGTTTTTCAGGCGCGCAGCCACAACTCCACAGCCGGAGCATGTACATCAAGAACAGGAAGAGCAACAGCAGGCTGCCCTGCAGAACGCCCATGAAGATCGGGTCCTGGGCGAGGGTTCCCAGAATTTTACGGCTCAGTGTGTACACCTGGCTGGCCCATGTCGCAAGCAACTGCATCATAACCACTAATCTAGGGTAAAGGTCAATAAGGGCTTCCTGCCAGTAATAGCTGGTCGTTACATTGGCTTCCCGGGGGCAGGTACCCCCCTCACCCTGGCTGCTCCCGAGGTGGGACGTCGTCCAGTCGTCCATTTTCTATTTGCTTGAATGCTCGATACAATTGGATTTCTGCTTGGGCTGTCGCGTCTACATGGCCATGGGTTACAGTAACGGGGTGGCAGTGGGTGCTACTGCAGCTGCATGTGTGGAGAACGACCTTGACTTTATGCACCCCCTTGCATTGCGGCCGACTGCCGGAGAAATGGCGGTGAAACACACAAAATGGGCTCGCACACACTCCCCTTATATAACCCGTACTGGGGGCTAGGTAAATAAATAAAATATCTCGCGAGAAATTTGAATTATGAAAAGTATCTATAGATACTGGGCTGCGCGAGTATCTTTCCGCGTCTGTCCGATTCGTTCAGTGGCGGCCGCGAGAATGCCGAAATAGCTTTCGGTTTTCGCTTTTGTTTTCGCCGCCTCTTCCTGAGCGACCTGAGCGACCAAGGCGCAGTCGTTTCCAACTCGAGCACGAGTATTTCTGTTATGGTATTTCTATTCTGTTTTTATTCTAGCCCAACTAAGTTCCCCGCATCCTCCGTCCGTTTGCGGATCGCCGGAGCTCTCGGGTATGTGGTGGATGGGTGCTTGGGGGTATATTTCGTTTGGCGTCATTATCCAATGCTCTTCATCAACTTGTCACTCACTGCGAGCTACAAGGCGCCTTTGCCGGTCATGGACTGCACCACACCAGGAAAGAATACACGACAAGAACACATTCATACGTACATACACTTACATACATATGTATGCATGCATCGTCATCATCGAGTTCATCAAGATTTCTTGGGCATCGGGCCAAGTTTGTCTTTGCCTATTTACGATTTCGCTTTTACGAAAGGGGTACTCGCATTGCAGGATTTCGAATACTTTGAATTTTCGGATACTTCAAATCCCATCGAATGCCTTAAAATTCGTGTGGGTTTCCTATTTTGCCTGCCACGTAGTTTGGACCCCACCACCCACATTGTATGTTAATTTTGAAGTTCGTGAAATGACTAAGCGGACCATATTGATTTTTTTACCCGCTTTTCTAAGTTGGGCGATTCCCAACTTCGGCTTCTTTTGCAGTTGCAGCACCTCTCCCAATCAAAAATCTTGGCCATGAGTCCCCATAATCTTCATGCAATCAACAAACACGCACCTACTGCTACGTGTATGCTCGCTTATTATGATGCATCTTTATCAATATTATTATTTATAGATGCCAGAAGAAGAGTGACACAAATCCGTAACACAGGACACGAACCAGAGCCGTCATCGCTCCACCCGGTTGTAGTCCGAGTGAGAGACTTCAGGGTGGTATGGATTGGTCGTCACGTGGCGTCTAATGCGGTTACGGCAAATTAAAAACATAAACAAACTCAGGCGCAGAAGGTTAAGGTATTTGGACGCCTCCTATATATGTACATAGGGCGGAAGCCACGATACTCATTTAACTTTTGTATCACCTTTTAAGAACGATGCCCTTTGGTGCCCAGGAGTATTTCATTTGTACGAAACTGTACAGCATGGGATGTGCATGTTTTTGCCCCTTAACCTACACAAGTCCTTCATATGGAGCGGGAAATGTCCGGGAAGGAGACTCGTACCAACATCAAGAAAGTGAACTAGTCAAGGTTACTCGCATAGAAGTCACAGAAGACACAGAATTTTTCTTATAATGTGATTGATGAAAAACATTTGACAAAGGCTAGACTTAACAAGAAAGGAAAGCTAACTTCGGGCGGAGCCGAAGTTGATATAACCTTGCAGTTGAGTGGCAGTCCGTTAGGTGGCGACATGAAACCCATACAAAGTCCCATCCTTCTAACTTAAAAAGCAACGAAGTTATGCGATTTCCGATCAATCAGTTATATGGCAGCTATAGGATATAGTCGACCGATCCCGGCCGATCCGACTTATATACTGCCTGCAAAGGAAAGAAGGGTGTGTGCAAAGTTAGAAGACGATAGCTTGAAAACTGAGAGACTAGTTTGCGTAGAAACAGACAGACAGACGGATATGCTTATATCGACTCAGGAGGTGATCCTGATCAAGAATATATATACTTTATAGGGTCGGAGATGTCTCCTTCACTGCGTTGCACACTTTTAACTAAAACTATAATACCCTCTGCAAGGGTATATTAAGAAGAGAAAGCTGCGATTTCGGCTCCTTTTGGAGTCGTAGCACCAGTCTCAACCAAAAGTCTTGGGCATGAATAACCCTAATCATATAGGAACTCATAAATAAGATTTCAAAGAAAGTCCAGCCTTATATCGTCCAGATTTGAGACTGATGGGACTAGTTTGCCTAGAAACAGACAACCAAAGACGGACATGCCTATATCGTGTCGACCTGGGAGGTGATTATCTCTCTGTGTAGTTTCTTTGTGGATACTCTACGGATGCGGTTCGCCACCTACGAGGTGACGAGATGATGGGTGACCAGATTGCGGTGAAACAAAACGATTGTTCTCTTTTAAACATTATTTAATGGAACGTCGGATTGATGAAACTTATGAAGGCTGCGATCGTGCTTGTTTCGATTTATACGCTGTGTAAAATACACAATTTAGGATCATAACTTGCAAAGCTCCAGCTCTATTACTACTGAAAGGATTAACATACAGATCCTTAAAAAATAGATTTTAATAATAATTTTCATATAAACGGAGTAGTTGAAAGCGTTGCATATGTGGTTCTATACAACGTATTAATGCCCTCTACGAGTTACATGCCGAGGGTCATGGTCCCTCCCCCGATAAGGGTTACATTAGCATTATTCAATCTATGGCGCATATGTCTTGTCTTTGAAAATTCTTGACAGACTATGGCCAATTCTTAACCAACTATTTTCATATACTCACAGACTGACAAATGGTCCGCGCAGAGACGGCATGTCCCGTCGCCGGTTTAGGGGCGGCGAGAGCGACAGCGACAGAAAGTCCTGCTGCGCCTTGTCCTCGTCGACGATGCTGGTTGGGGTGCTATAGATGCGCGTCGTTGGCAGGTAGCCAATCTGCTGCAGAAAGTCGTCGCGGTAGGAGAGCTTTGTGGTCGACTGCGACGACGTCAAAGGCACCGCCAGTGGGGAGCCTGATCCGTAAAGAGGAGCTATTGGCAGTGCCGCGGTAACAGTCGATAGAGACAGTGAAGGCTGATGTGCAGGAGAGTAAAGACCGCCTCCTCCCCCGCCAACTCCCGCTCCCCCGGCACCCGATCCCGACTCAGTACCGTTTCCTGCGGCGTGGTGGTGCAGGTGTAGGTGCTGAGGTGTAGTCGCCGCGGGAAGTGCCCCGTGGAAGTGGGGGTAAGGAATGACGTGGGTAGGGGCTCGCGACACGTACGGTGGTGTGATGATCTTGTCGTCGAAGCTGCGCCGGAAACCGAATCCTTTCAACGAATTGCTGTAATTTCGGTGAGAGAGCGGCGAACTGCCCAAATCTATGCTGGCCGCCGGGCCCAGCATTCCAGCGGAAAGACCTCCCCCGCCGTGAACGGTTTTGCCACTGGCTGTCGCCGTGGCACTACCCAGCATGCTCAGGGCTGGCGATGTCCGCAACTGAGGACTGCCTCCGCCGCCGCCTCCTCCGCTTCCGACTCCAGTGGGTGGCACAGCAGGCGTCGAGGTGGAGAGTGGAGGCGAAATGGCGCTTAGAGTGGAGATGCCACTGTCACTGCTGCAAATGCCGGCCGGCAGAGATGGCAGCGAGGTCAGTGGGGTGTTGGTGGGCGAAATGAGGTGGTGCTTGCCGTTGGCAGCGCCCACGAAGCCGGCCATGCCGCTGCTGGGCAGTACAGGAGCCAGGATGTCGCCTTGTCGCTCCGGTTGGGCCTTGCCTAATGTGAACTGGGACCAAACCGGGTCCTTGTTCTCGTCCACGTCTTCCCGTTCCAGTCCTTGGCTTGGGGTGTCTGACGATCCGAGTGGTGCTTGGACTACAAGGCAGCCGAAGGGGAGCAGCTACTTCGCGTCTTTGTCCTCATCGCAGGCCTTCTGCTTCCTTTGTTCTGGGACAGGGCCCGCTCCGCGAAGCATACTTTTGTGCGAGGGAAAATCGATGAGTTCCCGAGCCTAAGTAATGTTTTAATGCATTTTTAGAAACGTTTTTCTCGCATTGTAACCTAAATTGCGCATGAAAAAGTAAAACGAAAACCGACACACACATATGTACAGTCCGATACAGGCTCACTCACACCGAAACGGATACTTGAGCACACACACAGAGAGCCACCGTGTGGGGAATGGAAATTTTTTCACGACTGATTCTGCTTTTGATTTGGCTTTCTTGCCCTGATGCGCCGACCTGGCCTGCGTCCGGAATCAAGTTAACAACCTTAACTTGATTAAATCCCGATAATTACATCGAACACTCAGCACCTTCACGTTTTTTTCGTCGCAGGAGTAGCATTAGGCCAGGAGCAGCAGCCAGCAAGTCTTCTTTTTGGCGCAACCCCACATAAGCTCCGCGCGGCGAACTCTCCCTCGGACTGCCGTTCGGCTTCTGAGCCACCAGACGGATGTGGCAGTGGCGGCGAAGTTTCTAGCGCCTGTGAGAGAACAGGCGAGAGATGTGGCAAGGGTCCGTGGAGCGCATGTGCCGGCCTGCGCGGTTACTACTCGGAAGCAAAACAAAGCCAGGGAGGAGTCAGGGCAGTCAGCTGTCGCCAGCTAGGATGGGCGGAGACGGGGAGGCAGCAGGCAGCATGCAGCCAGTTTGTTTACCGTGCGGAGAGCTGCTGATTCCGCTGCACAGTGCTGCGCCACGAATGGGCCATACCCTGGAGTTGCCGCTTTAACCCAATGGAGAGAAACGAGAGAGAGCGACTCACCGGCGAATTCGTATGGTCAATTTATTGATCTCGAGTTCTTCGTTTTTTTACCAGAGTACAATCGCAATTTGAAAACAATTTGAAATTTTCTTTTATGTAGATTACTTAGTAGTTTTGCTCTTGACTTGTATGAACAATAAATATACACGCAATCCAGAAATTGTAAATACTATTAATTGAATTTGTATATTAAAGATTATTCAGTAGATCGAAATGGGCGACTAACTGAACCCTGGCCCAGACCTCCAGAGTCCTGCCAGGCAATAATTGATAATTATGAATAAAATGGGTGGTAGTAGGAATATAAAATTTAATACAGCTGAACTATTCGCATTCATTTACATTTAAAAGCGGGCTAACCGTTTAACAAATCAAAGAAAATTTAATTTAGAAACAATATTGGAATATACATATACGTGTACGTGTACGTGCTATATTTAGGGGTTACAATTGAACTTTGAATACTCGTATTTAAGATTTATATATATATACTTTTGAATACATAAATGGGGGAATATTATAATAAGTTTAATTGGTTTCAAATTTAGTTAATCCGTTATTGTGCCCCCTCCACATCTGGGAGTCCTTTTTTAGTTTATAATGCTTAATTGTTTAACTTGACTTATTTACATCTGCATTAGGATCGGATCGGAACAATCAGCTAGAAGCGCCGCTTAGAACTTCTTTACATGACAGGGCCCTTGCTGTAACAATTAATTGCAAACTAACAGATACAATGGGTGAAAAATAGACTTCGCATATGATTTGGCTACACCAGAAAGACGATGACACAAATGCGAGCTAGGTACAGACATCATAGACACAAGATAATTAACAGTGCTTCTTGTAATAGTCGATTCAACAGGAAGGCGGGTAGTACTCCATCCTATGCACGTCGCCCCCAGCGCTCGTTTCCCAATCAAATGTCTCAAACAACCCATGATTAACAATTTAAAAAAGCCAGAATTGTGTATTTAGCGCAGATGACCGGTGTTGGTGATATATGGTAAGCCACACTTCGGCTCACGATTTTGGGCTAAGAATTTGCTGATTAGCAGCCTCTAACCATGGGATAGTAGAAACGATTTTGAGGGGTGGACCAAGATCAACCTGACTACCGCCTGGATCAGTTGCCGCAAGTGCTGTGGTAAGACTTTTTTAAAATTAAAGCTAAGAGCTATCGCTTACTATAAATACATTGGTTTTTATGTTATCTCGCTTCAACATATCGCTCATCCTTAAAACAAATCTAATTATAAATAATCTGGTTTTCCATTTAGTTTCAACTTAAATCTTTTTGTTTATATCTGTGTCAGTATCAGTGTCGTTACATACGCATGCACTTGGGACTTGAATCGCTCGCTGCACTTGGCTAATATTTCTGATTGACCATGTCTAGAGGTGAGAAGAGAGGAAAGAGAGAATAGTAGAGCATGATAAGTGTGAAAAAAAACAAAGCATTGCATAATTAATAAATGAGGAGCGAACCGAACATAGAACAAATCAAATTTACAATCATGGCAGTGTTTCTTCATGTTTTGATGACGCAGTCAAATGGAAATAACTTCATGGTCCAGTACAACCGAGCTTGCAACTAAACCTAGGGGACACTTCGATATTCATTTTCAGATGGCCCTCAATAGAGCGGATTGAAAAACGGCTGCTGCAGACCTATGGAACAGAAGGCATAATCAATAGATCTAGGCATATGGCAACACGGCAGTGTGGAGAAATGTGTGAGTCATCATGGGCATTTAAGTTTTTGGATCTCATGTTCCCCTGGACCAGTTGTGGCTGCCTGTGTGTTAAGGTTTGCATACACGGATGATGTCAAAAAATATACTTTGTGGCTCAATATAAGCACACTCCGAATACAGGGGCTTATATTCTAAGGATGTGCCATACTGTAGTACTGGCCATGTGTTATCAAGAGTCCGCTGAAAGGCGATGTGTCGGTTTCATTGATAGAAAGTTACAATATTTGTTTGAGTTGGTTTGAGTTATGCACAATAACATTTTCGATGGTCAAAGACGCTTTGTTGGGTTGATAAGCTGGCCACTCTCCCTAGGGAGGCTGGATGAGGGGCTGACTTCCAGATTACCCGTTTATATACCTGGTGTGTAGGTGGTCTGCTCCGTGGTGTTTAGAGATGTGTTCTCGTTGGCCGCTACAGGGGCGCCGGTAAAGGGGTTGACACCCACGGCTGCTCCACTTGGGGGCGGCATGGCAAAGACAGGCTGTCCACCGGACTGCTCCCGCGGCTGTGATGTAACAGGGGCGCCTCCCGATCCAAGATTCACGTCGTCCAGGTCAACGTCCTCCTGCGGGTCAAGTAATAAATGCGTTAGGCTTAGCAGATTCAAATTCAATTTCAGTCGAGAATAATTGGCAATTATAGCAGAATTCTATTAGCGGTTAGGACCAAAGGGATAGGTATCAGATATAAGCTTTATCTACAATAACTAGCCTACTCTCGCACTACGATTGCCTTATTATGCGCAGTTATGAGGTTACGAGAAAGCTTCATGCCAAATGCTACGAAATAATAGTCAGCCAGAGAAGAGCGCTCGAATGAAAATAATAAAACATTTACCCAAGCATTTACAGCAATAGTATCAGGAGGTGCACCCTCTCCCACAAACTCAAAATCAAACACATTCTCCATTTTCGTCATCTTTCATCTGTGCCATCGAACGACTTAATTTTTCGACTGAATGTTAGTGAGACTTGTTCTCTTGGAACGAATAAATTTCGACTGGTTACCGGTTAATTTCAGTGTATTCGATTTGGGTTATTGGTTAAGTGTTAGTTAGTTAGTGGGTTAGTGGGCAGGCAGGTGGCGGGCGACGTTTTTCCGGGTTCATGCCGTACTCGTACTGGTGTCATTTTCGAAACGCATACTTACAAGACGTGGCTTTTGTCCCAGGGGTGGTGGCAGATCGCTGGCCTCTCGATGGCCATCGGGGCGCTGACGTGCGCGGGGCGAGAGCGAGTGTGTAGGTGGTGGGTGGTAGTAGGTGGTGGAATGATGATTCGATCGCAAAGATTGAGAAAAAAATTAAACAAAACAGAAACGTAAGTCGTCACCTCTCGTGATTGGCTTGCGACTGGCTGCCGCAATCAAACAAACAAAAAAGAAGAAATTCTATCGGAGGTGCCGGTGCGAACAAAAACTGAATGTGGAATGAGACACTCAAAAAACAAGAAAAGCAATCGTGGATGAAAAATAAAATCTCAAAGTCTCCGTCTGGTTTGTGGATTTGCCAAGCTCAGTCACGGGAAATTTGAACTATTAATAACTATTTGATTTAATTTACATAGGGATGAGTGGGATATTGAAAGCATTTGATGATTTTCATGAAATCGAACTACATCATAATGACTTTTGGACAGAACTTGGTTGAAATGGTTTGTGGGTGGGTTTATTATGATTATCTTGGGCCTCAGACCCCAGTCTCTGGATGTCTCTCGTAATCTTTCGAGCACTAAAAAGTGAGTACAAAGTACCGAACACCGAACCAAACTTAAATTCAATACTTACCCCAAAGTAAACTTAAATCATAGCCGTGCAAACTGAGACTGAAGTATTCGTAAAGAGTAAAGCTAAATCAAACAAAGAAGGCAGAGTGCCAAGAAGCTATATAGCCACGTGAATTATGCTACATAATGGTATTGCGTTTATTGATATGTTATGCCGGCTAGTAAGCGTGGTAAGCGCCCAAATTAATGCCCTGCGCTTTCCACATGCCTCTACCCTACTCTACCCTCACAAAAATCATCAAAATGGAATTTTGTTCGGTTTATGATAGTTCAGAATGGGTGTGAATGAAAGCATGCGTTAGTATTGCTTTAAAATAAGCTTTGCATCAGATTGGTTTTCTTGTTTTCTCTTTACTAAACTAAATCATAATGGAACCAGTTAGTAGCGGGTGGGTCGGGCAAGGCAGGACTGAGCCAATTCATACATCACTCACATTCAGATGTGCATACTGGTCATGCGACTCGTTTACCGGCGGCTTGAACTTGCCACAACAGAAGTTGCAGCAGCAGCAGCAACAACAACAACAACAGCATCCAGTAACTATGGCACAGCAGAAGAACAATGCCTGCAATATAAATTGAAAGTTATTCCACCCATATCTATTGAAGCCTACAGGTTAAAGCGTGATATCTGACCTTCACTGCCGGCGACGTTACCACGAAGTACGCGTTGACGTTCTCCTCGCCAAACTGCTCTGCTATGTACAGGCCAAGGGATCCATAGTTGTCGTAAATGTTACGCTTAGTCTGATCGCTCAGTATCGAATGCGCTCGATTCACCTCCTTGAACTGCGGAAAATAATAAAGCGCTAGACTAAGAAATTCTCAACAGATCACAAATTCGAGCTACTTACCTTTTCGGCAGCATCCACATTGTCGGGGTTCTTGTCAGGGTGGTATTTAAGTGCGAGTTTTCGGTACGTCTTTTTGATGTCCTCTCCGGTGGCTGTTTTAGGAAGTCCCAGGATTTCGTAAAGTGAATCGCCAGATGTACTGAACGTGATAGACAACCATTATTATTCGCTTTTTTTTTACCATATGTTAATTATATATGTTATATATGTTAATATATTGTCGATTTAAAAAAAGCCGATTTTCTGCACTTTAATCTTTGTTTACTGGAGAACAATTCTTATTAAGATTTGACGAATAAAATTATAATTTTAATCTTCTATTAGTAGGACATATTTTCTACATAATAACAATACAATATAACTTTCAGATAATTATTATTGTAATATTCCAAGTCAAGTGTTGAAGTGCGTCAAGCGAGAGCGGTACATATAAGCTAGGCAATTGAATATAAACGTATATGTAAATATATTCGCCCATATGTTTATGTACCGATAGCGATGAGTCAGTACCGGCGACTTGCGACTCCAGCAACAGTTAGTTGCGCCGTGACACACAACGGTACCCTACTCGTTAACTAACACCTTCTCCCTCTAGACTAGCCCTCCCGACTCCAGTTTGGGACGATTTAGCTGGTAGCTGTGCACTTCCGATGAACGGGCGTTTAAAGTGGCAAGAGTCGCGTGCCATTGCAACCTTCCGCTTGCACATCGTATGGATTTTCTTAGGAAGGTGGGCATGCAGGCAGAGGGGTCTATTTATAAGCCAAGAACATGGAAGACAAAGGTGGGGAAGCTCGACCACGGCAGTGTGACTGCCGCCTGGCACACCTACTATGACAGGAAATCTTTGAGCTGATAAGACAAGAAACGCTTAACTTGGAGTGAGCCTCAAACGTTCTGCACAGTGTGTGTGGGCCAGGACGATTAGTCACTTGAGAGGATAAGGGCACTTACAATTGGGGGGCGGATGGGTGGCTGGCCAGGGCCAAGGACGACGGCAGTCGTCACGAAGGCGCAGCCAGCGCCAAATCGCGTTGCCTTGAACAGGCCTCAGAACTGGGCCAACTGAATATAGTGACTGCGGCCATTACTCATGGTAAGGCGAATGGGAGCCAAGGCAGATAAGGAATGTGGACTCGTGTGCGGGGTAATGTATGGCGATTGGGGCTATCGCGGATTTGAATGAAAGTGTGTCCGATTCTCAGAGAGCCAATCAAGGGCTTGTGGAATTCGCCTTGTAACGATGACTGATGCAGCAGCTCGACCTTGGCCTTGCCCAGGACGAAGTCGCTTAGGCTATGTTTTTCTGCAGCTGGCTCCATCAGCAGCTGCCCGTCTCTTTATCACGCAACCTCCCCGTCCCAGCCAAGTTCCTGGCTCTCGGGAGAGACGGGTCGCATCCACACATCCATACCAAAGAATGCCCGAGTCGTACAACTTCTGCCGCGAAAAATCAATTCGACGCCGACTGCGCCGCCACCGTCTGCGCGCAGCTGCTTGTGTATGTACTTTGCTGACTGGTCGTGGCGTGTGGTAGTGTGCGAGCAGTTGAAAAAAAAATGTACTGGGCAAGGGTGCAGTGCGAATTTTACTTACGAGAGTTTCCTCTTATCCATGCCAGGTGCGCTCATTGTGATTGTATTTATCGGTGTCTTTGCGGCTGTCAATGAATTTATCACTTGCACTCGCTGTCACACGCCCTGGACCGTCAGCCAAGCACCACTCTCTCCGACGTGTTTTATATTTTTATTTTTTCTATTGCAAATTGCTTTTGCTGCCGCCGTTGCCTTCTTAGTTTTCTGTAGAGTGACCGTCTTTAAGTTCTGGGCAGAGGTACCAACTTAGCCGCTTAGGGTAAAATTTAGCTATTTTTAGAGGTCACAAATTAGAGCTGTTATTCCGGCTGTTATTTTACAAATTTTTAGCTGTTTTCAAGTGATGCTATATGCAAGCTAATGTGTTTTATTTTATAGAATCGTAAATTTTCTTGTTCAGGGTTTTTCAGTAAAATAAACATAAATGGACAGGTCACATGAATTTAAAATGGCAACCAAAAACTAATACTATACATATATATTTATTATTATTTATTATTTATTTATATATTTTTAGAAATATTGGTCATGACAATCAAGTGGATTACTATTTTCAGCCCTCAAACGATCGAAATTTAATAAATTTGAAAAAACTCTATTAAGTGTTGATTCAAATACGTTTTCTGTTATAGCTTGACCGTCCTTTCTGGTTTTCAAATACTTTTGGCAATACACATATTTTTTAAACATATTTTTTTACATTGCTCCCAAACTTTTTTGTTTTATAATTTGCACCAACGTATTTACTATCCCAAAAATCACAAATCGCTGAATAAATCAAATAAATTTTTAATAATGCGATTAAATGTATAAAATCCAGCTCGTAGATATCACCAACTTTACTACGGCAAGCTATTATTCCTTAACTTACTTAAGAAGCTTTTATAAAATGAAAAAATAGTAATATATATTAGGGTAAATATATATCCTCCTCCCGCCAAAAGGAATCGCTTTCGCAGATTTCCGCACAGGAAGCAGTGCAGCAAATAGTGCCCCTTCGTTGACGTGGGTGTTAACATAGACATTCACCATAGGGCGTGTAGCGGGACGGTTGGGGTGTCATATGTCACCCCCCATCCCGCTGGGGGGTGCACGTTCAGATGAGGGAATGGTGTGTGGTCAAGAAATGGGCATCGACATCCTATTCGCAGAGAGATCCCTCCCACGATATAGCTCCGACAGAGGATCCGGTGTCGAAAGATGATCCGCTGTCGGAGGTCAGTAATGTTTTTTTGTTAAGTGAAGATGATTCTTAGCAAGGTGAGTAGTTATTTACTAATAAAATAAATTAAATATGATATTAAATTAGATATGAAATAAAATATATAGGTTGCCCGCTATCTATGAAATGAAATGGTTTGATTGGCTTAGTTTTAATTTATTTTACTTAAGGAAAGTAAAATGTATTATTTTCATTAGAGGGATTTTATCCAAACATTAGCGAAATTGAAATTTTGCGTAAATGTAAAACACTTTTTATTCAATAAATTGGAGATAGTGGGAACATTGGTGTCACCAATCAAATATTTCAAATTTCCCAAGTGAAGAATTTCACTCGAATCAATTTTTATCTCAGGAAAATTCCCTAAAGCCTAAGAAAAGGAAATAAACTGAAAAAACCGTTAACATTTTTTTAAATTTGGCTCTAACGATCCTATATATATTAAATGTGGAGATAGCTTTTGAGATAACGCAACTTTTGATACATCGTTCATATCTGGGAAAAGTCGCTTACTCTTGATATAAAAAAAATGCATTTAATTCAAAGTTCTTTGTTAAGAACTGGTCAGTGACAAACAATTCACAAACAGCTAAAAAATATCGCAAACATTTCCACCTGTTAAATAATGAATATCGATTACAAACATATTTTCTCAATAGTCAAACGGTAACACTCGGGAAACGAGTTGATTTAATTTAAAAACGAAAACGATTATTTGAAAACGATTTAATAATATTTCCACATGAAAAAATTTATATTTTTGGTTGGCAAAAATCCCCTTCCTGAACCCACCCCAAGGATGCCGGACTGCAAATGACGCTACTACTAAGAAGTAAAAGTATATAAAATATAAAAAATATATATAAGTAAAAATATATGGACCCTTTTTATAGGGGTAAAAAAAATTTTTTGATATCATTTAAAAAAGCTATTGATGATGCAAAATACCGATGACAAACGTTCATGCAACGCCCAAAATATCTCATGTAAAATAAAAAACCTCTTGACGAGGTAAAATAACGGTGGCGAACCCGCATGCCACGCCCAAAATATCTGATATCATTTTTGGTGACGAATAAATGCAATATATGTATAACAAATTATTCATTAAAAATATTCTTACCTGGCACGTGCTTATATCGTTTATTGTTATTGTTCCACGTGGCAAATAAGAATATAATTTTTGTACAAATACTGCATTTATTCGTACACATAAACAAATTCTTTTAACACATCCTTTATCTATAATAAAAGTGTACAGAATCAGAAAATGTTATTTATACGTGTCTATCTAATAACAAAAACAGCATCAAAATCGGAGTTTATGCCATATACAGTTTTTCAATTTAAAAACTTTTCAAAATCTTTCAAATTTTGTTTTCTAAAAATGTTTCTTTCATTTCTTTTTTATTTGATACGATCCGATACGATGTTACTATCCTCACACGTATGTATATTTTGTCTGTATTTGTTATTCGTGTTTCAGCGGGCATCAATTCAAAATTTCTATGGGTGGTGGCGAGCACTAGGAAAATATTCGATGTATCGATAGTACTATCAACAGTATCTCAGCTCTAGTACAACAGTCTTGGCGCTTCGCAATCGAATCGAATCAAGTGACACGAGCGGACGTGTTTGAGACGCGCGTTGAGCTTGTGGACTTTTGGAAGTGGAGCAAAATGAAAAGTAAATAAAACCGCGCGTGTCGAGTGTTTATAATAAAATTGATTTCATTACCGCGACGGAGAAGCACAGGCGCCTGCCCATCATCCCTACCTCTTATTCCGTTCGCTTGTGAATTTTGGCGCGTTTTGAGCAACAGGTGTCTAGCGGGGCCATCCATCGACGCCATGCAAACGGATCGTGTCGAAAGGCGGGATTTGGCTAAATTTGGGTTTATAGAGTGACATAGGCCCGTTATTAATGCTGCACCCCAGCCGTCCGGCCAAAAGGGGTCAGCCAGTGTGCGCGTGAAGAAATTGAATTGTCTTGGCCATCGTCGGCGCGAACCAAAATCTGTGTCGCAAATGAGGCACTAATAAATTATCGCACATTCGCAGGCCGCAATTGAGAGTGCCTCATTAATGTAGAAATCGCAAATAAAAGAGAATATCTAGTTTTGCAGCGGCTGCGTTTGTTTAACTTTGCTTCGAACGTGACCAAACTTTGTAAGCGCCAGTGCCGCCTGGAGCTGACGGATAGCTTCGGAGTCTTCTTCCAAGAAGCACTACGCTCCGCCCGAGTAACGGACTTCCCCCTACCAAAGCCTTATGCAGTCCAATTAGCACCGCCCCGAATATGGAGATCGCGGATGAATGAGTAAGTTCTTCTGCGGCCTACAGTGCGTATGACAGATCTTACGCAATGGCCGAAACATCACACATTGCTGTAAAATTTGCATACAAACAGTACACGCCGACCGGAAAATAATTGATAGGCCCCATAAAAAACAGCCGCAAATACACACTGTATGCGGAGTGCGCAAACATGCTTTTCAGTGGCAGCAGCTTTAAAAGCAGAATGTCAGGCCAGTAAGCTAAGCAGCCAGTCAACAGCCAACCAGCCGGAGAGCGCGACAATCAAAAAGCAATGCCATTTTCCATAATTTATTTAAAGTTCTGTTTGCCGCAGCAGTGCGAGCCCCGAAGTGAGTCAGTCGCGTGGCGTCGCGCCGCGCTTGATGCAGTCGCTGCCGACTGCATGCCAGCGCGTAAAGGCACTCTGCAAGAGAGGCAGCACTGTCATAAGCACGCCGTCATAAACTGCCAAATTGCGACGGTTTGGTCGGACGGGGGGTGGGCGAACATAGTGCGGGGGCCGTCAGTGTGCACCCCCTGGCAGCACCGCGTTTTTTGCACTCGCAGTCGGCGTCGCAGCCACTGCCCTGCTGTCACTGACCATATACAACGGATGCGAGTGCACACCTGCGTTCATGAAGGTAGCACAAAGCATGGTTTTTGAAAATAAATGTAATTTCAAGTAAAAACGATACTTTTTTGACTGAATTGCTAATTTTCTATTAATATCTGTAATAATTCTTACAGATTCTTGAATGGGTTGCGTGCGGCTTAGTGGCACTGTATTTTGAAAAGGGGAAGCTGATTGATGCTCGGGGCCAGAATTCACAGGCCATTCGGGCCAGTCGATCAGTAGGTGGCGTCAAGTCAGGCACCTGATCTTTATGGCCCGGAGAATTTGGGCAGCGTTATCATCCACGCACACGAATTTTAGTTTAAATAGTTGATTGCCCACAATATATAAAACAAATAATGCTGATTACCCGCAAAACGGGGTCGGCAGATTATGCGTCGTGTCGAGGATGTCCCTCAGCGGAATTACCCGCAAAATTACACCCCTGCCGCCCACCCACTCCCAGGCACCAGCACCAGCATGTCACTCGCACATGCGGCCGGCTGTCGGGGGCAGAGTGTCGCGAATTCAATTAAACCTGCATGCAGATGGCTTTCCAATTGGCCCAAACGTCGTCGGGGAGTTGGATACCGCACTTATCACTTGAAACAATTCGAAATGTAAAGCGCTTGGCAGGGGGCGGGGGGTGCGCGACATATGCTACATTCTGTTTGGCGCTTATCAACGCTTACAGCAACTACCCAAGCGGCTGTAACAGCGGGCCGGCAGGTTGACTTGGCGACAAAGAGCCTCACCCACAGTTGGCACACTTTTTTCGGGGGCTTGGTTCCGTCTGTGGTGAATGGGGGGCGGGAGCGGGAGCGGGCAGGGCCTTGGTGATTCGCTTAAATGGCATCCCATTAAACGTTCTACAAAAATTAACATAGCCATAAACGCAAATACACCAGGGGGAGGCTAGAGGGTTGGATGGTGTGGTAGGGGGCCGGAGCCCACCTTGGCTACGTGCGTGTGAGCCCCAAAGTTACTTTAATTGATGTTGAAGGAGCCATGGAGCCATTAACGGACAGCCAGGATTTCAGCCTCCAATTTTGGTGAGATTCCGCAAGAAATTAACATCACAAAGGGCCAATCGAAGGGCGAGAAAGAGAGAACCGAGCGCTGCCAGCAGAGCTAAGTGAAATGAAAATGGAATTTTGCGACTTAATTTCAGTTACACATCCTGTAATGGCAACATTTTAGGCTTACAACGGCTACCAAAACCACAGAAGGCGACACAAAAGAGGACAATGTTCTGTTGCCTATTGCGTGGGATATTTTGTACCTAGGAAATAAGGACTTTTTATATAAAATTATAAAATTATAACAATAAGTATTAATTAATAAGTATTAGTAAAGGAAGCCAGACAAATATTCTAATAAAAAGCAGCTAGTCCTATTGTAGTTTATCATTTTATTTATTCCTTATTTCAATAAAAACAAAATGATTTATTCTCTGTACATAATAACTATAAAAATATATTAGAAACAAATAAATTATATATAAATCAATAAACAAATGCAAAATCATGGTGGGCCATGAAACTATATGCCCTCCTCTTGTCCGAGTACCCATTGAACACAATGGCATAAGGACGAGGCCTGCGGTCTGCTCCTCTATGGAATGATCCAGGGGCTGCTGGGTGGGTGCTTATATTTTATGACCAGAAATTTAAGGACCGCACTCTGAATCTGAAACCAACATTCTGGAAGGTTGCATAGGCCAAGTACATGAAAGTAACGCCTGCTAAAGCAACTTGATTTTCTGGGCGACAAATGTTTTCGCGCTTCCCCCAGCTGGGAGTGTCCAGAGAAGCTGAAAAGGACGCCCTCATATGCATGTTATGTATACATATGGTGCAGTGGATTATTCTCCCAAAGTCTGGCAGCTATAGCAACATGTATTTATTCTATGGTGTATTTGAAGTTTTGTTTAGTATTCTTATTCACCCTTAGAAAAAACTCTTCTAAAGAAACATAAATCCTCTTCTAAATCGCATTATGTTTGTCCAAATAAACTATCTGTTGGCTTTAAAACTAACCTTTGTTAAGGGTTAGTGGGCTGCACCAATATATAGGATACGTGAGCGCACACTTTAAGGTGATTGGAATCGCGGTGAATTGGTTTTGGCCAGAAGTTTGGATGTGGAGCAAGCTGAGGCGTGGGTGACATCCGTTAACAGAATCCTCCTGAAGATAACCCCAAGTACAGCGCATTTAAATGCAATTTGCGACAGTTTTCCTTTCGCGCGACTTTCAAGTGACACGGACACAGCGGGAGCTGCAAGGGGGTGGCTGGTTAATCCTGAAAGGAACTTTTCAGGGAGCGTCAAGGCATGGCCCTGCAAAGGAATTCCTGGTAGCTCGGAAATATGTGCAATAGAAAAAATTCTGAAAAATAAATTCCAGCTGTTTGTATGTATATTGGAAGTGCAGCCAACTGGTATCAGTTAAATCGCTATAACTTTGTCTTCTATTTCGCCGACGCTAGTATTAGTGCGTCCCAACAAAAACACAACCTTTTGAAGTCAAACTGAACTTTCCAGCCTGACATATTTGCCAAGAAAATAAAGAGTGAAACGTGCGGAAGGGCTCTGGATGAGGACTTTAAAATTGATTTCGATGTAATGAATGAGCCGCACGCTTGACGCGCATCAATTTTCAAAGTTGTCACCCATCGAACGGATCTTCCCCTGGACCTTCTGTCATGCTGGCCCAAGCCAGTCCCCCTTCAGGTCCCTCCCCAAGCTCAACCTGTGATGACTAATGACAAAGTTGCTCCTCCTTTGTGTCGCTCCTCCGCTTGGCTCTTTATTAGCTCAACTTTTCACAAAAAGCTGATGTGGTAGGCTCCCCGAGCAAAGGGTGAGGACTGCCGAGTCTCCAAGAAGTAGATGCCAGGGCTGGGTCGGTCCCCTCCCCTCTGACCCATTTTTAGGGTGGACCACCTGCAGTTCTGGGCGCTCATCGTCTCCACCGAGCCGCAAACGGCACTGACGAAATCGTTTGCGGGAGACCACATCTCCGCCAGCAGCTCGAAGGAGCGCTCGTGCGAGCAAGCGGCATCAGAGCAGCCAGGCTGAGCCGTTCCTCCGTTGGGGTAGTAGTCTACGTGGCCCAACGCCTCCCAGGTGCCTTCCCCTCCGGAATTGGTGTGCACCACCTCCACGAACTCAGCATCCGACGGCGACAGAGCATGGTGAAGCGCTTCTCCCGAGGTGGGATCGAGGGCGGTGAGGTGCAATGGCTTGCGGCCCAAGTCCGCGTGCACCTTGGCAGCCACTCCCCCTGCGAGGTGAGCGCCCTCCGCAAAGCCCACAAGGAGGATGTCGTCTAGTGGGACGTCTAAGTTTTTGTTCAGCAGGATTATCAGCTTGGACACTTTCTCCAACACCTCCGCCTCGTTGCTGGCCTCCGCCAAGTCGACGCTGATCACGTTGCTAGCCTGCTGGTCCAGCTGGGCGGCCACCACAGCTAGAAGCTCCGGCGATGAACTGTTGCCCTGCCAGCGAGGAAGCGAAACCCTGTTGGCAATAGTACCTATCAGAGGGCAACGGATTTACAAGCGGGGGCATTGACTCACACTGTGGGATCTGCTGCGTAAAATGAGCTGCGCAGCAGCGACTCGACCTCCGGATCCACCTGCTGGGGACTGTCGCGGATGCGTCGGGTGTGGAGAAGGAACTCCGAATCGCCGTGAACTGGAATCGAAAGCAACTTTGGATGTTAATAATCCTTCTTGGGGTAGTCTGTATAGCGTACCTGTTGCGCCTGAAAAGGCGAAAAGAAAGAATAGAACTAGTCCCGCTTGCATTCTAAAAACAACTGAGCTGACTGGAAAGCCTTGCGTCGCGGCCATGCCTCAAAGGCTCGATAAGATTGCGGTTTTCGGTTTATTCGATTCGATAAGGGATCGGTTATCGTCGGTCATCTATGATCGCGGTTGTATTTTTTGTTACAGAACGCTTAGTCGCTTTCTCTGCATGATTAAGGAATGTGTTGATGTCATCATAAGCCTCGATGTCGCCACTCAAAAAGAGCTTCGAACCATTGTAGCACGGTATTGAGATGGGGAGGAACAAAAATTAGGGTGCATATTCAAAATTCTGAGTTTAAAAACTAAAAACACTCAGAAAATGATGCCATATGGTAGCGCCGTTAAGTATTTATTAAGTATTAAGTAATTAAGTATTTACTCCCTTACAAAATGGCATACATACTATAAATATAAAATAGGCTACTTAGTATAAATAAATTATAATAGTTGCAACATACATGTACTCAGTTCAGAATTCTAAGTGATTCGAACTTGATGGCAGCTATCATTAGATAATCTTGTATGGTTTTTTAGGAATAAATCAGAAATTCTCAGAAATAAGAGATCAACATGCCAAAGTAATACTCGCTGATTCAAACTAATACCGCTATTTTGTTAGCTTGAATATTAAAAATATCTCCCGATAAGGATAACTGCGTTTTTTTATTAAACTACCAGAGATTTCTTCACCTTGATAAACTAAAGGTGAGTGCATAAGAGATACCCGTCACCTTCAAACAGAGTCTAATACTAGAGTCAGGATGTCGATAATTAGGCTAAATTATAATTAAACACCAACGAGTCTTAAAATACAATGATTACAAAATTGAACCGATGCAGCCTCAAAAGAGTGTTACAGGCTATATGGGAATTAACACCACTCTGGGATTCAACTAAAGTTTTCAAAGAAACGTACAAATTAACCTTAGAAAAGTGGAATACTGCTTCCCCTCTGACTGAAAGACTGAAAGTGTTTCAATTGAAATTATTTTTTACATTTCTTACAATGCATATTTTACCAACTTACCTGTTATTGGCTATAATGTCATGCACTAATGTATATTAGTTACTAATACAAACGACAGTGAAAGTGAAACAAATTGCTTTTTTGTATAGTGGGGACAACTATATATAATATGTATGTGTTGGATATAGAAACTATGTAGCAAGCATATTCTTGAGAGTTTATTCATGTACGGCCCTATTTTAAATCTATTCATCTGCTGCTTGTGTAAAGCTCCTCCTATTTATTAGCAGAAATATGCCATGGTCCAAAATTGTTTATGGTAGACTTTCGAATTAATCAGCAGCAGCAGCGTTGCATAACAAGTAGCCTCGGCTCCCCCACCTTCAGCCAGTCGGCTTGATTGCAGCTGCATTGGCTGGCAGACAAATTGCACTTAATTGCCTGACATCCCCAACAGGCGAATGCCGACAAACGTCTTTAGCCGAGTTGGACGGAGCTAGAGAAATATGTGGGTCAAACTTTAAGTCACTCCCATCAGTCCGAGTTGCTATTGTTTGAGACCTAAAGATGGCAGCGAATATTTACTAAGTGGGGCTAAACATTAAAGTGTTTATCTATGGTAGCTGCGAGCTTCGCTCGCTACGAACCTTGGAAGATTATTTTAGGATATGTAACTGACCGGTTAAAGCCGATAAGATAGGCCCTTTTGCCAAAGATAAGTTTTCGCATAGCTTTAACCTGAATAGCTTTCAACTGAAAAGTTCTTCTGTTTGTACTGGTTCCCAATATCCTAGCTGATTTAAAGGGATTCTATCGAAACACTACAAACTTCATAGTCAAAGAATACTTCCGTACAAGTAGAACTTCCCCACTCCTATTGGTTCCCAGTTCTAATCTGATGTACGGCTGCTGCTGCGTGTGGCCTCGCATGTACGGCAATCGGGCAAAGTAGCCTCGACCGGTTTTGCTTTCCGGACACACTGGAGCGGAAACATTGGAAGACGGCTCGCATCCCCCTTCTGCACGCGACTCAATCGCATGCGAAATTGTTGTGTCAACTGCAGCCGGAATATCTAACTTCCGCGCCCTTTGGGCAATGATTCCGCAAGGTCTAACAATTATTGGCGGATACCAAGGCTCTTCTTGCCGGCTCAGTGGGCACGTTGTATTTATGGCTAAGTACGCTTTATTAAACGATGTCGGCGCAAGCGACGGTCATTTATCACATTCTCGTAGCATGATGGAGCAGCTCTCGAGTAGGAGGGGTACTAGGCCTCCTATATTACCATATAGATCGCATCCCAAACAAAGGACTCCAAGGTTACCGTGGCAGGCGCATTCAATCCCACAGCAGCTTCAGGCTGATTGGAAAGTCAATATGCCAGCCGAGTCTCAAGCGGTTGCAGAGTCAGGGGAGGAGGCGGTGGGATGGTCGGTTTAATGTAATAAATTACTTTGATAGCTGCAAAAGTTGCAAAGGTTCTGCCAATACTGGCATCGACACGAGCAGTGGCAGCTCCTCGCAACTTCCTTCCCTGATTTCTCCCTGGCTTTTGGGGCGCGCAATCTAGAGGGCGTGCGAATCAAGCTATTTGCAGGACGCGGTGAGAATGGGAGGATGAATTGAAGGGCACACCCATATTAAAGCCAAACAAAGATATTCCTGGGATGGGATGGGGCTGCTTTGTGGGGGATATTTCCCCGCATGCCGCACAGCATCCGAGCGAAAATCGCATACATATAATGCGACGACATTTCTCATAAAAATTTCATTACATTCAACGAAATGACGGAAACTTCAATATCAGGGAATTTTTATACACTCGTTATGTTCAGTAGGTGTGGCATATGTAGTGGCAAGTTCAAGTAAACGCAGCTATTGAGACCCTTTTGGGGACTTCTTTAGGCGGAAGGAATGTAATGTTGCCTTACAATATGGGTTTGTAAACTTCGTTTTTGTTGGACGTCAAAGCCAACTGAGTGTCATTCATTGTACTGCACCTTCTCTAATAATGGAGGAATAAGTGGACAAATACATAAGAGTCGGGCTCATCCTGGCATATGCGCCATCGTTAGGGAAATCTTTGATTAAGCTTCCGCTAAAGAATCACGCATTAGTTTATATGTTTGTCTTCCGTATGGGAGGGATGGGTGGTGTTGGGCATGTGTGGCTGCGCATAAATCAGGGGAGTCCATGACCGTGTCCTCTTTATTTCCAAAACAAATGTTCCTTTATTCAGCCGTCTTTGCTTTCAGATTCCAGAGGACAAGGAACAACCGATGGAACCCGGGGGAACTGAAAGTAACCCAAGTCGAGAACGTAATTAACCGCCCGAAACCCATAAAATTGACGCAAAGAGAGCATCGGGGTAAGCAGGGTAAGGAAGGAAAGCAGGAGCAATGCAAAATCAACAAAAATGTTGCATCTCCCCGAAGGATCAACATTTGCTGCCAAGGATACTGCCAACGAAAAGGGAGCTTTCATCCTTGTTGCGAACCAATCCCGTTTAAATTAAATGCAACTTAAAGAAGCAGCCTTGCAGCTTGGTCCCCGTAATGTTGGCGTCCCCCTGCCCTACCCCCACTCGAATCCGCGTTGCAAAATTTGCCCCCTGCCTGGTGACCCTGGTGTTGGTTGCTCTCAGCCAGTTCTGCCCTGCCCGCGCGGAGGTCTTCACTTTGGGCTACCTAACGGGCTCGCAGAGGCGTCCGGGTAACCTGGACTACCACCGACCCGGCCTCACAATTTCCGGCGCCATATCTCTGGCCGTGGAACAGGTGAATATGGGCGCACTGCGGGACCGCGGCCACACGTTAGAGTTTGTCGTGGCCGAGACCTTTGGCGAAGAGGTCACCAGCATCCGGCAGACAGCAGCGCTTTGGACCCAGCAGGTGGCTGCTTACATCGGACCCCAGGAGACGTGTGTCCATGAGGGTCGCATGGCCGCTGCTTTCAACCTGCCCATGATTTCATATGTGAGTTGGGGCTCCACTACCAAGTCTAGGTCTGACGAGTTCTTTTCCAGTACTGCACCCATAGAGATCCATCAAACAAGGCCGATTTTCCAACTTTTGCACGAACGCGGCCTCCCGACACCCAAATCTCCAAGTCGGTTGTGGCTCTGCTTCTGGCCTTTAACTGGACACAGGTGACATTTCTCTACTTGGACGACGCTATTGGTCAGTACCAACCCGTAGCTGAAACCATTCTGAACACTCTGGCTGGATCCGGCGTGAGTATCCGTGACGTTCGCACCTGGAATACCATATATCACCACGGCTTCATGGCCAATCCCTTTGAGGCATTGGTGGAACAGACATATGTTAACACAAGGAGTGCGTATCAAGATTAGTTATCCGTTGCATATAAAATATGTGTTTATATATAACATTCTAGTCTACCTGATCCTGGGTCACTACTATGAACACGTCGGCCTTATGGTCAGCCTCCAGAATCGAGGCCTGCTGTCTAGGGGTGACTACTTCGTGGTGGGCATAGACATCGAGCAATATGAGCCAGCCAAGCCAGAAAAGTACTTGCGCGGGCTGTTGCTGGAGGATGTGGATCCGATTGCCGCACAGGCCTTCCAGTCCTATTTGGGCATTGTGCCGACGGCGCCCGTCGCCTTTGCCACGTTCGCCAACGAGGTTTGTGGTCTGACAGGCCTGACAGTGATATGATTGATGCAGTGCATCCACCGTAATCCAGGCTCATAATTGTCAGGCCTTTCGCTACATTGATCACATTCCGGCCCTCATTTTGCCAAATTTCTTTTAGGTCAACAAATACATGGAACGACCGCCATTCAATTTCCCCAACCCCCTGGGCGTGTTTGGCGCCGCTAAGCAGGTTCGAGCATCCCTTTGAACCAAAAATGAAACTGAAACCATTCGAGACTCAAACTCCCTCCCTTTTTCAGATAAGCGCCGAGGCGGCCTATCTCTACGACGCCGTCCATCTGTATGCCAAGGCACTGATGGAAGTGATGGACACGGGAGGCAGGCCCAGGAACGGAAGCGCCATTGTGGCGGCCATTAAAGGCTCCCGATACCGCAGCGCCATGGGGTGAGGGTCATCCACTCGGCAACAAATACTCGTAAACTCAGTGCGCCTCTTTCTGCCAATTTCAGTTATCACGTGTACATCGATGAGAACGGAGATGCGGCGGGTAACTACACAGTATTAGCCAAGGGAAAGGTGCGGAACGGGCGCAACCAGACGGTCCTCGGACTACGGCCCGTAGGCACTTTCAGTCACAGGAACAGCAGTTTCAGCAGCACAAGTGAGACATTGCCGGTGAGTTATCCTTGCTATTTGTCCTTCGCCTTGTAATTTGCTCTCTGCCACCTTTTAATCCGCTTGGCCTCCAGCAGCAGGTAAGCGCTTCTTCATGGCTAAACCCACACTAGTTCTGCTTGCCACTGGTCTTTGCCTTTAATCCTGTTCCCATGTGCTTTTCCGCAGGATCTCAATCTGTTTGTCCCCATTGACTGGGTTGGGGGTTCGCGTCCTGCGGCTGCTCCTCGCTGCGGCTTTGGAGGCGAAAAGTGTGTTAGTGAGTATGTGATTCCTTGACCAATTCCGCATCTAACCAGCTTCCCGTTCGACGCAGATTATACAGGAGAAATCTCGGCAGCGATTGCGGGAGGAGCCCTGCTGCTGTTGGGATTGGTTTCTCTGGTTTTCTACAGGAACTGGCGCTACGAGCAGGAGTTGGACAGCCTGCTCTGGAAGATTGATTTCCGCGAGGTGCAGATGCATGAGAATGAGAGGGATCAACAGAGCCAAAAGCAGACTCGCGTACGTACCGTAATCCGTAATCCCGCAGTGTAGAATTTTTTTCTAATCAGATTAATCTGCATACTTATGTACTTATAATACTTCCATAAGAAACAGCCGTCCTGTGTTGGTTATATGGTTATATGTTATAAAACTAGTTGAAAAGAATATAAAAGCTAATTCTGTTTACATCAAAAGTATTTGCCATGTTGAACAAATGTTTCTTATTGCGTAGACGTATATGGTATATTTTCTTGTTAATTCCTAATATCACAAATAATTGCCCTTTTTAAATGAATGTAACGAGATTAATGACATTTAATTATAAATTAGCCACGAAATCGATGCATCCGAAAAAACAAAACAAGAATGGAAAGTTAAATCGGGCGGTACCGAGGCTGATATTTATATTCAATATATTTCGGATTGTATATATTAGGCCGATCCTTTTAAGAATTTCACTATCAATCAATTTTCGATTAAAAATGTTGGAAATAGCTCCAAGCATCTTTAAAACTACCAAGGATGTGTCTTTTCCGAGCGTTCAGTTATATGACAGCTATATATTCGGCTGATCCTTATAAAATTCTTATAAAATGGTGGATCGGATAAGTTAACCCAAAGTGGAATCCATAGAATGTCTCATCATTCTAACTTAAAAAACACCAAAGTTATGGCATTTTCGATCAACCAGTTGTATGAAAGATATAAAACACAGTCGATCGATCCCGGCCGTTCCAATTATATACTGCGTGCAAAGGAAGAAGGATGTGTGGTATTTTTTGAATAATTTTAACAAATCTCCAAAAAGTATTATTACAAGTATATTTAATGTTGTCTTCTTCTTAATATCTTAATGAAATATCGTAAAAAAATATTTTCTTGCATATCTCAAGCTAGGACACGTGTTTTTAAAATAATAACTAAAAATCCCAAATATAGTTGGAATTGAGATTTACTAAAAGTATAATCATTTCTGAATTCCAACCTAAATAAAGTTTACATAAACAAAAGTATTTTTTAAAATTCCTAAAAAGTGTATTTTTTCGCAGTCTACGCATCCGCTGATCCGCACCAGTCAGGTGAGCCTGAGCTCCAATCCCGATGCAGACTTCCGCTACACGACCATCTTCACACCCATTGGCCTCTACAAGGGCCAGCTATACGCCATCAAAAAGCTCCGGAAGAAGGGCGTCGAGATAACACGCGAGATGAAAAAGGAGTTGAAGCTGGTAGGTTTGTACCTCCTTGCTTCCTTTACTACGTTAATTCTCTGAAAAAATATATAGCTGCGCGACACCCGGCACGACAATATTTGCGCCTTTATAGGCGCCTGCACAGACCCGCCCAACATTTGCATCATCAGTGAATACTGCACTCGGGGCAGTCTTAAGGTCAGTCGGTCAGATGGCTTTATCGGGGAACGCTCCCATGACCCCCTGCTTACTTCTTATTGCAGGACATTCTGGAGAACGAGGACGTCAAGCTGGACAACATGTTCGTTGCCTCCATGGTGGCTGACATTATACGCGTGAGTGCTGAAACATTATACTAATGGCCTGCCCTGACCCCCTTTCCATTACCCTCCTTCCGTCCAGGGCGTCATCTATTTGCACGAATCGCCCGTTCGTTTCCATGGCGCTCTATGCACTTCCAACTGCCTGGTGGACTCTCGATGGGTGGTTAAGCTGACGGACTTCGGTTTGTTCGCCTTTAAGCAGGGAATTGAGGACAACTCCACGGACATGCAGCACATGTCGGCAAAGTGTCTAAGTATGCGTCGAGTCTTAGTCGTAGTCCCATCTCACCACCGTCTTTGTAGAGTTACTATATCGCGCCCCGGAGCTTCTCAGACAGGGGCCATCTTCTCTGGTCATGGGAACTCAGCGCGGGGATGCGTACTCCTTTGGGATTTTGCTGTACGAGATGCACGTGCGTCGCGGTCCATTCGGAGAAACTGGCCTCACGCCCATGCAGTGCTTGCAGAAGGTGCTCCATCCGCAGGACAAGATGCATCCCTACCGACCCTCTCTTCAGCCTCTAGAGACGGCCTTTGACTGTGTTAGTGAATGCCTGCGCGAGTGCTGGGCGGAGCGGCCGGAAGAGAGGCCCGACTTCAAGACCATTCGAGCCAAGCTGCGGCCGCTGCGCAAGGGCA
This sequence comes from Drosophila atripex, assembly GCA_035045925.1. Taxonomy (NCBI): domain Eukaryota; kingdom Metazoa; phylum Arthropoda; class Insecta; order Diptera; family Drosophilidae; genus Drosophila; species Drosophila atripex. Next base: position 836,688 of record JAWNOP010000032.1, read on the forward strand.
TGAGACCCAATATTTTTGACAACATGATGGCCATGATGGAGAAATATGCCAATAATCTGGAGGCCCTCGTCGACGATCGCACGGATCAGCTTCAAGAGGAAAAGAAGAAGACCGACGCCCTGCTGCACGAGATGTTGCCGCGCTGTGTGGCTGATCAGCTTAAGAAGGGCCACAAGGTCGATCCCGAGCACTATGAGCAGGTGAGCATCTACTTCAGCGACATTGTCGGCTTCACGGCCATGTCGGCTGAGTGCACACCACTGCAGGTCGTGGACTTCCTCAACGACCTCTACACCTGCTTCGACTCGATTATTGGCCACTATGACGTCTACAAGGTGGAAACCATAGGCGACGCATACATGGTCGTCTCTGGACTTCCGCTGCGCAACGGCGACCTCCACGCTGCTGAGATAGCAACGATGTCGCTTCATCTATTGAGTGCAGTTTCCGAGTTCAAGATTCGCCACCGACCCACCAACCGCCTGCTCCTGCGAATAGGCATTCATTCGGGACCCGTCTGCGCTGGAGTCGTTGGCCTAAAGATGCCGCGCTATTGCCTCTTCGGGGACACTGTCAACACGGCATCGCGAATGGAGTCCAGCGGTGTGCCCCTCAAGATCCATTGCAGCTGGCAGTGCAAGCAACTCCTGGAGCGCCTGGGAGGCTACTATTTTCAAGAGCGAGGTATCATTTCCATGAAGGGAAAGGGTGACCAGCGCACCTATTGGCTGCAAGGAGAGGACGAAGATGCGCGCAATCGTCGCACCTACGAAAGATCCCAAAGACGGGGTTCACGGGCTCTAAACAAATTTATCCAAGGCACAATTAAGCAGGCCCAGGAGCACGCCAATGATTACGGCATTCGTTCCTCACTGAAGCAAAAGAACTTGCCACGAAACTCGCTGGCGCGATCCTCCAGTCTGGAGTCACCAAAGAAGCTACGCTTTGCGGCCGGAAGCCTCCTTGAGCATCACCGATATCACAGGTTCGATATACGTTTAAAAGAAAACTTTTAAAGATCTTCATTTCCTGTCGCCCGTCAAATATAGTCCCAATAGGTTCTTGAACTAAACGCTAGTACTACTTCTCTATAAGAAGTAGAGAAGTTCCCGATGAAATGTATTTGAAGCAAGAAAGGAAAGCTAACTTCGTGCGGAGCCGAAGTTGATATACGCTTGCAGTTAAGTAGCAGCATATATTATGAGATATATTATCGAATCGTATATAGTCGGCCGATCTTTATGAAGTTTGGCAAATCGGAGTAGTTTACCCAAAGTAAAATCCACAGTCCCATCCTTCTAGCTCAAAAAACCACGATGTTGGCATTTCCGATTAATCAGTTATATGGCAGCTATAGCATATAGTCGACCGATCCCGGCCGTTCCAAATTATCACGATCCGTAGGGAAAATAAGGGTGTGTGCAAAGCTTGAAGTCGATAGCTTTAAAACTAAGAGACTAGTTTGCGTAGAACAGACAGACGGACAGACGGACATGCTTATATTGACTCAGGAGGGGATCCTGATCAGGAATATATATACTTTATAGGGTCGGAGATGCCTTCTTCACTGCGTTGCACACTTTTGACCAAAATTAGAATACCCTCTGCAAGGGTATAAAAAGTCGCAACCAATATGCTTGAAATAAAACCAAAATAAATCGTTATAATAATTAAAACCAGGTTAAATAGGTATAATGATAATAGGGTTAAAAGAGTTCGTTGGTTGTGAAAATCAGTACAGGTTTCTCTAGATTTCGCTCATTTAGTTCATATAGGCGCCAATTGGCATTGGCAAATGAAGCATATTATGTGCCTAAATTAATTCTTGGCATTGAACTTTTAACACAACTAATTCTGCGGATTTTATAGTGACGAGGCTCTCCTGGAAGTGGACTCATACACGGGACTGCGCCGCTCCTCAGGAGGATCCGTGCACTCGCGCTACGAGGAGACGACCCTCTCGCAAACTGTGTCCTGCCAAAGTATTGAGGTGCTGAGTGTTCAGCATAGCCAGCGGCGCCCTTCATCATATCCCACTGCAAACACACCGCTGTTGATGAACCACATTGAGGTGTGAAATGGAGGCGGAGTACTTATCCAACCCAAATACAGGAAACCTTGTGGAATTTATGTTCAGTCTAATTAGCCATGTATTTGTGTCGGCTCCTCGTCACTGGGGACACCCTGGCACCGTAGCATCAGCATATTGTGAGAGTGATTATAAATCTAGTCATTGTTATACAGATCCATGCAAATCAAAATAGTCAAAATTGTAAACGGAACAAATTAAAGGTAAAAACCAAATGACGGCAACGTGATATTTTCTAGGAGTCACCTAGGGCATGTTTATTATGTACTTTGTCAAAATTTGATTTATTTTGTCTTGAAGACGTTTGCATCCTTTTAATGTATATTTATGGTATTCATTTGACAAACTTAACGATTTATTTATACAACTTTAGTTTAGAACCTATTTGTGCATTTCACTAGGCGTTATAAATACATTATTTGATTTGCAATCATTCGATCATTGCAATATACATATGTTTGTGTTTCTCTGAGCCTATCTGGCCATGCCTCTTTGGAAAACGATCTCAAATGTCCATTAGATTGTTTCAAAATCCTAAGAAAGGTGTAAATAATTTACATATATGTTTGATTATCATTTAAATTGTGTTTTTCATGATAAGCCACAAGCTTTAAAGCACACTTCAATAGGCTGAGTATTAATTTTGTTTGCGTTTTAATTTAGAAAGTATTGCTTGTTTGTTTTTCAATTAATATTATTGAGTGTGGGAGGGTGGGGTCGGGAGGTTGGGAAGGTGTGACGGGGGCGAGCTAATAAAATATGTTTACATTTTCAACGCTACATAATGCAACAACTCTAAATAACAATCCCGAATGTGGAATTTTTGTAATATAAGTATCAACTAGGTATGAATGTACATAACAATTCTGGGGCCGACCCACTCGGTTTGCCTTTCTATCAAAATATTTTCGACAACAATGGATATAATCAACAATATGCAATTGCGCAATTTTGGGTTATTGTTCGACTGCATTCGCGATCACTCGGTTGCTCCCCCCATCTTCTCGTACAAAACTTCGCTGGGCCAGAGGACCGACAACAATTGGCTTATATAAATAGTAACGCTATTTAATATACAGTATATATAGTATATATGCGTGTATATGTATATGTCGGTATTTTTTAAATGCGCCTCTGAAAAATAATCTCAACATTTGATTTTGATTCAGGCTGCAAGGCGACTGCCGAATGCCTCTTAAAAATCGATTAGCCACCTTAAGTGATAAAGCCAGCAGAGAAGGATGCTGCAGCCTTAGCGTCTAGTAGTACAATAGTAAGCTAATATAGAGACGGCGATTTTCGGGTTCACCTTTACTCTCTTCAAAATAGTCTGCAAAAGATTCAAGCTTCCCCCGGAGTCAAAGGTTTACCCCGGGGGCACGCAACGATTGCATCTAAAAATTCTAGCCTTCATCTGGGCTTCTTCGCCATGCTGGTGGATCTGTTAATGGGAGGTCTTGGATTAATAGCGCACCAGTACATTTAGGCACCAAGTTCTTACCTCTTTATTCCATGTCGTGGGCTGGAAGGAGGTGTGTGGCAAGGAGAAGGCGGAGCGGAGCCGCCCGATGAGCCCCTCGACGACGATATAGACAATGTAGACGCCCTCGGCGCCGAGCAGCCCAAGTAGATGGCCGATCCCTTGTCGGCATCCCGTAGATCCACTCGTGACCCGTGGACGGAGGAGGGAACCGAGCCTGTTAAGTTAAAAAAGAAGAAGGAAAAGCAAAGTTTGGTAGGAGCCTTTAGTTGGAGTTAAATGACGATTTCTTTGAAATAACCATATATTTTTATGGTTCCTATAGGTTCCTTCACTGCACATTTTTATCCCTCTGCTAGGGTATGAATATGGTATTGTATTGATCGTCCAAAAAATTAATAAATTCTCAATGGTTAATCAATTTTGGCACTTGGGACAAAAGAATCGTTCAAGTTGGGAGAACCACAACAGCAAATTTCAAAAGGTTCAAAGGCAATGAAATTTATGGAACTTAATATTTTGCAGCCTACTTTAAGGCTTTATTTTCGCATCGCACACAAATAGCCGATTATATGTAAATAGATAATGAGCATTAGAGCTGTGAAGCAAGGCCTCTAACTTGGCGGAACCCGTCTAAACTTATTTCGTATCCTACCTCTCTATTCCCTTCAGTCTCTTGTCACTGAAGTTATATTTTCCGATTTTAACAAAAATCGGCTTGCACTTTTATACTCTCGGAGTGGCGGATATTAATTCCAATAAAAATGAGAGTCACTCACCCGTATAAGCGTGCAGACCAGCCGGACTGCTCCACGGACGCACTCCAAAACCGCTTACTGTGCTGGCACTCCTCTGTAGCTGGGCGGAGCCGTTGCCTTCCTTGGTCTTGGTCTCTCGTCGACTGCCGGCGCTGCTTACCCGTGGTGTGGCGCTCGCAGAGCCGCCAGGTCGGGGCGAGCGCTGACCCTTGCCTACCTGCTGCTGGCGTTGCTCCTGCTCCCGGCGGGCGTCCTCGACGGCGGCGGCATACTCAGCAGCCTCGCTCGAAGTGGTCGGGCCTGGTTCAACCGCAGTCTCATCTTCGGGGATGCGCTCGTTCCCCACAGACCGTCGGGGCAGGGGCAGCGGCGAGTGCTTTGGCGATGTAGGGCAGGACTGGGCAGCAGCACCGCCCACAGTTAAAGAACTGGATGAGGCGTTGGTGCTGGAGGACTGGGCACGGAACCGCGAGTGGGTAGAGGCGCTGGAAGGGCGGCGTCGGAACAAACCCTTGCTGGGGTCCATATTACAAACGCCTGCAAAACACACACACACAAAAAAAATAAGGCTTAGACTTGTGGGTTGAATGGATATTTATTATCGGGAGCTAAAACTTATTGGTCTCGACTTGAGACTTTTTTTTTTTGGGTTTCCGGGATGGCCGTTTTTTCTCTTTGTAGGCACTGAACAAGACGTCCCCATCTTCCGTGTCCAGGGTGTTGACGAATCGGCCTTTGTTTCCGTCAGCATCGAAGTACCGCACGTTGGGTATCAATTCCTTCACAGAGTATATACTGAAGTCCGGAATGTCTTCCTTTGAGGGAGAATCGACATTCTGCGTGAAGATTCCGTTCCTCCATTTTTCCATTGCGAAGCTTAGCGTGTATGCAACGTTTTGCTTTAAAGGACCCTCATTTCTCAATATCAATATCAATCTCACTCCCATTCTCATTCCCTATTCCCTCTAAATCACTGCTCGCACCTGTAGGACACTTTTCGCCGCGGGAGCAGTTTCCCTCACATATGTCTTTGTTTTGCAGCAGCTCCTGGTAGTTGTCCAGCGCCGTCACCACCTTTATACGGTCCAGCTGCTCCAGGGCGGAGGATGGGAAGCGCTCCCGCAAACGTCGCCGCTCCTCGGTAAGCTTGAACTGCTCGAACTCCTGAAGCTGGTTTTGGAAACCCGTGTTTGGATTGGCCACAGAGCGACCGGCACGAACCACCTTTAGCGCCTCCTTCCAATTGAGGTGCGTGGCCGTCATAATGTAGGCGACGGCAACGGTCACCGAGCGCGACATCCCCGCCAGGCAATGGATCAGCACGTTACCCTCGCGCAGGCGGGCAGCATGGATAAAGTCGTTGCAGACTGAGAAGTACTGGGAGAGGTTCTGGTCTGGCGTGTCGGAGGCCATCACGCAGAGGTAGTGCTTATCCTGCGAGGACCAAACTTAAATGGTGTGGTGTGCGGAGAGAGTTGGAGTCACTTACCGGGAGCAGACGGCGCGGACTGTCATGTATAGCGATAATGTGCGAGATCTTGAACCTTTCCAGCTGCGTGTGGTCTTTGGAGTCGCGGTAGTTGCCTACGTATAGACCAGGCAGAACCTGCAAATGGATCCATGTAATATACAGACAATAGTGTGTGTTCAAAAAAGTACCATTCCCATATGCCAGTTCATTAATGCATTAATCATGTTTGAATTATTGTGTATGGTTTTTACGAAATGGAAGTGGTATCGAATGTACGAATTCGGAATTTTGTTTAGTTTTCGTTGCTATTGACAAGTTGCCGTGACAACTATCGTAAATCAGAACATAAAAGTTTGTGCCAAAGTTCCACATCCACCGTAATCCAAATTTCAAAATATACTACCAAATAAAATCAATACGTTCAGTCTTTGAAAGGTTCGAAAATGTATAGTGTTTCTATTATCAACTGAAAATATTGTCCATTATTTGAGAAAGAATATCACATGAAAAGTATCTCCATTGAGCGTTATTTAACTTAACTTATTCTTTTATTTTATTCTAGTACACTGAAAATGGAAGCCTAAAAGGAAAGCAAAGTCGTCCAAAACGGACTTTTATAAATATTTGTTCGGTTTAAATACTGAAAATAATGTTTTTTGATATGTCCCCGTGTACTGTGCTGACCTTGCGGCGTCTTACTGCGGCTTGTTTTGTTTATTTTGAACTTTAAACAATAGTCTTACCTTGTTCATGCCATTTCCCATATTTCTTCATTTAAAATTGCAGCTCACTTTCTCAATTGTCAAACGAATTGGCCCAAAGCAGTGCTGGAAGAACACAGAGAAGAGAATTCGTGGTATTACAAGTTCATGGTGGAAAATTCGCCGCGAAGGTCAGGAGGAAATTTAAGCATCAGGGCCAACATAGGCAAAGCATTTAGCCCCATGCCACTGATGGAATTGCAAGTTGCAAGCTGTTGCCACTGCCACTGCCATGGCCGCAACTGAGACATAATGGATGTCTTTGTCGCCGCCTACATCGCGGAAGTAAACAGGCCTTGGCGTTGACTCTTCCGCTGGCATTGTTGCATCTTATTAGTGAGGGAGGCAGACAGACAGACGGACAATAGACCGACAGGCGGGAAGCGTGTTGGCCTGGCAGAGCTGGAGGCCACCATCTGGTATCTTCAGTTGGCCCCCAAAGGTAGGCAAGGCCGAGTGATTCGGGCGAATCGGAACCGGCATGGGCTGAATTTATGTCCGTTACTCTTCCGCTTGTTTTCCAGGACAACAGTAGGCCTCATCACATAGTCAAAACGTTTGGGGCTTGCTCGGCATGCAGGCCAGACTCATGTGCTATCTCAGCACCACACCATCCTTGAGCACACTTCGAAGCCGCCCGATTTGCATAAGTGCCTCGAGTTGAGGCAATAGGGAAAGTGTCGCTTTGTTATTATTTCATTCCCGGCACGTCGACGGGCCACGGACAGCAAATTGACTGCCACACTCGAAAAGCGGAAGATAAGGCACGTGTGCCGCGCCAGTAAAAGTGTCTGTCATTTGCCAGTCATCTTGGTTGCGCCACGAGGACCCCACCCGCACTGCGAATTTATGAAATTAGGGCAGTCAATCCTGACGACTCTCCAAGCGGCATTGGAGGTAATTGATCAGCGAAAATTCCAGCTTAGCAGCATTGGGTCAGCTCAAGTGCATCCAATCAGCATCACTGCGCTATAAATAGACTCCGGCCACCCTCAGCCCGACCCGATTGCATTACCAAATGGCCATGTCGTGGCCAGGAGGGAGGCCGAGGCGCCCAGCCATCATTCTATTCAATTGATGTGACACTTCACTCGCCCCGGTCCCGTGTTCCGCTCTGGGATTCCGAATAGTCGGAATCAGTGTCTCGGCGTGTCCTTTGCATGCTGGAATTAGAGCAGCTTTTCCGGGGAAAACGCAAACGGGAACCTCCTCGCTTGTGCGGCCTTGTGGAGTCCGTGTGGCCGTGGATGTCCAGCCAGTACCCAAATATTTTAGCGGCCATGATTGAAAAACATTTCCTCTTTGAATTCACCGAAAAACTCCTAATGAAATCCCATCGTGGATGGCCCGCAACCCCTCCATTCTAGCCTCGCGGTTGTGGGCCGTTTGCCAAAAGATTTTTTCTCGGCTCGGGCGGGAAAAAAGTGTTGAGAGCCCGAGGCCTAGACATTGCGGAAGCAAACTTTAATCGAATGAAACTGTTCTTTTGGCTTTTTCAGTTATTTTTCTCTGTTTGGGTTTGCATGTGCTGCCAAGTTTTTTCACTCAAATACTGGGCCGAAGGCAAAAGTCGTTCCTAGTATTGTTTTTTAACAATTTATAATCAATCAGATTCTAATTCGAACTTTTTATTTGGCCCAATGTCATATAAATTAGCCAGATTCGCCCTTGGACGGTCTCGTGCGCCCCCTACAGTTTGTAGTCAATTATCGTGCTTCGGCATTCCACATGCAGGCAACACCTAAAGCCGCACCTACAAGAGCGGGACCTGTGGGGCGATGGCGCCGCTTAGGGAGCCTAGAGTAGAAGGCAGAAGGCCCCCCTCTTTTGCTAACTTACTATGAAAAATGTTTTTGTCTGTTGAGTTCTGTTTGTAATAAATGTGCCAGAAATGAAAAGGGCACAGCAGGATAATCACGCTCTACACAATACTACACGGTCAGGATAATGCGACAATGCAAGACATATTCGAACCGTATTCAGTCCCCATAATTTAATCATGTTCTTGATAAGCCCAATCAAGTACAGGAGAAGGTGGGCTAAAATTTTGCGAACGTAATTTAAAAAGCAAGTGCTTTTAGCCACATAAATCCAGTGGCTCCAGCTCCCTTCCACACGGATCTTTGGCCTTCTTGTTTGCCACATTCAACATGATAAGGGCAGACAAGTCGGCATCCAAGTAGCGCCGCTTTGTCTGCGGAGATGCCAGAGGCCCACAGGCCTCCTTCAAAAGCGGACACAAGTCAGAAGCCGACTAAGCAAAACTTTCCTCTAGAGACACGTGCTGCCATAAAAAGCTCTATTAACATACAGTCTCATGTAAGATGATGGAGGGTCAGGCTGGGTAGTTTGTTGACTCCGGCGGCTTCGATGATTTTATTGCTTGGAACAAATATTTAACAAGCTCCTAAACAAACATCCGCCCAATAAATATCAGCGCCAGCAAAATCCAACTCTTCTCCCTTGTTTTGACTTCTGGCACCCTCCTTCTTCCATTTGTTGACAGAGACAAAGTGTTTCTATCGCCATAAACCTGAAATGGGATCCCATGAATGGCCTTCACTTTTAAATGCAGCCCTGAACCGCCACCCACTACCCGCTACCTGCCCCAATTAGGTGCATTCATGACCGAAATCCTGGGGCCGTCCCTGCCTAATGAACCGCACTCCACCCGTGAAACTTCCGCCGCTAACAGAACCCAATTTAAATAAATAATCAGGGCGGTGAGGTGCATGACTCAAAATATTAATTTCGTTTTACATATGCAATGGCAGACCCAAAGAGTTGGTCCTTGTTTTTAATACGCAACAAGGGAAATTAAGCAGAATAAAGTCCTCTAATTTAGCGCTGAGAGGAGTTGGACTGGGAGGAAATTTAAGTAAAAAGTATGAGGTATATGCAACTACACAGCTCACTTGGGTGTGAAATTAAGTTTAGGTTAGTCAAGCAGCTCCAGAGATCAAGGGACTCTGGCTGAATCGCTTTGTGAGTGGTGGCCACAAGCACGTTTCGGGTCGCTTTAACACCAATTTGACTATGACGGCCGGCTGACAGGCCACGACCTGCTTGCAACCGTACATTACCCATACGACCTGTAAGCTTTACGACCATGGGCCCTGCAGCTTTTCAGGGAAAAAACCCAAGCCCTGGAAGCCTGCGAGGGGAATGGGTGTAGTCTGCTCGCTAATTCCCCAGTTGCGTGCCATCGCATGAGGAAAGCGTATAATAGAACGAGTGCGACGCAAATAGCGCCATATAGAATTGTAATTTTCGAGACATTTGCGTTTACGGGGAATCGAGCGTGGGTCAGTCACCTGCCCTCCATGGCCGGTTGCTCATTACCGCTCATAACCGAAACATTATAAAGCCGCTAAGGAAATCGCTCAACTTACGGTAACTTAGGCGCTCCTGCGCTCCGGGTTGTTGGCTCCTTCGTCTGCCCTACCGTGGTCAATGGCGCTATGACATGAGAGCTTTGACTTTGACTCCGACTCCGGTCCACTTCGTCGTCGTATTCGCAGCTGCTTCTTCTCCTGCTGCTGCTGATGTTTGGACGATGACAGAGGCAGGGGGCGAGGCCGAGGGCGGCGGTGACTGAGAGGAAGAGAGACGCCAAGGAGGCAGAGCTAGGTGGGCGCAACTCCTGTTATATCACAGTGCAAGAGCCTTGCCAGCGGCGGCCGCAAACGCAGAAATTTTGATTCGCTTCAGCTCGCCTTACTTTCGTTCCCGTTCCCTTTTCCTTTCCATATGAACAAAAAACAAAAATGTGACAGTTGAACTGGTCGCTGACTGCTGCCTGCCCATTTTCCGTGTCCGTGGCGAGCACCTGGTAGAAGGGCGGGGGCGTGGGAGGGGGAGCGTAGCGGTAGCCGTAACAATAGTAGACGCGAGGACGGAAACAATGACAGCCAAACCGCAAGAGTCGCAGCCGCAGAAAGTGTGAAAGGTAGAAAGTTGGAAACGAGCCGCAGCCGCCGCGAGACTTTTGTGAGCTTGAGAGGACGCCAAACAAATAGGGTCGAGCGTTGGTCACAGACTGAGCGCTTCTGCAGCTCCTGCAGAGCACGGCCATGTAAACACTCAGCCGTGGAGTGATAGTTGCCACGGCCGGGCATGCGCATTGAAGTCCTTCAAATCGCGCCAAAATGCAAACTCACTCAAACCGAACCACAGTGGGTGTTCAAGCATTTCCAGGTAAAGATAATATTTCAAAGTTTGGACGAACAAGAAAAGATAATAAATATCGAAGAGTATGCCCTCCCATGAGGAAAAATAAAAACAGCCGAAAATGACTCTACTTATAGCAATCAAAAGCGGCCCACACTTCAACAGTCCATCGAGAAATGTGTTGATCCTTCTGGTAAGCCGTTTCCAAAATTAATATATTAGAGAGTTATCATTAACACCTCCATTCAATTTAAAGGCTGTTTTCCAACTCAACAGAGGGTTCAGAATATAAACCATAAATTTTTATTTATATATATATATGATTATAATGAATATATATGTTTCAATAAATGTTAAGTTTACCGCTTGATTTAGATTTTGCCAACTCTATAACCTTGAGTAGGAATATCATCCATTAAATACCAATTGAGTACTCTAAATAAATAAGTTGAGATTTTATATGTGTTTGCCCCACTGTGCCAAGATTAGTTGGAGAGAACGAAAAAAGGAGAACGAGTGCCTCAGCTTGACAGAGTGCGTAAAAACCTTTGAATCAGTTATATAATAGGTGGGGGCAAGCAAAATCGTTTTACGTTGTGTTACGTAGTTAGATTACCCTTACGTTACGTTTTATGCGTTTCGTAGTTCCTGTAGCGGCAATAATAATTACATTTTTAATGTAGTTTGCAAAGTAAGTAACATAAATATATGGTTTTCGGGAAATAATCAGGAATTTAGAAAGACTAGTTGTCTTTTTAAAGATTGTACTTTTTTATTTGGTTCTTCTATATGTAGTTTGTTTTGCAAGTTTTCAAATAATATATATTTACCAATTTGGTCCTTGTTGGTGTATAATTTTGTGAAAAAAAAAATGTCTGTGGAAACCCACTGTATATCAGAGATTCTAATTAATATGTTATCCAACAGTAGCTATCACATATGAAAAAAATCATTTAAAAAAAATTTTATTTTTTAGCAGCAACAAAGTATTTTGCGCAGATGGGGCAAACCTTCATGGGCACCACACTCCTCGGGCTGGCCGGATATATTCGTTTCCAAATTTTGTTTCATGGATAATTTAAAATTGTTCGCCGCACAGGTTCCGGCAAATAATCCATTATCCAGGCACTCTTTCACCTGGCCCTCAAGGAAGGAGCCATCGAAATCGATAGCCAGGATATTATCTAACTGGGTTCTCATAATCTGGGTTAATGAATGTCAATTCTTCCCCAGGATCAGGTGCTGTTTTTAATATTAGCATGGGATAGAGGCAATTGGTGTGCCCTCGCTTTGGCAGAATCGGGTTCTGGTAATAGATGAAGCCATACAGAGGTATATGGTACAAGAGAAAAAGGTACATATATGGTACATATTTATATAGTTTAGTGCCTTTTTACGTCTTTCCAGATCAGATATCATGCCATCATGCATGATGTCCCAGTCTCGCTAGGACTTTGCAAACCCCGGTGGGTCGGGGGTCATCCGCCTGGCCATCCTGTGTATATTCGAGGTGCTGGCAATATCAAGCATCTATGTATGTACATATGTACGCGAAAACTCCGGGGAGGATCATGCCTATCGACAGGAAGTAACGCAGGGAAACACGAACATGACAATGGCCGTAGGTGAAGAGAAAAGCTAAATCCAGAATGCCAAAAGGAGTGGTGTCATCGGGTTCATTTGAGAGTGCTGATGAATTTAATTATAATCATACCATATAGAATAGGCAATAGGCATACTCCAGGAACTTTGGAACGTTAGAATAAGAATAAGTTGTTTGCTTTGATGACAACTAATGACTAATGACTTATTCGTACTATTTCTTTCTAGGAGGAAAGACCAGGCGGACGACTTTTAATTTTTTGTCCGACAAAGTGTCCGACAAATCCGACAAAGTGGATCCTGCAACAAAATTCATCCAATTGTCTATGTTTGCGAATTTGTTTAAGGGACAACGCCATAATAAAATTTTTAAAAAATCTTATTTTTCCTAAAAAATAGTTTAACTATCCTAGAATACAGAGAAAAATGTTAGTTGACAAATTTTGTTGAAAATGTTTTTGACTCTTATTTCGAATTTGGGGTGGAATTTGCGGGGCCCGTCCGTCCCAGAGGAACAAGAAGCAAAGTTATGATCAACAAGAAAGGAAAGCTAATTTAGGGCTGAGCCGAAGTTGATATACCCTAGCTGTTAAGTAGCTGCTTTTATTATAAGATATATATCGGATTGTATATAGTCGGCCGTTCCTAATGAAATTTGGCAGATCGGATTTGTTTGCCCAAAGTTCATCCTTCTATCTTGAAAAACAACAAAGTTATGGCATTTCCAATTAATCAGTTATATGACAGCTCTAGGATGTAGTCGTTCGATCAGTATGAAATTTGGCAGCTCAAATTAGTTTTCCTAAAGCAGAATCCATTACAAAATCCATTAAAAATCTTGCTTTAAAAAACGAAGTTATGGCGTTTCCGATCAATCAGTTATATGGCAGCTATAGGATTTAGTCGACCGATCCCAGCCGTTCCGACTTATATACTTCCTGCAAAAGAAAGATGGATGTGTGTAAAGTTTCAGCTCAGTCAAATATGTAGCTTTAAAACAGAGAGACTAGTTTGCGTAGAAACAGACAGACAGACGCACATGCTTATATCGACTTCAGATCAGGATCAACTCCTGATCAAGAATTTATATACCTTATAGGGTCGGAGATGTCTCCTTCACTGGTATAAAAATACAAAATTGTGGGTAACGTCATTTTATATAAACGTGTTTATCAATTAAACCCAACTCCCTACTGTGTTAAAAAAAACAAAACAAAAACAAAAAAATTTCTGAAATCTCTTGACATGCTCATGTTATCATAAAACAGTCGCTCCTAATGGATATAATTGAAACCCACATACTCATCCTGATGGAAATGGCTATACTGTGTGACGCATAATGTTTACAAGGTGGGTTGAACAGCTGGTTCCACGCTAAACAGCTGATCGCTTGGCCAATACGGTGAAATAGAGCTATTCATACTGCACGACCCCCACGACAATGGATAGGTGTGTGGCACAGGGTGGAAATAAAACTGTTAGTCACCAAGCAATGGATAGGCCAAGTCGATGTCGTTCCGATTTGTTGCTGTTTCTTCCCTGAGGCATCAGTGACGCAGTGAATCGGTTCACCGTAGGGGACTTGAGGGTGAGCAAGTAAGCAAGGGCTTACGGTAACAGATGCTAGAAGCCATGCGACTGCCTAGGAATGCGTATTCGAGAGCCGCTCTCGACCAGCTTTCTAGCCAAACGCCTCGCCGTCTATTAATAAATCTGATGTGTGTGTATATCGACAGAGATCGGTGTCCAAAGAGAGCGGGGATCGCGTGAGCGCAGTGTGGAGCCACGGGGCACCTCTGAATATTTACCAATTTAGGCCTTATTCGCTAGCAGAGAGGCAGTAGGAGTAGGGAACCGGGGGCAGAACGAGTATGGCCAAGCACAGAGAAGCCAAGCAAAGCTTACACAATGCCACGGTGCCGAGAGCGACGGCGAGAGCACACGGCAAAGAGAGCCCGTGGGGAGCGCGTCGTGGGGCTGGACTAGCGTTGGGGCTAATAGCGAACGGCTGGCAGCGACGACTCTCAATCGTCGAGAAACTTTGGCAGCGTGAGGACTCCGTAGACGCCGTGGTGGCCAACAAAGAACACAAGTCTGAGTGTGTGCGCCTGTGTGTGTGGGTCAGCGGCAATGTGCAAAAATAAAAAAGCTATATATATTTTAAATTCAATATAGAAATCCGAAAACATACATACGTACGTACGGAGCGGACCGAGCCGAAAGCAAAAAGCTTGCAGCGGAAATACTCAAAGGCAAAGTGGAAGTAAAAAGTATCTGTGCGTTTGTGTGCGCGGCTACATTGGTGTGCGGTTGCTCGAAAGTGTGGCCAAAAGTGACATCACACTTCGGCAGAGTCGCCTTTTGGGGAAGCATTGGGAACCATTTCGCATTTATCAGGAGCACGGGTGCGAGCTCGAATACACGTCCATACGTGTGAAGAAACAGAGCCAGCGCAGCCAGCCGTTTCGCGGAACATACTAGAAGCCGCACGCGTCGTCGCTCAAGGTGAGCCGCGAAATCTCCCCGTCACCTTGCCTCTGTCAACCCCCCTCGTGCCCACCGTCATCCGAAGCGTCCCGTTCAAAAACTAATCTCTACAACTCGTGCGACAAGTAGCCGACGACGAGAAGTCAGAGCCAAATATCAACAAAAGGAAAATTTTAAATTAACGCTACGCAGCGAGACGCGTAGGCATTGAGACTCGATAGCGGTTAGGCCCACGATATGAAGCCAACTGTGGCTGCCAACCAGGCCCATGAGAACGCCGGTCCTGGCGGAAATGGAGCCCCCGGCGGAGTTGCTGGGTCGGTCAACATACCCATCAGCCGGGAGTACGTGAGCGGAGGTTATGGATCGCCACAGAAGCACCAGCCGGCGCCCCAACAGCCACAATTCCAGGGCTCCCAGCCGGCCTACGGATCGCCAAGGCAGCAGTTCCAGCCGCACCAGCAGATCCCCCCCAATCAGCACTTTCAGGTGAGTGGCCTCTCCGGTCTTTGGGGAGCAGAAGAGACGAAATCGCGGGAGGGGGCGATTGCCAAACGAACTGAAAGCCCCAAGGTTGGCGCCTGGCAAGATCAGCCAGTCCAGGCCCGTCGGGCCGACCCTGATCGGTCGTATGCTCGGGGATACTCTGTACATATTCGTATGCGTATCATTCATTGTTTTTTTTGTTAGCTGTCAGTGTGGAAATTCAATAACAGTGGAGCTTCTCTAAAGCGAACACTGGTCTCGCATCTATAAATATTTTCAGCGGTATTATTTCTCCCATGACTTCGTTAATGAGAGGTACATCGGTCTGTCGATGTGCATTACTTTATTAGTCTCAATAGTCGTACCGGAAGTAGCGAAGTAAGTCGATGTTTCTAGCTCATTCCCAAAGTCCCCGATCGGATAGTTCCATTTGTGGCATTTTTTTTTAAGGAGGAGGATGTACAAAAACCTTCAGATAATTGTAGAAAAAACAAAAGTTGGAACAATATAGCCAACCAGCACCCCGTTTCGTACCAAAAGCGCAGTATGTCAAGCCTGTATGAATGCACGCTTGACCTACTAAGCCTGGGGCGCTCACGGGTTCCACGGAGAGGAGGTTCCGTGAATCTCTGCCCCTACAGCCATCACTGCGTATGATTAATGTCACAAAGCACGGGGAACTTAACAGAAAATAATAAATATACAGCTGTTTTTTGGTGGCCTAATCTAAGGCCAGCAGTCCAAATCTATCAAGCATGAGTCCCAGAAATATTTAAAAATTTCTAGAAGAAAACAAGCAATCGTGCATATCTCTGTCTCTCCGCCTCCTCGCACACCGATTCTCTCGCCAATATCGCTGCTCTTGGCTTTTTTGCTGTAGGTGGCAGCCGAACAGTAATACGTACTGGTATGCGTCCACGTCTGTGTAATCAAGTGAGTTGCGGAAAAGGAAGTGTGGGCGGTTTTTTGGTTGCTCAACGTCTTGGGCCAACTAGGGGGTAATTCGAGGTGACGTTGACTATCCCAACGTCATCGACCAGTTATTGGAGAGTAGTATACATTTTCGCTATTCCGCATCAACTAGAATTTTCATTTGTTTTCTTAAACTTGCAATTTCATTAAATCAAAACAAATTCCTTGGAAATAAAATTTGAAAAGCTTCCACCTCCCAATTATTTGAGGCTCACAGTATACATAGATATGTATACATAGCTGTGGCTGCGGATTTTCTAGAACAAATTTTATTAATAGTACCAAATGTTTAAAAAAATGTAATATAACATTAAATAGAAATATCTATTTATGCTTCGAATTTATGTTTCAAGGAATTGCACAAGTATTATTCACAAAAAACCTTTCAATATTAAGTTAAAAATTCAACGATTTTTTTCCTATGGCATGTTTAGAATAAATAAAAAAGTTAATCTTTTTAATTGAATTGAATATTAATTCAATAGACGATTTGAAATTATAAAATTTCTGTTTTAATAATTTTAATATGTAAAAACATTCAAAAGTATACAAAAAATTGTTGGAGAATTTTTCTATGATATATATTAGATTAGCTTTTTCATAACTGTATTACTTAAAACTTCTTGAGCGAATTCACTGTACTTCCTCAATTTTACTTCCATTGAGCCTATTGAGTAGGAAGAGTGTTGCCGTAAGAGATACTCTGCCCTGATACAGAGAAACAAAGGTTTTGGGGGAGAGGTAGTGTTGCTAATTTAGCTATTTTCTTACAGATCTATCGAGTTTCTTTGTCAAATGGAATAAATATTTAAAAATAGCGCCTAGCTTTTTTTTTTTTTATTTATTTTTAATGTGTAATTAAATAATTTAATAAATAATTCTGTGACGAACCACCAGTATGCAATTGCCAATATAGCTTCGTTAATTAATAATATACGATCTGGAACTTCACAATAAATGATCGATCGCGATTGAAAATGCGTAAGGTATATAAACAAAAGCAGCATGTATGCAAGATACTGAATTTTGGAATTGGTTGCTCTTGGATACAGCTGATGATAAGAAATGCTTTTGCAGTTGTGTGAATGTTGCAACAATGATCAAAATCGAGATTTTGTAGTATTCTTTTATGGTTTTTTCTCACTCCCATAACATTTTAGCTATTTTGTTTGCTAAAATGTGTTTAAAAAACAGCTAGTTTAGCTTTTTTATGTCCCGAAGAGTCGGCAACACTGGGAAGAGCCCTGTAGAAGCTACGAGAAGAAGCCAGAACAAGCTGGCCAGCCCGAGTGTGGGCGACATTCACTTTAAAATGGCTTCAACGCCGGCTGCTCGGTTCATTCGCTACCAAGCAGCTAAACAATTTATACCACAAAACCACAGTGCCACAAAAGCTCAATAACTTAAAAGTGAGTACAAGAGTAATAATAAGAGAGCCCAGTTGTTCGCTCTCCAATTTATTTCGCTGAGAAGCCGTTCCTAACATGTTGCAAGTTGCAACCTCGCTCGCAACAGACCGAGTTGTTTCAATCGAACAGAATGCTCAAACTACATATGTATAAAACAACTAAAATAATAAAATGTTTTTGGATTTTTAATTTGAAAATATTATTTTAAGTTTATTTTCAATTCGACTTGGATCCCAGAAACAAAGCAACTGAAAGCGCTGAAGCGAACCTTTTCAGGTGGTCATTTTGGCTAGCCAGTGCTCATTGATAAAGTAAACAAATTGAGTCGTCTCCGAATGTGAGTGAGAAGTAGAAGCGAGACTGGCAGATCCGCTCCCACGTCCCAACACCTGTTTATTCAGTTCGCATTGACATCACTCGTCGCTGCCGCAAGTTGTTTGCGCGCAAATACAAGTATACAATGTATATCGACAACACAAGAGTGGGGCTTACTCACGTTGTTATTTATAAACAATTCGTCCATAGCGTCAAACAATTTGTACTTTAGCCGCCCACCATAGTGCCTGTGCTCACGAATCTCGCTCTGTTCTTACAGTCAACCTTTGGATTTGAACCGGACATGGACATGGATATGGATAATATGTTCCCACGCTCTCGCCTGGGAAGGATGCACGACCCCTTCGCTGGATTTGGGGACTCACGTAAGCAAGATAATTCTCCAGATTTTACTAAGAACGCATTCTGATAAGTTTTTGGTTTATTTCGGCCACTTAGACTTTGGGTTCCCTCAGTTTTCGACAATGGGACGACGGGGCCGCATGCAAGGCGGTGCCAATAACCATATGGAACATGAAGACGACTTCTTCAACCGGCTGCCGTCGGAGTTTCGCCAATACATCCCCGACGGATTTGGAGCAAGGCGCGGTACAGCCGGATCAGCGACAAACGTTTCCGGGCAAACTCCCCCGCAGCAGCAACTGCATCCTCAGCAGTATCCGCCGCAGCAATACCAATACGTACCGCCGCAACAGCAGCAGCAGAATCCGCAGCAGCAATACCAATATGCACCGGCACAACAACATCAGCCAGTCTATGCAGCAGGACCGCAGGTGCCGCAGTCGCCCTCCAAACACCTTTGTGATGCTGCAATCCAGACTGAAGATCCAGCAGGCCGTTCTGAGGTGGACTGCGCCCCACCGTCTACCTTAAACCAACACGGTCTTCGTAACACTGTGGACATGGGAGTGAAAAGCGTCGCTGAGCAGGACCAGGGTGCGCGAAGCCACTCCGCTCCTCCTCCAGAACAGCTTCATCAGAATCTTATGCACCAGCAGAAACAGCAGCGCAACACTGCTCCGTCCGGAGGACACCAGCAACAGTTTGGCACTCAGACCACTCCGCCTGTCCAGGGACAGTACCATGCCCAGCAGCAGCCGCAGTTCAAAACATACTACGCGCCCCAGCAGCAAACGAACCCACATCAAAAGCAGCAGAGTCCGGCGCCTGCTCCGCAGACGCCCGGCGGCAGTTACATACGGACTATTCCTATCTTTGTGGAAGGTCGAACAGAGCCCATTATCAATGCCCACAAGGAGATCCCCAACCAGAGTGCTCCGTCCAGTGGTCAGAACCAAGCACAGGCAGAAACGCAGCCGACTTTCGCGCCCCAGCAGCATAGACCTACGCCACTCAATACTCAGTCCCAGCAGCCACAACCTGATCATCAGGGCCCAGTGGAGGGTTCCGCAGCCGCAGGCCTACCCCCACAGACTCCGCACACACTCGACTCGATCAACAAAATTCAGGACATTCAGCGCGATGTGCTCGAGCTGATGGCCAAGGTGGAACAGTTCAAGGGCACGCGCCAGGAGAAGGAGTATGTCTACCTCGACGAGATGCTAACCCGAAACCTTCTCAAGCTAGACACTATCGACACAAACGGCAAGGATAGCATTCGCCTAGCTCGAAAAGAAGCAATAAAGTAAGACCTTCCTTTTTCTAAACATGGCATAGATTAGCTAACATCTTTATTATTCCAGATGCATTCAGGCTTCAATTAATGTGCTAGAGGCAAAAGCCGAAGAAAATGCTAGAGCAGCGTCAGGAGCAGCAACTGCAGAAGCCAATGCAGATGAGGTGGTGTCTTCGGATACAGCTGCTGCCCCGGAGGCTGCCGAACAGACCTTGGACCCGGTCACACCCCAGGATGCCACCAAAATCCAGGAGCCCATCCCATTGCCAGCGCCACCCAACGCCGGACCAGCAGAGGGAACTAATGCTGCAGACGCCACCGGGGAACCACTCGCATCTCCGGCTGCTGCTGTCGAGGTGAACGACACCACTGAGCACACTAAAACAGAAACTTCGACATCCGAATGATGAACATATCGCCACTATAGGGCGACAGTTTCAAAGCAGCTACGTAAATTAACCAAATTTAAGTGATTAGAAATGGAAGGAACAATCAAGAAACGAATGGGAGGCGTTATTAAGGCCACTTGAGTCCTTAATAACTGCGGAAGACATGACTACATTGAATTCAATGTGAACGTGAATTGGAGGTGCATGTAATGTGAATATAGATCTTGCGACATTTATCAGTAGAAGTGAAACCCACGCCTACATAAGCATGAAAATCTCTTGGGGCAGCACACCTTACATTAAACACACAACACACCCACCATTTAGTTTAGGCTAGTAAGGAAATTGAAACTGACATTGAAGAGTGCCTGCATCGAATTATGAAGTTAACAGTCAAAATATTTTGCAACGAGGTATGGTGTTATCTCCGTTGCTTCAAACTTGAAAGAGCTGATAATATTTAAGAAAAGAGCACCATGGTTAATAGCTGCGATATGGCGGCCGACAGTCGGGGTCGAAAGGCGTTAGGTAACAAGCCGTTGTATGATCTCATGCAAATCTACAGAAAATACGCTTGTTGGACATTGACACCTCGACCCAATCAGCACCTCCATTCACCCTGAGAACACCGCTCACGGCTTTGCAGCAGCAAATTGTTAAACAAAGGTAAACACGTATAAAAAAAACTATTATAACTATTTATGCTACTAATTAATGCAAAAATAAATGTAGATATTGTTGACCATACACATGGATCCTGTTGCACAATTATTAAAATTTATTATCGAAAAGGGTTCTTACTTCCATCAATAATACAAAATACAAAAGAATCGTAATCCGGGAATAAAGTCGCCGTAAATACTGACTAAAGGCTTACAGTCTATATCCAAAGTAATTTTAAAAGGACGCAACACGGCTTCGACAGTCGAAGCCAAACACTGATATAAGTAAACACAGATGGGAACAACGGGTGAATATGTCGCATGTGTGGCTAGAATACATAATATATAATATATGCGAAGGTAAGAAAACAGACGTTTAATGTTGGGTAAAGGGTTATGGACATCGTGTGTCCTCGACGATCCTCTTTTAGGTGTATCTAATTATTGTTCAAGTGTTTAGTAAGGGAAAAGTATAGACGCTAGCTGCTGATCGTTTAGATTTCAACACAAGAATATTCCAATTGCTTGGCAAGTGGAACATCGCCTAGTTAATGATTTCGACATAGTTTGCCGGAAAAAGTCCATAGGTTCCATCAGGGCCCAAACCCTGCCACCATCCTTCATCAATTTGATCGATATGCGTTATGACATCTCCAGGGTCAAACGTGATTTCAGACTCGTCAGCTGCCTGGTAGTCGTATAGGGCTCGAGCTCGGAGGCCCAGATCTCCCAAGCTCTCTTGACAAATAAAGTCATCCTCGTTCACCAAATCAGTTACTGCAAAAAAATATAATCTGATGAAATAATATAAAGATTATAGTGGATAAGTTGCACATACATGTATTCCTCTCAAGCGTGCTCAGACCGCTTGCCTTCGACGCCTGAGACTGCTGTACGGTGACTGATACCTTGGTTCTGACTTCCTCTTCTTCGGGCTCCTGGAACACAGCTGTATCCGTTTCATTGGAAGATGTGGTCTCGTCAGGAGACTGGGACTGCAGCGAATTGGTTTTACTGTGTGGCGACCGTTTAATGGTCGAGAACTGCTCACTCTCGTGCGCCAGTGGTAAGTCGTCCACTTGTTGAGTTTCTTCGATCTCGGTTATGGCAGAAACGACCTCGGCAGCTACTGGTGCCGCGGCCGGAACTGGCTCCAGTGTTGGCGACAGTTTAACTGGCGATGATGAAGGCACAGATCCGACTTGAGGCTCATTTTGGTTAAAGGCGTTAATACGCTGTGCTATGGAATTTCGTGCCGGTTTTGCCGGCGGGTTAGTGTTAAGCCTGGAAAATGCAGTTACTATTATTTGGAGGGTGGTTTTCAGGAAAATGGTTTTTATACTTAGATTGTATCTGACTCTCGCTAGTGTGTTGGGTAAAAATGGCCTTGGCTGCTCCTACACGCGATCCAATCAACTCGCGAGCCTCCTGGTTTCTTGCTTGCCGCAATCGCTCCGCATCAGTCATATTGTTTGCGAAGCCCGGGGCAGTTTTTTCAGGACTTAGTGGTTGCGGGGACCTAAAAAATATACATTTGACGCTAAACGATCAGTTACGCGCATATTTTATACTATAATTACGTTTTAATAGGAACGTGGGCTGGTTGGAGTTTTGTTGTACTCACAACAACTTTCTCTCGTTCCTTGTGCTCCTTTTCCTCGCGACTGCGCTGTTCCTGTTCTAGCTTCTGCAGCTCCAACCGCTTTGCTTCTTTTTCCGCTTCCAAGCGAAGCTTTTCCTCAGCTTCCTCCTTCTTCCAAAAGTCCTGCATGACGCTGGCGTTCAGCTCCTTGGTTGGAATGACTCGAGTGTAGTTAGTGCCCACTGGGGCCTTTTGCTCCTCCGTGGTGGTACGCGGCTCTTTAAAGCTGTAAGCAGAGCTCACAGTGCTCAGTTTTTTGAGCAGTCGGTCCAAGTCAATATCGTCCTCATTGCGGGCACTAATGGTGAGGTGGGCGCCGGACAGTAGGTTTCCGACGTCACGGATGTGGTTGGCGCAAGTCCCCTTGCGAAGCACAGGTGCGCCTTCCCCCTTTAAAAGAATAGTTTCAATAGTAAATACGGTCTGATTGTGCGTACGCCGATAAGATTAAACCGCTTGACTCACCTGCCAGTTGATGAGTAAGTATTTGTTGAGGCCAGTTTTTGGGTCTTCAATGCGCACGAACGCATACATGATCTTTCCACTGTTAAGGTCCTCGTTCAGTTCCTCCACGCCGCCATCTCCAGATCCCACGACCTTTAACTCGTTTGTCTGACCCTCGTAGCCGAACAGTGACCAGTTCGTACTGCTTTTGTCGTCCAGCACATCCTTCCAGGCGGCCACGATTTGCGACCGATACTTCTCGAAGCTGATGGACATGATGCCGACTGCCTATAGCCTGGAATAAAGCTTTCCCTCGTTCTCCTTACCCGGCGGCCCGTCTTGGAGTGAAAGCGAATGACTGCAATGACTTTAACTCCTACTGGCTTGCGATGAAACTATTTTCGTATATATGTATACGGCTTAGTTGAAGCAGGTGATTGATTTTCCAAGAGTGATACACTTACTTATCATTAAACTTTAGGTATTTACGTTTTGAGCCAGTTTTCCATTTTCTTTGAGAAAAATTAAAGATAAAAGAATGCCCGTCTCAGCAAAATGCGTCCACACTTTCTCCCCAAGGCACCCCCCGGCCCCATCGATATCTTTTTACCTGACTCGCCCTGTGTTGGTTGGATTACCCTGTTCATTCGTCCTCCACAATTAATCATGTTCCTGGAATTATACTCTAGATAAAACTTAGAAATATATTTTTTTAAATGTCTAATAAAAATAATAATAATATTAAAAGTAATATTAAAACATATATGTGTGTTTTAGAAAGGCGACCGGCGGCATTTATCTTTACTTACATTTTTTATTTTAGATAATCAAATCCGCTAAAAGGGATTTTTTTGCACCATATTAAAAAGATTCTATGCAAGATTGGCCCACTATCATAAAGTTGTATCCTAGTTACAAGTAGCTTCGAATTGAATAACCACTAACTGTCATAAACCAACCATTGTATGTAAACAACATAAAATTCGCAAATAGGGTTTCTAATCAAAGTTCCGGTGACTTTATTGACTAAGCACGGGTACAATAAATTAACTTTAGGAGTACTGGATAAAAATAAAATATTTTCAAACATTTATAGAAAATGAGATTTTACAACACTGAAATTATCGATGACAAGTTCAACATAAACCGATAAACCTTTTGTACGCATCTCTAAGCAGCTGCCAATTTTCCAAAATTTCCAAAACCTAAAACAACGGCATTGCCAGTCCAAATTGTAACCCAAAACAAAGCATTGCCAGCAACTTGAAGGAGATACCCTCGGATGGCGCTACAGCATTAGTGGAATCGTGGTGTTTGTCTGTCGCTAACATACATCGCATGTCCGTAAATCTTCGCTCTAGTGTGCTCCCAGGGAAACCCGGACCATCAGAATTCATCACAAGCTCAAACAGCTGCTATCGCGCTACAAAAACAATTCGAAGGCGTCCCAAGGCAAAAGGTAAAAGTGTTGATGCTTGTTGGCCGAGTGGACACTCGGAAGATGCAGATGCTGGCCTGCTTGGCAACAATATGGCATTTGTCAGAGATTTCGTTGTTGGCTGCTGTATGCTGTACTTGGTCATTGCCAAAATTTGTGCGCCCCTCCGCCCGCGACGTTGCTGCTTTCGAAACCTGTCCCAACTGCATCGTGCTTGCATGGTTCGTCCCCATCACCAAACCGCCCCCCGCCTACCAGTGGTTGGCAACGGTTGGCAGCAGGATTGCGTCTTTCTTGTTTTCAAGTCAGTCAGAGAGTCGCAGCGGCAGAGTGGCGAGCGGGTCTTTGTTCACCTCGTCTCAACCAACGATCCATTTACATATATGCCAATGCAGCACGGCCCCCGATACATCCAGTTTGGAGCCTCGGCCCCTCTGTTCCGTGCTGAGATCTCGGGCCTCCATGTGTCTCGTGTTTGTGTGCATGCTCACGGTCAATTTCTTTTGCATTTTCAGTGTGAAACTCATGCGGTGCAGATCAGGTCGGATCAGCAGCAGACCAAGCCCACGTTCGTAGGAATTAACATGGAATCGGCACTGGATGTGCTCTCTCGAGCGGCCACCATGGTGCAAAATAACGCGAGCGGTGAGTGAACTGGTAGAAAGGCGTCCAGATGGACGGAGGGATTAGTTCGGTCATTAACCAATTCCATTTAAAAAGAGTCGGCCAATTATAAGATGTTAGTCCAACTTACATACAAGTTGTGTGGACCCGGAGGGCGGTGGGCGGAAGCGGGGTCATCTAACCTACGGACTAGTTACGTCTGCTTTATGACTTTCACCTTTGTACCTCTGACGAGGCAGAAAACTTGAAGACACCAAGCAGCGATCCCGTTGCTACTCGCCGGTTTGTGTCTTTTCAGATTGTAGTGGGTCACTTTAAGTACACATATGTATGTAGTCAGAACTGCCCTTTGGCAGGGAAATGCGAAAACGCTTGTGCATTGACGGATGGAATGCCCAGTGTGGGTCGCAGGACAGTATGCAATCCAATATGGTGACCACTGTTCGGACCATAAACTTTCAACGTTTCTGAGAAATGTTTATTTTTGAAAGAAACAAAAAACAACCAATCCGACAACAAAACATTCCAACAAAATGAGTTGCAGCGCATTCCGATTCCGATTTTCATAAATGTGTCAAACGCGGCATTTTCGACGGCAACCGAGCGACACAGAAATGCGAGCGTAAAACGTACAGGCATATGTATGGTATGTATGTATGTACATTCGTACATATTTACGGCATGAATTTTACGTCTGATTCTCTCGCCCGTAGTAGGATCACGGGTCGCGGGCGCGGACTTCTTATCAATAGACTGTCGCGGCGCTGTATCTGCCACTACGACTGACGAGCACGAATTCTCGACTCTCGCCCGCAAAACCAAGCAGACATGTGTCTGTGTGCGAGTGTTGCATATTTTTGCTCAGAGACATTGTATCTTTTACATTTTCAATTTGCATTCCCCGCGCACCGACACCCTCAGCCGGCATGCATACGGGAACAGTTCCATCAGCTCCAACCCGCCCCCAGCAGCAAACAATAGTACAGAGACCGTTGCTCGGCGGCGCGAACGCTTAACTGAAATTTATAAATTATGGATAAGCCGGCGAATATCGCTGGGCTTTGATCCCGCCCCAGTTTCTACGCATTTGCAGGGGCCACTGATAATGCCGGCTACACGGTCCTAGAAGGCTCCTCTGCCCCCACTCCCGCACTAATACGCATGCCAGTGGTGTAGCGCGGAATGGAATTCCGATAATAGCCCCCATTTAAGTTTGTTTCTGTTTATTTACCCATTGAGAAATGGCTTTATCAGCAATAATTCTGAATATTTGACAAATTCCTTTGCCCACATACATACATACATACATACATATATATATATATTTTATATATATATATATGTGCGCAGCTGTCAACACAGAGCACAATTTATGCGGCAGCCCCCACCCTCGGACACTGAAAGAGAAATGGCTTTGATGCCCGAAAAGCATTTAAAAAATGCGAGCGTTTCGCTAGCGGTTTGCGTGCTGTTTTTATCATTAGCAGAGAGGGGAGCTATTAAATTCGGCAAACCGTGATTGCCGTGATTGAAGAAATATTACTTTTGTCTGCTTTTGGGCCAATACTTCCTCAATTATGATGCAGCTTGCATTATTCAATATTCCAACATGGATGGTAGACAATTGTATTTGGAAGACGGAGAGGCGCCCATCGCTTCCACCCTAGGACTTAAGAGATGTTATACAATTTCCAAAAATTTGTCAAATTCCAGCATCCAGTTTCTTTTTTCATTGTTCGCAACATCAAATATTAATATTTATATATTACTTTAGAGCCACAGCCATATCCTGGGAACTTAGCGGATAATACGTCTTTCTCAATTTAAGACTTATCTGAATATCTGATAATATCAATGGAATATCTGATATCTGATAATCCTTGCGTTGATTGAATTGAAATTACATTGTTAGATATACACAAGTTGTATTGAAGATATCACTAAACCCCTATCGACTTGCTATTCAAGAATGGAATCATTAGATTTTGAAATCAGGTCGTTTCTCAGGCTATAGAATCTTCTGTATAGAGTCTCCAATGTGGTCGCTGTGACATTTGTACTTGACAAGTGAAATTTGAAAAGTTACATATTTAAACACTAGGAGACTAGTCCAGGAGAATAAAGTTGCCATTGTCAGATCCAGCTTAGAAACTTAATGTTCTCGCAGAGTAAAAAAGTAAGAACGCATTATTTTGCCATATGCCTTAATCTTTTAGTCACTCCAAGTTCCTGTGAGTTGTAACAGAGGCAGTGTTTTGCCAATGTTGTGATTGATTGGCGACAAACAAAAAAAAGAATTCGAAATAAAAATGACATTAACCACTGTATGATTAATGAATCGGTCATCTCCAAGGAGAAGGAAAAATTACAAGTCTGTGTTGTTCATAAATCATGCGTGCACAGATGCTCTGATCGGGCTGCTAATTTGGCCACCCTTTCATTGTTTGCCGAGGAGGCATCGCTAAGTGGCGCACCATCCTATAATTAATAAGCAAATACAATAGTTGCACAAATTGTGGCTGGCGGAGTGTGTGTTAGAGCCAAGCTGATCATTAGAGAAAAATTGCGGCAATTTCGAGCTCGGCCAGGCCCAGCAGGAGACCATCGAACGCAAGCGTTCGATAGATTCTGACTGGTACGGGGCTGTGGGACCATGGGCTGAGTCGACGGCGGTGGCTCATCGGGTAATTTACATGGACTTTCAATTCTCCGTTTTAGTCAGTGCCAACTTTGTGGCCCAGACACTCTCTTCCTTTTACTGGCGATAGCCTAACGGTGCGCATAATTGCCACAAATCTCGACCAGAGTAAAATCGAATAGGCAGAAAGCGCCGCAAACCTGTTTGGTTGGGAGCTGGTGCTAACTGGAACTGGGATATGATAGGATTGGATTTGATCGGGACGGAGTTGCGGTTGCGGAAGGGCACGAAGATGGGGACTGTGACTGCGGCTGCGACTGGGACTGGGACTGGTACTGTGGCCGAGATTGGGACAGAGCTTCGCCTTTCCTTTTACTGCAGCAGCTACTGCTAGCCACGCTGCGCGGCCTGCCATTAATTTATTGAAAATAAAATGTATCTATTTGGTGTAAGGTTTCGCTGTGGGACATTTTGGCGGCTCAGCAGAGGCAGAGTGCATGTTCCCAGAGATTCGAAATGCGCATCTGTGGCTCCTGTTGCGGCCAATATCTTGAGGCAAGTAGCGTCGGCCTGGCAAACAGACAGGAAGTCGGAAAACAAGCATAGGGCAGGCCACCCAGTATCGTCAGCCACCAAGTATCTGATAGTTTGATTAAAATTTCGACAAAACGTATTTATATTTTTTCTCACGCTTGATTTAGCACCGGATGATATGTTATAATGACAACTGTGTTTATGTTGTTAGTTTTATTTTTGCTATCGCTGCTGCCGATGGTGTTGTTGTGGTGTTTCAGTTGTTGTTCTCGGCAATCGAAAACCAGTTTCTCTTCGAATCCCGCGCACGCTCGAGTTTTATTTAAATTTTGAACTGGTTTGCCGCTGATTTGTGTTGCCTCCGCCGCGTATATATTATGTACCCACTAGATATATACATATATTAGATTGTTAGATTTCACAAACAGCCAGTCCAGTCACAGTCCCCCCCCCCCGTACCGGCTGGGTTCGGGGCTGCGGCTAAGATATAACATAATTTGTCTTGTTGAATCGACAAGTTCTGGAAATGGCCGGCCATCTCTCCCCATCTGTGTGTCATCATTCCAGCGATCTATTGTATAAAGTAGCTGATCTCCCATAAAGAATAAAGATCTTGCTGACTTCCGCACTGCCATTACTACGACCCAAATAATCCGGTGAGGGATCTCATGTTTCTGTGCCGATTTCCAAACCAAACAAATTTCAATTAGCAAAGCATTTTCCGGATTTCTGTTTCTATTCTCTTTTCTTCCGAGCTGAGTCCGAACCAAATCCGTGAAGCAATATGGAATTGCTGTTAAATTTGTCGTTCAGGGGATTCCAATCAAGGGGAAAGAATCTATTGTCTTATGAGGAGGGACTACAATAGTAAAAGCAATCAACAATTTAACCCCTTATTCATATTTTTGTTCTAGTTTTACTCGCTAATATCTCTAGTTTTTGGGTTGTAATCAGCAATCCTAAGGAATGGGTTTGCAGGGACTGGGGATTCAGTATGTCTCTGATCTCTTTAGTAATTGATTATCCAAAAAAAAGCACTAGGGTACAAGTAATTCGTCTCCCTTCAAAGCCAATTTACGTACTCGTTTCTTTCGTTTAGTGTTTTTTGCCATTCGATTGACCTCGTTGCGCATGCGTGCCCATGTTTCACGCTACACTAAAAATTTTCGCGCACAACAATGGCAACGGCTTGGACCCGAGTCGGGCAGGCCGGGCAGATGAGTAAGCGCCTCTGCCGTGCAGCCGATGTGCCTGCGCCCGTCCACTTCCCAGTCCGAAACCGTTTTCGGTTCGATTTCAATACTCTTCCTGAGTGTACCTTCATTTTGGGCCAAATCTAAAAGTTTCAAGGGGAAAGGTGGCTGGCTGAGCAACATGCTCAATCAAAAGCCTCAAATCCCAATGTACTTCCGAGCTATATGGGGAAAATAAGTGCAAAGACAGTACTGAAGAGCGTGTGGAAAGTGTACAAAGACTTCACCTTTCCGAAACGGTGCCGTTTCTTACTCGCTTGCTTTTTGTTTAGCTTTTACATGGCGGTGAGCTGTGCAACAAAAATTGCACACATTTGACATGGATTAGCAAACGACGATGGGGAAAGATGGAAAAATAAAAACACAAAAAGCATGCCAATATCGAGCGAGATCAACAGCTGAGCCCGCGCACGTCATGCCAGCCAATCCTAGGCGGCCATATGATCGTTGTCGACATGCCCCGGGCTGGAATCGACTCTATTCAGACGCGAACTCTCCTCTTTATGTTGCTTGTTGCTGCTGTTGCAGTTGCAGTAGCCGTTTACCGGATCGCTCAACAACAGTAGTTGTTGTACTCCAAATCGGACGTAAAGTTTCATGGGCCTGCTATTGAATTAAAAACAGGTTACCAGCATGTTGCTTTTCTGCTACTGCTATTGGTTTCTGTTTTTCATAGCCGGCACTCATAGGGTACGAAGGTATATTGTGTTTCTTTGAATGCAGAAGGAGATGGGTACAAGGATGATAATATTCAAAGATGATTATATTTCGGGATAATTATATTCTTTACAATTCCAATACCCAATGAAAATTCTTATACTATGCTCAAAAATATGGTTTATATTAATTACTCTAACTTAATTGTAAGTATATCTAAGTATATTTCTGATCTTCACAACTTTCTTTAGCCAGAAATCCTTAGAATAAGGCACCTAATGAGTACTTGGACAAACTGAAAATAACTTTCAAAGTATTTGGTTGGGATGAATCTTTGCTTCAGCTTTGTGACTTAAAACAGAGATATCAAAATACAAAACCTCCTTCACCTGTATGGGTCATATGTAAAGTTCAATTACACAGTCTTGTAAGCATATTAAGTGCGAAGGAACAGAACGAAACACTTCCCAGAAAACAATTAGAAATGCTTTCGTGCCCCACTCGTTTCCAGCTCAGCATCACACAGACTTGGCAAACTGATCGCTGGTCTGGTCTGGTTAGGATAGCTGGTATTGGATCAGGGTCATCCCATAAAATAGCTGTAGGTCGATGCATTCCCATAGTGGTTTTCGGATCGGTCATATTGATGTCATTTCTGCAAGCCCGCTGTGGCCCTCACACTTACGTACTGACGTGAATGGCAGGTCGTGTTGCAACGGCCTGAGTAAACATTATAATGAGCCCCGATGCAGTGACCGGGCCCATACAAAAAAGAGCGGAAAACAAACATAAAAGTGCGCCCACACTATGTTGGCCCAACCTATTCCAAGTCCCAGTTCCCAATTCGCAGTTCGCAGTTTCCGCACCAAGAGCCGAGCTCAAGCCCGCACGCCCGGACTGTGGCCAATTCGAATTGCTGCCATTTCGTTACCCTTTTGCCCAATTTTCCAAGCATCAATGGGCGCGCCGAGAAGGAGGGCGCGACCGCCACATCCTACAAAACAGGCCTGGACCAGCCGATCAGCCTCCACCCCTCCTCGTGGGCTTCGTCGGCCAGCTCTCAGTTGTACCTTTTCAATTACCAAATCACAAAGCGAGCGTAGATCTGAGGCCCGACGAGAACTACCGGAGAGAGGGCCCCAGAGCCAAAACGGAAATTGGTAGGAAAAGAGCCAAAACAAAAACATCTTGAGCCGCACTGTCTTGTGGGCCTGCTGGGACCCCAGGTCTCCACATCCACTGGAGACTTGCACTTCGGTCTCGGGTTCGGGTTCGGTAAGCTCTGACGACGGCGACTTCGGCAAGAGTCGGGAACCGAAGACCAAGCTTCGCCACTCGAAAGCCGAAAGACGAAAGCCAAAAGCCCCAAGCGAGCCCCAATCGCAATCTTACAGTCACCGTTCGCCGTCGATCAGTTCGAGTTTGTCCGTGGAAACCATCAGTCTGCCGAAGAACGCCGTGGTCGCTGCAGTTAGAGTCGTAGTTGCGCCGCCGTCGCTGCCACCAGAACGTGCCCCAAGTCCAGTGCGCGAGTTCGCCAATCCGTCAGTACGTCGCACCGCCGCTAGTACGTGTGTGTGCCGTGCCAGTGTATGTGAGCTGTGCCTTGCGGCAAACGGCAACCCTGTCACAGTCGCAGTCGCAGTCCCAGTCACAGTCGTCGGTCTTCGAAAGCGAAAACTGTCGCTCAAATTGAGCCAGCGATTTGTCGTTTTCTATGCAAATCATTACTCACATTGCGCGAAAGAGAGCGTAGTATTTGTATTTCGCTAAATGTCGACACGCGGCTCACGTTGCCGTTGCAGAGCAGCAGAGCTGAGCAGAAACAGAAACAGAAACCGAATCAGCGGCACCAGCTACAATAACAATAATAATAGGAGCAGTAGCAACAATAGGAGCAACAGAAACAGAGACTAGCGAGAGTCTGTAACCCGAGTCGCCTTGCACGGCAGAGGAGGAGCAAAATTCAGAAAAGCGCAGAAAAACAGAGAAACAGCCAGCAGATTGTATCTGTATCTGTATCTGTATGTATAGTCGTAGTCGGCTTGCGGCTCGTTTAGTGTGCGCACATTTGTGTATGTGTAGCTCGGGCCGCGTCTGCGACAAAGCGAAAAAGTAATAACCATCTAAAGGGAAAGAAAACAAATACAAAAAGTCTGCAACTCCCCCGCACCGCACCGTTCCGTCCCGATCATTCAGAGCTCTGATAAATAAGCTCCCGGAAAGTGGAGAGGTAAGAAGATAGTGTCCAGTGCCTTTCCGGCGAGGTTCGACCACAAACAGCTGAGTAGGCTTCGACGAGAGCGATGTGAAAGGATCTCCGCCTGACCGCTGATCGAGAGTCTGCAATCGCTCTGCCAATTAGGAATCGGGTCACACCAGGCAGCCATGGAATACCTTTGCATACTAAACGCCTTCGAGCAGAACTACTACAACCGCATCAAGGAAATCGAGCGCTTGGCGGCGGCAGCAGCATCCGCCTCCTCCTCGTCCTCATCGTCCGCCTCGTCAGGCTCCTCCACCGTCTCTACCTCGGCCGCATCCTGCTCCAGTGGTCCGTCCACATCGTCAGCCGCCTCGTCCACGGCCAGTTCGCCCACCTCGACGGCGAGGGAAATGGCCCAGGCCGCAGCTGCCCTGGCGGCCACTCATAGGCTCGCCGCTTACAAGGGTCATGGACAGGCGCCGCCGAGCATGTTCTTCCACGAGCAACAGCACCACCAACGCCAGCAGCACCAGCCGTCTTTTCCACTCCACTCAGTGTCCCTTCACCAGCCGCAGCATCTGCAGCCGACCGCCGATCCCAACTCCTCCAACAGCCTGCTCTGGCAGCCCTGGCGCGATCTCCAGCAGGCGGCTGCAATGCATCACCAGCTCTACAGGCAGCAACAACAGCAGCAGTCGCACAAAGGTTGGTTCCCCGGGGCTTTCAAAGGGATCTTAGCGTCAAAGTCCGCATCCTGACTATGAGCATGATGGTTAGCGGGCTGCGACTTCTCCATGCATAGTTTGAATGGTGCTATTGGGAATTGTATACTATAATGGATTATGTGGGGATTAGGATTATGAGGGAAAGCTCTATGATAGAAAACCATCTTTTTGGAATCGCCCTTTTAAACCTGCAATGAATTATATTTTTTAATGTTTTTTTTTTATAAATTTATAGGTTAAAATATATATAAATTATATCTGAAAAGAAATATTTATTTTGTGCCGAGTAAGGAAAGTTTTTGACGATTTATTATAAGAACAATATAATAGCCGATCGTAACTCCTTAGGAAGGATTTCCTTTTTTTTCGCATATCTTACTTCCCAAACTAGATGTGTCTGGATTAGTTGCGAATATCTAAAATGTAATCTATTGGCTAAGGAGTTATATAATGTGCTTTTTCGATTCTGTCTGATAATCTGTCGCTCTTGCGGCTTCTCTTTAGCACCAAGCTTAGTGGGTACCTTGGAACCTTCAATTTGGAACTGGTCCTCTAGCGGAGATGTAGTTGAGTTGTCTGTGGAAAGATGGCTGCTAGGAGCACCTGATGTTCACGTGAAGTAGGTGGCTCGTTTTCAGCTCAAACTCACCCAGTTTGGTGAATCGGAGAACGTGTCGTTCCTACTCGACCATCCACAGCACCCACTCCCTCAATGAATGGGTTCGGGTATCGGCAGAAACATGCTACGATTGCGACTGTGTTATCTTGGCCGAGTCCACAGGGCAGGCTAGGACGTGACAGTGGCGATCACTGGTTGGCTTCGCCCGCTGGGTGGGAGCGGCAGGGACGCATCGACAGTCAAATCTTTGACTCCACTCGGGTAGTGCCAGCTGGAAAATTGGTAATGAAACTGTCAATAACTGTGAAACTCCACACCGGCTTCGCCGCCTTCGATTGGGCTCGATTGGCACACACGCCCGCAGCGGGTTCTCGCCCCTCCCCACCCCCCCTGTGTTTATTGGCGACATTGCACAAATCACACAAATGCTTTCAATTACATGGCGACGCCAGCCAAACACAAAAACCCAGTGAAAGAAATAAGCAAAAAATAAGCGCCTGTTTAAACATTAAACCTCCATAAAAACTGGATGATGAGGTGCATCAGGCGGGCACGGGGCACAAGTACGGGCAGTGGGCAGGGGCTTCTGTGCTGTGCTGTGCTGTGCTGCTTGACTCGGCTCAGTTTTATTTTGCTTTTGTTAATTTGTTGACATATTAAAACCAGATTCGCAATCAACTCGGGCAGCGGGTAATGTGGTGTTCGGCAGTGACTGGCTAGCGGAAAGCTCACCGGGGCGGGGGGATCGGAAATCGGGGAGTCGTGGAGTCGGAGAGTCGGAGAGTTGGGACGGGAGTGGGTTGGGGGAGACCTGTGGTTACGGGCATGACTCATGAGCCGGCGCGAAAAGTAATATAAATAATGAAAAACGCCTGCGAAGACGGCGGCGACGACGATGGAAAAATAAATATGTATCCAAAGCTACAAAACAGAAACAAGCAGACAGCCAGACAAGCGCAACATGAACTACAACGACAACACAAATCAGAGCAGCAACTTGTTTGCATAGGCACTGTGGCACCAATTGCGCCTTGTTATACCCGGCACTTGGGGAGTACTACGATTTTGCATTTCATTGGCGAAACTCATTTCCAGCCCCATCTTAGAACAAAACGCTTCCTTCTTTTTCCTCCATTTCTCATCATAGTTTGGCTCTGCTCCTTTGACCATTACGTTGGGTTGGGATTATGATGCACAACTTCCCAATGGCGGAGATGGATAGCTACCAGGGAGCTACATATTAATCTTCCCTAACACAGAGCAAAATGTTTATGTAATTTTAAGTAAAAAGTATTTAATAATCCAACTATCCATCTAGGGGCAAATAAAAGGAAAATATAGGAATGGGTGGATTTCTTGCTTTTCTAAGAAAGATGTAAACTCAACAATTATGGATTTTTAGTTAATATAATAATAAATTTGGAGTTTGGACTATTGTTTTGTTAATCTAATAAAAAAAATGAATATTTTGAGAGAAGAGAACTCAAATTCATTGTAATTTTGTATTAATTCCGATTTCCTATTGAACTGATTAAAATAAAATCCGGAAACCACCTTCCTCTTCCAATGGAAAGGCAATATT
Organism: Drosophila atripex; assembly: GCA_035045925.1. Taxonomy (NCBI): domain Eukaryota; kingdom Metazoa; phylum Arthropoda; class Insecta; order Diptera; family Drosophilidae; genus Drosophila; species Drosophila atripex. The sequence goes on from JAWNOP010000032.1 coordinate 871,758, forward strand.
GTCGAATGATCTTAGATGCATTTTACCCTAAAATATAGATTTTGTCCCCAATTAGTTGAGGAAAAATGACTTAGTCAGCTGCGGCACAGGCAGATGATATGAACAAGGCCAAGATGATGCTGCGGCGGAAGGTGCGAAAGGGAGGAACCAGAGAACCAAAGCGCAGAAAGAGTGGGAGCCTTAAAAGAAAGCTTCACCGGGCCTGTCGATGGACAGCTTGTTGTTGTTGTTTCTGGATTGTCGATCGCCGATCCCCCAACCGACCGACCGACGGCCCATGGCCGATGGCCGACGACCGGAAATGTGCAATAAAATTTGAATGTTTCTTTATTATTATCATCATCCCCATCATCATCCGCCGCTGCAGCAGAAGCAGGAGCAGCAGCCCAGCAGCTTAAGTCCAAGCCCCACTGGCTGCCACCGAGTTTTGCCGTTGTTAGTATTATGCTAAGGCCTGCCACTCTTCCCCACTCCCTGCCCCATAGACCAGTGTCGCTTTATCTGCCCATTCTCCTCGGTGTCTCCTTCCTTTTTTTTTTTGGCGTCACTGCGGACCCCTCTCGTGACGCAGGCGCAGAAATAATAAATAACAGCCTAGCAGTGACGTTGCCAAAAACAGGACAACGCCCTCCGCCTCCTCTGACGTCTTCCGCCTTCATCTTCCGTCTTCCCTTCCCCATCCAGTCATCCTTCTTCGCGGGCTCCTTCTGCTCCACCAACGCCTGCAGAGCATCTCCATTTCCGTTGCATCCGCCAGCGCCACCGCCACCGCCTCCATCCTTTTATCCACTCCATTCGTTCATTCATATGTTGCTCGTTGGACCAGGCTCTGCCTAAAATGTGAAGAAGTCGTCCGACTGGTTTTCCCCTTCGATTTTGGCCAATGCGGAGTAGAAACCGGGATCTGCGTTCTGGGGCCTGGCCTGCTCCATTGGACCTCCACCTTCTTCCCCGGCCGCGGTTCCTCTAGATTGTTTCCTCTCTGTCGATCTACACTGAACCACTCGGTCCTCAGCTCCTGGTCCCCGGCTCTCATGGGGAATATTCCCGACCCGACTGCAAACGAGTCCCACGCAGCCGGCCAACGCCAGTCGGTTGGTGCTTCCCACGCCGGCGCGGCACTGCCATGCGGTTTCGCTCAGTGTACGCCAGTAGACTGGGCCAGGCCCAGGCACACTCACCAAACGAGTTTTCTTTAACCAACTTTGTGATTTTGAGTTTTGATTGTGTGCTTTCTGTTGTTATTATTGTATTTCTTTGCTCGAGTCTGTGGCCGTGTGTGTGTGTGTGTGGTGTTTTTGCTGGTGACGGCGACGTCTTCTCGTGCATAATTTCTGTGCTGGCTGTGCACCTCCTAACTGCTCCACCCCTTTCCCCGTCGGCCAACTTCGGAGCTTTTAGAAGAAGTTCATTCAAAAAACCGAAAGACTTAGGAAACAAACTTGAGTGGGGGGGTGGGGGGGCTCAATGGAGCCCGGTGGCAGGGGAAGGGGCGGACAAGAAGCAAGGGGCCAGGCATGGAGACAGGCTTCCGGCGGGAGGATAAGGGGAAGGTACGTTTGTAGAGTTCGCCTCGCCTTAGTTCGCCTCGCCATGTGATTCATTACGCCCACACGTCGACGACGACCGACCGCATAATCGAAACCCCAAGACGACGACACGTAAACCCAGCGAGTAGTGCTCGGTGCCAGCTTGGGATTGGGACCTGAGAGCAGAGACCAGAGACCAAACCCCGGCCGACCACAAAAGCCAAACCTAATTTATGGTCTTTAATTGAAATGCGATTTCAGCATTATATCATATTGTCTATTGCTGGCTGGCCAAAAAGATGGCCAAACGAGTTCTATAGATATCGTCTTCTGACTCCCCGCCCCGTCTACTTTTCCTCTTTCCAGAGATGCGCGTTACGTCCAAGGAGCTGCCAACCACCAAGTGGCGTCGAGAGCGTCGCCAGCGAGCTGCCGAGTACCAAGTCCACGATGGCGGCAGCGGCGATCGGGAACGGGAAAGAGAGAGGGATCGCGACATGGACAGCCCCATTGACATGTCTGTGTCGTCGGGATCTCTGAAGCTCCACCAGCAGCAGCTGCGAGCTTCGCCACCACCGCCGTACCGCGAGCCTCTTCCGGGCACTCTATACACGGCAAACAGCCGGCCAAGCGTCATCACCCAGGCGCCCCCCAAGCGGGACCCACTGGAAGCAGCTCACTCCTCTGGTAAGAATTAAAGAACTAATCCCAACTCACAATCGATGCACTTATGTCATCTTTCCTTGCAGACGTGGCGATTTGCGATATTGACGAGCACTTCCGGCGCTCGCTGGGCGAGAACTACGCCGCGCTCTTCTCCAAGAAGTCGCCAACGCCTACGCCCACACCCACGCCGTCTCCCAGTGGCAGTTCCAAACAGCAGGTTTCGCCCCTAGGGTACGGAACCGTACTGATGGCCAGCCCAACATCAACAGTAGTAGCAGCGGCAACTACCTCGCATCCCTTCCACCAGCTGGGCCCCACGCCGCCTAAGGCTGTTCTGCCTATGATAAACTCGCCGCCCTTGCAGCGCTCAACCACGGAGTCACCGCAGCCGGAGCTACCGCCTCCACAAGAGGAGCCACTACCGCTTTCATTGACCTTGAATCGCTCTCAAACACCACCGTCGCCCCCACCTTCGGCAACGGGAATTGGAGTTGTGATGGGAGTGGTACCCGGGCCTGTAGGACCTGGAACAGCAGGCGCAACATCCTCAGGTCAGATACTGGAATCTGTAGTGGGCTTAAAGCGTATCCTGGACACGCCGCATCACACGCCACCGAGATACAGTACTCCGCCACCGCCAGCATACGGCGCTCACAACGGGACAGGTGGTCCTGTTGTTACGCCAACTCCAATTCCGACCCCCACTCCCACACCAACGCCGAACCAGACTGCCGCCCCCAGCGTCACGCCCACAATGCCGGCGATCATTCGCGTAAAGGCTGAAACGGGATTGGCAGCAGCCGCCGCTTCCTCGGCCCAGACGCCACCCGCCTCGCCCACCTCGTCCTCGAACATTTCGATATTCACCAAGACTGAAGCCTCAGTTGACGACCACTTCGCCAAGGCGCTGGGGGACACCTGGAAGAAGCTCCAGAGCGGTCACAAAGAATAATATCACCGGTAGCAGGAAACCCATCCCACACTGATCCAGATCCTCATCCTGATCCCGTACCCCGTGGAGGTGCTGATCACGATTCAACTCAAGAGCTGTTCTTATTATAAATATTTCAAACTATACAATTAACGTTTAAAGATCTCATGCTGATGTGAACGGAAGTTCTTTAACTGCGAGTGTATTACAAGTTTCATATATAATGATTTTACTGATTATTAACGGATGATACGGATATATGATATATGGATATATGTTTATGGCAAATTGTATACGTACAAGTGACATTTTTATATTCTTAATTACTAGATTGTAGAGATTAATCCTTAAAAACATACCTATTAAAAATAAGGGAAAAGTTTTAAAATAATGTGTTTTATTACTCATATTCTATACAAGATGTTAGTTTGTTTATTTAAAATATTATCAGTATATCAGGGCGAAAAACTGAGAAAAATTCACAAAAATTACAGATTTTTGAAATATGCCGATGGAGCAGAATTTCTTAACAGAGGGTTAACAGTAGCTAGTGCACCTAACAGCACACTGTGTGCATGGCCCGTGTGCACACACCTTAGGTTGTAGTTGGCATTCACAGCGAACGATAACGATTGTTGTCATTCGCACGGCACGAATCGTACAGTACATTTACATTGCAAAAAGCCTGAAACAAAGTTTTAAACCAAACTGACCTAAAACAAACCATTGCCAGTCCAAGAGTTACCTTAAAACAAGCATTGCTATCCTGCATGTGGACTGTGTGAACTTGTGGAGTTTCTATTTCTAACAACGCCAGAACGAGAAATAGTCAACGGCAGAGGGGCAGGGGAAAATGTCACTCAGAGCAGCGGAGGCAGTGTAAAAAAAGTGAGGAACACACTTTCGTCGGGCGCTCCGAAGACGCAACCACAGCCAGGGCCACAAGCGCCTCCACCGATCCTGCTGGGAGGTGCTCTCCTGGAATGGGGCACGGCCAGGTGAGTGTTAACGGGTCGTGGTCGGGCGCGGACAGCGAGCGAAAGTAAGATACGACCGTGGTTCTGCGTCTGCAGTTGTAATTCACAGGGCAGACACCTGCGAGCGCAATGCAAACCAAGCCGATCCTGGTAGGACCTGCGAACAAACTCAGTTTTCAACGCTGGCTTGGATGTCGTCGGTAATTGGGTGCACCTCATTTGGGACCCCCCTCGCATTTCTTTGCCACAATGCAAAGCCTGGACTCCTCATGCCAAGAAGCCGACGTAAGATTATGTTTTTCACCTGCAAACCTAAATCACTATTTATAATGGCCTTGTTACCTTGTAGTTTATCATAAATGACACGCTCAAGAAGCTAAAGGGTTCCAGCGGCGCGGACCATGCCTCGGGACTAGCGCATGCTGTGGTACACACTCACGGCGTGAGTGTCCACCAACCGTCATTCGTCCAGTACCAGGCGACATCCTCCCCCTCCAGTCACCAGCTGCAGGCGCAGCAGACGCAATCCTACCACCAGATCCACTCGACGCTTCAGCACCAGCAGCAGCAGCAGCAGCAGTCGTCCCCGGTTACGGTCAGCTTTCCAACAAGCAGCAAATCATACCTGGAGAGTAGCCTGCTGCAGGCTATACCCCAGATACCCGCCCAGCCACCCATCTGCATCTTCGATGACGAAGAATCCCCCACCGAGGGGCCAGGAGGCTCACTCAGCGGCTCGCTGGCCATACTCACTGAACCCACGTCAGCCACGCCTACTGGCCTTCCGACAGCGATCGCCCCGTCGCCCTCGTCGTGCTCGTCAACAACTACGACGCTATCGAATTTTAATTCGATCACGTCGCCTTCCCCGGTGGTGCCCGACCTACTTCTGTCCACTCCTCCGGGCGTAAATTCTAGCCTCAGCAACAGCACGGTGGTTCTGGGGACGTCGGCGGCTTCAGTGCCCAGTAAAAAATCGGAGAAGCGACCTTCGTCCTCTAATTCAACCGGAGTGAGTCATCACTTACACCACCATCATCACCACCAGTCCCAGAACCACCATGTTCTGGCCTCGCCAACTTCGTCGCCAAACAAGCGGCAGAAGTCGAGTAGCAGCAGCAAGGACAGCTCTTCTAGTCGTAGCTCAGCTTTGCCCCCATCCGCCTCAGCAGCCCTGGCCACCTCGTCGACGCAATCAGTACGCGCAGGCGCCGCCAGCTCAAACCTTCATTCTTTGGCGAAGACCCCCGGTTCGTCGAGCAACACCAAATTCTTTAATTTGCACGAAAAGATTCGGGACCTGTACCTACAGCTTATGAGCAATGACCTAAACAATTTTGCCGAAACAGGGGTAAGCTGTAACCGAAACCAAACATTTTTGGCTTATGTGTCCTAATGGGTTTTTTTTTATTTAAAATTAGTTGAAGCAGCGCACACGATCATTTACCCTGGAGCGGCTAGTCGAACGTGAGAAGCTCAATACGATCGTGGTGAATCTTTACCCCGGCAACAAAGGATACTCACTAGCCATGCATTACGATGAGCACTTGGTGCTGAACCCTGTAACAAACGAATGGACTGCCACTCCAAGGGACGAATCCTTCTTCGACGGCATCGGACCCGGGGCAATCGGATCAGCTGGGGGCCATCGAAGTCGCGCTAAGCTGGCGGCCGTCGACGAGAGCCTGTCCAAAGTGGAACCCGCGCAAGCAAAGCATGATTTTGGTCTTGTGGAAGTCCTCCGATGGCCCTATGAAAATGATCTGCTTCTGCAGTGCATCGATCGCGAAATGCTGCCGGAGTTTTTAATGGACCTTCTCTGCGCGGAGACTGTCAGTCTGTCGGACGGAAATGAAGGGACGCGGGTGTACGCAAAACCGAATGTTTTCTACGCAGGCTGCGTCATTGTTCAGATCCGGGATTTCCGTCAGACATTTGCCACCTCTACGAATATCTGTGATATGAAGCACATCTTGCTGAGGCCCACGAACGCCACCCTCTTCGCGGAAGTGCAGCAAATGGGCAGTCAGCTACAGGCGGACGAAAAGCTGGCTTTAGAGAGCCAACTGGTGTTGGCCACGGCTGAGCCGCTTTGCCTAGAGCCGGATCCTAATATTGGTAGGCAGGCTATTAACGCTCAGCATCAGAGACAGCTGTTCAACTCGCATGAGCTGCGGCGCCGAATGAAGAAGTTCACCCAGACTGCTATTAACCGGAAACGCAAGCTGGACCAGTTCACGCACCACCACGGGTTGGAGCTGTGCGACTACTTGGCGCGTCTGCGGCAAAGGCCACGCACAGGTAGCAGCAGTGGTGGCGGTAATGTCACTCCGGCCACGGCACCCACCAACAATCCGCTGGTGGGAGCTATGCTCTCCTCGTTCACCTCAAAGGTTCCCCGGCGTCCACATGAAGTTATTCGGCCCATATTTCCGCCCAGTCTGGAATATCCTGCGAATTTGAAGGTCCCAGAGCACGTGATCAGCGTTGAAAAATACGCCAAGACCTTTGAGCCCCTTAATGAGTTCAGCGAGGGCAGCAAGGACGGGTGCCAACCCAGCAGTCGCCACAACTTCCAGCCGCAGCTGGTCGAGGAGTACGTTTTGGAGACAGAACGCGAAGCCAGCGAAGGTCGACGGGCGCTGTACCACATAAAACTGTCTATATTCCAGCGTCCGTCCGATGCAGAGTACCTTGGGGAGCTTTACGTGGACCGGGACTTCAAGGAGGGGGAGCGAAACGGCGAATCGTGTCGCTTTGCGTTGGGCACACGGGTGCACGCCAATAGGTACATTCAACAGTTCCGCGAGATCTTCACGGAGGAGGGGCGCAAGGCTGTTAAGATCACGCATTTAATACCCGGACATGTGCCAATCGTTACCCACACGGGCTTAACAAGTGAGCAGCGAATTCTCTTGCAGCAACAACAGCAGCAGCAGCAGCAGCAACAACAACAGCAGCAGCAACAACACCAACAACAACAACAACAACAGCAGCAGCAGCAGCAACAGCTGCAGCAACAACAACAACAGCCACAAGCCCAATCGCAACTGTCCGCTACAGTGCACCATGTAGCAATGCCTCGGCAACAAACCACGCAAAAGACACTTAACTTGGCGGACAGCAATGTTATTGGTGGTTCGCAAAGCTTTCGGCCACAACAGCAACTCCACGCCAACAGCATGTTGCCACCACAGTCGCCTGCCCCTCAAGAACCCATTGCAATCAGGTAATTATTCAATGAACATTCGTCCAAAGTTTGCCAAAAACTATTGGCCATTTGAAGTTCTCCGACAAATCGATCTGGTAGAGAACAATACGGTCTGAAGAAAACATTTAAAAGAGTTTTTGCTCAAAGACTGTTCCGCCCAGTGCAAAACGCCGAATTCCAAACCCTGAAAATTTGAAGTCAGAGAAGCATCTTTATAAGCGATAAATATAAATTGTTACATCCGGTACCCAAAGAGTAAAAAGGTGTATTGTATTCGTGTAAATGCAGTTGTCATTAAGGGGTTATATACAGTTAGGAGGCCGAAAAAATTTTTTTTTCAAAAATTTGTTTTTAGCAAATTATTTAGTTTATTGATTTCATACTTAGCATGTATAATAATTCAACCTTAAACTATTTTTTCACATTTTTTATTGGAAAATATTGTTAACGGGAACGTGGCAATAGCCAATTTTGCAGAGGTCTACAAAAAGAGGCCTCTTGCGGTGAGCATGATATCTCTGGACAGGATCATCTGAGATGCAAAAACCAAAAATAAAATTTAATTAAATAGTTGAATAATCTATAAATTATTCGAAGGAATTAGAAAAAAAAATTTAACAACATGCCGGTTACTCAAAGTTAATATTCGATTTTCGAGCAAAAATTCGGTTATTTTGTTGCTTAAAAAATATAATAGAAATCGATTAATTTATGAAAAATATAATTTAGAAGCTAATGTAAAAATTTCACACCGATCGTTTTTGAGAAATCTTGCTCACCGACTTCGAAAGCACTTCGAAAACCGTTTCGAGAAAAACTCGTTTAAAGTTTTGAATGTAGGTAATTTTTTTGTTTTAAACTTACGCTGAGTCGAAAATATTCGACGGACCGACTTGAAATGTGTGTATACTCAGATATATACAAATTTAAAAAATGCCAAAAAAATAATAAAAATTATATAACCCCTTAAGAGAGTATGTATTTAAAAGTATCTTATTAAACTTGTAATGGATACTAATTTTTTCTGTTGCCTTAACAAAATGAGTCGAACCGAAAAAGATGAAAAATCTAAAAAGTGTTCCGGCCAGAGTTTATTTGCAATATCATTTCACAAAACAATGGCATAAAACAAATGATATTTCGCCCATAAAGTAGTTTTATAGCTTTAATATTTTTGGTCCAACTACCCAATGTTCCAGCGTTGAATTCCAAATCCAATTGTGATATAAAATATTAATAAACTCCACTTTAATCTTCAGAAAACAAAGTCAGCACCAAGCGCCAAATTATACGGTGGAGGCGCCGCAGCAACCAACAACTCATATAGTGCAACAGCAGCAGCCGCAGCAGCATATACAACTGCAACAATTGGCGACGGGGGAGCCGGTGACCCTGAGCAATGGTTCCTTGGTTCTGGTACAGCAACAGCAGACCCAGCAGCAGTCGCAGCAGTTGGCCCAAGCACTACAGAACTCTGGTATAACCATTCAACCCGCCACTATACAGCAGCAGCAGGTGAAGGGCACCTCGTTGATGGGTTCCAATTCCGCATTGCGTGCCCAGCTGAACTCCAATGTGCCAATCCTGGTAAGGTTGAGATCTTCCAAGTGCAAGTCATATGTTATGGTTGTGCTTTTTTTGTCACAGCAATCGCACCTTAAAGTTCAACAGCAGCAACTTATACAGAAGCAACACCAGCAGCAACAGCAACAGACAACTGCCACTAACAACAACAATAACACCCTGAACAACCATACGGCCATGCACCCGAATCCTGCAATCAATGCCATAGTCAACAGCATTATGAACTCTGCCAACCAATACCAACAACAACAGCAGCAACAACAACAGCAGCAGCATCAAGATCTTTGTAAGTATTATTGTAAGACACGCACTCGAAGCTGGGAATGGCCTGTTACTTAAATCGATTTCCTCCCCAGCTGGCAATATGGTGAACAGCAACTCAGTGGTAGCCGCCGGTGGTATCAGCAATAACAACGGAAGCTCCAACACCACGACCCTGAAGAACTCCAACAACGCATCTATTCTAAACCTGCTTAACAGCGCACCGGCTGCCATGACGAGTACTCCTGTGGCCAGTGGAACGTTTACCACGTCCACAGGCCAGCAACAGCCACAGACGTTGACTTTGGTGCAACATCAGCAGCAGACTACTCCCGCGACCGCCGACGCTGCCACAGCCACATATCTCCAAACCCCCCGTGGCACCCCCGCGTTACGGAAGCAGCAGTCTAGCGAGGTGCTGCAGAACCTGCTAAACGCTAACCGTAAGATTGTCGGGGGAGGCGGTACGACGACAACTTTTCGGACAAATTCCTCTGGGAATCTAATAGCCGTCAACCTCAACCAGGCACCTCAAGGACACCACCAGTCTTCAACGGACGGAGGCCAAACTGTTCGAGTGTCCATGTCGGCGCTGGCTTCGCAGCTAGCTTCACCACCAGCAGTGATGACCAATCCCACTACCAGCTACACAGTGATCTCTTCAGGAAACAGCGCAGCGGCAGCTGCCGCCTGGATCCAAAGTCCTACGGGGCCGGTGCAGCAGCGTATCCTTAGCTCATTGAGGCGGGATAGCACAACGGCGCCACCCAACGCCATTGTGGTGGGCATGGCAGCACCCTCGCCGGGCAGCGACTCCAACGCTTCGAACGCCAGCGGATTTGCGGTACCCAACAATTTGGCGTCCACTTCATCTAGTGGTGGGGGTGGGACCTTGTCCGCGTTACTTACCAACGCCGCCACCCCATCGCCCTCCGGATCTGATCACTCTCAATCGTCGCAGACGCACCAGAACCAAGCGCTGCTAGAGCGGCTCAGTAACGTTACCTCTAACGTATCCGCAGTAGCTATGCCACACATGTCGCCGCAGCAGCCGCAGGCACAGCAACAGTTCATTACTAAGACAATTGTCCACTCTCCCGCCACCTCTTCCATACACTCGCCAATGTCTAGTCCGCATCCACAACCGTCTGCTTCACCTCAGCAGCATCAGCAGCAACAACAGCAGCCACAGACCACCGCCACCCTAAACCTGCAAGGCATAAACCTCTCGCAACTGCAGGGCGCTATTACTAACTTCGCTGGCCTACAAAACGTCCAAGTGCAAATCCCCGGTTTCAACCAACCTATTTCACTGCAATTCTCCGGAAACAGTCTGCAGCAACAGACTGCCGGTAACACGACATCCGGAGCGGGCTCAGTGCAGGGGCAGCAGCGAAGCGTCCTGGTCTCCGTGCCAGTTTCCAGCCAGCAGCAACAACTGCCACACACAATAACGCTGCAAACGCAGTCGGGAACCCACCAGCAGCAGCACCAACAGCAGCATCAGCAGGTCCAGCAGCAACACGCGCCAGCAACGGGCACCATTGTTAGCTTGCCCTCGTCTGTGGCGGGCACCCAGACGGTTGTCATAACAAATAATGCAGCCGGAGGAGCAGTCACTGGTGGAGGCGGCACAGGGGGCAACGCGAGCAGCGGTGCTGGCGGAGGAGGAGCCGGAAATACGACAGCCATGCTGACTCTACCCATTGGTAAGTGCATCGAGAATGAGATACCTTCTAGGCAGTGGGCATCGGTGAGGATGGGTCGGCAAACTTGCAAACCGCCAAACCGCCGGCCGAAGATATATACTTGTATATTTTATTCTGACTGTGGACGCGGTTACTCGTTGCAATTTATTTACACTTGTTAATATTATTTATACGTAACTCTTTTCCTTTGATTGAACATGCTTAATTTTGTTCTCTTCTGTTTCTGTTTCGTTTCTCGTTTACAACAAAAACATACAACACAAACCCGTTAACAACTCGTTTTGATCCCTCATGCAACTAAACCAAACCAAACCGATCCGTTATATGTGTCTTTTGTGATCTAATCCATAATGCCACCAGTTTGAGATTTGAGAGTCCATTATCTGTAACCACAACCACATTTACATACATACATATATCAATTCGTTCAAGTTGGCGGCTTCCCTGACCTCCGACATGTTTCATTGCAACCTAAACAATCCAAAATCTCCCCGCACACCCACGTTCTGCTCTCTTTCTGCTTGCAGCTCAAATTGTCGGTGCCGGTGTACAGAAACTAAATCCCCAAACAATACGTGCCTCAAGTGTTGGTGGTGGTGTAGGTGTGGGCCAGCAGCAGGCGCTGCAGCAACAACAGTCTGTTCAGGTCCAGGCTCAAGCTGGCGGCGGCAGCACGGCGGCCATCCAGTTGGTCGGCACTATCCAGCCCCGGGCCCGCAACGTCCAGGTGGTGGGTGCAAAGCAATTGGCCACCAGTAGGCAACTCATCACTGCTCAGCGACAAATTGGAGGTTCCACGTTGAAAATAGCTACAACTCCTGTGAATGGTAAGCTGCTCCGCCCCCATATGTACTGCTTGTACACATAATGTCAACATAATCTATTCATCTTTTTAGCCGCCAATGTCGTCACCAGCAGTGCCACCGCGCCCATTGTGATGTCTACTCAAAAGCTTCAACTAAAGACTGTTAAAGCGCCTGTCCAGCCGCAGCAGTTGCAGCAACAACACCGAATACTCAACCAGCAGTGCACCGCCACGGTTTCGTCACAGACACTGCCGAGTACGAGTTCCAGCGCGGTTCAGGTGCAGGTGCCGCAGCAGCCACAAGTGCAGCATATTCAGATCGCAGGACGGGCCACTACCACGTCGGGGACCATTAGCCAGCGGACCCTGACGGCTTTGGCGGCAGCCAAGCAGCAGCAGCAACAGGCTGCAGTCAATCGAAGGCGCTCCACCACTGACATGACGAAGTAAAGACGACAAGGATATAAACAATATATATTGTGGGGACGGGACGAAGCGTAATCGAAAAGAAGGCTTCACGTTGTGGTTTTGCTGATATTATAGTTTATGGCTACTTCCTAACTGTCATACTGTCGTAAATAGTAGATACCCGTATACCTAAACTTGTTTTGATGTGTATTCGTAAGTGTAATTGCACTGGCAACCGAGCTAGGATCTGGAGTTGGCCTAGCTGCAAACCTGCCGACTGCGCTCTAGACAAAAACGAACTAGGTGTAGAACTCTTAAAAATATTTATTTAGTTGTACATACACACAAAAATATATATATATAATTATATATATCATAGCCATTCAAACTACATAAATTATACCTAACAACTTGGCTCCCAACTCGCTCCCGATTCGTTAATCCCTAAGACTAGTTCGATAAGTGTGCTAATTTTAAGCTGTACTGAAGGAGAGTCACAGAAAACAAAAACAAAGCAATAAGATGATGAAAAAAAATTATATTTAAATTAATTCGGAGTATGATTACGTTTAGGAAATTTGAACCGTTATAAGGGTTAATTTTAGTAATTAAAATTATGCATATATTGTACTATTTATATTATTATTGCTAAATATTTAATCGATTGCTTAGCCTAAGTTCCCAAACGAAAGCAACATTTTAGTTTTTAATGTACAATCGTAGCCTCAACCAATTTAGTACTTCCAATTGCAAAAATATTAAAACGAAAAGCAAAAGAAAGAATACAAAAGTCAACATCTATTTAATCAATTTATTTGTAATAGCGCAATGTACAATAAAAGTAGAGTCAAGAGCAGTCGAAGTTGCGGAGGCGTTGACAGGAAGGGCTGAGAAATGTGTACAAATTAACGCTTTGACTAAACGATTTGTTTTTATACTACGCCAGTTTTTTTAAATGAAATTATTTAAGAAACGAATTTTATTATGTTACATCTTGCTGTAACTGTTTAGCATGGATTTGTTCTTCGCAAAACAAAAATAAAAAGTAACCTCACCAATACCCGTATCCCTACCGTTCACTGCTGATCCAAGCATAATTTACTCAATGTTAATATTAAATAATTGTGATTTAAGGAGAATAAACGAATAGAAAACATGGTACTACATCGGAATGAATGTATGAATGAAAGCTTCAAGAAGTTGCACTAGATGTGGCATTACCTTACTCAAGCAAAGGATCTGCCAAAATCGGGATACGAAGTTATATGCAAGACGATAGATATGTACGTGTGGTCTGATCAAATGGTTATTGAAAGGTAATTCGAAAATTTATTAACGTAATGCGGAGCAATCTAAGCAGCAGTGTAGGCTATTTATATCTGTAATAAAAAACAAACTATTAATATATATGTGTAATTTCAATTCAATAATTGCTTATCAAAATACCTGACTGTAGAAACTTTCATTAAACTGATTGCAATGTGAACTCTTGAAATATTAAAGAAAACAATTAAGGAAAAAAAAATATAATAATTAAGCGCCGACAAAGTCACAGCAAAAGCTCCGTTAATCAATAAAGTGTGAAAAGAATAAGACCGACAAGTTTCGTCATTTAACGATAGGCCGGGGAGGAATTCCAATCAAAAACAATATTCGTTTATTTAATTCGCCTAGAAACAGCTCATATGGAACTTATCACTCCTGCTTCAGGAGTAGATTAGGATAGAAGCGAAGACCCTCCACGGATTCGTCACGACACAACTTTCCAAGGCGTTCAGCTACCAATAGGCGCTCCTTTGCCAGCAAAAGAGAAATGCCAAGCTGCTTCGCCAACTCCTCTACTGCCATAGATTCAGCTGATTCAACTTTTTCCAGTGTGTCCAGAGCGACGACGTCATCGTCGTGGGATTCCAGCTGAAGGACTCGTGCACCACTGGGAAAGCTTCGTAGGCGAATTGGACCACTAAGAAGCTCGCAGGCGTGTAGAAGGTCCTCAGGTGAAAGCAATTCCAGTCCCCTAGCACGATTAACGCGGCAGTAGACATCTGCCAAGGACATCATACCCCCGTGTTCCTAAGAAAAAAGCTTTACATTTTAAGCTTCAAAAATTAAATTTAATCATACCTCAATGGGATCCAGCAGCATCTCGCAAATCTGTTGCCCCAAGCTGTTAAAGTATGCAGTGTTGCTGGTAAAGTTATCTCTCGTCACAGGACCATCGATTCCCAAGCTCATAAGATACGATTTGAACTGTACCGTCTCGTCGTCCGATATTTCGCCCTTTTGCTCTCGAATTTTGCTGCTAATGGTTTTAGACAAACCGACCATGTCCTTGGCCATGGCCATCAGAACACTAAGATCCTGGAAGGCCAATGCAATGTTTTCATCCGTTTCCTTGGCCTTTGCCTCTAAATTCCGCTCAATGCCTCCGATTCCAGTTCGCTTCTGAATGCGAGCCAGCCTATCATTGCTCGAGCTGGACCCCAAACTGTTGGTTGCAGGTTTGTTTATTATGGTGTCGCTTACCAGGGCGATCTCCCAAACGCGGGCATTGAGCGTCTCCTTGAGGGCACTGTGGAATTCTATGCTCAATCCGTTTTTTCCGGATAGCTTTATGTGCGTGGCCCGGCTGTAGTCTAGTGGACCTGGTCCCTTGTCTGGCGCCGGCGGCCGGAGGTGCATAATAATGCGAGTCTTGCGGCCAAAAAAGTTAGAGGCAGTGGTCTCCTCGCTTAAGGATATCACATAGCTTAGTGGTAAGCAAAGAGCTACAGCGGCTTTTGCTATTTCTCCTGGACGGCCCCAAAAAAGTCGGTGCGTGGTGAGTACCACCTCGCCCTCCTCAAACTCCGTCTGGAAGATGGTCTTAATAGGATGCGTCCAGATTCAATGAACAAGTTAACGTACCTTTTGGTCACCATCGTATATTTTCACCTTGTTGTCGCGGCTAACAAAGGATTCGTCAGTATTTAGGCGGGCCTCCACATAGGCAAACCGATTCATTTCCCTTATTAAATTCGGTTATTATCAATATGAGTTTTGTTTTGGTAAAATTTAGTAGAGATGGTACAGATATTGCATATGTTTTCTCAAACCAAAGTTTCGTTGATTCTCCACTGATGGCGCTGTTGTGTACCTTTAATGCGTTTATCGGCGTTTCTATCGAATTTTTTCCACCTTTAACCTTTTGTTTCGGATTTAACAATTTTTTTCGGAATTAATTTAAAACAACGAGAAATACGAGCAATATGTCGTTTCCATTCTAATCAGTTCAAATAGCGATGTTCTGTAGCTTCTCACCTTGCACCCAGCACTAGCAAACGCACCGACTCATGGCTACAGTGACAGAGGGCAGCAAAATGCTCGAGGCAGCTTTGCAGCGAATGGATGGTCTCATTTCGAGCACAGCAACCCAGGCGGGGCCAGATACGGGGGCGGGAGCTTCGCTGACGCTGAACGAGCGCAACCTTATTTCGGCCACCAATGTCTTGTCCACGGCCAAGACTTTGGCGCTTGCCCTGCAACAGGTGAGTCACAGAAGGAGATAAGGCTGGTCTCACATGATTGTGTCTTGTGTTTAGGTGGGTCTGGCCGCCCCGGCCCCTGATCCTGTCACTGCGGCGATCATAAGCGACTGGCTGGAGACACACATACCTCGCCAGGACTCCGACGAGCGCATGCGACGTTTGCAACGGGACAAGGAGGGGCTGGCTTTGCAGTACCAAATGCTAGCGGAGCGTGTATCTGAGCAAGCAGATAGAATAATTGAACTGGAGGGCCTGATCACGGAGAAGTCTCAGCAGCTATGCAGTAAGGAGGAGCAATTGCAAAGGCAGATGATTTCACGGTCTGCTCTGGAGACGCAGAAGCTGGAATTGATGAGTGCTTTGAGTGAGTTGAAGCTGCATCGCACCGCTCTGGAACAGGCCACTGATACCGGCGGAACCGTTGGCGGCGTTTCTTATGGCAGCTTAAGCAACATTAATCAGAAGGCTTACGTGGGATCCCCGAAGATGCCACCCTCCATGTTGCGACATCAGATCAAACCGCAGTTTCACAGCTTGCCACGGTCCCACGGCAAGTTGGCCAATAATAATAACAATAACCGTGCCTTGGACGTTAATGCGAACAGCAGCGGTAAACAAAGGAACGTGGTGTTTGCGTCCAATGAACAAATATTGATAGAAGATAATGTTCCTCAAATGGACGATGCCATGACATCCAGTTTCCTTTCGCAGTTCACGCCGTCACCGAAGCTCCGGGAGCGTTCTGCTCGCGGATTGCGTAGTATTCTTGGCAAGTTGCGACGTAGCAACAGCAGCAACTGTGAGCTCACCGCTTTGGAGCAAGCTGAACCCGAGTTCCGTCGCGGAGGTTCAAGAGCCACAGCGGGCGGACGCATCGAGTGGAGCGCCCAGACCCCATTGTTTGGCGAAAACGAAAAGCATTGGACTACGTGGGGGGTTCAGGAGGTGTGCAACTGGCTTGTTAACATGGGATTAGGGTGCTATGAGGACAATTATCGGTACGTTCGGAATCTTTAAGAAGTATTTGTTTTAATCCTGGAATATCTATTTGCAGAAAATGGATGAAGTGTAGCCCTTCTGAATCGATTTTTACCGCGTCACCCGTTGACATTGAGCGGGAGCTAAATCTTAAGCTTGCTCTTCATCGTAAAAAGATTATTTTGGCCATCGACGATATTACTGGAAAGGAATTTGACGAGCTGACTTTAAAGGCGTCAAACTTGGATGTCTCCTGGGTGTTGCGCTGGCTGGACGATATTGGGCTTCCTCAGTATAAGGATTATTTTATGCAAGCCAAGGTGGATGGGCGGATGTTACACCGTCTGACGTTGGAGGATCTGTCTCAGTTGCATGTCAGCTCCTGCCTACACATAGCCTCGTTGCGGGCCGGTATTCTGTGCATGCGCCGTATGTCCTGGAACCCCGAAGGACTTATTAGGCGCTCTATTAAAGTGAGCAGTGAAGAGGATTCAGGCAGTCCACAAAAGGACAGAGTGGATTTGTGGACGGCTCACCGCATAATGGGTTGGTTGCAAACCATAGACTTGTCTGAATACACGCCGAATCTACGTGGTGCCGGAGTTCACGGGGCATTGATGCTTTACGAGCCACGCTTCAATGCTGAGTTGTTAGCCGACCTACTTTCAATACCACCGAGCAAATCGTTGCTGCGCCGCCATTTGGCCATGCACTTTAAGGAACTTGTTGGTCGCCCAGTGATCTTGAACAAGCGCGATGCTGAATCCGCACCCGGCTACCAGCCATTAAGCATCACTGCCAAGCTTAAGCCAGTGAAGCGCACACAGTTCTCGCTAAAGCGGCGCAAAAGCTCGAAAAGTCAAAGCGATGTTGATTGGACAGAGTATGTGTGCCCCATGAACGCCAAAGTGCCGGAGCCTCCTGAGTGTGAGCAGGATAAGGACCACGATATTTCAGTGAGCATACACTCACGTTGATTTTTTAAGAAAGCTGCAATTTTATTTATTTTATAAACAGTGCAACGACCATAGATCCCCATACAAATGCACTGCCTACTGAGACACCAAATCTAAAAAATCTGGCGACAATATTAGGAAGGCTATACTTGTTCAGCACAGGAATGGGCAGCACCATTTAAAAATCTTTATTTCTTCTGTTACTAACATTAAGCTAATCTGGGTCCAAAAGAGGATGACATCGGAATTAGGATAATATTGATAACGATAAGTATTCGCCGTGGCATTGAAGCGACCTTAAGTGCGAGACTAATTTAATAGACTTACAAAATTTATATATTACCCATTTTGGAGTTTATTTTTTGTACTAACACGTGTATTGACAGATTCTTTGTAAAAAATATTAAAAAATATGTTTTTTGAATAGGAAAAATCTTTTCATCAGAGTTTTAAAATTTTCATTTAAAAAGTTCAGGGGACGACTGTTTTAAGGATATTAAAATAAATATAAATATTTATCAATGATTAAGCAGAGCCTTGAAATAATGAAGTTTATGAATTAAATTAAATTTATTTCAAAATGTCCTTTTATTTTTTTCCTCCATTTCGTTATATTCGTAGATGTTAAAAGACAATTTAACTTTTAGTTTTAGGAAGCCAAACTGAAAATTTTAAATTTGTTAACTTACATATTGTTTGTAAAACTACATTTAACTTTTGTATGTTTTATAACTGTTTTTATTTGTTTAAAATAACTCTACACTAAGCACTAGATAAACGGATGAGCGACTAGGAAGATCGTGGATGGCGTTGAGGAGCAGACCGCATGGACGGAATTGGCATGGGTTGCAAAACTTCGCAATCCGCTTGGACAACCTTTCGGTGGCGGTACAGCAATATTGGGTCTTAAACTAAATCTTTGGCAGTGCTTTGTGTGGCCGGGCAAACAGAGGAGCATTATATAGTTCGGTTGGGCTGAGTCTCCGGGCTCACTGAGGCTTTCCCTTGATCTCCGCCCGAATTCCGCTCTGGTGCTTGGCCAGATCGCTCTCGGGTATGTGGTCCTTCCAGTTGCGGAACAGGTAACGCGTGAATTTTTTTAATTGTCGAAACTTGCAATAGGTTGCTCCTTCAGCGGATTGCAACTGCTGGGTCTGTATAAGGAATCCCTTTTCCTTGAACGTCTTTTCCAGCTTCTTGCGCTGCTTTGTCCGTCGCGATGACCTCCGCTTTTGCTCGCTTTCACCAGACGGCTTTGTGGGTGCCATTACGCTCGGCATTGGACTTTGGGAACTAGAGCACTGTGAGGTGGGACTGTGCGGCTGCGCGGCATGCTCCAAGTCATTGCTGGGGGGTAGGTGGAGAGACGACGTTGGCGACTCTGGCGGCATGTGCAGCAACTCCAGGCTTAGATCCGTAGAAGGCGGCTGCACGTCAACGTACAGTTTATCAAGTCCCTGATGCTGATGCTGCATCTGTTGCTGTTGCTGCTGCTCCCGGGAAATGAACTCGTAGCCGCGCATTGTTTTGTCACCTGTGCCGTTGTAGTACCTGTAATTGCCCTCTGCATCCACTGAGAGCATCTTTTTCTCCTGCAGCGTCGGTTTGGCACCACCGGTGAACTTGAATTTGCAGATGCTGACTTCGGTGGACGGATTCGAAGAGTTGTCGGTAGGCATGGGCGGGATGAAAATCGCTGAGCGCTTGCGCTTGCGAAACCCGAGCGCTGAAGCATCGTTTGAAAAGAAACCACTTGGTATGGGGATCTTCAGAGACAGCTGATTGTCCTTCTCGATAGTCTCAACAGGCACAGGCATTTCGCCCAGGCTGCAAGACTCGACCAGTTGCTGGTAGTAGAGTCCCACGGGTTGCAGCAGTAGCTTGGCGGCTGTCAGTGGTTGCTCCGTGGTGAGAGCCATATCCAGGGACAACGGCCCGGATGGACTATGTGGCGTGGTCCTATGGGAACAACTGCCGCATTCGGTGGCCTTCTCGCTATCCTCGCTTGATATGGAGTAGCGCTCCTCGCTTTGATCACGCAGACAGAGGTTAAGCGGTTCCTCAGACGGCAACACGGTCGAGACGGCTGTGGTGACATTAGAACCGGCAACTGATGACGGATGA
Source organism: Drosophila atripex (assembly GCA_035045925.1). Lineage (NCBI taxonomy): Eukaryota > Metazoa > Arthropoda > Insecta > Diptera > Drosophilidae > Drosophila > Drosophila atripex. The sequence goes on from JAWNOP010000032.1 coordinate 891,424, forward strand.
GCACTTCTGACTGAGGTCGCTGATGGAACAATGGTTCCATAGTTCTTGTAAATCAGGTGACATATATCCGCTTTCTTGGGCTTACGTCCGCGACGCGGCTTGTAGTTGTCCAATGTGATTTCTCCCATGTACGGCAGGTCGGTGAATTTCACGGAGCTGCGTTTTGAGTTAGCAGCCACTCCGGGGCTGGGAACGCGCAGTGGTACTGCTGGCAAGGACGGTACCTTACGTTCCGGTGCCATCGTTATTCCTGTGGCCGGTGATGATTTGGGTCCGGGATTTACCGAATCCCGCGAGTCGTGCAGTTGTTTTTTCTGTTGGCAATCAGTGCCGCGCTGGATCTCGGCGATCTTTCGGAGCCAGCTGCGTACGTTTTCGTGGCTCTGGCTAGGTGGCGGCGGATGATTTGCTTGCGGGGCTCGGATGGAATGCCTACCCTGGGTGGCCTCGTAGTGGGCCGCATATTCGGCAGGCAAAGCCTGGTGGTGAAATCGTAGTTTCATGGCCCCTGCCACGGAGTTCCGTTTTCGGGAACGCGTCGACGTTTGGTTTTGTCCCGATTTGGCCGCCTTCTGACCGGCCGGAGCCTCCTCGTGAGCCGGTTGCAGTGGCTTCTTCGCTTTACGACTGCTCATCAACAGGTTGGCCTTCAGCTGCTGCTTTGTAAGGGGGCTACAAGTGCCGTTGTGTGGCTGCTCGTGACCGACCGTTTTGCGAGCCAATAAGGTCCGGAAGGGATGGTCGTCATCGTGCGCATCCGTGGCGGCACCGTGAGAGATAAGCGGATCCTCGGAGCCTTGCAAGAGCAGGCGGGTCGTGTTGAGATCCAGCCGCAGACCTGGATGCTCTGGGGTGGGCAGCCAGCCCTCCAGGTCACGATCGTGCTCCAGTTTGATGTTAGGCAGCATCTGCTCCAGGTTGACCACGGGGGCCACCGGTGCGAACTCTCCCTTGTTGCTGCTCCCATTCAAGTCGCCGACTGTCGTTAGTTCTTGCATGCTAGTCCTGGCTGAAAAAAAAAAAACGGAAAATGCAGTGACTTGTAGGCTAATACGAAAAGTAAATATGTATGCTTGGAAATCAGGTCGTAATAAAAAATATAAACTATATGTACATATAATATACATATATGCGATATGGGAGACCCACGTTTTTCCCTCTGCAGATGTTTATGTTGTTGTTTTCTGATCGTGCTCACCGGCGGACGAAGATCCCGCGGTAGCGGTGATCGCGCCGAAGGTGGAGGTGGAGGGGCCAACAGGCGTGAGCAGACGTGCTCACTCTCTCGTTTGGTGTTCAGCACGGGAATTCTATTTAAATGTCTAATAGGGACTGGCAAGTGGTGCTCTCTCCGAGCCGAAACACACACACGCACGGACAGTCTCGCACCGAAACAGAAATGTTGTTTTTGTGCATGAAATTCGACTCCTTGGGCGAAAAGCATGCCCATAAATGGGTTAAACGCTTGCCCGGAGAGGCTGAAGGCGGAAGGAACTCTGTTGCAGTGAGATGGTCGAAATGGGGACTTGACTTTACCTCAATGCGATGGATTTTGTACAAAATGGTGTCCAAAAATTCAGTCTTTGTGCAGGCTGTGTGCAGGTGGTGTCCTGGGATTGTGTCGGTAGTGGTGGTACTCCCGATGTCAGTTCAAGCTCCCACTCTCAGTCGGTTCAGCAGCATAGCCACTGGGCGCGTGTACATCGTGTTGACATCCAAAACGCAACTAGCTGCGGGAAAGCTGAGTCGAGGAAAGCATCGCTTCTGTGGAATATGCTCCTTAGATGGCCAGCAGTGGAGAGCACGCCCCACACACAATAGAGGTTTTCGCGCACGAAGAGCGACCCAGAAGAAAATCAAATGAAAATCAAATTCCTTCGTTCGGTGGCAGAGATGCGTTGTCGCTGCTGCTCGACACCGACGTCGTTGTCTGTATTTAACGCCAAAGACGATGCTATTTCGTGTGTGTTCATTTTTAGAAAAATCCAACTTGTTGCCGGCTATAGACTCCCTCCCGACCAAAAACACCCAATCCACCATTCGGCCGCGCAAAGGCACCGAGAAGCGGAATACGTCAGCCAAAAAGAACAAATTCGAAATCTGTTTTGGTTGTTTTTCATTCATGAGCACTTTCGAAAGCCCAGCCCTCTCGGCGTTACGACGCGTATTTGTGGCACCAACAAATATGAGTGTGGTTTGCAGGGGCTACTAGTGGGTCCGCCCCAAAACAGATCTCAGTGGACTCGAAGGTGTCTCCCGCTCAATCACGGTTCTCATTTGTACACCTCTAAGCTAGTTATGAGGCGGCACTCATCCACCGATTATATGTACATATGTGCATATGCGATCACACGAATGGTTTTTATTTATAGCAGCTTGCCACTTCGGGTTAGGGCCACCAGGAATCGCTGGCGCTTCTTGCGGCGGATTGTGTGTTTTGGATAAGGAGGAGCGGGTACCCCTCCCAAAATAGACTGATAATCGAGGCTGTGTTCTATTTCGGCCCACGCACAGCCGAATATGGGTCACCTACGACCTGGAGAGCCCACCACGGTGTCTCCCCAAGCACTTTCGCTGCTGCGGGAAACTTTTCGAAGAGCGTGCTAGTCAAAATGACCAGTTACCTTTACTGATTGGTCGAGGCTACCCGTTTCCAGCTGGATAAACGATATTTGCCGTCGATCGCCGCTCGACTGCTTAGCATCGCGTGCAAGTTCCAACTTCGCAGAACTCGACGTGCAGCGATGACGCTAGGCCTTTGGCAGCGGGCAGTGGGTGGGCGAGTTTTGCACGACCTGCAGACTTTTTGCATTCTACGAGCAGACGGCGGTTAGACAGCGGTCAGGCGGTACGCGGTAAGCTGTAAGCTATGAGCGGCAAGTGGCAAGCTAGAACCGGAGCTTACATCACCGGCCTGGGGTGTCCAACCTACAGCTCTGGCCGTTCTCGGATAAATTGCACATCTACTCGGCGGCAGCGTCTGTGCGACTGCTGCTGCTTTTTGCGATCAAGACCATTGAACGGCATTCGGCAGTTGTCAGTCGGCAGCAATTCTAGCCAATACCTGCTTGCTGGAAAGTACATATTTGTATTTATGGCCATAACTGCCACTTCGACGCCCACGCGTGGTTGGCTGGCTCGAAGAGAACAGCTCACACAAACGAGATGGTCATGAATTCTGATTGTGTTCTGGCCTTGTCACAAGTTCGCAGGTTTCCAACGAACCCTCACGTCTCGACCCTTTTTTTTGGTTCAAGAGAAAAAGCTTACCAACTGGCCTAATCACTGTAAAAGGCATCTGTCACAAAGACTACCTATGTAATTCCTAACCTAATTCCGTTGAGAGACCTAAAAGGGAGAATAAGATGAAAATAAAACGATCTGAGGGTTTGATATTTTTATGGTAAAAGTTTATTATTTGCAACTTTATTTTTTAGTTTCTTCTTTGTATTTTGTTTTCATGTTTAAATGTCTATAAAGTATATATAATATATATTTCTGTTTTTGTGGGTTGTTTTTTTTTTGTTTTTAAATTTTTAATAATTTTTTTTTCTGCCTTGTTCGCACTGTTTTGTTTAACTTGCCAGTTTTTCTTGGTTTATATACCTATTACACTTTTGCATAAGTTTTGTGTATAATAATTATTTATCAATAATAATATAATTGTTGTATTTATAACTTGGTTTATACTCTCCTTCCTCTGTTTCAATACTCAATTTCCGCTCATCGCCTACCTTCTCCCCTATCCCTATATATGTATTTCATATGCTTATGTTACGCATTAGCGACGCCCAGTTTGGCAAATGAAACAAAATTTACAATGTCTGGTCTTTTTTGAAACAGACCGTAAGTAATGTTAGGGATTTCTGATATATCTGGTACCATAGCATGGCCTAGTTTGTCTCATGACCTTATTGTTTATACTCGCCCCCTGGTTGGCTTTCTCACCTGATGGAATTGTTACACTTCCTTGCTGTGTCATGTGTTCCAAGTGGTCAAGAAATACGGTGATCTTCAGAAACAATTTTTCAAAAAGTTCATCTGAGTGGGACTTCGTTACTATTTCTGTGGGTGTGTATAAGGTGGTGGCGTCTCCTTGCATCGATCCTAAGTTTCTTTATGTAGTTCATACTCATCTATTATTATTCTGGGTTTAGTTATATTGTATCCTGCAGTAGGTCGCATAAATAATGTTAAAATATATTTTATGGCAATAATGCATTAAGTATTAAAAGTATTTATAAGTTTGTCCATAATTAATTAATAGTTTCTGATTTGATAGCATTTACTTCTGTTGTGGGCTTCTAGCAGCTTACCACGAGGTGGGCAGCACGGAAAGAGCCGATTGAGAATATATTTGTAAGTTTTTCGGTGTTTACTTTCATCCTTTTGTTTTGTTTTCATGAACGAATGCACATTTTTACACACTTCGCCATTTTGTTTTTCATTATTCATAAATTGTATTTCATGTACATATATGTATAGTATATAGTATATTTATATATATGTATGTATATATTTATATAAAGACTTTGTTTTGCTATTTTAAAGTTTTTTTTTAATTGTTTTTCACTTCTGCTTCTGCTTCTGCTTCTCTTATCGATCCGGCTCAACTATTTTAACTATTTTATGTTTCTCCACTTATTAGGCAATTTATATGTGTAAATATAAATCTTGTATTTATATATCAATAGTTTTGTATGTTATGCTTATCTGTGTGCATGTTTTATCCCATAGATTCTCTCCATTTGCGATGGATTAAAAAAATGCAGTGTTAAGTGGGAAACGTGTGGTTAGTGTAAGGTTTTCAGTGTGCGAATTCAAATCAAGGACTGGGACATAATCTGAATAGTCGGTTCCGGGTCAACAGGATTACGGATTATTTACCTTTAGTTGTATTTGATTCTGTTTTGATTTTGAAACCATTTTACATTTAATATTTAATTTATGTGTTATTTACTTGATTTTATTTCGCTTGGATTTATTTTCGATTTCCAGTTTCTTGAAGTGTAAAAACAAGTAACCACTATTTTCGTGGGCTTGTGTTTGCTTTTTGAAATTTCATTTTATTAAATGTATTCGATTTTTTCTCTGCTTCTTGTTTCTTATTTTTGTGCTACAGTTATTAAGTGCAAGTTTTGCTTATTTTAAATGGTATATTCTGAATTTAAATGATTTTATATTCGTGCCTATTTGTATTTCTTGTTCGCTGCTAATTTCTTATTGTTTTCTTTTAAGGTGCTCCTCAAAGTTCTCAAATAATGATCTTTCGCAATTCTTGCTAAGTAAATTATGTACATGTTGCGGCCTTTACCCTTGCAGAGGGTGTAAGATTGCATTTCCAGTTTATATGAGTTTATCCAAGACGCTTTATCAACACAACTTGACTGTTAGTTCTGAATCTAATTTGGAAAATTTTAAAAACATGTATTTCCCAGGGAACGTAATCATTATTAGTTTTATTTTAAAAATTACAAAATAATTATTATTTTCTGAGCGAAAAAATAAAAATCACAAAGTAATCATTATTCTCTGAGCGAAAAAATAAAAATCACAAATGATTATTTATTTTTTTGCTTAATAATATCACTCAATTCAATATTGCGGGCTTTTTAAATAAACTTTTGTGGTTTTTAAAAAAAAACTCACAAAATAATCATTGTTTACGTTCCCTGGTATTTCCAGAATTTATGTCTTGGAGTATCAGATCATTTCCCAATCAGTTACAGGAATTATTCAATTGAAAATACCCTTTTTATCAAGATGATGTCAGATTGTGCTGCCGGACTAGTTCTCAACAATCAGCAAAAAGTGTCTGCAAGGGAATACCGCATTGATTCCACCCGGAGTACATATTCCCTCATTTGTTTGGTTTTGGTTTGGATAGTCGAATGAAAGTATCTAGAAACATAATGCTGGCAATTAGAAAATGCAACTCAGGAGAAAGTGGGGTGGGATGTGAGCTTCTCAAGAGTCTATTTTCGAGTGTTTGTGAAAAGTGTTCGTATGGGTGTGTTGTGTTTTATAATGCTATATACGGACGGATTTCTAAACGGAAACTATATAGAGTGTACAAAGAAGCTTTCGTCACTGCATTTGAGAAATAGTTTCTTAAACGCATCTCAAGCTGCACTCAAAAAACATTATGTGTAAAAGTGTTTATTTGATGTGTCGATGCTAAAATCTATACTAGCAACTAGTTATTTGTTACCTCAATAATATGCAATAATTAAACCCTCTGGTCTTTAGGTTTTGAGGGTCTCTCTATATACAATATAAATTCGCTTTGACCATATGGTTTCTATTTAGCCTGCTGTCAACTTTATATGTTATATCTCTGTATACCGTAGCTCGATCTAACATTTGGCTAAGTTCCAAAAGATAACAGTTTTATCTACAAAAAATAACTTTGGGACTTTTAAACGCCAATGTGTTCAATCGCACTCCTAATTTCTATATCCTGCCATCCAATGTACTTTGTATAATTGCAAAATGGCTTGGATGACCTCGGCTTTCTAGTAAATAGTAATAATTGTCATTATAATATATTATGCAGATCATTGTGGCTATATTTTGTATATGCGTGTACATATTTAAATATTTATATAGCTTTATATATGTACACACATATACAAAGGTACATACATATATACACACGTGGGTCTGCTTTAAAAAATGTTTACATTTTATTTATTTTCGATTTATTTTTTGTTGTTTAAATGCACTTTCTGAGCTTTCTTACAAGCGCCGCCAATTATTGTTGCTGTTTTTTGCTATATGTCTATGGGTGTATACATATATATATATATATATATATATTAGTTATATATATATATATATATATATATATGTATGTGTTTATATATATGTATATCTTATCTATATACCTGCCTCTTCGTTCGTTCCTTGTCCCTACCTTTTTATTTGGTTGATGATATTTTAATGGTCTATCCCAAAGCCTACCCAAGCGAAATCTATTCGGCAAGCAGTATAAAAAAGGCTCCGCAAAAATTATTCCATCGAAAATTAAGTTCAGGTGCAAAAGCTTGGGAAAATAGAACCAATAATCGAGATGCCCTAATACGCACTTGAAATCATCAAATAAATTTGATAAATTCCATTTCCTATTTAGATTTACCTATATTTGTTACCCTGTATCCAATGTGTGTCATTCTTGTGTTAATATTTAAAATGAAAATGCTATATATTAAAGGCAAAATGTTTTGGGCCTAGCCAACCCCTCTACCCATCTACCCATATACCAGCTACCCACTACCCTTCCCCGGCTACCCGACTTAACCTACATACATGTATACCCCCCATACTCCATCCCGCTACCTCCTTTGGGCCCTGTGTGTGGCTGTGTGTGTGTGTGTGGTGTCCTTCGTGGATGTCATGCAGGTGTCGTTAGAAAACTAGTGTTGCAATTTCGGAAAGTCCATGGTTATGGTGGGGTTAAGTGCTTGTCTCTATAGTTATTTATCGTTAGATTAGGCTTTAGTTAGTTTACTTTAAATACCTGCAGAAAAGTATACCTAAATATATTTTTGATTAGTAAGTTCTAAACTTGGACTCCAGTGTTAAAGGTTGTTCATCATGTTCATGTGTTTGTAAGCTTCATTTACTACTTGTTCTAAACTGGCTATTAACTAGTATATAAGTATATGGTAATAAATAAATACGCTAGTAGCTTTTAGTATATTATGCATACAGTGGATCTTCATTCTATAAGAATGTCTCCATACACTTCTTGTATATTGAAAATGCATTATGGGTAGGACAAAATCTAGGCGCATATCTATATACACTATACATATATATGTACCTATAGATATGTGTTTATATATACATATATATGTATATTCATGTATACGTAATACGTACATATATGCTCGTGTATACGGCTTACAGATTAAGTTTAAGGAACGTTCATCGATAAGAGACTTCAATTTCAGTTAGTAATGTCTTATCATACTTTGGTTATTCCTAGGCGCCTACCGAACGGAATTCTACAATAACTAAACGGCCAATAAAGAGGAAATGCAGTGCCAACGGGGTGCGTCCTGGGTCCCTTTGATTTCGTAGCTCCCACGGCTTGAGTGTCGCCGAGTGACATTCTAGTGACCTAAAAAACGCTAATTGATATGATGGGTGTGTTGGATTTTGGATGTTGCATGTGACATTTTGGATGTTTGTGGATGTTGAGTGGGTGCGCTTGATTGAGACACAGGCGAAACACAGAGTGCGAGTATGGCGATGGCCATGTTTAAGTAAGTTAAAACAAATCGTCGGCGCTTAACTGTATTTTGGCAAAATTTGCAAAAAATGCGCCAGTACCCTCTTAAGCAATTTGGGCGAAACCTGTCCGTTTTGATAATGTGGTAGTTCAACTATGGCGTTACATCTAGGAATATTATTTTTCAAGTTTCAATTTTTACACTTTATTATCAAGGTACAATTGTTTTTGTTCTATTCAATAATGTTGAACACGAATTCCTCTTACTTTTGTTTATATGTTATTTATATTTCTCTTTTCCAGTATTTAATTCTTCAATCACATATTATTTCGAATTTGAAATAAACGACTTTATATTGTATTTCGTTATCGATTTAATTTTGATTTGGCTTTAGTGGTTGCTAGTTATCACCGCTCTTTGAAATCATAAGTTCAAATAAAATAACACGGAACCAAAAGCTAAAAGGTAATTTGATTTTGTTCACACTTTTTGTTAAACGTTCATGTCACAGCCCTTTCTTGTTTTAGTATTTTTAGTTTATCAAAAGATATTTAAGGGTGAACATTAGTAACGCTATGTAAATTAAACGGGGAGGGAAATTGCCGAATTTCTGTCCAATTTTGGGAATAGGAGTACTGTCCGTCATTGTATCTGGCAACTGAAATAATCACTTGTCCGATGCCACAGTCATAGAAAATTAAAACAAAATAAAACAAGTGGTTTCTTTGTATTTTATCATTTTGTTTTCGCTTTTATTAATTCGGCTTCTCAATGGTTTGTTTAATTCATTGTGGGTTACGCATTAGAAATAATAGGTATGATAATTGGGGTAGTGGTATCCTTCCCGTTGGTATATAATTTGCAAAATTTTGCCAAAATCAGTTTTGCTCTAAGTTAATTATATTTCTTGATTCCGTTTAATAGTAGAGTGTATATAATCTAGGTTTTTGTATAATAGCATATAATAATTTTGTATATATTCATTTAAATACTTGCGTTTGTATTTTCAATACAGAAATAAATCATAATACGTTAATCATAATCATGGTACATAATAATAGTAAATTATTATTATCTTAATAGTTTGACTTGGTTTAAATTTTATTATTCATAATACGTTTCTTCGTTATGAAATAATTAACTTCAATTTGACTAGATCGATTCATACAAGATCGTAAATACATATAGTGTGTTCGCGTGTATTTGCGTGAGTTTTCCAAGATAAAATTTAAGTTTAGCGTTTTAATTTAAAGTTCTCAAAATACTTGGGCGCCATGCTGACCTACTGGATAGGCTCTAAAATCAGTTTCATAATTTTGCATATATGTATATGTACTTGTTATATGTATATGTATGTTTGTATGTTTGTATGCAAGTGTCGCTATAACTACGATTTTTATTTCGTTCTTATCTGTGTGGGACTTTCATCCGCCGCTAAGTATAACTTTCTTTATTTACAGAAATACTCCCGTCAGGGACTAACATTGTGTGTAAAAATCAATTGTGGGGAAAATCAATTTGAGTAGGAGGACTACTCCATTACCCTTAACTTGGACTGGGCCCGGGTCCCAGAGTTCTGAAATCTAATACTGTGTCATCGATCCACTGTCAATACTTAAATCATAAAAGAAACCCTAACCGAAAAAAAACTGGACTAAACATTGGGTGTGGGTATTTCTTGTTGATTACATTTGAGTAGCCAATAGAATATGTCTGCACCAAGGAAAGCACTGGTAAACAAATTTAACGTTTAATTTGATAACAATTTTCATTCACATTACATATTTGTATGCATTTAAATAAAGGTGAATAAATGTTTTTAGGTATGTGTATGATTTAATAATAATTAGATTTTAGTTTTTCTCCATAGGATGCACAGACTAGCTGCCACGTCTCATTTTCACTATACAAAATCTAAATAATTGTTTACTGTTCTTATTCAATTTTCCCCTCGACTACTCATAACTTTTAATTTTTGGCATATTTAGCTGTAGATTCGACTCTCCTCGCTATATTCCGTCTTTGTACAGTTTTCGCTGCTAAATAGTTAAATATTCGACTTACAACGCGGAGCTATAGTGGTTTGATTTATAGAGATATATTTTTACACAATTTACGCAAGTGTCCTATGTACGAACTCAACAAATGAAAGATGTGTGACAATGATCTTGTTTTGATAAATGGTTTTTAGAATTTAACATTAGTTTAGTTTGCAAATAATTGTGAATGCTGTATCTGCGAGCTGGCTATGAAAAGAAATGGCCATCTAAAGATGTACATCTATTGTGTATATATATATATGTAGGTGTACAATTGCATGTATACATATATATCATAGCAAAAGTTTCAGTGGCCAATTTGCTCGTGTTCTTTTTCTTATAGTATCTGTTATTTGATGTAGCTTTTTGGTTTATTCGACTTGATCTTGTAGTATAACTATACATACACATGTTTGTATATATGTATATATATATATAATCATGTATATCTGAAAGTACCTGTAATTGTTTTGTTGCAAGCAGCTAAGTTTAAGTGTAAAGTTGTTCTTTAATTTTATTCAAAAATTGTTATTCTATAACGATTTTGCGAACTTGTTGATACAATTTTAAACCACTTAAAATAACGAACGTAGGTGTAATACAAACAAGTAAAGGACGTGCCTTCAACAGTGAATGTAGGCCAATAGAAATGATCGCTGTTGATTACACGTGTAAGTCCTTTCTAGGTTTAATTTTGTGTAGCTGGCGCCACTTTGATTTTCTTCAATAGCTCTAAACAATACGCTCCCGCTTTCTTAATTTACCTCTGTTATATTCTGTTATAAAAATGATATTTTCTCGTGGTCACGTAAGACTGAACCCAGTGCAGCAAATATACATATCTATTCGCGCCTCCGCCCTTTATAAACGTAGCCTTCAAAGCGTTGCGTATAATAAAAGGCCTCTTAGCCCATATAGTTCTAACTTTTATGTCCGATTTGTTTTGTTTTACTTAAAATTAATTAAATTCGAATTTTTGTGTTAATTTTGTATTCGCACATTTATATATATACATATATACGTATGAGTGTATATACTCTCTTTATGCATCTATGAATCTGTTCAAATTTTCTTAAAACTACTTGCTAAAAATTTCAGACATACCCTGCCTCTTTCTCAACTAACTTATTTTTATTTTTATCTATTTTTAGGCTTTTCCCCCGACTGCTGTTCGTTAGTTCCTCGAGTTACTACGAACCACTTTGGGTCCATCATCCGATTAACAAATTCAGTTTTAATAGTTATCCCTTAGCAGCTTTTTTGGTTTCTAATCCCATCACCTCATATCATTACTCATATAAAATGGTATCCGAACTTATCATCCATAATTGGTTTTTTTATTTATTATTTTTTATTTTATTCATTTGAAAACCCAGATAATTTTGGTCTCTAGCCAGTCAGTTTTTGTCTCAAGTTTGTGTCTCTGTGGGTGTGGCTGTGGGTGTGGGTGTATATAGGTGTGCAATGTTGTTAACAAAACTATCAATATCAATTTTCTCCTTGCTTCTATAAATATATATGAATATATTTATGTATCTATGTATATTTATTTTTTAATTAAATGGATATTTGGCAAAAAGTCGTTTCCCTTTCTTCTCAGCTTTACAATTTTGTTTGTTGTTTGTCGTTTTTTCTTTTGTTTTTGTGGATTTTATCTAATTTTTGTATTTGTTCCTGTTCTGAATTCAATTAAGTGTATAATTGGATAAATATATATAAATATATATAATTAAATATCCATATATATATTTACTTGAGGGCACATATAAATATATATGCAGATATTCATAGTAGAATATATGTTCTGCCATTTTGTATATATATATAAATCTATTCAATTTTCAGCTCTAATGTGTTTTCTTTATTCATTTACATATCGCTCCTTGCTTTGTTGTTTTGTTTTGTTTTTGTTTGGTTTTCATTTGCACTCAATGTGCCTAATTCCCTTAATATGCTTCGCTCCGGATGTCTGAAGGCCATCTGAAATGGAGAAAGGACATTATAGTGGCTGAATCTCCCGACACCGCCGTCTTCAAGGACGACCTTGTGACGGAGTCGAGCTTTAGAGCCCGACATTTGCTCACCCCTTCAGTAGTTGCTCCTTAATATTTATGTGTCCTGTGGCGGCCTTTAGGTCTTCCGCTTCTGCTGCTGCCACATGAACAGTTTCTCGACTAGCTCCACTTTGGAGCAGTTGGTGTTGTTGGGTGGATCATTGGCTTGCGATTCTGGATCGCTCAGGTTGTTGCGGTTGTTTTGGTTATTCTGGTTGTTTATGTTGTTCATGTTGCTCATGTTGTTGTGGTTGTCGCTGCAGCCTTCATTGTTGTGTTTGCTGTTATTGTTGCCGTTGCCTGTGCTGCTGGTGTTGGTATTGGAATTACTGCTATAGCGGTAGCAATAAGTGCCGTTACGCCAGCTGGCAAATGTGTAGGGAATCGCATGGCTCGTAGTGCTGCAAGTGGTTATCGGCGGCATGAAGCCGCTTGGGTTGTTAAAGCGCGGTGTTGCTGGTGTTGCAGGCATTGAGAGAGTTGCGTGGGCTGTTGGCGCTGTAGCTGAAGTTGCGGTGGCGGCTGATATTGAAGTTGCAACGGAAAAGGTTGGAGGGTTTGGCAAAGCTGTTGATTCTGAGTAGCCGGATGCTGATGTTGGTGCCCCAGTTGGATGTTGTAGTTGTTGTGAATTGCGTTTGAGGAACTCCGATTGTTAATAGGGTCGGCTGGCATCCTTTGGCCGCTTCAATTGAACTTTCAGTCTTTTCATGCCAATCTGGAAGCCATTCATGGCTTGAATGGCCGCTTGAGCGCTGGCGGGATTATCAAATGAAACAAAACCTGCAACAAAGAGGGCATTATTAATCAGACTGTCTGGAGGCAGCTGGCATGTGGCATGTACCGAAACATTTGCTCTGGTTTGTAGCACGATCAATGAAGACCTTGGAGCTGATCACATTGCCAAAAGGCAGGAACATTTGCATTAACTCGGCATCGCCAAACTCTTGGGGCAAATGGTAGATGAAGAGGTTGCAGCCCTCGGGTCCGGATATCGAACATCCTGGGAACATCAGAAAATCTTAAGGAAGACATTCCAAGAAAAGAAAAAAGTAGAGAACAAATTAAATTTAAGGATGAGGAAAATCATAATTTTAAACTTTATGAGTTATGTCTGCGTCTTGATCTTGTATTGTTTGCACTGACTCTCAGTCCGAGTTGGACTGGTTTTGATTTGACTTTGATATAAGTGTGATATAAGTGATCGATGTGTTCTGTGGCTGATATTGTTTCTGGACGAATCAACCAAAACAAAAGCGCAACATAAAGAAAATCAAATTATAACCAAACGTACAATATGTATATTTTTTATTTTTTATATCCTGTAAAATATTTTCCCCTGAATAAGGCTATTACTTCGGCTTAGGTGTCGAAAACAATTCGAAGGACCCGATTTCCATTTGATTTATGCTCTATATGTGTGTGCAGTGTGGGGATAACTTAGTTGTGTATGTGTATGCACGCGCATGGATTCTCGACTGGGGCTACGACTAATAGACTTATCATGCAAGATAAGTTCTAGAGGATACATAGAGATACACAGACTACATTAAACAGACATCGAAACAGAACTAAAGGTACGTTATATTCAAGTTATTTTACAGATAGCATAAAACATAGGTAGTATACACACAAAACACAAACGAAACAGCACACACTCGCATATGCAGCCACACATCCTCCCAGATTTGTATTTTGTATGCTGGTGCTGCAGCCTCAGAAGAACGGAATGGGAACAGGATGGGGTGAGGATGAGCAGGACCAACCGAAAAGCAACATAAAATTTTATGAGCAAATGTCTTCGAAATACGCCGACGGTCTTTATATGATTTTAAGCAGTTTATATGTAATTTTTACGATCACATAAAACTCCGTTGAATGCAGCCATTAAAAACGATTTACGCTTTCCTCGCCAACCCTAAGCAAAAGGGTTGGTAGCCAGCCGAACCCTCCAACCTTCTATCCGGCTGATTGTGAGCATCGCGCGAAAATAAAATGTTGAAAAAATAAAAAATAGGAAAAGGAATCGCAGAATGCCAAGTAATTAGTTTTTATTAGCCTATGTTTTAAATTAAAATTTTCGCCGGGCCGAACGTCAAATTCATTACTGCCCAATCGGCAGATATCTCTTCGTTAGTGTAATGTACATTTTATTGTAAATTTTAGAATATTTGTGTTACATTTTTGGGCACCCGTAACAAGCAAAATTTCTATTCTTAAGCTTAGATTGGTATATTTTATTTACAAAGTTGAATGAAAGAAACGGAAAAGAGTCGGACCAGTATCATACAGTCTTGTGAGTGGGGAGGTCTGCGACGTCGCATGAGAGTGTGTCGGAATATAGAGTACAGGAAGTGATTACCAAATAATAAAGAAAAGCTTACCTTCACGCTGAGTGGGTGCAACCGCCGCTAGGGGAGGTGGTAAAGCTTGTGGAAACTGTCCATAGACGGCGGGAAAGGCTGCATTATATATAAATAATTTTTGTTTTTGGTTTTTACACAGAATCCGAAACATTTATAAAGACAACACAACAGTAAGTATCTGCACATATGAGTATAAATACGTAGCACTCGCACGTATGTATATGCATATGCGGCTGTTTATTAGAGTACATGGTATGTAGTTATCACAGTTTAGTAATAAACAAACAATTATACAAAGTCTAAAAACAAACAGAATATTAATTCCAGTCAGTAGATGGGACTGGATGCGGTATTAGAACGACAGGTTGATTAGTGGCTCGTATTCAAAAAGTCACTGAACCGCAAATTGCACGATAATTTAAAAATTTCACAGAGATTTTCGGGTCACAATTAGACTGTTCTACAGTAAAACCCAACTTATGGAGACCCAGTTGGGGTTGTTGACCTTTTTTCGGGGAGTTATCAAACATATTGTGCTAAACTACTTTGCAGCCAACGGTTCCCAAATGGGTATCCAGGATAAGGTTAAAAAATGTTTGTTTCCGAACTACTGCTCTTTTTTAAAGTTAAACTTAAAATGAAATACTTAAAAATTAAATTAAATAAATTAATGGGAGCCAGCACATATTGTTAATAAGGAGTATTATTATTCGTACCCTTTTAACAATATTTTCTGCTTCCTTGGGAGAAAGAACGGAATGCGTTTTCCTTGATATTTTAAGTAATATAATAACACTTTACCAACAATAAATATTTATGGCATGACACAACAATTATTATAAGTTGATAAAAAACATTATGAATGACTTGGTTGGTTCTGTTGTAGGCGTTCTCTGGGAGAAATTCTGATGCTATTAGTTAAAGTAATGGAGGTCGAGGCAGATCGAGGGACTAATTGTATGAAGGACGAGTCTCAAATGATATTGTAACATGACTTTATGAACAATGACTCAACAATGCTTCGAAATAAAACAATTTGAAATTGAATCTATCTGGCGTTTCTGCTCTGGCTTCACCTTCGACGCTAGGCATATCAGTATTTCTAAGGCAGGAATAAAACTTAATCTTGCCAGCTAGTCCAAACTTACCAACTCCTGGAAACGGTGGCAGGCCAGGGAAGGCATGTTGCAGGGCAGCAGCATCGCCATTTGGTAAACCTTGTGGCGGTATAGTCAGATGGAGTGGGTCTAAAAGGAAGGAATGCAATTACCAAATGAAGTACAAAATCTGGTCATTTCGGAACCGAAATGTAGAGTCTTAACCTTCTCTTCTCTAAATATTTAAATATATCTAAATATTTAGCATCTAATATCTAAACACAAATACTGTCATTGTAAAAACATTGCGCTACGGAATATTGTAAGTAAATTCGTCAGCTAGTTCCTCCTGGCAAGACACCTCTCATAGGCTAGTTACTAAGGACATGCCAGGCGGGCAGACAGACAGGGCTGTCTGTATTTATATTCATATTCGAAATTTTAGAAAATCATCAACACTCACGTCCTGGGAATGCCGTTTGTGGAATGCCGTTCGTGAAAACGCCGTCCGCCGCAGCGGCCGCAGCAGCAGCGGCGGCAGCGCCACCGGGCTGCCCGTTGGGCGTGTTGGCGCCCATGTTGAAGTTGGGCATGGTGGGCGACGGCAGGGAGGGTGGCTGCCCGGTGCCGTTGAGGCCATGAGGTATTTGCGTTGCCAACGCCGCCATGGGGTTCATGTAGGCGGCTGCCGATCCGGGAGCTGTGGCAGCGGCGGCCATCAGAGCGGCCTGTTGTTGTTGCTGCAAGTGAGGAGGCTTAGGGGCATTCGTGATGAGGGAGGGGGAGTGGTAGACTTACCTGAGCGTAGGCCCCGTACGGACTGAACTGATTAAAGACAAATGGATTCAGCAGGTTCATGTGACCGGCCATTTGCTGCATGCGCCTTATTTGTCGCTCCTTCTCTGTGTCGGCGTATTTGACGACCAGGCTGGAGGATGCTCCCTGGAATGGAAAGAAGCGGAAACGTGAGAAACTCACAGGCATTGCATATTGACGGCTTTTCCGTTTTCCCTTTTCCTACGCGACAGGAAATCTTATTACAGGGCATTACTTTGTGATAACAGATGCCTCGGGTGCCTGGCATCGTGGGGTAGGACTTCTGTGCACCTGCCGGTAAGCAGGCAGGCTTCAGTCCTTTGTTCGACGAATGCTTATTATTATATTATTCTAATTGTGTACCTGTGCAAAAAATATAGGAAAATAATTGGCATGCGAGGACTTGAATTTGCATTTCTATTCAAAGCGGCTTATAGGCTCCCCCGTTCCTGAGTCCTGTCCTCTCTGCCCCTGCCGCGCTCCATAGTATCTTTTGTCATCTGTCATTGATTTCGAAATAAATACTTTTGACAAGGTCCCGTAACTTGGCCAGGGCACTTCCATTTTCTTTGCTTTTGATGTCAATTAATTAGCATAATAATGGCAGGCTTCCATTTCGCACTCCTGCCACCGAAGAGGTATCAGGTTACGTATGACAACGCGAATTCAATAGGAAGTTCCATCCATTATTTGGAAACACTTTGTTTTCTTATTAATTAGGATTGCGTTTGTAATGGAAAACCTTTTGATTGCCGCCCTTTTCGAGATGATGATGATGACGGATGGGCTGGGGATTGGGGTTGATTGGCGAAAAGAGGGAAGCGCTTCTGTGGAGCCTTATTATTTTGCAAATCATTAATCAAAGTAACAATGATATTGTGTTGCATAATTCTAGGCGCTCCTCGCCTTCTTTCCGCCATATTGCGAATACATATTGAGTGTAAGCCCCTAATGAGACTGCAACCTAGCAGGTGCTTCATAATTTTAATTAATGAAATACGAAACTCTGCTTGTGCAAGAGGCCATAGCCAGAGGGTTTCTGCCAGAAAATAATGTATTTCTATAACTCGACTACATAGAATCCTACTGGCACTACAAAGTTTTGTAACAAGCTCCATTAGAGGGCTTCTGATTCGTTCCTTTGGGCTTACGGTTCATCAAAGTACCCGTTCTTTCAGAAGTTTATGTGAAAGCTGCTTGTTGCCCAATCCCGTCGATAAACTTCCATTAGCCACAACTAATCTGCGGTCGCAATTATCCCTGCAACTGTGCAACAGGCAACCCGAAGCAAGCCAGGCTGCAAAGCTCATAAATTAATTCATTAACGTCAATTTAATTGTCTAATAATCCCCGGCTCATGTCAGTCCGATGCTCATGGCCTCTGATGTCCGATGCCTGCTTTGTGCTGCTTTTGGCTGATGGCCAAAAGTTTGACTGAAAAAATATCCAGATATTTGTGTGGCTCGCCGGGGGAATTATGCTGCCAGGCAAATGCAGAGAGTTCGGTTCCATCTGGCAGTCATTCAGTCAATTTGAACGTTTATTATGTGCTCTATATGTGCAGTTGTTTGGTCTGTTCACTTCCGCTTCCGCTTGAAGGAGACGACAACGACTGCGCCGACGACACGAAATTCCCATTCAAGTGAATTGCTGCCGCCAAATGAAATGAAAAATTCAGGACGGCACACAGTCGCAAACACATCCTTCGGCTCGAAACCGCCTCAGACCCAAAACCAGATCCAGGACTAAGGAAGGACAGGAGGAAGGACTAAGGCTGAAGGACGGAGGAGCGAGTTGGCAGCACGCCGAGCCAAGAGGAATGAATCGTCATGGTGCGCTCTGTGCCTCTGCACTTCTGTGGCAAATGCAACAGGCGAAGGCAGGCTGCCGTTTTTGGCTGCCAACTAACAAGCTAACTAACCGAAGAGGCTCTGGCCGGGTCCTTAGTCCTTGCTGCTTGGTGCTTGGTCCTGGACGCGTGCCAGGCGGCACTTTTGGCAGCAATCGCATGTTGCATGCCACTTTTCAGGGCGGCGTAAACGTGACGCCATTAGATGGGCCTCGTCCTTTTTACTGAGCTCTCTCTTTCTGTTGCCTTCGCACTCCAACCAAATATTTTTTATTGTTTTTTAATGCCAAGTACTATCACTCTCTTCGATTTCGCAGCCCGAGTTTTTTTGGCAACGTTTCAGACCACTTGCGGAAAATTACAATTGAACGGCTCACAGTGCATTTAAAAAGTAATTTGTCTGCCGCCCCGAAAGCCGCACACGTACCCGTATTTATATATACATATTCCAATGCAAATACGAGCCCAGCCAAGACTCTCCCAGGACGAACGTATCCAAATCGGGGCTCGGGGGAATGGGTCGGGGTCAGGGGTCGTGCCGCGGTAATCACAGCTACCCGTGTTCACTAATGGTTCTACAAGCCGCAAGGGCAGCCAGTAAGCTTGGGGTCCCGGACAGCGGCGATGAAATGCAGCCAGGACTCGCTCACCCCGAACACCCTGGTATTATAAACTGGCACCGGGAAGTATGCAACGTTTCCCGATCCGAATGGGTGGAGGAGAGCGCGCTACGTGTCTGGGGACATGTTAACATGGCAGTCGTGCCAAAAATTATTATTCCCGCCTCGCCACGTTCGCTCTGGCGCTGCCTTTAGTCTGGGCTTTGCATCCGTGTGGCTGCTGACACCGCTTTTTGCTGCTTGTTGCATGCTTTTAGGCACGAGGCATGAGGATAACGGGGCACGAGGGCGAGTGTCGATTTGCCAACGCCTAAAAGGACAACAAATTCCTTCTCGGCAACATAAAAAATGGGCAGCAAATGGCCGGCAAATGGTTTTAACAAATGAATTATTGTATATATATTTTTATGCAAAACTGATTTGCATTTTATAGTTTCAGTTTCTGTGCGAGGTCACATTTTTTATGCCCGCCCCTCTCGGCGTTCGTTTTGGCCACAGCTTGTTTTAATTGCTAAATGAATTGGCCTGACCTGGTCAGCATTTGTTTAATGGTGAGCAATTTTTATCTATCAATTAAAGCAGTGGCGGCTAATGGCTTCGAACGCGCATAAATCTTGGGCTAATGGTAATGCACATACATTTTATTATACCCGGGCAGGACTCCTTGGAATGCCGCCCTTTGGAATGAATTTGGAAAACGAATCGCAGTAAAAGGCAATTGCAAGCCCCTTAATAGTTTATTCTCTTGAACAGAGCCCAAGCTAACCCAGGAATAACTAACCCCTACACTAGTTTCTAGTGAAATAACAGCCTTTTTAAACAAAATTAGATTGATTTTAGGAGGATTGGTGTATATTGCTCATACGCCCCATATCCTAGTTATATATTTTTCGACAAACTGAGTTCTTATTCTGTTTTCTTCAAAATCAGTATTGAAAGCTACATAACAGTATTTAAAGAAAGCTGTGAATAATAAACTCCAGTCTGTGCTAACTTAATGAAAGTTACGGCAAAGGTGCGTATGAGTGATATTCATTTTATACGTGTTCGTGTTCTTCTGGCAATGCTTATCAGGTGGGTTTAAATTGAATGGAACTAAAAGGATATCTTTTTGATTTTTAAGTTTTAACTAAAAAAAACCAAACATTAGATTTATTCCCATTGTGTTTTTAGTATTTTAAATGTAATTTTCGGACAACTTGACGAGAGATTTGGCAAGAACGACACCAGACACGGCTGAGCTGTGAGACCACGATGAAAACGCCTAACGACGTTTACACGGCCAACATAATTACAGTAATAATGTGGCGGAGACTCGCACCTAACCACCAAGGTTGCTGGCAGAGGGGCGGAGCTGCCACGATGATGATGACATTAGCGAGGTGTCAGGCGACCATTTAACGAGCGACACCGTTGCATACACGTATGCGGAGAATGGCATGCCACCTCGCAGGGAGTGAGTCCACCTTTGTGTGATACATGCAACACCAGCACCGGTGGCAGCAACAAGGCCCACTCGTCACGAAACGGAGAAGCGGCAACGACATCAGCAACAGCTCCTCCTCGTGCGTGCGTCGGCCAACAATTTGTATGCTTTTAAATTAGCCCAAGTGTGAAAGTGTCATGTTTCCGAATATGAAATTTCCAGCTGCAAAGGAGGGTGAATGGAGGGGCTGGGAGGGCGGCTTCTGCATCTCCTGCAATAGTACGGTGTGAATTATTCGGCCGCAGCAATAAGGGTTTGCCTTCGTGGCCGTTTCTGGGGTATGCTGGGCAGACAAAGCACTTCGATGCAATAACTCGAAAGCGAAAAGTGACGAAAACGTGGCTTCTCTCTCGCATTTGCAGTGCGAGTTCGTCACTCACTCCCCGTGCCAATGACAGTTGCCAGTGAGTTTTTCAATTATTTTTCATTTAAAGGCAAACCTTGGCGTAACCCAGAAACTCGACGACTCAGTCGACAGAGAAGCAGTAGAACTAGCAGCAAAACTAATTACAAATTCGTTTTCAGATTTCAATTCCTCTGTCAGCAGCAGACTGGAGCTGAATGGAGACATGTCAAAATGGTGGTTCAAAGGCTTCCCAATCCTCGATCCCCAACCCCTAGCTCCACAGACCCCTTCGCCTGGAAGCCGCAAGCCGAGTAAGTAATCTTTTCCGGCAAATAAATCACACCATTGCCAGAGGAGTCGCCACGACTGCTGCAGTCGAAATTAGTATAAATGCCACTAAGCTACCTAAAAGTATGCTCAGCATTAACGGAGCCCGCAAAAAATTCGGAAATTTACGTAGTACTCTGCGAAAAGTTACTTTGTCCCACCCAAACCAGACCGAAAAGTTGCGACGCGCTGTTAACCACAACCCTGCCGTCGGAGGGCGGATGGGCGGAAAGCAATGCATACATTAAACAACTTTTGGCTCATTGCATTCTGGCCGTCCTCTGTCCTCCGTCCTCCGCCCTTCAGCCCTTCCGCCTTTGGGCCCCTCCTCCCCGTCTCCGCTCACTTTGCTGGCCCAACAAAGGGCCGCCGGCGAAGCGTAAAATGCGGGCAAGCAAAAAGCACGAGCCAGGCTAAAAGCACAGGACGCAGGAGGCAGGAGCCGGTATCTGGCAGTGGCGATGACGGCGTTGACAATGCAACTTGGCTGAGCCCAAAATGAAAAACTTATTTAATTTACTTTGCTTTTTGCCACAGCGCCAGCCATTTAATTCAATTACCCGCCGAGAGTACTTTCCCCTAGAAGAGCCTAATAAGGCAATAAACGGGATTCAAATTTGTCAAAGAGCCCGCGAGATCACCGTGGGAGAACCCTTTGAATGCGGCGCAGTCCCAAATGGGTTTTCCAACGGGTCTATGGATCGATCCCCGCACCCGGCACGGCCCGAGGCAAATAGCAGAGACCCTGCTAAATGGGCAATCAACAGGCTGGAAATTGGCCCCCGGCAACTTTGGCGAAGATATGCCGGGAATGTGACAGAAAAGTTCAGGGTAATTTCGACCCAGGAACTCCAAATAGGTAGAGAATAGTTAAAGGCGGCTTCCTTTCTCCCGTTTGACTCTTGCCTGCTGAATTTCTTCGACATAGTTACAAGGGACGGAGAAAAGACTACGAGCTCTGAGCCCCGACAAAGTTCAACTATCCGACTATCTGGGAGCCTGGACCTCCGTCTCGTATTCGTGGATGCCTCTGTGTCAACATTGTTGTTATTGTGGGCACAAGTGTCTCCAGAACAGGCTCAAGGAGCTGTCCAAAGGAGAGCCGGAAGTGAGGGGCGGGGCGCTCAAAGGACACTCAAACAAATGGGCTGCTCCCAAGCAGGGAAGGCGGACATATGACTCCGAAGGAGATGGCAGGATATTACATGCAAGCATGATTGAGTTTTGAGAGAACATGACCGAAAAAGAGGAAGCGCACAATTTCATAAATTTAATGTGAAATGCTATATAAGACCTCTGGCTCCAGGACCCATCGCACGGCAACCCGGATCCGGGATCCAGGATCCAGGAACCAGGATCTGGGCCGTCTGATTTCAGCTTTTTAGCATAGCATTGCAACAAATTGAATCCAGCACTAAGGACTGGTCCTCTAATGCAGTTAAAATCACAGCCCTCTCACACACAGGCTCCTAGCGCAAAAACTAAACCACTGGCTGGATGGCAAGGATAAAGCAGCACTTCCCTTCCCGCCACACCCCTTGGCCGCCAATTGGTCCGGCAGAGTCTGTCTGCAGCGTTTTTTGTGCTTGATTGAACAGAATGTTGGGGAAGCTAAATTTAATTTACGAGTCCGAGCCGAAGGGGTTTGGGAATTGGGAATAAAGCGGAGAGATAGTCGGAGCATGAATATTTCATCTGCTCTGGGGCAGCATAAAAAGTGCATCAGGGCAGCAGACGCCTAAAAAGCGCCTTCTCCTCGCTTGGATTGACCCGCCCCCGCCCCCGCCCGGGCTCAGTCGTAAACCATTTAGACCCGAAATTGTTAATAAAATTATCAAATATTGTATTTATGGCCAGTGTAATGGTCAAGAGGAAGCGGAAGGAGGGCCGGCTTTTATGTCGGTAGTTTAATTTGCTGCTTTGGTTTTACGAGCTGTTGAGGCGATAGTTGCTCCGTGACAGGGATTGATGATAAGCCATCCAGCCACTCCGACAGTTACTCCGGTTTCGTTTTACGGCTGAAGTGACCGGTAATTCAGGACTTTTCTCTGGAGCCCTTTAAGAATAGCCTTTCAACTGTTACACTGCCGATCTCAGCCCTAATAGCCACAACATAATATTCAGAATACGAGTATCCGATACGAGTCTAAATCACAATTAACCGCACAGCACGCGAATCAAATTAGCTCCGGAGTGGACATTTGGGGCATCCCCCAGCTCCCGCTAGCTCCCTTGGCAATTTGCAGCCGCAGAACGCACAAAACATTTCAGGATTTCAGGGAGGACATGTCAGGAACAGTTTTGCGAACAGCACTGGTTGCCATTGCAACGAAAATGGAACGAAAAATACTTTTCCAACTAAAAACAGAGCTAAAATCCAAATGAAAATATTATTAAATTCAATTGGGCAAATATTACAGAAACATGGACCCGGCCCCGAACCGGGGCTTGGACACGCACACTGCCCATTTGCCAGCGTCCAGGGCCCAGTGACCATGGCCCAAGGAGAGAGGGGCCACAGAGGGTGCAGACATATGTGGATGCAATGTGGCGTCCAGTTGGCAACGGCCGCCGCAACAAACGACCAAAAATTGCATTGCCATTTTTACGCGCAATTTGTTTTGCGGAAATATTGCGAAAGTTTTCGAAAGGGGGACAGACAGCCACGTTGGCGACATTTGGCCAAATTGCTCACTAATATACGTACACACGGAGCCATGTGGATGTGCGGCAGGCAGCATTTGGTGGCTGTGTCGTGGTGCGAGTCAAATGGGTAACGTTAACACAGCTTCATGTTTTTATTTGGTTGCGTTATGCGTTGATTTCTGATTGTTTCACATTTTATTTAATTCCCGCATTCACCGAAAACACACATGGGAGCTGGGAGCCCTTTAGCGGACAGAGATGTCGGCGAAATGAAATGAAATCTCCGAGAGCGCCATCCGTTTCCGCTCAAACAATGAAGCCATCAATGTCTGGCAGTCGCAACCTCAACCGCCTTGTCTTAATCATTCCCGGGCAATCCCAGCGACCCACCCAAATGCAGTAAGCACAAATCGCTGGCATGCCTCAGCAGGCAAATTTTCCTGTTCCGACAATTGAAAGGCAGCCGCAAGTTGGCTGGGCCAGGAATGCACTGCCATTGCTATTGCCATTCCCATTCCCATTCCCATTCCGGGAGACGGGAACCAGAGTGCCGCCCGAAATCATGCCAAATCTTTTCTAACTATTTGCAATTCAAGCGTAAGTCTCTCCAACTCCGACTCCCACACATCGTGCGGAGGAAACCTGCCTCATATGCAAACGTTTCTTGAGAGTCGGGAGCCGGGAGCCACTCCCACTGGAAACAAATCTTGCAATGAATATATTTGGCAGAGGGAGGCCATGAATCCAAGGAAACCCAAAAAATGTTGCACACTTCTAGGCGTTGGCGGCGTGAAACGTTTCTCTTTGGCATAAAAAATGGGGAGCTGGGAATAGCAGGACTTGCCGTCCTAGGTAGGACGGCAGGACGACAGGACGGCTTCCCGGTTGATAAACGAGACTATTCCGGGTTACCTTGCCTGGGCGGCTTAGGGAGCTCCGGCTGCCACATATCAGTAGTTTTCTTTGCCACTTCGTCTGGCGGTTTATATTTTGACAATTTTTCCAGCAGTGGGTAAAGTTTTTGTCGCTGCTTCAAATTGGGAAAGGAAATTATAGATGGCAGTCGGTAGTGGATAGTCGGTAGTAGGTTGTTGGTTGTCGGTTTTCGGTTGACGGTTGTTTTCTAGGCGATTTATGCACTCGCAGGCAGGTCCTTTGTTGTCTGGGACAGGATGTAGCTAAGCCTAGGAAGCTATTTATCTGCAAGTGCGAGCTTAAAGCCTCATCCTCATCCAGTGGCAGAACCCGCTTAAAGACGCCGCCTTGTTCTGGCGGAGACCGGGCCTCAGTAGCTCAGCCACTCCGTAACTTTATTTAAACATAAACAGATATGCAGTTGCATCTGCATTCCAACTTCACTTCCCTGGGCCACAACTTCGAATAAACATGCCGTTTCTACTTCACTTGCTTATCATAACAAAAGTTGTCTAATCTAGAGAGCCTGGCGGGGAGTGGAGAGAGCTAGGTCTCTGAAAGGAGCGGCGGAGTCCTGGAGTGGGAAAAGTCAAAATAATATGCCAAAGCATTTTTCAGTGATTCGGGCTACGCGTTTTTGCACTTCAAAGTTCTTGAAATCAATTTTCCTGACTTATTTTCATAAACCCGGCGCAGTCCCTTTTCCCAAACCCATTCTCCGCTTCCTGCCACCTTCCTTTTGCCGTCGTCCTCGTCATTGGAGAAAAAATTTGCCAGAAAAGTTCAATTTTTGAAAAATATTTGCAAATTTCATTCACTGCGTTCGTCCATTCAAATTTCCTGCATTTATGTTGTTGTCCCTTTTGGGGACTGGAAGTGGATTTTTGGATGGGGCGAAATATGAGCGGGCAAGGATGGCGCAAAATGGAAATAAAGGACAACACGGCGTCGGACGGGGGCCAGCTGAACTGAGCTGAACTGAACTGCCTTTGCCTTTGCCTTCGTCTTGGTTTGCCTTCCCTGGCACCGCCCCCCATTTTCGGCACACTTGCCTGAGCGCAAGGACCTTTTGTTATATAGAGAAGGCAGCAAGAAATTGCGCTAAGATGCTTATCCTTTTTTTTTGCTACTCCCTTTCGAAGGGCAAAAAATGGTAAAAATGCTCCATTATTATTTTTATTACTTATTTGCTTTTAATACTCCACGGTGACGCTGGCATGACGAGACCGCGGAGGAAGGACGACGGCTATGGCTATGGCGAGGACGAACGTCATCCAATCTCAAAGCGGATGTCGTCTACTTTGCATTTTGAGCCGTTTCTACTTATATGCTTCCTGCTCCTAGTCCGGAGCCCGCTCTTGGGCCTTGGGTCCTGGGCAGAGTCCTGCCCCGCCCAGACATATTTTAAACGATATTCATCCTGTCCCCGCCCTAAATACGGATGGGTTTCCTTGGTCCCCGGGTCCTGGGTCCCTGAGTCCCTTGGTGGCCTGCCGTCTCCGGCGGTTGCACTTATTGAAAAATTCGCATCTCACATCAGGAATTGAGGAAATTCCTTCTTCTTGGTCATCTCTTGGCTATCGGCTTCGATTTGGCGTCCTTTAGCCGTTTAGCCCCTTGGTCCTCGACTCCCCCCACCCCACTGACTCCCATTTCCGCCCTCCATTCGCCATTTTCGTCCCTTGTTTTAAGTGCAGTCACTAGTTGGCTTTGTCGTCTGTGTTTATGCAAAAAATTTGTCTGCAGAGTGCCCCGTCCGCCTTCCCCTTCGAACTCAGCCCTCGGCTCAACTGGTCTGGCCTGGTTCGGCCAGGGCTTTTGTTATTTCTTGTGCTTAAGTAGTTTTTGCTGTTTTCATACTTTTAGCTTGTAATCACTGTCAATGTCGACCACGACGACAGCCAAGACGGAGCTGCCGCTTTTCCCCATCGTTTTGTTTCTGACATGCTGCTTAAATGCTTCCCAGGATTTGGCCACTTCCCGGGGCCGTCCTCCTTACAATGTTATTAATAATAAGCTATACAAATTTTTCAGTGTCTCCGAAGGCTTTGGCGGCTTGTCCGGCCCGGACGGGTCGCCGCCAGACAAAGGCACTTGAACTTACGGAAAACTTGACCGATCGGTTATCATTGTGTTATGCTAATTTTTAAACGTACCTGGAAAGAGAGAAGGAAAAGAATACATTTAGCTTTACGTTATTCAATTTTAATGAAACGAGTTATTATTATTAGTTAGAGGAACATTTTATATTGTGAAATAAAATTGGTTTAAGTTTCGGAGCTAGATCCAATCTGTGTTTTGTTTTTATAACTTTATCAGGAGACCTGGAAGCACTCTGAGTATCAAATAAACAAGCATCTTCTATGGAAATTAAAAGGATAAAATTGGAGGAAACAGACCTAAGCATCAAGGGATTCAAAACCATATCAACACAGTCTAAGTAAAAGTCTGAATTAGGGTGCTTTTAATGTCTGCCATCTTATTTAAGTCTGGAATGTAAGGACTCTTTAACTGGTTCCTGTCGCCTAATATTAGGTAGAATAAAGTTGAATCGGCATTTCAATATTATCTTTGACCTTAGCCTTCCATCGAAAAATCCAACCCTGACGGAGCCCTATTGTAGGGGCGGCTGCTCGGGCTCGGGCACGAAGAAAAGGGATGTTATTATGAGTATAGCTGGCATTTCAACGATTTTCAGTTTTCTTATTAAATATTCCAGAAATGTTTCGGAATCCAATGATTGTGCAATGGCATGTACGCGTCTCGCCCCTCCCCCTCCACAGTGTGCTGGAAAAGCATTTTCGCTTCTCGGGGCTTCTCGGGCAGCGACGACTCCAATGTTGTTTGTCATTTTAAGTCAGAGCCTTGGGTAGCTAGTGAGGTGGAACTATGGCCAAAAGGCACCCGGCGCAAATGGCATTGTATAACTCTGCATCGTCTCCGCTCCCCCAGGCCCCTCCCCCTACCCATCCGCCGCTTCATCTCCTTCCCCGCCCCCATCTGCGAGTGTGCCAACAACAAAGTGAAAATGAAATGACTCGGAACGAATGGCAAAGCAAGCGTTTACATGATTGGAGGAGGGGCGCCTGGGGTAGCTGCGGGAGGGGCTGGCGCAGGTCCTGGGGCAGGGTCTGGTGTGCGAGGTGGCGGTTGGCGGGTGCACGGGTAGCTGGGCGGGTGGTCACACGCACACAGAGACGCACACTCACGTAGCTCATGTACCTTTTGGAAAGTAATGAACCATATCCTAATTGTAGCTACAACTTTAAGATGAAGTTTTTGAATTTTAAAACATGATCAAGCATCTAAGCGACAAGGACCTCTAATCTCAAGTTCGAATTGACAAAAATACAAAAATAAATTCTGAAGAAATTACCGCAAAACCAGTCTATGCATTGTTTTTAATAAGTTGTAAAGCCTAAAGTCTTTTATTTAAATTTAGTAAATAATATTTACGTTTTAAATCTCATTATGCTATTTATAAGACTTCGAACTGATGACACTCTAACCTATTTAGTAATAGGGAGCCTCTAATTGGACAATAAATGAACAGAAGAATGTTAGATTGATTCCCCAAAGTCTGCCATTCCGCCTGAGCCCTGCAATCACAATAGAATCACTTGTCCCTATGTGCACATTTGGTCTAGCACCGTGTGCATTGTAAATATCCAGAGCTTTTTAGTTTATTAATTTTTGTCACAAAGCATTTTGGCAGGCTTCTGGGCAGCGCCTGGCAGTCGCTGATAATAAATTTCATGCTGCGGTGGATGAAATGAAATCACAAGTGAGATGAGGAAGCCTATAATTGTGGTGTAATGTTATAAGCAACTATAGAAACCCAGTATTTGTCCCACATGTATTTAATCCCACAATTGATGAGCGATTCGGATTGAAAAGTATTGCTAGTTTATACCAGAAGCGGTTACAAAAGAGATACTATAAGAATTTTGATGTTTAGGCTTTCGAAACCTAACTTTCGGTAAACAATTTTCAATTGTTTTTCAACTGCCTCTGACATTGACTATTTTCCGGAATTCCCTCCTGCGAGGGGCGCCAAATGTTTGCACGGCCTGTGCGGAGCTATTTACTTGATTAAAAATTAATAAATGCACACAAAGCACAACGTACCACTAGAAACGTGTTTGAACAAGCCGAAAAGAATTCCCTCCGAATTTTTGCACACGGATGCAATTTAATATTTTAAATATGTCAATTAAACGGCCGCGTCCGCCAGCGAGAGGCAGGGGCTGGATCGGGTAGAAGGTGCATAGGTGGCATTGTCGGACAATCGCTGACAGACAGTGGCTGCTTATAATAAATTATAAACTCGCTGCCACATGAATTAAATAAAACGTAGTCGAACATTTATTTAATAGCTGATAAATGTCCTACCGCGGATGACTGAGGAGAGGGCGGCTAGATGGACATGGCGTCGGAAATGAAAGTGGAAAGGACCACGATTGCTGGCTGGCTTTTAGGCGAAAGCCAACTGCGAGCTATAAAAATATTGAACTTTACGACTATGCACTTGGCCATAATTCCATCTAGACGAGTACAATCTTTAAATCAACCAAATGCATTCCCGACCCGGAGCTGCGACTCCGGGCCAAGTCAAGTGCTTAAAGCAGCTCAAGAGGAAAGAAGCGAGGTCGTCGGCGAGGGCAAGGGCGGGGACCAGGACGAGGTCGAGGACATGAAAGGAGACTCGAGCCATAAAAAGCGGGAAGCGAGCCCCGCCCGCGTCCCCAGCAAGACACACAAAAAGGCACTCGTCAAGTCCATGACGATGGCGATGACGATGTCGACGTCCAACTACAAGTCGCTCTCAAAGCAGGGCCGCAGTTTAAACGACTTAAGCGCCAAAGAAATCATCATTAAAGTCTTGCCGTGGCCCACGCCCCCTCTCCTCCTGTTGCCGTCCCTATTCCAGAGGGCGGTGCAATTCCACGAGGCGTGGCCCTGCAATCGACAATGCTGGTTAAGTCAAGTGTAGGTCGTTGGTCGGGTCGGGTCCTGTTCTTCCTGCTGGGTTGTGTACGGTCGGGTTGGGCCGTGTCCTGGGATAGGGACAGGGATGTTCTGGGCGTTGTTCCGGGGCGCAGTTCGTCTTCTGGTGCTTTCGGCGAACACTTAAGTAAATAGAGTTCAAAATGAAATGCATCCAGCCGCGAGTGAAGTGCAGGGGCCGTCGGCGCTGCCTGTCATCGATCTGGTCCATGTGAGCTGGGGCATGCCACCCCCGACGACCCGCCCCTTCTCCGTGCTCGGTCATCTGTGCAGTAGGATTCCGGGTTCAGTGTGGGTCGGCTTTAATGCCTTGTCTGCATTTGTTTTCAACTGTCCGTGCGTGCGCCATTTTAATTAACATGCAAATCCAGTTGAAAATGCCAATTTATGCTTGACATAATATACCGAGAAAAAAGGAATCAACAAACAGCAATCAGGAACAAAACGCAGCCACACACGCCCAGCACACACACGTACAGTGGAAGCCACAAAAGTGTGTACAACTGACCAATAAAGTTGGCCGAGGCCCCCTCTTGCTGGTTTTTTTTGGGCCATAAATAGTCCGAGCCTAGTCAGATGGACGGACATAGTGGCCAATCCTTTCTGGGAGCGACCTACGAGTATTACGAATTTGTGATTATATAATAATTACATTTTTTTCAATTGAGGGATATCCGAAATCAGTGCGTGGACTGCAATACGCATGGTCGGATAATTGTTATTATTATTGAGTATTTTTTATATAATTAATTTTTTGTCGCGTGTTTTTTGATTTTACATTGAACGGACGACAGGTCCATTGTCCCTCGTCTTCGGCCATTGTCAGAAAGTAAATATTAAAAATGATGCTCCTCGCAGTGGAATAAAAATTAAAACAATTTTAATGATTGCTTTTTGTCACAAATATACAAATGCGCACACACGTCGGCTGGCGGCTCAGTTCATTGCCATTGCATAAATAAGTTTTAATTTGGTTTTTTAATCAGCAGGCAATGCATAATAATCGTTTTAATGAGACGACCTGAGAAGGACGTCAGGGACCGGCGAGAAGCCCAAGACCGATTCCTCAAAGTCCGGCTCCGACGCCACGTCAGAGATAAGTGGCGGACGTGGCCGAGAAGGCTGCAGTGTTGGGAGTACAAAGGCAGTCAATTTGGTAAAAATTGAAACACCTGCTTGATTTCACGCCTGATTTAACTTTGGCCATTGTCCTTTCGTCCTGCTCTTTTGGCAGGTCCTGGCAGCAGCATGTGTTTGCAATTTAGCAAACAACGGGGCAAACTCGATAAGTTCGCTTCATTCTACTCGGCAAACACTTCACGCCGGCTCGAGTCGAGCTAACTTGACTTGAGTTGAGTTGAGGGCAGACTAGGACTGCCAGGACTCGCAGATGGCCAACGCCTGATAGGAAGCGGTGAAAAACTCCTGGCCCGCGGCAATTTGTCTTTTGTTTGAAGTGAAATTTGCTGTTTGTCATGGCTTGAAAATTTAATGTGTCTGCCCGGAGGACCGTAAGGGCCTGTGAAGGGGTGGCATTAGTTGAATGCTTGATTTTAAATGGCTCCTGGCTGGACATAATTACGACTGCCAAGCAGCTACAAGTAAGCAACAATTGGCCGAATGCAGAATACACTATCCCGGCGGCGATTGGTGGCACAGCAACTGCCCCTTCCTAATGCAGTTTATGGCTTTGCAGCAACAACAGTTAGTGTCAATGCCATAAGCCATTCCGGAGCTAAAGACATGGTAATTAGTGGCTCACTCACACGCACTGACGCACGGACGCACCCACACTGCCACACTGCCACTCTGCCACACAGCCACATACACGCTCGCGGTCACACAGTCACACACCAAAGCAGGCCCAGAGGCAGGAGCTGTAAGGCAGAATTTATGCATTCGCTGTTGCCGTTGCTGTTGTTGGTTTGGCTGGTTTTGGGCTGGCCCGGAGCAGGCTTCGAGTGCGCCATGCTTTATTTTAAATGCTTTTAATTGTTGTGTCAACACACACAGGCACAGACGGCACACAGAGACAGAGACAGAACCAGAAGCAGAAGCAGAGACAGATGCGACTGCAGGCGGGCGGCTGTCAAACCGCAACGCGCCTAAATGCATGCTTTAAAACTTGTACGCCTGCAAAGCTAATGAGCTTTGCCATTACACAACCGGCTCTGCTCCCCCCGCTCAAGCCAGTAAGTGCGTGTGTGTTTCGCACTTTGTTTGCGGTTGTATCATTAACAGCAGGCGCCACAGCCCCGGGCCAAGACGGGCGAGGCGTCTAAGCCAAGCCAAGGAAAGGCACACAAGGCAAGGTTGAAGTTATTACCAAGGTCTAAACAGAGAAGTAAGTGATATTTGGCCAGGGCCGGAGGCAGCGACCAAATATTAACTCATTTTGAGGCAGGAGGCAGGGGCGTCGGGAAAAACTTCGACACCCGAACTGGGTTTGGGCTGTGGTCAGTGTGTGGGGCGGTCTGACGAATTAATTCAATTAAAACTGATTAGAGACCAGGGAGAACAGGAACTCACGGCAGTAAGAAGCCTCAGCAGCACTCGACTGGCAATAGATTCCATAAACACGCCCCATTGAATGAAATACTGTGACTCAAAAAAATGATCACAAGCTCACACATGTATGTAGATTTATTTACCTTTCATTGTTCGGCGTGTCTGTCTGAAATCAGTATTATTGGCCATGTTTTATGAATTCATTTCTATAAGTTTCGAATCGAATGCTTTTTCTGCCATAATACCTTTCGCTTTAGTTATTTTTCATGTTAATTAATTTTGTAATTAAATATGCATTAATGGTCTGGGACGAAAATAACTCATCCGCCCCGGTCGCCAGTGGTTGGTTGGCACGTGTGTGGCTGTATGTATTTGCGGACCCATATATTCGATACATGCTTATGCCATTTTCAATATATTTATCTTTGCTCCCATTTATATTTGCATATATTTTTAGCCAGCGGCCATGTTGACACATGTTTGAAACGCAAATAAATAATGCAGCAAACAAACAGGAGAGTGCCAGGCCCGCCGAGAAGGGGCGGCGGTGTATTTCAAATAAATATTAATGGCTGCAACCAGACGCAAATTATTTTCATGTAATTATACAAATAGCTAATTATTTTTGATTTTTAATTAAAATTAAAATGGCCGTCGGCTAGGCGCAGAAAGCCCATCAAGGAAAGCCGCCAATTACAAGATTACGCCTTTCGCAAAGGCGTTGAGAGGCGTGGTGCGCCACCGCGTGTGATTTCCGAACGCGTAGTCCAAGTCGGGCGCCACTCGGGCTCCCCCCGTCGACCAATTTCAATGCAAATGAGCCATTTTCAGGGCTCATCAAATGCACAGCCTATCAATCAAAACAATTTTATTATTCGCAGGCAGCGCCATTTGTCTGTCATCGCAATTATAACTATAATATTATTATTGTGATTCGCTGGTGTCTATTTGTTTTAATGAGAGTGCATAAATAAATGCCAAATTACATTAAGAGTGTTTGCTCACTGCCCACTGTCCGGTCGAGAAATGCTTTTCAGCCAGGTCCGTAATTCGGTAATTGTTTTTCCAAGGGCCAGAGATTGTTGCGGTTAATTCGGAATGTGCTTTAATGGATTGTTTGTCGAGGATTAGCCGTCACTGTGCGACTGCAGTCAGTGGACAAGGACTCGCTCTCAATATTTTATAGGAATATTACAGAAGAATCCCACATCTGTCACCCGGGCTCAGAACTCAGGGATCAGGGCTCAGGCCTGCTCTCATTCGCAAACATTAATCAATCCGAAACAATAAAAATGCTGCATACAGAATGTGTACATTTAATCTACCAGAAAACACTTGCCGCCCATCTGCCGCCTTGCCGCCTTGCCCCTTGCTGCCTCCAAAAACTAAAAGGAAATTTGAGTAATTGTTTTCGGGGTCGTGTCAGATCCAATCATAAATCATAGACGCTGTTGCATAGTTTTAGCCTCCGTGCATAAGTCCCTATTAGAATGTAAAATTAAACAAAGCTCGTGGCAGAGGACAGGGCACATTGCAGCGGGAAATGGATAAAAAAAAAAGGATCAAGGAACAAATTCCAGGTGGCCGGGTCGGAGCCAGCCCCACTCCGGAGGCAGCCCACACTAGGATGTGTGACAAAATAGCAACAATCACCATTAGTGTCACATGCCATCATCAATCATCGACAGGACCGGCCAAGGTGGACACTTGCCTGTTCTGTCGACCAGGACCTTGTTGCCGAGTTTAAAACGCTTTTAGGTAGATGAGCGATACGACAGCCTTGAGCCCCATTGTTTCTGCAGGGTCTTGTCATCGTCAGCTGTTGTTTGCTCTAATATTTTCGTGTTTGGTTTTGTCCAAGGAGCTCGGATGACGGGAGACGCAGTCCTAGCAGTCCCGGCAGTCCTGACACTCCTGGCAGTCCTAGCAGGTGCTAATAAAGTACTCAGCTCTGACGCAGCTGATTTTCGGTCTATTTGTAATTGTTTTTACTGTGCCAGAGGACTCGACTCGAATCATCATTTATCACAAAATAATTAAAGGTCTAGCAACCTTCAAAAAGTTGCTCGCAAAGTGCAGTCCAAGTTTCGGCGAAGTAAACGAGCGGGATAACTTTTTCAGGTGCGCTTCAAAGTTGCAAAAAATGTTTACAGATATGCAACTTGTGGCGGGAACGGGCAGAGTGCCAAGGAGACGACAAAACACTTGGTAATAACTGCCAAAAACTTTTCAGCCTCTTCGGGGCTGTTTGGTTGTCTTTGTTGTTGGCCCTCTTGTCTTTGGTTGCGGCTTCAAAAATATAATTTATGGCCCCATAGCCGCGGGTTCAGCCCGAGCATCGATAAGGTGGCTAAAGTGGAGTGGCAAGATATTTGTGCTTTCCCTGGATCCCCGAAGCCCAGGATCCCCGGACCCGAAACACTTATGGGCAAACTTTTCCCCCACATGTCTGTCTGGCAAAACATTGTTGCATAGTTTCGGGCACCTGCCGGGAAGAGTTGCACTTTTTTGAAGGACAGCGGGGGGACGACCGAGCCATCGCTAATAGAAATAGGAAATGTTTACAAAGTATTTTCATAACTGCAGGCACTGACATCTGACACAGACACAAACACAAGCAGCAGCCGATGGAGGGCGGCAGGATGTGTGAGTTTGTGCGCCCGGGGGTATGCAATAAATAAGGCAGACAAATATTTCAAGTCGCAGGGGGCGAGGCGAGGGGCACTACTTAAGCAAGAGCAAGACGGCTAGCTGGCATTCTGACACTTTGGCTAAATAATTTTGCACACGCATCTTAACCCTTCCGAGCCCTCAGTCCTGCTGTCTACCTGTTATGTCTGCCCGACTCCTTGGGCCAGGATAAATATGAAAAACATGCTGAAAACTTTCAGGGCAACGTCTTCACGGCGAGAGCACCTCATCCTCCGCCTTGCGCCTTGCCTATCCTGCTTGACAGCGTCTGCTGTCTCAGCAGCATTTTTTAAGGTGCAACACTGCAGGTTGCAAGCCCCGTCGCTCTGCCCCGCCCACTCCGCCTCCTCGCTCATATTTTACATAACAAGAGTGCAAACTCATTTCTTGGCCGCCTGTAGAAAAAGCGCGTGGGCGTGGCAGATACCGTTACCGTTGCCGTTGCCGTTGCCGTTGCCGTTCGTCCTGCCATCCTTTTTGAATTTTTTTTTTATACCAGTTGCATGCATGAAATTTAATGGCTTCCACTTTGTTGTCGCCGTTGCCGTTGTTGCAGCCGTCTCTGGGCGGGTATACCTGGAACGCCGGTCCACGCCCCTATCGCTTCTGAACAAAACATTTCGTGCTGCTTTGGTATGTGAATTATGCATCAGCAGGCCGACTCCCCCTCGGCGACATTGCCGAGGAAAGAAATCGTTGTTTTTGCGTAATTTAATGTTGAGTGAGATGAAAAATGAGTTTCCGCCGGCAAACAAGAAATCTGGCTAATAAACACGCATCCATTCGGGACCCTTTCCGATGACCATCTTTGGTCTCCATCCTACCGCTTCCCTCCAACTCGCCCATCTCCAACTCCAATAACAGCGAAGGGCATGTGTAGATTAAATGTTTAAAAATTAATCGACCCGGCCCGGTCCGGGCCGCCCTCGTCCTTGCCGCTCTCCGAGTGGCGAGTGATTTATGTGACAGTGGTGTCGGCGTCATAGTCGTCGATTTCGTCAGGCTTTTTACTTTAAATGCCCGCGGGAGGGTGTCTGGGAGCCTGCAAAGCACAACACTTTCAAATTGCCAGCTTAAATTCTGTGAAAGGCGGCGACATTTTTGGCAAATTTATGTATTTGTCACATTGCTGTTGCGCCGGCATAAAAAACGAAGAGTCCTGGAGGACGAGTGGGCGACTGGGCGGCTGGGCGAGAAGGGGCAACAAACTTTTTGCCACAACATTGTTTTTGCCCTGCCTCGGTTTCGTGCCCCCCGTTCTTATTGTTGCTGTCTCTCTGCATATGATTTATTGCAGAGGAAATGCATGTGCCTGACTAGGGAGTGCCGGGAAGCAGGGGACAGTGTGGCAAGGGGCGAGGGGCGAGGGGCGAGGGGTGCGACAACAGTGGCAGGGACCTGCCAGTTTCAGGGCATTTGGCTGCAACAAAACGCAAATTTGTCTATTTCGTCAAAATGGTCGACAGGCGTTTGGGGTTTCATGCCCTCGCCCTTCGTCCTTCCTCCTCGATTCTCGCAGCCTGTGAGCCTGAATCCGAGCATCGTCTGTTGTTGACATTTGCCAAGCAAACCAAATATAGGAGAACGCCCGTCTCCCTTCTGGTGTGTATCTCTTTTTTGCAGATTCTTGGATGCATGGCAAAGTTCAGCGCAGCACCAAGACAAATCACATGCTCTTACACAGGGCAAATTGTCTGTTGTGTTTTTGCCGGACTCGATTTTTGGGTTCACAGGAGTGCCGGAGCACCGGAGTACCGGAGTGCCGGGGGTAGTACGGCTATAAATTATGCTGGGAAATTTTTCCCCGACGAGCAGGGACTGTGCATGTGCAACATTTGCATACTTCTGGGTTTCTAGCTCGGCGAGGGCCGGGCGGGTTGAGGGCTTAGCCACTCCCACAAGGTCATGACTCAAGGGCAAAGTGCGGTAACCGCTGCCGCTGCGGAGCGGAAAGAAATGTATCTGGCAGCGACTCACTCTCGTTTTTGGGCCTTGCTAAATAAACTTAATTTTTAATATCGGCTCGAAGGGGACGAGGGCGAAAACGAAAATATGAAAAGTGAAAGCAAAGAAAAGTGCGTTAAGTTCCTTTTCTTGCCACCCCAGGTCCTTCCACTTTCCGATGGAACCCTTTTGCCCTCGGGGGAGGTAGAAAAGGGTTTGTTTTTTTGGGAGGAAGTGCAAAGTTTTGTTTGCCCAAAATCAACAAACACAAAAATGTTGGTAAAAATTACGCTCGTCGTCCTGCCCGTCCTGCTGTTGCCGCTGTTGTTGTAGTTGTACGTTGTATGTTGTATGTTGTATGTACATTATATTATAAGCAAACACATATACATATACATAAATACATATAAATATTTGCCGTAAGAAAAGATATGGCGACGTCGTCGCATTCGGCTCGTCCCGGCACTTGGAAGCGAGTTTGCCCATCTCCTGCCGCGCCTTCCTTTAGGCGCCCGATCCTGATCCTGTCCTGTCCTGTTCTGCGAGTGTTTGTTTGTGCCTTAGTGCGCAAAAAGTAAATTATTTATCTAAGAGTGGAGCACGAGCCGGAGTAGGAACAGGAACAGGAACAGGAAAAAATAGGAAGTGTGTGTGCTGCGTATAAATGTTAAGACAAACACAAGACAGGCAAAGCACACATTGCTTCCGCCCACAGAGCCACCCCCACCCACCCCCTTCCAGCGCTCCACCCACTCCCAATCCGCCCTCTTCAAGTACACACAACGCGGCTTTCAATTAGAACAAGCGAAACGCGCAAAATTAAAAACACGCAGTGCAAGACAAACAACCGACGCGAAAGGAGCAGACTGAAGCAGGACTCGCTGGCCCTTCCTTCTCCCCTTTCCCAATCCAGGGACTCTGTTTTTCTCTATTTCCCAGCTCCGAGCTCGCAGCTCCCAGTTCCGGCATCAAATGAAAAACTCAAATAGAAAGTCCAACCGTTTTGATGGAAAAGCTTTTTTCAGCCTCGGAGCATAGATTTTTTCGGGATTTTCCGAGGGCAGAATGAAGATAAAGTGGCTTGCAGTAGGACTATCCGCACATGGATGGGCGGTCGGTGCTCTCACATCCTGGCCACGTTCGGGCCAGGGAGTGCAGCAGATCCAACCTAATTGTAGGACAATTGCCCGAGTTGGCATCTCGAGCGAGCAGCGAAGCGGTTTAAGTTGTAGCAATTAAAACGGATAGAGATAGGAGCCACATGCAATGTGGCAGGACTTGGAAGGACCACCCGAGTGAGTCCGGGTGGAGCACTTTAAGGTCCTGCGGCGGGCCCAGCCAAGTGCTGTGATATGGCCAAGTGACCCGGGCTGAGCGGTCTGCATTCCACTTGCAACAACGGCTACAAGATGGCCAAAAGATACAGAATAGAAAAACCAAACACTCGGCCCTTCTTTTTCTTGCCTTAAATAAGGCAGCTAATGAAAAAATAAGGCAAGGACACCGCCGAACGGAAAGGGAAGCAAAGGGAAAATATTAAGTCTGGGTCTAGGGACAGACGCCCTCTCCCACGTCCCGTCCCACTTTCCACTTTCAACGTCCCTCGTCCCATCCCTATCCCTGCGCCTTTTTCAATTTTCATTTTCGCAGCTAAACTGTGAAACAATTTTTAATTAACACTTTCAAGTTGAGCAGCAGCAGCGGAGAAAAAAGGAAAATATAGCCCAAACACACGCAGATACAGATACAGATACGGACACGGAGATACAGATACGTAATATAATGAAAGGAAAGAGCAAAGATAAAAAGGGGGAGCGGAATGACGGAAACCTCATTGTGTGCCTCAAGTTTTCTTCTCGGGGCTCCTTGGGTCTGGGCCTGGCCTTCTCTTTACTTTGCGCTGTATTTTTTAATTAATTTGGCATTTATTGGAAAAGGGTTCCCCGAAGCTGCCACCCGAATTGTTTCATTAATCTAATGCACTGCACTACAGCGCCACTGCCACCACTACCGGTACTGCTTCAGAGACAATGGACACACCTGAGGTTTAACTTTTGAAGGGCGACCACAGCCCGACAGCGCTGCTTAGCCACTTAGCCATTTAGCCACTTAGCCGTTTAGCCACTTGGCCA
This sequence comes from Drosophila atripex, assembly GCA_035045925.1. Lineage (NCBI taxonomy): Eukaryota > Metazoa > Arthropoda > Insecta > Diptera > Drosophilidae > Drosophila > Drosophila atripex. Next base: position 930,504 of record JAWNOP010000032.1, read on the forward strand.
CTATCTGGCCATTTGTCTTGGCCGGGACTGGCTGTGTGTCATGGCGACTGCAATGCAATATTCATAAAATGCAATTAGTCAGTAGATACTTGGAGCTCGGCCCTTTATGAGACGCACTGCAGCCAGACAGACCTCAACTGGCGAGCAGCACAAAGTCGGAGGAGAGTGCCACAAGCAACATTTGCAATTCTTTTAATTAAATTCCCCGAATGCAAAGCACTGGAGCACTCCCTTCTTATCCTGCGCCGAGCCCCCTTCCCCTTCCTGTCTGGGGGTGTAATTTGAAATTCCAGCTTAATTTTTAGCGGGCCCGGAACGGGAGCCAGCTCCCAACACGCTTAAGCTTTTAAAAACCGCGATAAACGCTACTGCATCTGCAATGGAGTCGCGTGGGAGGCAAAAACTGAGACACAAAGCATTTATTAATGGTTATTTATTGCGAGGATACCAGGTATTTGCAGGACTTGCATAAAAACTGGGCAAAATCCAGACAGGCTTTGGGAATTTGTGTTACATGTGTTTGGCATCATTCTTGTTTTTGTTGCAACAGTATTTCTATTAACGGGTTTATGAAAACAATTACTGCCATCACAACTTCATGACATTGGCAGGATTAAAGAAAAACTTTCTTTAATTTTTGATTTGAGTAAAAACGTTCTCTTCATAATGTTGTTATTTAAGCTTACTTTCTCGCAAGGTTCATGGGATTTATCATTAAGGTGTACTCTGGTATCTTTATAAATCGAATCCCAGATATCCTCAGCCAAGCTGCTCGTACAGCGTTCCCCGAAGCGCTATTCCCAATCCGTCTGTTTCCATTGTTTTCAGATGCTGCTACTTGAGTCGCATCTGTAATTGCACTTCACTTTAATCCAGTTGGTCCTGCCGCGAAGGGCTTCTGCGGAGCCACGGCTGCCCACCTTACAGTACGATATAAGCGGAGAGACAAATTGATGGCATGCTTCATTGCTTCCACTCGGTACTTGGTTCTCCGTGCCTTCCCGTACTGCCATCGCGACTCCCAAACCGCCGGTTCCGCCGAAAATAGCCAGCAAAAACCCAACCCGCTCCCAAAAATACCCACAACTGCAACTGATGTCTGCAATTAATTATCGAAAGTGGGCGCAGCCGTCAAGTGGGCGAAAGTAAGTGACTGCAAGGACTAAGGACCATGGAGTCCACGGGGTAATCAATGTAAAGAGCGGATATATATTTTGTTTGGCTTGCTAAGAAGTGCAGCTCCAATGAGGCCAGACACAGACATACACAGAGGCAAAGGCAGACAGCGGACCGGGAGCGGTTTTTGTTGCAGGTGTAAATAATTGAAAGATAGTTGCTTCTGTAATTAAATACACAAGCGTGCGGCAGGCAACTCCGCCGCCCCTCAGAAGTCCCCGCAGAACTATCTGCCCGGGGTTTTGTTCTTCATTAGGCGAATGGACTTACGCTCTTCCCAGGACATGGCTGGCGTCACTTACCTGAAACGAGAGAGAGGGGAAGTGGGGCCTGAGTAAATGTTTTAATTAAATATTTTGTATGAAACTGAAAAACCCGCCGTCGCCGCAGCCCCATGACTTCAATTAATCATCGGAACAAAAAGCAAATGAAATATATGGGTGTAAATAGGAAAAAATATGGGATAGAGAGCGGAAAATATTCATAGCATGCCGCGTTTCCTCATATCGTGTGTCATGAATGCAAACACAGTGGGGATCGCCGTCGTGGATCGGAGGGCGCGGTGGAGCGCAACGGAACGCGGTGGGCCAGGAAGCGGCCACACATAAACAAGTGGCACAGCCAAACAATCAAACAGAGCCTGTGGCAGGGCAATAAAAGGAAGCGACACCGAGTCGGCGGATAGGAGAACAAATTAAAACATTCCTACACACACTGTCCCGCTGGGAAGGAAAGAAAGCAACGGAACAAGCTCCGTGTCGGCGAACTTGTAGGCGGTTGGCTAAAAGAATGCGGGTCTGGCCAAAACAAAAGAGCCCAATGGAGCCGCAGGAGCTCGAGCTCCAAACCGGAGCCGTAGCTCCGTCCAGGGACAGAGACAGGGACAGGGACAAGGACCGGGGTCCGCTGAATTGAGTCACTCGCTAGGCTCGTTGAACAAAATCAAAAGGACATTCATTTATAGAGTTGCCTGGCTGCAGGCAGGCTGGCTGGCTGGCTGCAGACTGGCAGAAGGACCTGCCGCAACAGTTGCGAATAAATTCTTGTGCCATTTGTTTGCCTCCCTCAGCCCACTGCAAATATGAAAGGAGCGTGCCCAGAGATACACACACAAAAACTGTTGCATACCGCACGGCGTACCGTTGCTCATTTTATGGCTGGCTGGCTGGCTGGCTGGACTGGCTTGGTCCTGGCGGGACTTCTGCCTGCCTGCGCATTGTTCGTATTCCGTGGAGCTGGGGGAACGGAAAACGAGGCGAAAGCGGGTTAAAAAAACAGCCAAAACGAAGCGAGCACGGCTCGACTGCAAGTCGAGCAAATATTTGTTTAAAAACTTTACGTTGAAATGCATTTGCGGTTGAGTGCCAAACGTTGCCTGGCGATGATAGAGAGACCCGAAAAAAGCGAAGGCAGCGCCGGAACATAAAGCCCCAAGCCCGAAGCCCAGATGACGAAAAAAAGCAGTCGGAGCTGCCAGAGCAATGCGGGCAAATAGCTCCTGAGTGTTTTGTCCCTAGACGGCTCAGAGTCGGGATATCGCAGATCCTACTCCGGAACATGAGTGCGAAGGATGAAGTGTGATTGGAAGCTGGAGAACCCATGGCTGATGGATAATCCAGACCGGGAAACTCACGCTACGGCTGGTTAATACATTCCTTGTCGAAGGCCGCTGAAACGACAAAGCAAACACTGCCCACTTTTAAGCCTTGACCAAGTAATCCCGCCCGGGAGAGTCCTGGCATGCATAATAAACCGAGCTTTACATCGTTAAGCTGTCACTCAACTAAAAAGACGCCCCTCCTGCCAGCCGCCTCCCACAACAGCCCGCACTACTCCCAGCTGGATCAATATTTGCACGAAATTTAATGTATCAATTAAAAATTATGAAGTTTACTAATATGTAAGAGCACGTTCCGGAGATTTCGCAAGGCGGCTGAGTGGGCTGGGGCGGCAGAGGTCTGGCGCTGGCATTAGGGCGCCACTTGGAATGCCTCCCCCTTTGTTATTGTATAATAAAATGGCAAGGCAGGAGCCCCAGCCAGAGCCCAGAACCCAGAACCGAGAGCCCAGAACCCAGGATCTGTGTTTACCCAAGGATATTGCTGTGCATATTGAAAAGCAACGAAGGCAGCCCTGCTCTGGACGGGTCGAGCTTAACATTCGCCTTGGTCAGGCATACTTTGGGCCCAGGACCCGCCTCCCTTTAAGCAATTATGCGACTCCCTCTCTTGTCCATGTGTGTGTGTGTGTGTGGAATTATCGTCAGCGGCAGGACTTGCATCTTAATGGAAATGGATTCAACGGCAATTAACATAAGCAAATATATATACAACGGGTTCACTTTGGTCCGCTTCTGGATCGGAGCCGTATCCGGTTGTACGTGAGAGGCGTGCTGCGGTTCAAGTTCAGGCCATACGTGGCCTCTCTTCGGTAGACGCCGTAATGGTCTTATCATAAGGTGGGCGGACCTTTGCGGCCATTACACCACCACTCTGACCCTCCTCCCCTTGGCCCCACTCTAATCGTGGCCGTGCCGAAGAAAAATGGCTCTTTTAATTTAAATGCAAACACGTTTGACTCTGGGCTGGATCCGGCCCGAGTGTGTGCGTGTGTTCAGTGTGGGATTTATGTGATAATCGTTTAAGTGAAAATTTAATTGCATACTTTATGGATGGGTTTTTAAAAGATTGCCTGGGCCTAAGGCCGGGCCGGAGGCGCACAAAGCAAAATTTATGTAAGGCCGCAATGGCTCTGGGGCAGGACGAATGACGGGAAGGGAATGACGTTGCGTTGGCTTAATTCCGATTCTAATGACAGTGCGCCTAAATGTGTGCCATAAATTTCTAGGAAAAGGTGTCGCTGTCTTCGGCAGGGGGCTGGAAGGGGGCAAGTGGAGCGGCTTTCTTTCCTTTAATGGAACTTTGGAGTCTGGCAGTGAAAAGGTATTTGTAATTGCCTAATGCCTCTATAAGCCCTACCGCCTTAGAGCCCAGAGTCCATAGCCCAGCGCCTCAGAGCCCCAGAAAGACGAAATTTGCACTGGCGTCTGGTGGTCGTAATTATGCAATACGGGAATTACGTGCAAATAGCCGAAAGGGCAGCGCCGGCCGTTATTAATATGTATTATTAATATTTACTTAGGTCAGCCGGGCAACTGCTTGGCAAGGGCGGGCCAAAGCGGGAGAAGATGAAAGCTTAGCTTGTAATACATTTCGGTTTAATAATGTGCCAACAAGGGTCCTGGTCCTGGCCCTCTTTCTTTCGGGGGTCCTGGACTCGGTGTTTATTTTAATGTGCCCCGGTAATTGCTTGACCAAAGGATTTTTTAATTAAAAACATTGTATGTACATGCAAAGGAAGAGGGAGGCGTCGTGGCGGGTATTCGCCCTCTGTTTGTTGAAATAATGAAATTTTTATTATTAAAAAAGTGGCTGAGCGAAAGCGCGGCTTACATGGCGGATGGTTAATATTTGCTTAGGCAAGCGCGGCTAATGCGAGCAGAAGTCTTACATTGTGTTTGGCGTCCTGCCGCCCGCTGCCCGCCGCCCGCCTTCCGCCTGCGCCCCGAGTCCTGCCTCCGACCTCCACATTTCTTAATTAGCTAAAGTTGGCCGGGCATCAATGAAGATTTCTATCGGCGGCGCTGTGTGGGGAATATTAATTTTCGCCCCCTCCCAACCCTGTCGAGGCCAATCAATTTGTTAAGCTCCCACGCGGGCACAGCTGGGCAAATAGATACTATTCAGTTGACCAGTTGAGTTGACTGACCAATAAATTATGCTTCGTCGCTTTAAACAGAAGCGGAAAAACAGCAAACATAATTTCTGCAACTAATCCCGAGGCAGTCGCATTAATATTTATACAAAACTAATTTATGGCAATATAATTGGGGGCGCCGGCAGGGCTTGAGGGCGCCAGGATACCGGGGTGCCAGGGTGCCAGGGTGCCAGGGTGCCAGGGTGCCAATGTGGGTGCATCTGTTGTGACACATTAATACAGAGCAGAGCGAGAAAAAGTCAGTTGGGCGATGGTCTGAGCGGACAAACGTCGCACAAATTAAAATCAAACGCTAAGCCAGGGCTTAATTTAATTGTACAAAAATAAAATGTCAGTAACTCAATTAAATTTTAATACAATGCGGGGGAAAGAGCAAGCTCTTTTGCCCGCAGGCGGTCCAGTCCGGTCCACTCCTCCGTCCCTCGTACTCTCCCCCGTCCTGCTCCACTTCACCCCCCTGGCCACTAGCTAAGCTAAATTAACATTGAGCGTTCTGGGGATCGGCCGTGGTCGGCTCTGGTCTCGACTCGGGCGCAGTAAAAATAAATTTTCATTTGCAATTTCAATCAGCGCTAATCCCTGGCAAAGCGCATGCGGCCTCGTCCTGATGCTGCCACACTGCTGCCCCGCTGGTGGCTGGCGGCTGGTGGGAACCCCTGCTATTGCGTGATTTTTGCAGGCCAACTGCAGGCGCTCTAGTCCGGAGCCAAAGCTGAGGCTGGCTTAAAAGTGCAAACAAAATTAAGCACGTACGCGCTCAGTCCGCAGCTTGGTCCGAGATTAAAGCTGTCCAAACTGCGTGAGAGACAATATATCCTTATCTGGGGGCGGGAGGCGTTCCGATCTCAGACAGTCCGACTGCCGTTTGCGACAATAATTCTCAATTTAGAGTGTGCACGATGTCCGATGGAAGCCGGGCAAAGGACAAGTGCGGGGCCGGCAACGTGGGTGGTTCTTGGCCAGTTGGCCAGACCTAATCCCTTGTCGATTAAGTAAATGCCTGCAACGTTTGTTTTTCAGCCAGCAGACACGGACTTGGCCCAGAATGGATCTCCTCAGTTCATTGGGATTAAGAGATTCCATTGTAAAATTTTGTTATTTGTTGCGCACAAACCGACTCCGGCCTGGGCCCAGGAACGGGACTGGGACTGGGGCCGGGACCGGGACCGGGACTGGGACCAACTTTTGACAGTCGTCAAGGAGCTGAAACTGCCAGCCTATTTCCTTAAAAATTGAGAAACGAATTCAGATTCCCGAAGGCCGTATGCCGCATGCCGAACGCCGAATCCAGGGTCCTGGGGAGGGGCAGAAAATGTATGCAATGTAAATTTAAAATAGACACACTGACAACAGAGAGAACGCTCCGGAAGGAGGGTGGCGTGGCAAGTTTTGACAGCTGTCAAGTTTTTTGCGGCAACAGCCGCGAGACTCATGAAATATTTATGCCGTGGCGAATGCGTAGAGTGAAATTTTAATTTCCATCTATTGCATAACTCTTCGGGCCGCTAGCCTTGGTGGGTAGTAATTTATATGCTTTTACTAATTTTGGTAATTTCCTTAATGTCCTTTCGGCTGTTCTATCAGCCGGATCGTCCGGGTGCCCCCGAAAAGGAAGCGAGACAAGCTGGAATAACAAGAGTCCGGCCCCAAGGCGCTAATAGTTGCCAGATCCGCACGAGAAGGAGGGGATGCCATATCCTGCGGGTCCTCTGCATGTCTCGACCTGCTCCTGGGCCGGTCCGTTCCGATTCGACTCTGGATTGGCTCGGCGTGTGTTTGATAAAAGTTTAGAACCACGAACTTTGCTCATGTTTAAACAACGCAAAAGCAAAAATGCTGCTGGCTATTTTAGTTGCAGGTTCCTCCACAGTGCACACCCTTTCCTTGCCGTATCCTTGCTCCCTGCCGGCGTCCTCTGCGCTACAGGAACTCTTGTTGTTTGGAGAACTTTCCATGTATGTGCCCCTGTATGTGTACTTGGGCACGGTCGCCGTAAATGTTTCGTTACAGTTTCGTTGGAAGGCAGACGCAGACACAGCGTCAAGGGCTGGCAAGGACCGAAAAATTTAATCTCTTAAAAAGTGTCTAGGCTATGCCTTCGTTTTAGTTTTATTGCCTGATACGGAAATATTGTTTGTGACGCACTTTTGGCACTAATGTCTGCTGACTTCCGTCTTTAGTTTTTCCGACCCCAACCCATCCCTTCCGCATCCCCGAGCGCACTTCCATGCCGCCCAAGTTGGCTTCTTTGGCCTGGAGGCGCAGTGCCCTAATGCTTTTAGCAGCTTTTGGTTTCGCCTTTTCTCCTGTTGGCCAAGTTGATTACAGTTGATAGTTTTGGGCTGGGCTTGTTTTGGGGTTTAGCTGGAAATTTGCTCTTTTGTTGAATGCCTTAAATATGTAGCGTTACTCAGAAGGCCCTTGGATTCAAAGTAAAAGTTTTGAGAAAAACCTCATATACTCCTTGTTTTCAGAGCTGCGATTGCGATTCGGGGACTACTTGCATTACCAACAAAGTGATTTATACAGCACTTGTAAGTTTAGTCATAATTCTAGTGGCTGCCGCTGCTTTGCATACTCACTATTGCACCCATAAATAATACTTCCCCTCTGGTCTATTATCCCTTCCGGTTTGGACTGTCTAATAATAGTATCGTTTGAAGACAAATTTCTTACCAAACGCTAATGACATGCCCAAACATTTCCGTAAGTCGTTACCAGAAAAGCAAAGTCATTATTATAATACTACGCCCCCAGCTCAAAATTTGTTGAGGTCGGGCCACCAGGGAAGCGCTAAGCACATCATCTATTCAAAAAAAGTTGACATAAATACAATTATAGATTTTGCGCTGTGAAAATGAAGATGAAAATAATAAAATTGAACAAAAATTGATGTCAACTTTTGGGCGGCAAAAAAAGGATCTGGAGCGGGAAGAGGCGCGGATGGGAGGCGAAGGAAAACAAACTCAACGACGGCAATGGCGATGGCGACGCCGACGGCGACGTCGGGCACGGGGCGGAAACGTCGCCATTAGAAGTAAAGAAAAACTGCTGCGCCATTGAGAATTGAACTGCGGGCTTTCAACTTGGCCCAGCCGTCAGGGGAGGGCCAGTGGAGAGGCAGAGGGGTCGGAGGGCAGAAGACGGGGGTGGCGTAAATGACAAACAAACAAGCCAAGTCCTTGGCATCGTCCTGGGCGCAGATAAAAAGAATTGTCAAAGCGCCTTAAAAGTATATGCAATGCCAGCAAAGTAAGCTGCAAAATCGACAAGTACAATGCTGACAGGCAATTGCTACAGTCGCTAGCCCAGTCCCAGTCCCAGTACCAGTCCCAGTCCCAGCTTGCCGTTGTTATTGTAATAATAATATCGATTCGGGCCGAGCGTGGAGGTATAAAAGAGTCCGCAGTCTGTGCAATCTGGTATACCAGGGTATGGCTTCCTACACCCGTCTTTACCTAGCCTTTCCTTGGCTGGCGTTGCCTTGTCATCGCCGATTCCGCCGACCATTCGCCGGAATTCGTTAATAAAATTTTATTGAAATTGTAGACAAGCGGCGAAAAACTGACGACGACGTGCAAAACAAAAACACCGAAAAGGAAACGAAACGAAACGAAAGAAATTGCAAGGCAAAATCGAAGCCGCGACCGGAAAAAGAAAGAAAACCAATTGTCATCATTGGCACGTAGAGCGGAAGAAGGCTGGCTTCCCTATGGCCCCAAGTGTTTGGTTTTGGTGGCAGCTGCCACCACCCCTGACGATGTGTGATAGAAATCTAAAGCAGCCGTCCCCTTGCCCGGGGAAAGGGTTTCCTCCGCCCGCTCACTCGCTCAGATGAAAGGCAAATGCAAAGGCCAAATGGTTGACAGCGCCCCAAGGTATGCAACAAACAAAGCCAAGCAAAACGAGCCGAGGGGACGGGGACGGGCAGGAATTCTCGCCCGTTTCCTTGAACTTTTCCTGTTGGAGTAAGTCCTGTAGGATTCCACGCCAAGTGCCGAAAATCACGTCAGCATTCAATTTCTCCTGGCCAGTTCGTGTGCCTCATTAAAGTTTATGCGGCAGACGACTTGGACTAGTGGCAAGGAGCGGGAGAGCCAGTTGATGCTGAAGTTTGCTCATCATTCGCCGGCTCCGAACGTGCCCATACATTGATGGAGCCCGCTGCTCCAGGAATGCTGCAAGCTGCTCAGCTCTTGCACTTCTGTCGATTCAATAAGGTTTGGGTTTATGCAAACAGACGTGCATTAAATTAAGTAGCCGTCGTTTCGGACGAAGGACCCCGGCGGAGTCCAACTGAAAATGCAGTTGCGGCACGTTGCCGAAACAGAGGAATGAATGCAAAAGACAATGGGGGTCCATCAGAGATGATGGAGCAGCAGCAGCTGCCAATTTACAATGTTTCGCAGGAGGTCTTCGTTCGGTAGCGCCTCGAAGTGGGGGCAGGGTCACCTGCAAATGTTTGCCCTTAAGCAAGTCTATTAAAATTGTTTATAACACGCCGGGAAGATGACAGGCGCAGCTGCAGCATTTTTTATGTTGCACTTAGTTTCGTGCGCAACACGTTCCGGTGTCGTTTTTAATGATGCACGCGCATTCGGACACAAAAAAGCCGGAAGTTTTGCGCTTTTAGCAGTCATGACTTCGTTTTATTAGCGGAAAACCCCCGAAGAAAGCCATTACCCGTGATTCTTTTATGTGGCAAGGAAATGTGAAACTCCTTGCTCTTGTTCCTCCCAATTTCTTAAAGAAGTTGGATTGCCCAGACTTTTCGCTTCAATTTCCGGCGACTAAGACCAAAAATTTATGTCCATTTCGCCCAGACTTTGGATAGAAGCCGCCTGTGCCGTGGAACGTGATGTCAATAGGAAAACAGGTGCCTAAGCTGGCGAAATCATGCTCTCCTCAGGGCGGAACTTCTGCCGCACTTCTTCTGTACCCCCGTGCGCGGGTTTTGATTGGCAACACTGCCGCGTGCCAATTTCACTGTCAAGATATTGAGCAAGAAAATTAGTTTACCGAAAAACGCCGATGCCCTGGCCGGGGTTGAGGCGATGAGGGTTCGGTTGAGAACGAAGAGGTGAATGCGATGGGGAGCCCTGTCTGAGGGCTGTGCCAGAAATTGTATGTGGCAGGCGTTGTTTGGATTTGCTGCTGGAGTGAAATTGAAATTGATGGAGCCTGAAAGCTGAGAGGGTAAATTTAGCGGCTGGGCGAGTGGATATCAGATTGGCTGCAAATCAATATGAAGATGGTGTTGGAAACGTAAGGGACAGGCCGTCTTGCGCATGTGTCTAATATGCTGAGCATCAAGCTTGATTTAGAGGCTTTTTCACCCACATCTTACCCTCCTTTTTAAATACATATATGTATGTTAGGTTAATATGGAATTCCATTTAAGTATTTTTCAATAAGTATTTCCACAAACACTCTGATGCAAATTTAAGGCTGTGTTTTCAAACCTGAGTAAGGTTCACGACTTTAATCACTAATAAGAAATGATGTTCGCTACATTCCACAAAATTGTCTTTTAATATCGAGCTGACGCTCGCATAAAAACAGCATTTCCCACCCAATTACTTGCCATGTTTCAGGTGGTGGTGCTTGTTTTTCGACCAGTTTCACACAAACAGCGACAGTGATTTAAAAATTGCTTTAACGAACACATAAGTATACTTTAGAGAGAGGAATACAATGCACACGTAGCACAAATACACACATCCGCATACCAAGAGACTAGCAACAAGAAGGAGAAACCCAAACACAATCAGAGTTCTCCTCCCGCATGGCACACCTGCCACAGTGCCTCCCACCACCGTATCGCCCGTTACTCCCCCAACACTTTTATTGTTAGCAGCTGCTGCACATTAGAAATTCAACTTCGCCTCGTCTTCTTTTAGGCGCTGAGCAACAATGGCGTGTGAATTAAAATAGAAAGCCAGGCCAGCTCTCCTGGTCGTCAGCTTGACACGCCAAGGTGCCATCCGAGTCTGCTAGTGTGTGTCGGCGTCGCTCAAGCGCGAATAAGAAAACTCCCTTCTGCCCCACGCCATCTTGGAATAACGGTACAGCAGCCGCAGCATTTGCCCCACGTTTGGGCGCCATTTTTGTCAAGTCGCATTAAGGCAGCGTTCGTTTATTCGACTTGTTCGTTTTGCGCGTCGACTGCTAACGAAAATTGAACGGCCAGCAGAACGAAAATTGTTGTATAAATAAAAGCATAATTGATGCGAGGCACACACACAGCGAGCACAGCAGAAGGAAAGAAAACAAAGGCGGGGAGAAACAACAAAAACAGAAGAAGCACAGCAGAAGCCGGGCCAGGAGCAGCAATCGCACAACATTCGGAGCCGGCACTGGAACAGGCACTGGCATATGGCATATGTTGCGTCAATCCAGCCGTGAGCAACGCAAACAAAACGACCATGAAGCCGACAAAGTAGAAGGAGAAAAATTGAGCGAACTGCGCGCAAAAATGTATTTTTTTGTTGGTTTTTTCTCGTTTTTTGCATATTTTACGGGGCCCATTCTGCGAAATGACTGTGAAAACAGGTTTGATGGGATGGAAGGAAGAAGACGGCTTCTCACTCCGCATATCATTTTTTGGGACAGTCCGGACTCCACTCGTATTTATCTGTCACTCTCCGCTTGTCAGCTTGCAGATTTCTTATTTCCCTCAATCTTTACGTTTTTACTTGGAGTGGCGAGAAATTAATTTGAAATTTAAATGTCTCTAGGTCCAGCTGAACCAGCAGCGGCTTTGGTTATGACTATTTTTCCACTTTCGGGACATGTTGTACCTTGGTGTGACAAATGTCTTTCCAATCATGTTGGTTGTTATTTGTGCTCCATGTGACGGAATGCGTCCGCTCAGCTGATCAAATAGAACTGCAAAATGCTAATTGACAAATTCACTCAGAGCAGATTCCTTAAGCTGACAACGATGATAGACTGTCAAATTACATCGCATACACTTGTTTTCGCCTCCGAAATTGTGACTGCTTCCATTTAAAATTGTATTTCTTTAACTTTCGCTCGGACATGTTTCGATGCATGCTGGGAGGTTTTTCACGCTTCCGCAATCAAAAGCATTTGAAGCCAAAGGGATCTTTAATGCATGCGCGCGCTTTCATTAACAAGTGTTCGTGGCACGCCCCCTTCTAAGCCGCGCCCATGGCACGGACGCAAAAAATCGCATCAGCGGCTTATGCAAATGCCGGCGTGTGTGTATGTGGGTGTTGAGTGAATACGAAATTATTGTTTACAACTGTAAACTGTAAACTTTTTACGCTCTGCCTCCCCAACATAGAGGGTGTTTTTTCATTTTGATTATTTTTTTTGCATTTAGAAAACGTTTGCAAACCGCACTAAAAGCGACTTATAACATGTTGAGTGCCAAGAGATTAACAACGAAGCGAACGTGTGAGGCCCGGACGGATGGGGATGGATGCGGTGAGAAGCGGACATCTTGTTGGCCGCCAGGGTCTGACCATCCATTTTGCCCTGCAAATTCCTTTTTAATGAGCGCTCCGTCCATTCCAGGACTTGGCCTGGGACTGGCCCACGGAATGGGAATGGGGGCGTTCATAAGCTGCTTAAGGTTTGGCGTAATCAAAAAATGTTCTTCGTCTGCATCTCGTTTTTTAAAAGCTTTCTGTGGTACATCAACATGAAAGCCACCCGGGGTCGGAAGCAGGAGTGTTGAAAGTGGACTTTGTTAAGCTTAAAATTAACTTGCGGTTTTGTCTGGCGCAACTTTGACGCCTGCAGGTAGGCAATCAATTCGGAGCCCCATAGGGTCGCACTACCTCCACTACCTCGTTGCACTTGCACATGGACATGTAATTAATGTATTCGCTGGCGGTGGAAGCAGCGCGGCGCAGCGCACTTTGGCGCGGAAGCAACAATTTTTTATATAACACAGCAGCTGGCGTCGTTTTGCGCTAATTACCTCTCCCCCTTCCCCAATGCCACTCCCCCAGAAAACTCCAAGATGCGAGCGTAGTCGTAATGCCGAATTGCAATTACAGCCGGGAATGCGTCCGGGTTCTGTGGCGGGGTCGGGAGCGAGAGCCAACTGACATTAAAATGCTTAATGCAGGCAGGTATAAAAAAATTACGCGCTCTTACTCTTAACATCACAAAAAAATGAACAACTTGCTTTGAGGCCCTTACACACATTTCTGCAAAGCTCCAAAGCTCCAGTGCTCTGGACCCCTTTCCCTTTCCCCAAGCACTTTTTTCCAGGACGGCAATTTGCCAGCGTCGTCTTTCAGGACTCCGAAACATTTCTGCTCATCTTAAAAACTGACCAGGTGAAAAATTGCAGCTGTCGTTGTTAGGAGCTCTTTTTCCTGGCCATGTCTTGCTTCAGGCCAGGGGTGTAATACTCCGTAGGGGCAGGGTGTCCGGCGCAATTTAAGCAAAGTGCAGTTGGTTGTAGGCCTCGAGCGAAGCTCCTCCTAATGACACGCACGCCGGACAGGCAGTTCGAGCACAGTTTTTAAATTCTAAACCAAAATATGGAAGCATTGGAGGCATCTGGAACTGTACAAATCTCATCTTGGGCGGCGAAGCCGCATCCCCATCGCATTCGGTCGAAGGGCTTCAATAGAGCCCCGGGCTGTGCTTTGATTTGCTGCGTATCGACGGCAATCAGCTATAAAATGTGACGGTTTGGTCCGGGATCCGAATTGATTTAAGCCACACTGTTTGCCGTGGCCATTGACTGGAATTGGGAGCCGAATCGTTTCCACTTCCTTGCTGTTTGTGGCTGCGTTCCACCTGCGGCCATATTTTTGAAATTTTCGCCAGGGTGTACGAGTTCGTATGTACATATATATTTGCTATTAGTCAGTCGGATGGCAGTCCGTTATGGAGCTTAGGGTGAAGAACCCTTGCCCAGCGGCTAACGCTATCGATTGGGTCTCCCCACGCAGGAAGCTCTGTAATTGCGGGACCGCGGGACAGTTGTCCTTCGGCTCCCGGGCACTTCGCACTTCTGCACTTCGGAACCGGAATCCATCCGGAGTCCTCTCCGCCGGGCGCCGCCTAAGTAAACACATGATTTCTGTGGAGGCGGCGTGGCGTTGCTTAAAAACGCATCTAAATTGTAAATTAAGCAACAAATTTCATCAACAATATTTGAATTTGAATCTAAGCGCGCCAACGAGTTGTTGGCTTGGAGACGGAGCGTGGGAAGCGTTGCGAAGAAGGCGGAAGGAATCAGCAACCCGCAAATACAAAACCCGAAATGTAAAATTCGTTTGCCGAAGGAGTGGAGAGTGGAGAGTGAAGAGGATGAGGGGGGCGAAAGGAGACTTGGGACTGCACTGGCTTCTGCCTGTAAACACCGAAAATACAACAATGGCAGTATTTGAGCCACTCCCCCGCCCGCTGCCTCTGCCGCCTGCGTCCCTTTGGCCCGTTCTGGCCCACCAGTTGGCTTGTGTATTTGCCTGTTTGTTTGTCAAAAGAAGCAATTTACGTGCAAAATAACTCAAGTGTCATGCAAATTTCATTTATTTTTCGCAAGCAGTCGGCAACAAAAGGAGAAAAACGAAATAATTCCCGGGCAACGTTGTCATACAGCTAACGGCTCTTTTATACAGCTTCCCAGCTTCTCAGCTCTCCAGTCGCAGTCTCGGCTATGTATGGAGATTCCTTACAAAATTTGGCCATAATGAAGTCACTTGGCGGGAAACCTGCCTGTCTACGTCCTGCGTTCTGCGTTCCACTCGTCTCTCATATCAAAAGCCATTTTTATTTATTTTTCTGTGTTTTGTGTTTTCGTTTTTAGAAAATTAGGGCTTCTTGATTTACCATTGAAGTGCGGCATGTCAAAGAAAATAATAATACGTTCTCTGCTCGGCATTTAATTTAATTCTAATTTTATTTATAAATCGTGCAGGCTTTGGTGGAGCGACCGGCTCGGGCACTGGCACTGGCACTGGCACTTGTAGCTTAAATGAAGTTTGCTAAGTACTTTTCAACGATGAGAATCGGCAACAGCACCGCAGCACCGCAGCACCACCGACGAGAACAACAACATCTTGAGTACGCATAGTTCAGGTTTGAAATTTCATTATTTTCGTATTATTTTCGTATTATTCGCACACAAGTGCCATCATGTGCTTGAAGAAGCAGGGAAGTGAACGGACCGGAGCATAATGGCCGTCTCCTGGCCCGCTCCAGAGTGGGGGGTCGAAAAATACAATTTTCTAATTTTACAAAGCGGCGTGGGAAATTGCAGCCGTTTATCCCAAAATCGTTCTCTGACTTACCGGCATAGTTTGGCTTCCGTGTAGATTGGTTATGGCCGACTGGGCCTCCTGCTGCGAACCAAATTTGACGAAAGCACAGCCTGCAACGAAATAAATAAACTTGATTAGTGCTCTGATGACCAATGACCGGAGACTGGAAGCACATATTCATACTCTATCATTTGATTAATTTTTCAAAATTCAGAAATTTTCGCCAAATTCAATTAAGGCCCACTTAAAACTGCAAATACGCACTTATTGCAGGAGAAGCCATAGCTCTCCACTTTGAATCAATTACTACGTTCGAGCACTTGTTCCGTCGATAAGTTAAAGTTTTATAATATCCCAAAAAACATTGCAAATTCTACAGTAAAAATGTTTTCAAATTAACTGCATTCCATAAACACTACAAAGTTCTTCATGTCGAAATACCGATTTGTGAATATTCATTTAAACATCAGTGAGCATTGTTTGGGGCAGTGGTCAGATGTGGTTGCAGCTGCGTGGCATCGACATGTGTGTGGCGCATTTAAATAAAATTTTAAGTGCAATTTAAAAAAATGTTTGCAAGAATCTCTCCGTGCACTCTTGCATGAAAATTAACATTGGCATCCACAACGGCGGTCGCCGCCCATGCCCACGCCCGCCGCGGCAAGGACTCGGAATCAAAGCCCATCAACGCCCATTATATAAAAATAATAGTCGGCCCGCACCGGCTCTGGCAGGCACTGGGCGGAATGTAAAATTCAAACCGAACCAAAAAATATACAAAAAATTCCCGCTGCACCTGCTCGCTCATTATATTGTAATTTGTGTGGCAGCTGCTATGTGGAAGGGCGGCGAGCTGCGAGGCGGACGGGGAGGGGCGGGTGGAGAGCTTCGAGTAGGACTCAGCTATAATGGCATAATTATTAAAAATCATTTATGCTAATTTAATATACAGTAATAACCACAAAAATTAAGGACTTTCCAGAGGCGCACTCGGCCGGAGCAATGGATGCGGCTTATACGGCGTGTAAGCCGGTGCTTGAAGCGATTTAAAACGCGGTGATACCATTGAGCTCAGTTTTACAATGGTAAGTAAAAAAAAGAATACTATTGAATGACTATAGTCGAGAGTCTCATAGTCGAGTACTAAAATATGCCCAAAATATAAACCAGCTATTCCCAAAAATTGTTATTTTATTAGAAAAAGATCAGCAATTGAATGCAGTTCCACATATCGCAGATATAAAAAATTATAAACATGTGAATGTAGAGAACTAGATTGAATTTAATTTAATTTATTTAGTGAACGTTCTTTATTTTTCCAGAAAAAAGGCTTTGTTTTGAAAGACTTTCTTAATTAACATTTTGAAACGGGAATATGGCGAATCTCATAACTCTTGATAGACCCCTTTTCATCTCGTTCTTCTGCTCCTCTTAATTCGGCAACATCAACAATGCTGAAAATTAAGATCCTTCAGAGAGGACCAAGCCGAAAAAAACCTCAAAAACCCTTCCAATTGTCTAATTCCCCAGCCGGCAGAGGGGTTTAGGACAGGCTGGGTGTCGACAGTGCGGCTTGGGCTGTTGCGCTCTGGTCGCAGTTGTTGCTTTCGTAGTTGACGCTCCTCCAGGACACCAGCGGGCAGTGGCCGGGACGGGACGGGGGCGGTGGCGGTGGCGGTGGCACAACAAAACAAATCCCGCCTAAAACCATGCAACATGCGAGCTGACATGCCGAAAGGCAGACAAGCACAAATTTCGCGTGCAAACAGTGCGAAGGGCGACAGGCAGAGGGGGGCAGCAGGACAAGGGAGCTGGGAACAACATTCCTTTTTATTCTTTTTGCTGAAAATGTACAAAAAATAAAGTGTAAAAAATTCAAGTGGATTTTTGTTTGGCTCGGCTCGGCTCGACTCGACGCGGCTCTTGTGTATTTTATGTTTTGTGTGTTGAAGTGACAACAAAATCCAGAATTTCCCTGTCCCGGCCAGCGGCAAGGGGCGGGTGATTGCAGAGAGGGACACAAGAGCGCAAATCAGCGCCGCTAAGCAATAAAAAATAAAATATTCCATTGCCAGTTAATCCACACAGCTAAAAAATGGAAGGGAACAACGGCAAAAAGCACGGGAAGCACACAAAAAGTTCAAAAGCGAAGCAATTGCTAAGCATTTCTGTAAACTTAAATCAAAGTTGATTTTGTTTTCCATTTTCCCATTTTTCCATTTCGTGTTGTGTCCTTTTTCTTTGTCCTTTTTTGGTGTTTATTTTTTGTATTCTGCATTTCGGGAAGACTTTTTCTGTGTTCTGTGCTCTGTTTATGTGAAATTTATTTTTCTTCCCATAACTTTTATGAAAAGCAAAGTTTGTGATCGGGGAGGAAGAGAGTGGCTCTGTTCCAGGACCAGGACTTAAAATATTCGAACACCTCTCGAGTGGCGGGCAGGAAGGGATGATTCCGAAAAACTGTATAAATGTTTTCCTTCTATTCACTTAGCCGCCCACAATTGCGTAAACCCCCATCCCATTTCGTAGTTATGGAAAGTTTCGATGTCCTTAGCCCCAATCTCGGAATTGGACATTCATTAGCGACTTGAGCAAACACTGGAACTGGAACTGAAACTGGAGCTCTTCTCCGCTCCTCGGCCCAGTTGACTTTCTTGGATCTACTTGATTACTTGCCTCGTTCGTCATTTCTGGGCAGCATTAAGAAACTTGTAGTCATTATATTAATTAAAAGCAAATTAGTCAGCGCACGAGGTGACTCAGACTGATAATGGAGTCCGAGTGCTCTGGAAGTACAATCCGGCTCTGGGCAGTGGCGCAACTTTTGCTTCGCTTTCAAGTCCGAGTGGAACGGGACAAATTCAATTTACATACAAATCAAGTCAAGGTAATGGACAACTCTTTTAATAATTAGCGGAGCAAGACAGGATGCAGGACTTCGGAGCGCCACGCCTAACAAAGTGCAGTGTCTTAATTACTTACCGGCGCAGGCCCTTGCACGGCGGAGGGTGCAGGCAGGCGGGAGGAGTGATCCCTCATCCCCGGCAATTAGTTGAAATTAAAATGTGAGCAAGTGCACCAAGTTCGTAGCGTCTTGGCAACTTCCGGCGAAGCGTGAAATAACGCTGCCAGTTGCAGGACGCTCCACGCTGCGACTGCGGGGGGCGTAGGCAGACTAATGACACTTTTTAATCAAATATGCTAATGATAATGCAAAATGAAAGCAGTAGAGGTGTCTAGGGTACCTTAAACCTTCGCCGGAGTGGGTCATCTGTCTCCGCACCAAATGTGTCAGCGAATCACGAGCCGCCTACGATAAATTTGTAGGGTGATGCGGGGAGGGAGCTGGCCGGGTGGAAGACGTATTTCTGGTTGGCCACAACTTGCACATTTGCAATACAAATTCGCAATGCATTAATGGCATGGTAGGGGAGCCCCGATTGTGCCACACCCCAAAGAAATGCCTGCCATGAAAAATCGCCGCCGGCCAAACACGTAACCAAATTGTGCACAGCCAGGCCAGGAACGGCTGCAGCAGGAAACAAGGATAACGAGCGTGTTGAGTCTCCCGAAATCCCGAAATCCCGAATCCCCGAGTTCGGAGTTCCTGAACCCCCCAAGTCCCCAAAACCGTCTTAAAACTGTGAACGGGGCTTCGGTTGATATGTTGGCCTTGTCGTTAGCTGGCAGGGCTCTGGAGCGGCTGGCAGGCTCATGTTATTGCCCGGCCAGGCCAGGGAGGGTCCGGTATCCTCCTGGCTCCCTCGCACCAGACTGCCAGGCTGCCAGCCTGTGATGCCTGATGTGGCCTGACTGCCGCTGCTGCATGGGACAAGTATTTTAAAATCCAATTAAAAACGCCATAGTGGGATTTTTCAATCGCTGCTGCTGATGCTGCCGTTGCCGGCGCTGGAAGGGAAGGAGGCAGCCGGACAGACATCAGAATCAGCAACAAAGTTGCATTAAGCGCGCGACATTCGCTGGCCACCGTTCGGGCGTACTCATTTGTTGGCCAGAGGGAGGTGGTGGCGGGAGAGCTGGCCGTGGACGTGGACGTGGACGTGGCAGTGCCAGTGCCAGTGGAAGGGGGGATGGTGTAGCAACTGGACCTCGTTGATGGCCATTGCATGTTTGGCTCTTGGGCGCAATAGCGTAGCCGGCTGAATCTTGTTAGCCAACGTTTACGCTTATTATGCGGTGGCAAGGCTATCGAATTGGTTTGGTCCAGGTGGACGAGGACCTCTGCTCCCGTCGCTGCCATAACCATCTATAGGAAAACAGGGATATGTAGACAGGCAGGTCTGTGCCAGCAAATTGCATTTGCAGCATGACACTCGCAGTTGAATGCACCTCATAAGATAGCACAAGAAATCAAATAAAGTCATTCGCATGCGAAGCTAATGCTTTTTGCAACTATTTGTGCAGAATCGAAGAGCACATCTGCGTTTCGGAAACTTTCACCCGTATGTCAAATCAAATCTGTGGCAGGCAGAACTTATCAACATGAACTACGAGCTGGCAAACACAAACACAGGCACTGGCAAGCTCTGACCCCTCGGAGCCACTGAAATCGAGCCAGGCCAGACAGTGGCCCGGCACTTTGCATACAAATCATATAGTCTCCATAGTGTATCACAGAACAGAAAACACTTCGTACACATACAGGCACTGACACGTATATGGAATGACCAATGGGATCATTATTCTCGATTTTGGACGAAAAAATGTATGGCTTGCTGGAAACTAGAAACTTTCAACTACCTTTTGCCAGTTGATAAACAACAAAACTTTGGCCGCCAGGCCAGAGGCATTTTGAGGATTTGCAACGTCAGTAAACAACATTTGGGTTGGGGCCCACTTTATATGCGAGTTCTTGGCCAGGACCCTGGAATCCCAGTCCCTGCTTGCCTATGCAAAGCAGTTCCTCCGTCCAGTTATGTCCCCGTACGTGTAATGCGGTCTATTTTTACTAGTTTCCAGGCCTAATACTGGCCAGATGGCCACTGCCGGAAAAATTAAATAAAAATCAGTGCTCTGAGTGAGCCAAAATGGCAATTTTATAAGCAATTTGCCACTGGAAAGATACGGCTGGCCACGTTGTCGACTGCTCCTCTGGCAAATTCAACTGAGATGAAGAGCGAACGATTTCTGGACTTTGCCGAAAACAAAAACGGACGATAATGTAAGCAAAAAGGTCAACTGAAAATTACATTTCCAGCAGACCACCCTCTGCGTCATTTGAATAGACGGGGCCGAATCCAGATATCCAGGCATTTTAATGGCGCCCTCGAGGTGGGGCTTTAAAGTAAGGCCCCTCGGGAGCCGAGTGTCCCTTGCTGTTGTGTGTGCGTGCATCTGACACGCAATAAACACCAATTAAGAAAATAATATTTTGTGTACACACACAAACAGGCGTCTCTGGGAAATTGAAAAGCCAACGCCATTGCCAGCGCCAAGTGAATGCCTTCGTCTCTAGTTTTGTACAAGTGCTGTGCAAATAATGCACAAAAGTATGCTACAAAATACAAACAACAAGCAAGCACCACAAACAGCAGTTACGAACCGAAAGCGAGAGCCAAACCTATAACAAAGGCTAAAATCGTATTGCTTTTGGCCCGAAACTTCTCCGCCACCCGCCCCACTTCACACCCTTCCGCTTTACAGTCTGGTTGTGAAGTCCGAGCCAGCTTGTTATAAGGCATGTTGACAAGCCTCTTTAACAAATGACACCAACAGACGAAGAAGCAGTCTGAGCAGGACAAGCCAAATAGTCACTGTTCACCCTTCTGTCTTTTTCTGGCCCTGTGTAACATTTGTCCAGCCCAAACGAAAAATGTTGCCTCTTGTTTATCGAACTTGCTCCTGCAGTTGTAGTTGTCCTTCGTCCCGCCGTCCTTCTCTTGTTTTGTTGTTATTAACTGGGTATTTTTGATCCTTTGCGAGGGATATGGGGCTCTTGCTGCTCCTGAGTCATTCTATAGCGAATCGACCCACATCAAAGCTGAACCTTAACGCTATTGGAATTCCACTATACAGCTAACATTCATGTATTTTATCCTGCTTAATATTTGTATTCTGCTTAATAACAGGATAATATTTATCCTGCTTAATACTAGAGTAACCACTCAAGGGAAACCCTCTATCGAGCCCCTAGATATCGAGCGAAATTTGATCCTTTCTGTGTGATAATGGTATGTATGAGGTCCGATGTGTCCAGAGACATTTTTCAAACTGCACCGTGAGTGTATCAGAAAATATATAATGTCGCAGGGGAAGCAACAAACCCTCTTAAAGAGGAAAGCAGATTAAATATAAGAACGAAACCTGGAAGTCATTAAAGCTCCCAACAAATTGTCGCTGTGTTTCACAACAAGGCATCCCTCGTTCACCCATCAACCTCTGGGCGCTTTCGGGAAAGTAATTTCAGATTTTTAGGCGGGGTCTTGAAAAACTGTTGCCGGCGCTCAGCGAACCACAAACAAGGTTCGTGCTTTTGTTGCAGCGGCAACATGAGACTGCTGGTCTCCATCCCGAGTGGCACGGATGGGGGGACGGCGCTGGGGATGCGGGGCACACTAACCGCAGCATAATAATTATGCAACAGAAACCGCAATGCATGCGGGCCACGCCAACAACACAAACAACGGCGACAGCACCCACTCCCGCCCCCGTCAGGCCCCTTGCCGCCTCTTGGCCAGATTCGGGAGGAAAATTGTTTTGCCAGGCGAAAGTGTGAACAAAAATCTGTTGCGTGTGCAGCAAAAAGAAGCGGGCGGGGCAAAAAAAAGCATAAAAACAACCAGCAAACGCAACGTCAAACCGCAAAGTCAAATGCAACTAAAACCACAGCACAGTTTGGGGCGCTGAGGTTTCCCAGCCTTCGCCGGTATGGAGGGTGCGGTGGGGTATGAAAAGAAGCACTAAATGAACTTTAATCTCCATCTGGACCTGGACCTGGTCCTGGTCCTTGGCCCTGGTGTTTTCCATAGCAGCAGTAACTAGTATTATGCACTCAAATAGGACTCGTCCTGACTAGCCAACCGTTATTGTTTCACTTTATTCCGGAGCATTTCATTCCGTTTCCTTTGGCGATTAATGCGCCCACTTATCCTGCAAAGGAACACGAAACAAATTCGAGAAGGGGCGTACCGGAGCTAAAGCCACATAACTTAATGGCGACTCGCTTCATTTGAACTTTATTGCTGACTACGCTGACTGCCCAGGAGAATAAACATAAGCTGGGGGTCCTGAAGGCCCGGAGTCCTGGGGTCCTGGCTTCGTGGGCTCGTGAGCCACAGGACTTCTGGACTCCCTCCCTCCGGGGTCGTGGCAGGTACAAAAATCAATTTGGCCGGGCTTAGTCGCAACAGCAAAGCGTAAGCAAAGGAAGTGCCCCGGCCGGACATGTCCTGGCACAGAGACAGGTAGGCTAAGTCTAATAAACTGCGCGTCCAAAAGCGGGCAATGAATTTATTTTTGTGTTCCTCGGAGGGACAGGGTCAAGCTAATTGTATTGCGGCAGCATTTTGATTGCGGGGATTTGTACATGATTGAAAAGGACCAGCTCCAGCTCCAGCGCCGGTCGGAAAACATCTGCCAGGCAGAGTCCGCCCGGCAGAGTGCATAAATTGTGCGCCCAGGTTGGCCGCATTATTCATTTTAATGCGTCCCAGACGTGGATGGCGCCGAGCCACGGCGGCCACAACAATTTGGCCACATGTAAGCGCGGCGAGTTGGCCGTAATTGCCTCAAAGTGGCGGCCCACCAGCGCCGACAAAGCCGGCGGAAGACGACACCGAGCCAGCCAAGCCACTGCACTTAGGGCCGGGCCAGGTAGCTGCATCATTAAAATGAGTTAGCGTCCTAGACAGCGGCGAAGATGGCACTGGAGAAGGACCTCTGAGACGGTGCCCGTTTGGGCGCAATTTCTCGAGGCTGCGGCTGCGGCTGTGCCAGTGGCAGCAGCAGCGGCAGCAATTAAGCCATGAGGTAGATTAACTTTAAGCCCACGCCGCCTTTGACGGAGCAGATGCGCTCGATGCCGTGGCGGAAGGGCTTTTGTGGCTCGAAATTTATTTAATTAACCGGAAATTTGTATCTGCAAGTGAGGTGTGCCTTTGGAGGACGCTATGAAAAATGGGATTTGCCCTGCGTCCTTGGGGCCATAGGCAACTTCTATTTCAGCTTGGCAACTGCACAATGGCGCTCGTCCGCACAAAAGAAAAGGGGGGAAAGTTCCGTAAAATAATATTGCAAATTGCTCAAATTTAACAAGATTTCAATTGTATTACGCAAAAATCCGAGAAGCATTGCATTTCAATTGTTGTAGCTGGCAGGCTGTAGAGCTCGTGTTCACAACACATAGTCATATTGAGTATCTATCTGAATGCGGATGAATTGTGGAAGCCTGGCCCGGCTCTGGCTCTGGCTCTGGCTCTCTCCTATGTGGCAAACAAAACGTGCCGCTTGCAGAATTGTACAACAACCAATTAAAATGCATAACTTGATTTAAAGTTTATATAACATTTTACTAAATAACAGGTTCGTCCCAGGCATTCAGCTTATATAAGTGGCCTGTATCCTCCAACCATGTGCTGCTGGCTCCCTTCATCCGCTCGACAGTTCGGTTTGCAAGGGGCTTACAATGTCTGCCGCATGTTGCTGTCTGCTGCTGCTGCTGCTGCTGCTATTCCGTTGCCGAGGCAACACGCAATTAAAAGCGATATTGAATTTTGTTACGCTCTGCGCTTGAGTGTGCTATTTGCAGTTGTTGCTGTTGCTGACGGTGGTGGTGGCGGTGGCAGTGGTGGTGGCGGTGGAGTGCCAGTGTCTTTGAGTCGGACAAAAATACATATTTTGTTATGTGATTGGCATAACTTATATAATTCCAGGCCAACAACAGCTTAAAGCCTTGCGTGCATGCACAGCGTGCCATGTGCCGCAAGAGTCCTTTGAGTTTTAAGGTTTTAACTCAGAGACCAGATGCCAATTACAGGCTGAATCGGGTCTTCATACCTGAATACTTATACCCGGTACTGACAGAGTATATCTCACTCCTCTCTTGAATGATGGCAGCAGAAACTTAAAACGTACTAGCTAACCACTAGCACTAACTAAGCTAGAGCCTTTACGCCCCAGTAAGCGTATTATCGCTGGACACACCACTTCATTACAGCCGCCACTTCACTTCTGGGATGGTTTTTTTCCAAGTGCACAATCCGGCTTTTAATTTTTATCTAACGACCAGTAGTCGGCCTCTTCAATTGTTGGTCGTTGCTAGCAAATCGCCGCTGAACCCTAATATATGGCCATAATGTCATGCAGAACTGTTGGCCCGGAGCACTTGCCTGGCAACGGACCTGGTGGGGCGATGGGGGCAGGGTTTATGCCAGAGGCCAGAAGGGCATTATAAATCTTCATTGTTTGGGGCAGCTCTGTAAAGTAGCACAGACAACAACCGAAAATTTCGGATGGCCCCGCACACCCGCACACCCGCGCCACCCATGCCCCCAGTGCCATGCCGCATGTGTGAGTGTGTGCTAAAAGCAACATCAATTTGCATGAATTCCGTCCGTGTGCGGGTGTGCGAGAGTGTACATGTAATTACAAAAACAGACGAAGCGGAGCTGAGTACGTGCAAATCTGACCAAAAATTTAAATTGATGCTAAAATTTTGGGCAAACGCTGTGCAGCCTACAACGATGCGGAGGATGATGTATGTATGTATGCATCTCCTCGTTACTCGGTACTCGGTACTCGGTCCTGTGACGGCCCTCCGGCTAGATTGCCACACCTCAGGCAATAGAGTCGGTGGTGCACCGAGGCCTACCAGCACTTTATCCCCGATCCCTCGGCAGACCGTGTTGCCGAGTTGGAAAAACAAGTATATCGAATTTTAATTACAGTTGCTTCATCTGTGCGGGCTTATGTGATATTTGCTTTTTTTGCACCCGGCGGTGGACACAGAAATGTACTTTATGATTGAGTGCTGACCGAATCGAAACGAAACACCGAGGACCGGCGGCCGAGGGACAGGATTCAAGAACGAAACGACTAATCAAACGATACTTTTTGTGGTGAGGGGTCTATTATGGATGATGCACTTTCCAGTTAATTAATATATAGCGGCTATAGCTTCCCATTTCAAACCAGATTTTCGGTTATTTCTGTCATTCCTGGCAGTTGATTTACTGCCCTCCAGTGAGAAACTACTTCAGCACTAAGATTCGAAACTTGAAGTTTCAATTAAATGAGAAATTATGTTCCTGGACTTGTTCTCTGTTTTTGGCCAATTACAGTCACAAGGGCAGAATAAAAACTAATGAGCTTTGTTGATATATGGTTTATGGACAAGTGGCAGATGTACTCTGAACACTTTAGGCTCGACTTTCGTTCCTGAAACAATGAAAAGAGTAATTCGCCAAGGGCTCTCGGGGCAAGCCGAAAGTTCAAGCTTCCACGTTTGAGCCTTAATTTTCAAGTGTTTTCAGAATTGTATTCTTCGAAACGAAGGCAGTGCTCAAGTGCATAAATTCGTATTTTCTTTAAGCGAAATCCACTGCCCGGCGCAGGCCCAGGCCCAAGCATCCTTGGAATCTGGAGCCCGTCGACGTCGACACTCGACGTAGCTAAGCAGCGCCCCAGAAAAACAGGCCCACCATCAGTGTCAGTTTTATATTATTTTGCTTTATTTTATTTTGTTTTCCTCGTGCCCTGCGACTTTGAAAAAGGATACCAGCTTCCGAGGCTGCCTCAGTGTCTGGTTGTGCCTTAAGACGTTTACATTTTCATTAAATGCCTTCGCGGCTTATATCAAGCTGCCAGGCTGTGTATCCCGTGTATCCCGCGTATCCTATGTATCCTGTGTATCCTGCGGGGTGGCAGGGCCTGAAAGGATATTGTCTAACAACAAAAGTGGAATAAATTAGTTTAGCTCATGTCTTGGTCCCGGCAATGAACTAGAAAATGAGCTGCAGAATATGTACGTGGCACAAGGCTGGAGGCCCCAACCCAGCTCCCTGATAATAACGAAATATGTGCATCTGACAGGTGGCAGCCCAAGCAGCGGAGCAGGGAGCAGTTGGAGCCGGAGCCATTAGAAGGCTCCTTGTCTGAAATTTAATAAGTTCGGGGCTTCGATGCGACGCTTATTAATACATTAATATTAAAGTAGACGGTAGCTGGCAAATAGGACTCTTACATGTGCTCTCTCAATAAGTCCTTAGCGTATCGGACATTAATTTTTCAATAATCCCGCACAACTAAAATAAATATCTAAAGTGGCATACTTCATGGCTCAGAAAACTAATCTTTTATTGATGCCCCAGCGATCAGGAAGGAAGGAAACGCGCTCAACTGAGTTAATTAAATTTTGTGCAGAGGGCCAAGCTTCTGGGACTCGTCTTAACTTTAATAAGCACATTCTCATCCTCTCCATCTTCCTCAGTCCTGGGGCCCGGCATCCCATGTCCAAACACATCCCCAAAACCCAAGCCCCAAAGCCCACCAAATACATCCTCATCGGCGTCCCCATCCTCGTCCCGTAAGTATTCCCGGGCAACCCTTTTCACCGACCGCCTTCCTTTTTTCTCGGCCCGAACTTTCTGTTTAATGCTTAGCCGAAACTTTTTTGACTTTTTTTTTATTGACAAGAATCCAGGACCCAAAGCAGAAGGAGCTGGAGCCAGTGCCGAAGCTGGAGCAGGAGTAACCACGGACTTCTCTCCATGTGGCTTGTACAACATTTTTTGCTCTCATGGGCTGCGGCAAAGTTTTGTCTGGGCCCCGGCGGTCTCCTGGGCCCGTGTGTTGCGGTCAAATCTAATTTCCGCAGCTTTTACTACTTTATTAAACTATTACAACTAAAGCCAGCCCGGCCAGCTTCTCCGGCTTCTCCGGCTCCAGCTCCGGCGACAGCCATGGCGATAGGTATTAAAAAAGTTATGTTCCGGCGTATACGGCGGGGAAGGCGAGTGTGCGGGCGGGCCACGAAATGTGTTAATAAAGCACACTTGCCACCAACATGGCCACATAATGAAACGAAATTGCTGAAGGCAAGAATATGGCCCGGACTGGACGGGGCAGGGTGTCATGTCCTTCCCAGAGGGTGGCATCCGGCCTGCCGGACCGCCGGACGGGATCTGCGTCCGATCAAGGAGTCCATCGATCCGGGTAGGGTACACCGTACACGGTACATGGTATGCAGTATCCGGGCAGCAAGTGGCATTAGTTGCTGCCACTTTGTGGCTCTTTTATGGCCCGTTAGCCCGGCTTGGCGGCGTCAAGTTCCAGCCACTTTCTTCTGGGACGGCTTCTGCCTGTGTACGTTTAATTGCCCCGACCTTTGCCCTTGTGTACGTGGTGTGTGTGTGTGTGTGTATGTGGGGTGCTTAGTTTCGGGAGTGTTGCATATTAATTAGCATTAAGCAGGGGGTTGCGAGGGCGCCCAGATACACACGAAACTTTGGCCATACTGCAATTAAATTTAAGCTGCATCAGGCTGCGACCTACACATATTCCCGGCAGCCCCGAAGAGGCTCGGCAACCGGATCAGGACTCACAAAAGCCTTGTGGCCATGGCGACTACTGCGAGGACGACAAAGTTTGTTGGGTTTCTGGTTTCGGTTTTTGGTCTACAGAAGCAAAAGTTCGCGTTTGTTTCTTTTCCCTTTTTGATATGTATTTTAATTCCTTGGTCTGTGAGCCATTTTGCAGCCAGGAGTCGGGAGTCGGGAGTCGGTAGTCGGGAGCCGGCAGTCCAAGTCCTTTGGCTTTTGAGCAGCCGAAACAGGCAGCAACAGCCCGGATGACTGCGGCTTAAACGGCACTTATGAGCTTATGCCACAACTTACATTATTATTATTACTCCGATTTTTCCTATGCGAGTGCAAGTGCTGCTTCTTGGCAATAAATAGTTATAGACTGCAGAGGGCACTTAACGCGGTCGCAGGCGGAGAGTTTGTTTTAATTAAGGCACATTAAGCGCAATGGTTTATGGGTCCTGTGGGGGTCGATCAGGACTCGCGGAATATGCAAACTCGTGATCCGAGACCATCCGGCCGCATCCCCATCACCCGGCCCGAAATCTCATCACACTTTTAAACATATTATAGGGAATCGAATAAAGCAAAGCTCTCGCATGTCATAAGCGTTAAATTCAATTTGAGTTTACAACGCTTTCATGTGCGAATGGGAGGACGAACTGCTGGGGCCTTTGTCCTGCCCGGGCGAGGGGGAGGGGGAGGTGGGGGGACTTGTTTGACAGTTTTTGCAGCGCACTCAATCAGCACTTGTTAGAACTTTTTAGTGTGCTGTAAAATAAACATGAGTAAAGAGCCGAAATGAAATGAAATTTAATAAATGCAGTGCGGCAGAGTCGAGTGGCGGTGGCAGTGGCAGTGGCAGCGGCAGCGGCAGCGGCAGGGACGGAGGAAACAGGAGTAGAGCAAAGGGACAGGCAGCATGACATGCACTTCATAAAACTTTGCTCATAAAAATTGAAATTGAAATGAAATGATGATTCCAGGGCCGCTGCGGTGATATGGGATACGAGGACACGGCATGAGGGAGGTGCAGGCGGGTGTGTCCACATGTGTGTGCACATACATATGTATGTATGTACATACATATATGCCACGAACCAGTGAGAGTTGACAACCAACCGTCGCAAGCCCTGTCTCTATCTCCTTCGCCATCTCTGTCTCTGGCCCCTCCCCCATCGCCCCCATCGCCCCCATAGCCCCCGTCGCCCCGATCCCCGCACAATTGTTGGCTGTAAAAATTTGTTGGCCAAACAACAAGTGGAGCAACCAAAGCAGCAGCAACAGCCTGAAAAACAACTTAAACTGTCATTGCAAAGTTTGAGGCAAAGCCCGGGGCGGGGGGACCTCCGACAGGGGACAGGTGACAGGGGACAAGGAGCAGGCAGGGGGCGGGACAGGAGGAGCTGCAAGAACGGAGGTATTAAAAACTTTCCTCCGAGCAATTATGTGAAGGCTACTTAACTTTTTTTGCAGGCAATAAATTTTGAGTTTAAATCGAGGCACCTGGGCTGCAGCACAATTTTGTTGCATCCCCGTTCCTGGCAGGGAGTGTTCCTGGCCTGAATTTTTGGTGGCCCGCCCACTCGTAGAATTCGTAGAGCTATGTGCCGAAATTCAATTAGCCAGCCAAGCGGAGCCAACTGCTCCGGGGTAGGAGCGGGGGAGACTGTGGCAGAATCAGTTTGCCACTTGGCATACCACGCAGTTTTGGGGAATCCTTTGAAATACACGCGTGCTCATGGTTATGGATCCTCTCCGCCTGCACAGATACACTCTTCCCTCCCGCCCCTCCGCATTTGTGTGCTTGTGGTTGTGACAGGCTGCTTGCCGCCGCTCTGATGCATATTTGCCTCGATTACTCCGAAAATGTCACATTAATTATTGGCATTTATGGGGCTTGTGCCGCTTTTGATATGATAGACGACAATGCCGAAATTTGGAGTCTGCTTTACGGCGCGCCATTGTAGTGTCCTCAAGAGCGATTGTGTTTGTGTCTGTGTCTGTGTCTGTGTGTGGCAGCTCAACGGATATTTACGTGTGTTTGCTAGTGTGCGGTTGTATTAATTGAAATTTGTTTTTGTGTGTCAGCTGCAAGACGTCGTCGGGTGGCTCATTGTTGGGTTTTGCGGCAATTAAAAGTTAATTTGACAAAGCGAGACATTTCTAATTAATTTCGAGTCTAAACGACATTTTAATTCAATTTATGTTTTTGGCAGCACTTGACAACACAATGAATTGAGAGGCCCGATTGACTGGGGTCCGAAGTGGCACAGATAGAAGGCTCCGAGTATGGCTCATAAGCTGTTGGCCAGAGAGACGCGGAATTCGATTTGCGAACCACTGAAAACTGAACCAAGCCTTCTATGACGGCCAGTAGTTGAGTTATCCGAAAGTCCATCGCCTGTCCAATTCATATTCCAGCTCCCACTTTCAATTACTTAGTGACAGGTTGCAGTTGCAGTGATTAGTCTGAAAGCGATTTAAGCCGGGTGGGCTAGATGGGCCCTGGCAGCCATGGGACATCATTGTCACTGCCAACTTGGCGCATTCAACGCCAACTTACGCCAACTGTCTGTCAGCACTGGAGGAGCCTCCCGGACCTGGAGCCTCCCCTCATGCGGCTACTTATGCAAAATACTCCACTCCTGCCGTTGGCACCCACTGACACCCTGGCTGCTCATATGCGGGGAGCCTTGATTACCGACGGCCGGGGCAGGATGGGCAGGACGGGCAGAGACGCACAATTGTGTTGATTGCACAGATGACAAGACGTAGGACGAGATGACAACTTTGCTGCCTGCCAGCCCTGATGACAATGAAGTGCATGCATGAATATTCTAATCAAATGAGCCGCCAGCCTGCCTGGCTAGGATCCTCCTGGCTTCTGGCTGCCTGCTCCAGGCTCCTGCTCCTGCTCCTGCTCCGGGCTTCTGGCTGCTGTCTGCAGTCCGGCTATTGTTCAGCTGCAAATTTTCAGCCTGTGGCACATGTGTACACCCAAAAAAATGCAGAGGAACAAGCCAAACTTTAAATATTGCCTATACCTTTGTAGCTCCTTGGTTATACCAACTAAATATTGGACTGAAACCCCATTCAAAATTATCTAGTATTTATAGTCCGAGCCCCTTGTGTGCTCTTAATTATATAAATTATATATAAAAACCAGAAGTTCAATGAAGGTCTCCAGCGAATTTCTTCCAGTTATGAGGCATATGCTTTTTGTTTTGTGCTCTGGAAAAGTTTCAAAGTCAGCCCGAGTCCCCGGCCCAGAAAAACCTTCCCTTTACCTCGTTTCATTTCATTCACTCACTGAAATCGAATTTGCATAATTTAACATGATGGTTGCGCTTATTCCTCTAGCCTGTCAGACAAACAGACAGACAGGCTCGAGGAGTGGATGGTTGGATTGGATTGGGCTGGGCTGGGCTGGGCTGGGTTATTATTGTGGCTGCGCGGCTAGAGCCCCGCCTCGTCAGCCCGATGGCCCAAGATCGGCGTCACCGCATTTCGCTGCCACATGCATCATCATTTGCATACATTTGCAGGGCGCCCAGTCAGTCACTGTTCACTCCTCATTACTCCCGGCTCCCGACTCCTGGCGCCGCTCTCCCGCCGCCCGGCTGCGTCTAAGCCGGGTCGATTTTCTTTGAAAATAATTCGAAACGCGGCAGGAAAGTGAAGAAAAGTGGAAGAAAGCATTGACGTTGATGGATTTTGGCACTTACACAGGCCAGCGCCTGTCACTTTCGTGCGCCAACTGCGACTCCGAAAAAAGGCTGCGGTTGAGCTGACTTTGAAGCGCATTTTAATGAAGAATGATATGTTGGCATCGCAGCCGCAATCGTCCTGCCCCACCCCCACCCCCACCCCCACGTCCCGTTCCCATTCATCTTCAACGACGCCCCCGCCTAACGAATCTACAGACAGTTTTCGCGGCTTTCGCGTGCAGCCACTGTCGAAGTTGAAGGGCGAGGACATCAACAACAAGTCTTCCTGTTCGACACCCGATGCCGCCAAATGGGGAAAATAAGAATTTGCATCAAATAATGTCGCTGCCTTATCTGATATTCTTTTGACACTTGGAAGGAAGTTCTATTTTTGACTTTTTTCATTTTTCGGGCTTCACCCCAACGGCGGCTTTGTTCGATTCAAGATGTTCGGCATTCAGGTTATCAAGCTTGTATGAAATGATAGGTTCGATGATCAGTCGCAGCATGGAGCAGTTTCTGGAATTCCAGTCGTTCATACATGATCGGTCGGAGGGAGGTTACATATATTCTACATTCTACATTCGATGACGTCGGGGACGTTCTCGGGAAATCTCAGCCCCGCATGCAAAGCGGGAAACTTAAAATACACAAACGCAGAATAAATACCCCGCCACATTGATTTTCTATGCAAAGTGTCACATGGCCGCAGTTCCAGGCCCCTCCTGCCGGTGTCGGCGGCGCTGCCTTTTCATGCATATCAAAATAACTACAATAAATGCCAACAAAGGCGAAGAACAACAAACATTAATGGGGAAATACACACGCACACAAAGCCAACAAAAGGCAGCAGTCAAAAATGTTGCAAATGTAAGTAAAATAAAAATTGGACAACAAAGACACAATTTCATTCGGGGAATGAGTGTTTGTTGTGTTTGTTTGTTGGTATTTGTGTGTATTTGTAAAACCAAAACTTTTGACATAATAAAATGGAATGTTATTGTCAAAAAAGTTACTTGCATATTAAAACAAACGAAACTTTCGCACTGACTGCCCTATCTCTCGCTTGGTTTTGTATTTTTTTGCTCCTGTTATTTTTATACGGTTGCTCCGCCCCCGTGCCATCACCATCAGGATATTTATTTTGCCCGTTCAGACGTGTGTGTGTGTGTGTGTGTGTGTGTATGCGTGTGTATTTTGGCTCATAAATGCCGCACACAAATGCAAATGGCGAGCGGTAATGGAATGGTGAATGGCGAGTGGCAAGTGGCTGCCTGTGAAACGAACAACGAGTCCTGTGAAAAGCAAACAACTTTAATTGAACTGTTTACCCGATTTTTATTTTATGCCACCTCAAGGCCCTCCTGTTCCTGCGAGCTATGTAATTGTTATGGTAATGTTTGTGATGATTATTTGGCTCGTTGCACAGCTGCCAACTTTTGCAGTTCTCCCCGGAAGGGACATTATCATCGCCCCACCCGGGAGCCTGGCCAAAAGCAGTGGCAGTGGCTTATCGCCCGGGACTTAGTCTAGGAGGCTCTCAGCACAGTCTACACATCGAAACTAATGCCGAAACTGAACAGGCAACATAACTTTAATTGTAGTGGCAGAACTGGAAAGTACAACAAAGAACGAGCCGAACAGTGATACGGATACGCAATATGAACAACCAAGAATTTTTAGTATAGTAGGTATAGCAGTAGATACATACATATGTAGGTACATGGTACACTGAGAACAAAATTGGGCACTTACCTTTGCTAGCTCCGTCCGGGCCGCGCAGAATGGTGCACTCCTCTATTGTGCCGAACGGATGGAAGATTTGTCTAACATCGTCTTCGGTTTGTTGTTTGCTCAACATGCCAACGAACAGCTTGCGATCTAGATGCTCTGTTTGAGGTTCGGTTTCGGTATCGGTTCAGGTTCGAGTTCGAGTTGGAGTTGGAGTTTGAGTTTGAGTTCGGTTCATGTTTCATGTTATATGTAATGCGGCTCGATCGATCCAATTGGTTTGATTGATTACGATTTTGATTTGATACGATTTTGTTGCACCAAAGAGACGGCAAAATGGACAAGTGGCAATGTTTGTTTGTGGGATGTCGGTTGTGGATGGTGGATGGCGGATGCCGGATGGCGGGTTTGGGGGACGATCGTGTTCATGTGAAAATGAAAAGATTCAATCAAGAAGCCATAGCCGGAAATATTTCAAACCAAATCAAATGAATACGGAAAGGAAGATTTTTTGATCATCATACATATGCGTGTCATAAGAGAGAATATGAGAATGTAACAAGGTTACACATTACGCAAAATTATTTTATTTTATTTTTATTGTTTTTTGGTTTTTTGGTTTTGGTTTTAACGAGTAATAAACGCAGCAGGCACATTTACGTAATTGGTATTTGTTGTAAATTTAAAAATTCAACAGGCGCAATATACTCAAAGGAAAGTAAAAGCAACAACATTTATTTAACAAGAGATTTTTGGTGATTGTTGGATAGATTGAGCACCAATAGAGCAAATACAGGTACAACATTTATTAATGTGATTAGATTTGGGGTGGGAAGAGGAGTACGAATTTTGATTTTGTAAGAAGAGTTACAAAAGAATTTATTTTCGATATTGTTGCATTAAAAACATTTGGTAATTCACAACAAAAAGAATATAAGGAAGGGGAAACAAATACAAAATCAAATCCAAATCAAATCGAATGTAATCACAAAAGAGTTTAATTCATTTTTATCGGAAACAATAAGAGAAGAATTGTCAGTTTTCCAATTTTGCCAATTTTGATGTAGTTTTCGTTTCAATCATATATATATATATATATTTGATATAGAGCACGAACAAGTGTTACATAAAAAGGAAAGAAAAGAAGATAAAATTGGGTGATATTTAGTTAAATTTGTTCTCAATTATTTTTCGACTTACATTTACGAAAATGGAAATTAGCTATTGGATACGTATTACGTACGAGTATAATGGAAGTATATATGTATTTAAGTATAACGGTATAACGAACACACACATACACGCACACAAGCATACCGTCCACACACAGTTACAAGCTGGCCACGCACAAGCTACTTAGTTAAGAATAGACATTGAAAGGTAATGGAACACGCTAGTCACTACTTGAAAAAAACGGTCAAAGGATTACGGTTACGGATACGGATACGGATACGGATTACGGGAGCATGAGAGTATATGGCTTACTAATACTTATTCTAAATTAGAGGCTAGGAGGTGAGCAATGACCGCGATTGGGATACGTGTTCGCTAAAATGTAATCTAATGCATAATGTGCGAATGATGGGGTCGCATAAAGGACACGTTGTGCAGCTGGTCCTCGCACGCCGCTCGGGTTCCGGAGTCCATGTTCCGAGTCGCAGCTTTCGGTATCATATCGAAAATTGAGCATCACATAATTGGCAAAACAATTGCCGGAGACCGAGAGCCGGCTGCCCAGCTGCTGTCGCGTTAAAGTGGCAAAAGCAATCGAAGTAGAAAATAACTAATACGACACGTTGGACCGTGCCCCTGGCCTGCAGGCAATTGTCTTGTGTCCGGGTTAAGCCTAATGGCATTTGGGCCCGGGCCTGCTCCTCCGCCCGACGCCGCCCCAGTGGCACAAGCCCTTGCAGACCCCACAGCCTAGTCATCCCAAGCACGTGCAATAAGCCAAACAACGCCCATGGCATGCTAAACAACAACGGCAACAACCACAGCGGCGGCAACCGGAGGGGGAGGGATCAAGGAAGTGCCAGCAGTGGAAGGGTTGGCTTAATAAAAATGTAAAGCACGTTGGATTTCAGGTGGGCGGGAGGAGGAGTGGAGGGGGGAAGGGTCAGAGCAAGGTAAAAATAGTGCAGCATACTTTGCGGCGCCTGCTGTTGTACATATGAAATGGCATAGTTCAACTGGCTGTTAACAGTTGCGGCCAAAACGGAAAAAAGGGCCAAGACCAGAGTGCAAGGAGGACATAAGAACAAGGCGGACAGGAGGAAGGGTCGGGGCTGGAAGGTTGAGGGTTGCGGGTAGAGGGTTGAGTGTTGAGTGTTGAGTGTTGGACGAGGGGTGCCAAGCAGACGGGCGGGGGTCAGGACAAAAGGATTTGCACAATGTTTAGCCTGGCGTTGCAGCAATTTTCTACAATTACCTGGGGCACAACGACACAGACACAGACACAGAAACAGACCTGCGAGGATAAAATGCACACCGGGCTTTCAGTGATTCGCTTTTGGCTGTTCTCTCTGCCACTCTGCCTTTCTACTGTTCTGCCCCTTTGCCCCTTTGCCTCTTGCCTTTTTTATATTTTTTTCCGGTCTCGCAGCTAAAGGAAAGACCAGTGAAAATAATATTAAAGGCCATTAGGCTCATATAGACAAGTTAAGTGGCTCCTGGTCCGGGTCTTCTGTCCTCATACTCGTACTCGTACTCGTCCTTGTGCTGTTCGTGATTCCCTTGCTGGCCATGTGTGGCAGTTTTTAGACTCTATTTTGTGCCTGCCCCACGTCCTGTGTCATTTCGTCCGGTGCCCGCACCCCATGCCACTCAGTGTTGCCAAGGCAAAAGAAGTCATTAACGTGTCGTTGTCTTTGATGCTGGGCGGAGCGGAGTGGGTGCGAAAAAGAAAGCCAAATTAAATTAGTTAACCACATGGCAACTTTTGTACATGTGCATCGCAGGCAGAGGACAACGACAGGTCACTAATTGTTGCACGTTATGTTTTCGCTAGTCTCCCCCAGAGGCGGCACCGACCGACCGACCGACCGACCGACCGACCGACCGCCTTTTCTCATCCAACATTCAACATCTAACATCCTGAATCCTGAATCCTGAATCCAGGACTCTGAATCCAGCTGCATCTTCGCCACTTGCCCTACGCCAGGGACGGGTAATTGTATTCCGAGCCCTGACCAAAGGTGCTTGGGCAGCGTCTATGAATAATAAAAAAATGTTGCGATGGCGGTGCCAGAGGACACAAAAAACACAGAAAGTCGCTGACAAAGCGAAAGTCAAAGCCAAAGCTCATGTGCCGGGTTGTCCCTTGACCGCCCTGCCCCTGCCGCAAGGTTCCGTATTTTTTTAGTGCACCGGGCAGAGAACCGACTTCCTTTGACTGCCCGGCCAGTCCCTGCTGCCAATTGACATGTAAATTGACGTTTAATGGCTGCTAATGAGCGTCTGAGGATTAGTTCTTTCTCCGAGCGGAGCGCAAAAGGACGCCGCTTTAAACACAAAGGAACAGCGGTACTGGGAGGGGACTTGCTAAACCAGGTGTCCGCCTTAAGCCCTCCTAATGCTAAAGAGTCTAGCTTCTCTGGTCATTCGGCCCGGTGCGCAAATAAATCATTAAACGCATAAATAAATACGAAATTCATATCCCCGCCCCGAGTCCGGGCTCTGCAACAATGCCGCCCGGCCGTATCTGAAAATGCTTTAATCTTATTAGGACTGGGAGCTCAAATGCAATGCAAACATGTCAAAACTATTAATTATTTTCCTCGAGTCTTAAGATACTTGGTGAGTTGCCAACGTAAGCACGAATGTGTGAATGGAAATTTAATATTAGTTATGGGTTGGAATTATGGTGGAATTATCGTACGTATATTTGCAGGAACAGTAAATATAAGATATTATATTTTCATATATTTTTAACTCATTGGATTTGTGTACTTTTAATTATTTTTATCCATTCCCTCGAGATTAGGTTCTGATTGATTGATGATGAGGCGGGTGAGTGGAAAAAGGAAACTAATTAAATCGTAATTAGTGGCACTTATTTGGCATGTAACGAGGCTAATTCAAAGTGATTACA
Organism: Drosophila atripex; assembly: GCA_035045925.1. Classification (NCBI taxonomy): domain Eukaryota; kingdom Metazoa; phylum Arthropoda; class Insecta; order Diptera; family Drosophilidae; genus Drosophila; species Drosophila atripex. Next base: position 967,780 of record JAWNOP010000032.1, read on the forward strand.
CATCTCGAAAAGCTTTTAAGTTTTTAGTCCCATTTATCCCTGTTTTTTTTAGCGAGTTATCATATAAAGACTGCAACTATGGCCTTTCCAAGTAAAGACTCGTACGTGGTGTTTATGGCACTGAAGGATAGACCCATTCAGCTTGGAGTCCCCGAACCGCCGTCTGAGGTGTCGGCGTTTATTCGACAAACAAGCTAATGTTCCCTTTAAGAGTCCCCCAACGCCGTTGCCGGCAAGCAGTCGGAGCCGTCGGCGGACAATTGTGCGGCAATTGTCAGAAGTCTCCCCGGTCCTGGGGCTGCTGCGCGAGTACGGCTGTGAATGACTCAGTCCTGGCTGTTGGCTCTTGGCTTCTGGAAACTACCAAGTCGGCAGAGGGCCCGAATCCTTTGGGCCTTCTTTGGCGACTTGAGCTGCTGCTTATTTGTCAGCCTGAATTCCTTATTAATAAGCGTGAAACCGACTGTAGGCTGGGGACGGGTTCTGCAAATTATGCGACTGCTCCTGCCAGCCAGGCTTAGGCCAAAGTTGGGAGTAAATTAGTTATTAGCCTTGTAAGTAGTTAAAAGTTGCCAAGTTGCTGACAGCTCGCTGGAGCGGTTTCTTCGGCGTGGCACTGGGATTGAAATGGGATTGGAAACGGAGAATGGGAAATGGAAAATGGAAAATGGGAAAGCACCGCTAAAACGCGCCTAATTGTCAATTAGTGCTGAGCTGAAGCCTAGGTGGCGGCTGCATTGGAAAGTAATATTTTAGGCACAAAAGTTTGTTTGGGAAGGTCCAAAAGTCAGTGGCAGGCCAGACGGAATAGGAAGAGCCAGAAACTTTGCCTTCGTCGCTGTGGTATTGAAGTGTTAATTAATATTGAAAGGATAAACTTTTCTTTGGCTTTTAAGTGGCAGAAGAAAGGCGAATGTAAATTGCGAAGGGCTTTGCAGGGATTCAAAGATTTCCATTAGTTGGGAAAATTTATTTAGAGAAATGAATAAATCCGAAGCATTAGCGGGCGAAGTTCTGCTTTAATGTATGCCCCCCCTTCCACGGCTTTAGGAGTTTAATTTTCAAGTAATCATCTGTTAACTAGGTATGAATTATTATTTTTTAGGGAGCAATCTCTTAAAGGCGAAATTTGCGTATCAGGTTTCTGATACGGGCACACCCCTCTCCCACCCCTCGAAGGACGCACCCTCTGCGGGAAGGCAATCTTGACGTGCCATTAACATTTCATGTGCACCTTCCCCGCCGGCTTCGCGCTGGCTCGACTATAACTCCAAGAGTCAATATAAAGTAAAAATTTTTTATGACCCGGGGATTATCATTTCGCCGTGGCTCTGCTCCTGCTCGGCGCAGACAGGACATGAAATTGGCTGCACACTGTGGGTAACCAGAAATTGGCTATAAAAGGCGAGCGACGACCAAAAGGTGCTCCGTTGTCGTTCCTTCTTCTTTTATACAAATGCATAAAAAATAGAAATTTTTATTTTAAGTAGTGACGCGTCATGGATAATGTTAATGGCACATGGTATTTTCATTTTAAACGCATAAAAATGTCGGCAGCTTACGAGGGATACTTTCAAGAGGGAGAAATCGCAGCGCTGCACTGCAGAGTGTCTGGACTATGTATACCCGGTACTTGCACAGGAGGACGAGCACTAGTGCACGGATGTAGAATTAAAGAAAGCTTGCATGGTATTCATTTTATTAAATGTATTGTCTCAAGTAAGATATACCCCCATCATCGGGGCTACTGGGTATTGTTAAGAGCAGACAAAAGAAGAAGCCAAATGTCGCTTTCAGAAAACCATCTACGTGGCTGTCACATTGGGTTCTAGGATGCGGCATTTTATAATTTCCCCCAGAACGGCAATAAGCAATGGTCACGAAGCTTGTTGCAAAGAGGATATCTGGCAACCGATCGATAGTAAGACATTCAAGAACTTTTTAAAGAAATAATAATTTCCTTCTACATTTCTTTTAGATTAAATGTTTACCTAATTTTTGTTTCAAAGTTTGGTTTATGGATGCATTTGTGCGAATTTTGGGTTCGACTGGATTTACGAAGATTCCATATCGTCCTGCGGCTTTGGGTCGAGGGTCGTCTCGGGCAAGGTTCGAACTCGGTATTCGGCTTTTAAATAATTTTTATTTTTCTGCTTTAACGAGAAGAGCAGAGAAGAGAAAGAGAGATGGAAAGGAACGTAAATAACATGTTTTATAGTATCTGTTGTTGTTATTGTTTCCAGATTCAGCACAAAACGGCGTTACAATATTTACTTTCCTTTTTGCATTTTGTTAATTAATAAATTGAAACACACAACCATGTACACAGTTTACTTTAATATTTTTTAACACGCAATAACAATTAATATGTTTTGATTTCCAGTGAAAAATTACGCACAATATTCAACAACAGCAACACAGATATAAAACATATTTTAAAACAACTAACTTTAAGCTTTAATTGAAACATAAAACATACTTCTGGGGTCAAAAATACTGGGCTTGTGTGCATTGCATTCTCGTTCAAAAAGTACTTAGAGGTCTATACGTTCATGAGCCACAATATCCAGAGACATTATCAGATAAGCTGAGAGATATGTTATTCCATTTGGTTCTGGGAGCGCCGACAGTGCGGAAGGCGTATCGACTTCGTTGCCAGGTCCGAAAAACAAAGTCGTCCATCATCAGTTTTCCTCCTCGAAGCACTAATAATTGAAAATATATTGCCTGACTTAACCCTTGGAAGGCAAGTGGGGTGCTCGGCACGGCACGCACACGTCCTGCAAACACATTTGGGCACTCGAGGCGGCAAATCAATGCACAACTTCAGGCCGGAACACTCTTCAACACCTTGACAGTGGCTGATGCCACAAATCAACAAATAAAATCAACAAACAGCAACAATAAATAGTGAAGGGTTGCATAGTGGCGGTGGGGCAGGGCGGTCGGAAATCGCAACACAGCAGCAACAACAGCCAGCTCCGTCAATCAAGTTGCTTCGGGAAGTTTTGAGAGAAAATGGTTCAATAAACATGTCTTACATATAACATTTTAATTAAATTATATTTTATCTCACCCCAGGTCGGGTCGGGTGTGTGTGTGTGTGGATGTGTGTGCGGAGTGTTGTACAATATTTATCAATTTTCCGAGAGTCATCACAATAACCATACTTCTTCATCTGGCCGGAATACAAACACAAGCTCAAGCTCCACTCGCACAAGCAAACAAAAGTGTTTTAGCGCTCCTCGTGCACATCACTCACAATGAGGGATACGCAAGGATACCGAAGGATGCGAGGGGGCTAGACTCAACTTTAATTTAATTTTTGTGGTTGCCTTTCCTTGTCGGCGCAGTGGCTGTTGTTGCTGCTTGTTTGTTTGTTCGTTGCGCGCAATTAATTGAACTTGCAGCAGACTCCGTCTATTGACAGCTGGCCGACAAGGGGCGGTGGTCGACGGGGCGTGGCGGGGTGGGGTGGTGCGGCAGCTGGAGGGGCTTTCGCAACGAAGGAGAGTTTCTGCTGCGGTTGAGTCGATGAACACTTAAGCCGCACTCAGTCCACTCCCCCCACCCGACTTGTCCGTTACGCCTTTCGGAATTTAACTAAGACAAACACCACTGCGAAAACAAGTGAAACAGACTGAGCAGCCCACAAGGATACACAAGGACATACACTCGCCACGTCGTGTAGTTTGTTGCCTTTTCCGTTTCGGTATATGAAATGCTTTCGGGACTTATGTTGGCTTTGCAGCGAGCTTGTCTAAGCCTCCGCCCAAGACGGCCCAGACGGACAGGACGCAACGGCCTTCGAGAACGGGCAGGAGCCTCCGCCATTAGAATTACGCTGGGAAGCAAGGAGGGAAGGCGTATGGCCAGACGAGGGCCGTTTGCTAATCGTAAATGGTCAACTTTGTAGGTAAGGCGTTTAGCTTTCAAACCATTTTCGAGGTTCCTTCAAGAGGCCAGCTTCCCGAGCGCCTGGCTTCCTTCTAACTACTTAGCGACCGCAAGCCACTCCCATCCAAGCCAGCCGCCTCGCATCCCGGTCAAGGCAACACCCCCTGCCACTCCGGGCCAGCCCTTAAAACATATTGCACAATTACTTGGCACGAACACATATGCAGGAAACAGGGCCAAAATAAAATAGCTAACGAAATTTATGTTATTGTTTGTCTGACTGCCTGGCTGCCTGGCTGCCCCGGAGCCAGCTAGGAGCAGAGCCGTACCTTTCCAAGGACTGCCCTTCCATATTATTTGCCCATAATTCTGCCGCTTTGTGAGCGAGTGTGTGTGTGTTAGTGTGTTTGTGCGGCGATGCGCCCGTGTTTGTTGCAACATTTTATTTATCGCACTGGCCATAAAATGCACGCTGGGGGCATTTGTAACAATTTCGCAGCCACACAAAGGAGGGGCCCCAGCCCTCCCTCCGCCACTCTCCCCTGGGGCCCGCCCAGCTTTCCCTCCTTTCTTAGTCGAGTTAAAATATTACAACATCATGCTTAAAAGTCACGTTTAAGCACTGACGACGACGGCGCTGAAAGATTATTGCATTTTTAGACTGCCCGCCCCCCGGATTCCATCCGCCCCACCTGGCCACCTGGCCACCTGCCTCACCTGCGCTCCAGCCGCACAATCACAAACAAACGTAGTTCATTTCAGTCAGACGTCGTCCTTGTCGTCTGCGCCTGGCTGTCTGTGAGCCCGGCGAAATAAGTAATAGTGTTGCAACGTGCCTGCCGCATTTTATTTCCTCTCCAGCCAGATACGAGGCGGGCCAGGAGCTCGAAGCTCCCGCCGAGGACGGGGGGATGGGCGTTAGCTGGGGGATGAGCTCTGATCCGATCCGATCCGAGAGGGGCGGAGGACAGCCTGCTCCTCGCTAGGACGCCATTGATTGTATAATTCTTGTGTTGCGACTGAAAATTGTATATGCTTGATGTCTGATTGAATTGAATTGATGTGAGAAAGTGACTGCCCCGCCGCCCCCAGGAGCCTGCGCCCTCCTACGTCCCCCGATTCTCAGTTCGTTTGGCTTTTGCGGTTACGAAACCAATTTATTTGCCTTTCGGAGCGGGTGCAGGTGGCTGTGCAATGCTGTTATTTATTTTAAATAGCATTGCAAACCCTGGGCCGTTTACGTACGTGGGTGTACATCCACCTGCCGGGTTACATCCCTGCCGCCCCCAGAAATCCAGGAAAGCCAAAAATGATTTCATAAGATGAAAAGCGCTTCTCTCACAGTATCCTGTGTGTTGTCGAGCTGGGGGTTGGCCAGGAGTGGCGGTGGCCGAGGAGCGGCAACAAAATTTTGGCATCCTTGTGTGTTGGCAAGGCAGATTGAAATGTTGCCTCTCGGATAATGGTAAATGGAAGATGAGAGCATAGGTGATTGCAATCAATAGTAATTGGAACACAGACCGACGAGGTTTCTTCTAGTTTTCATATTTGACTTGTTGCTTGAGCACTTCAAGGATTATTTTCGAGGAGCTGTTTGCCTTTGAAAGGGGCTTCTTTGGGGCCGTAACTGCAAGCCATTATGCCAGTGCCGCATTTAAGAGTTCATTTATAATTTACAACACTAAGTTCGGGAAAAGGTTTCCTGAATGGCTCCAATTGCGGCCTTTTATGGTAAAAATTGTCGGGCTGCGTAGCCGATGTTTAGCATACCACGTCAGAAATCAAAGAACGAATTTATATAAATGCCGGGTCCCTATTGAATTGAGAGCCGAATCCGCACCAGGGCGGTTTCAATTACATCTGTCCTGATCTTTTTCCGCTATCCGGCACCCAAGCTCCCCAAGGTATTTCGGGCCTAAAAAGCAAAAGTCACTTTTTCAATTTCCAAAATTAAAAAAATTCAACGCACACACGAGTAAATCACTAAGTTACTGTGTCGCATTGATAAACCCTTATCAAGGAGGCTTTTTTAGGGACACACTCGTCCTCGTCCTCGTCCTCGTCCGCGTCCTGGAGCTCCCCGGCACGTTGACACTCTGTCAGAGGGCAGAAGTAGCGAAGGAAACGCGGATGTCTGACAAGGGTGAGCCGGAGCGAATAAAAAAACTGCCGGGGAGGAGGCCTTCTACTTTTCGGCGTCAGTTTAAAAGTCGACTGGCAGGAGTCAGGGGGCGGGGCTGTCAGGGGAGCAGGGGCAGGAGGTTTGTTATGTAGCGCGCATATTAAAATCTATAAAATATGCTTGTGACTGCTTTACGACTTGAAAGCCCTTAGCCCTGAGCGGGACCAGGAACAGTCAGCCAACAAAAAAGTTCAATATTTGTAAATCTTCAGCTTGCCAGCTCCGTTCCCTTGACTTCCTGGCTACCCAGGATACCCAGGACCTCGTTCTTTATGGGTTAATGGTGCGAAAACGTGACTTAATGTGCGTGTGTAGGAATTTTTTCTGCCCCTTCCACTGCCCCAGCCCCTGCCCCTGCTCCTGCCCCATACGAAGTGGAGAGTTATGAGAGCTGCCAGATGAGGGACGGAGTGGAGCGAATCTCGTCGCATCTGGCGTTCAAAGGTCAAAGCAATTTGGGGCGACCATGGGCTGAGGCCCTTTAATAGAATCGTCTGCCAGAAGATTGAAGATTTTATTAACTCACTCGACTGGTCCCGGCCCCATTTAATTATCCATCTGTTGCTGTTTTCCCTCCGACCGCATCGCTGTCTCCTACGGGATTTGGCGTAGATGACAAATCCTTATGCTAAATATGCATAATTGCAGCGCACACACTCGCCGCCACCCAGGCGTGCAAATATGTTGCACATACGAGAACGCTGCACGGACAGGCATAAAGAGATGGGGCTTACAACGTGCTGTACATATGCTTAATGAAGCTTATAACTCTCGCCGTCTTCCGCCCACTGCCCCTGCCACTGGGCGACACTACTTTACCCAGAGAACCCCGCACGCCCCTTGCAACGTGCAACACGTATATGTAGGTAGGTAGGTCCTGACAATCCAGGCAACAGGCAGCATATGCCATCAACTGGAGGCCCGCCAGGCGAAATAATTATAAAGCGCTCGCAGCAACGGAAGCTGCAACGGAAATGTTACCGTTATACCTGGCAAAAGCACGTGCACCGGGATGGCAAGGGGCGTGGCAGCCAGGGCGAGTGGCATGGCGTGGTGGCAAGTGGCAAGTGGCATGGCATGGCATGGTTGCGGGTGCAAATCCTAGCACTGCCTGGCTGCCGTTTAGTTTAGCATAATGACAGGCGCAGGAGCATGGCCCCGAAACGGAGGCAGGACGGTCGTGGCAAGGAGGCAGCCACTAAACCTGGCCGCATTAGCTTGGCAGCAAATGTGGCAAAGCGTGTTAATAACTCACTGTGCTCCGGGAAGCACCGGCTCTCCTGCTCCTCGCCCGCTCGTCTGAAATTAAAGTTTTCGGATTTAATAATAAAGTTGCGAGCCCGGAAAGGTGGCAGGCTAGTACCCAGATATTTGAAAGCAGGTCTCAGGTATAAAATGTGTAATCCCGCCTGGTACTAGTGCTTTAAAAAATGCTCCTCTTACAAAGCTGGTTTTTATTATTTTTCTGGAGGAGAGTCTAGTTGTGGCAACTGGCAGCTTCGCATCACTGTGGGGAATGCGGCAGCCTCGGTGGCAGTGCAGTCGTGAAACCCATGCATTATGCATAACTCGTTTCATCGTCTCGGGCTTCTGGGCTGCATGCCACATGCCCTGCGTTGTCTCGGGCCTAATTTGCCACATAATGAAGCGTGTAGATGTGCGTGCCCGCTCCATCCTGCCACCTACAACAGCTACAGCTACAGCTACCATGCGGTTGCCCTTTTTCTCCTGGCTGCTTCGAATTAAATTTGGGTGCAAGTTGGGGTCTCGTTTCGTGTTTGAATATTCTTGGGTGGAACAAGCTCCCCGGCCATGTGACCCATGGGTGGGTTCGCTTATCTCGAATTATTGGACAACATCCATCATGCAGTCATCGTGACTTAATAGGAAACACACTCGGCGCATCCACTTCCGCCTCAGCGTCTGCTGTGGCATTTCATCTCACTGATTAAGCCCAGCCACCACCGCACACCGTACACCTCACACACACACCTCACACCACACACCACTCCGCCCCCCACCAAGTCGATATCGTCATCCACCCTCCGGGCTGCTGAAGCCAACAAAAGTTCGGGGACTACTGATGAGCAGAAAGACTGCGAAGGAAGGGCTGCTGGCCGCCGCACACACCTTTAATGTGTGTAGGCGCTCCATTATTATCGTAGTTGTTTTCGTTCCTTATCCGCCATGTTGCCACTGCCCCTCTCCCCGCAGGCGGTCTCTAAGCACGTACGTGTACTATATATACCACACATCCATTCCACAGCCACTGCCACTGCCACATCCACATCCACATCCACCTGTCCTCGTCAGTATTATTTTTGTCGTATTGTTTGCTTCCCTATAGCAGCCATTGTTATTTTTCGTATTTTTGTCGGCGCCTCCTCCACGTCCTTCCGACTTGGCCATCATCTTGGCTGGATTTTGATGAAGCACCCACCCACCCATTGGTTGTTTTCGTTGTTAGTTTTAGGTCTCTTGTTCGATTTTCGTCACTAATGAGCAGCCGTAAAGGCAGCGCCGAACTCGACAGGGGCGGGACGTCAGTAATGTGGGGTTGGACAGACGGACAGGCGGACAGACGGACAGGGGCTGGACATGGCGATGTTTAAGGGTAAACAATGCATTGGTGTTTACGTTTTTAACAGCTCCACTGGCTGGTTAGGATCCGCACTGAGGAGTAGCTGAAGCCTTCCCCGTTAGGAGTTTATCGAAAGGAGGTCAGGGGTCAGTCTTTCATTTGACTAATGAATTTAATTATTTATTTGCCGTGAGTTACTGTCTTGGCCCGCTTTCAATGACAGTCTCTGATTTTGATTCGCGTGCGGCGCCAGAAATAGAAGAGAAGAAGGCCAGGTCGCCGGACGTTTCTAATTAATTTTATACAAATTACACACATTGGCTTTGTTTAAGGACGCAGGACTAGTCGGACGGGCGACAAAAAACGAGTGAAAAGTTAATTAGTATAAGAGCATCGAACAACTGGAAATAAAGGACTAATTAAATTGCGATGGCGGAGGCCTTCCTCCGCTTGAAGGGGTACGGGAGTCCCAGTAAATGCAACTGGCATGGTTCAAGCACAAAATTAATTAACACTCTGCCACACACACACACACACACACACACACAAACACACACACAGGCACAGACTGGCCCTCAAAAACACACAACGCGTCGTCGGAAGGGCCCGCAAAAATATGCAATTAAAATTTCAGCCGATCTAAAAACTGCCATCGCTGGAATTATTAACAACAAATAAACAGTAATAATTAGAAATTAAACACAAACCAGCCACACGCACACAGCCACGCAATAATAAACTAATTAAATCGACAGAGGTCCTCGCAGAATGCGCTTAACAATTTGGAAATCGCTTTATGGCCGAACCCATTGACGTGTCAACTGCACGAGTGCCCAGCTGTGGGCCCAGTTGGAAAGAGTCTGGTCGGAGCACAGAGGGGAGCACGGAGCGTTCTTAACTCTCTAGAGATAGTACGGATAGTTGCAGTAGCAATCGCATTAATGTTAGTTACAGACTTACTGTGAGGTCGGTTCTACAACTAGACGGCTAAGAACGAGTGGCACTTACCTGAAAGCGAAAAGAGAACGTTATTGAGAAACTTTAAATATTTGTTAAAAATAGAAGCCACCGCCAGCAGCAGCAACTGGTTTGCAACAAAAACACCCCGGCTGGCCAGAGAAATGTGTGCAGAGTGTAAATGCCACACGTTTATAGGTAACAAAATTTGCTTTATTTTATTATTTGCGTTTCCCCGCATGTTGCCTTTTTATTTGGTGGCAGATCTTCACAGCAATCCAATGCTAACAGAGTGCTCGTCGTGTCGAGCTGCCCTTTTTTCAGGCTTTTCAATTCCACATACAGCAAATATTTTCCATGTTTTTTATTCCAAAGCGCCCAAACGCCCCCTCACCCACGCCGCTGCCCCCCTGCGATTCGAGTTCTCTCCGCTTGCCGATTCTCGTCTCCTTTTTTTCCATATTTTACATGCAAATCGAATTTTCCTCAATTTTAATTGGATTTTTGATTGGTTATACTTGTGTTTATATACGCACATCTCGTTTGGCCGGATCAACCCTCCCGGACCGCCCCCGCCCCCCGTTGCCGGACGCCCTCGCCCCTCACCCTCACCCTCGCCGGCGAACAGAGTATTTATTTTAAAAAATATGTAAATGCTATATGCACACGAAATATCGTTAAAAATGTTGCCTATACTCCAAACATTATTGTGCTTCTAAATTTGATTTTTGGCGCTCGTGTTTGTTAGTTTGTTGGTTACAGCATGTAAGCCGAGAACTTACAACAAAATCTGGAGGCGGAGGAGGAGGATGGAGGAGGAGGTCATGTACATTTTTCGGGCTGCCCAATAATGCAGGCCGAAACTCTTTGGAATTGTTGAAATTTTGCCGAGTTGCTGGCCCGGGCTGCTAAGAGCCACAATTAAGTTGAATGCCAGCCCGAGTTGGGCGGCACATGGAAATTGAAATACAAATAACGCCCCCTCGTCGCAACTGCTCAACTTTGTCAGCATCACCTTGGGCCACCTTGGGCCACCCCCATCGCCTAATGACACCTTTGCAGCAGTTGGCCGGGGCAATTAACCGAGTCGCGCACAAATTGCTGGCAATTTGTACAAACTTTTAATTGAAGACGACATGAAGAGACAGGCATACGCCCCACACGCGTTCCCCCCGCTGCACTCGGTCCTCCGAGCATCGAGCGCTCCGCCGCCGAGCGCGTTGTTGTATGCGAAGTGCGGAGAACACGGCCCCGCGGGCATTCCGCGGCTTAGTTTCCTACTTATAATTACAATTGAGACCGCGGCCGCAATGATTATAATTATGTCCTATATTGTCGGCTGTCAGGGGCGTGGCGGGGCCCGCGAGGCCCGCTTTCCGCCGCAGGTAGCTCCGCCAACAGGTAAGCCAGAAATGGGGAAAAGATGAAATTTCGAAATAAATCACTTTTTTGTCCGTTCGGTTTCGGCCGGGCATCAGTTGTGCGCCTGGCAAGGACTTATGCTGATTAGTAGCAAAGCGACACAGTAAATTTGAATGTCAGAAGCGCAAGGGAGAGGGGGGCGGTGTGCCAAGGATGCGAAGGACTCCCCCCACCCCTTGCGAGGCATTCGGAATGATTTATGCAATGCTCAAAAAGATGAAAGTTGTACATTTTCATATTTTAATTGCTTTGCTCTCTTAATACTTTTGGGACCAGGCTCAGGTCTCGCTTGCTTTTTATGTATTTTTTGTTCCCGGCTGGGCTGCTTTGGTTTGGTTCCTTCTCCTTATTCCTCGTTACGCTTCTATGGGTCTTTTGAAGTTCTGGTAGTGGCGGGGGCGGGGGCCGGGCAGGATCTTCCAGCCGCCTGACTTGGGAATACGTCTTTGTTGCCGTGTTTGTGTGTGTGGGCCCGTAGTTAATGTAAATGTTTGCCGAGAAAATTTTACTAATTTTATAACAAGTTGCGGTTTACATTTCTGTTGCGTTTTCAGTTTCCCATTTCCTCGGACGCTCGCCTCGGCCTTCGTTTCAACCGCCGCTGTCAGATGATTTTTTTTCCGCTGGCAAAGTAGATTACGTGTATAAGTAAGCACTTCGCGTTTATAATTTATGGCTTTATATTTGTCAATGGCATTATTATTTCCCATTTTTGTGTTTGTCCGCTCACCTTGGGCGGGGTGGGCGACGTGCTTTATGGGGCATTTAGCGTTTCAGGCCCTGAAAGTAGGTTTATGGAGTGACAGGCGGCGGTAGCGCATAGGACTGGGGTGGAAGACGCAACTGGCTGCCCCATAAAGAGGAACAAATTGGGAACCAGGCCGGAGCACAACAACCCGCCTTTAATCTTTGTCACTGTGCTCTGTCCGGATACTTATTGGAGGGGACTACTTTGGGGACTGGCTTTGGGGGCAATTCCGAAATTCCAAAACACATTTTCCATATGCACATTTGCCACTAATTATGCGCAAAACTCGTAGCTCAAGGGCTCTGAGCAATTAGCAGAGCACACACATGCAGTCCTTCGTCCTGCCCCACCCGGCGGCCTCTCAAGCAATTTACATTGAAATTAAACAAAAACTACACGCGTGTGTGTGGGTCCTGGGCGTCCAGGGCGTCCAGGGCGGGTGGGTCTAGAGTCTAGACCAGGAGCGGACCATTCTATATTTCTAGCCCATTCTATGTGCATGTGGCCATCATTAATGCAACAAATTATGTTTAGAGCGCGCGGACGGCGGAAAACTCCAAATGAAAATAAACCGCAACATTATTCATTTGTATAGAAAATAAAGGAGCCGTCGCGGAGGGTCGAAGGGCGACTATCACACGGGAGCAATATAACCGGTTCGTATGCCACAAAAGCAATTTTATGATTATAAGAGCCGAGGCCGGGTCGAGACAGCACAGCACCCACCTCGGCCCACTCGGCCCCGCGGTGTCCTGACCATCCTGTGTCTCTCTGAGGGAACGCTGTGCAATTAGGCGCCATAAAAATGGCTAACCGCCCCAGCTGGGCGTGGTTGTTTGTCTTCCCTGCCGTTGTTTTATTTGTTTCCCCCGACAGCCCGGCAGCCCGCAACCCGCACAAAACGCACAGTGTTTTTTAATTTAAAATCCACAATGGAACGTGAGAAGGACGCGAAGAAATGGGGGCTATTGGGGTATTGTGGTGAAGGGCAAAGTTCATTGGAACAAATCTGGGCATAACGCTGGAGTTGGCAATAAGGTCAGATCGGACAGGTAGCCGGTCGGTCTATTGGAGATGGACGGAGTCCCCCAGCAGCCATAGTAGCAGCATCCTTCTGGTAACCACATTAGCGGATACTTTCCGAGCGACAAGGTGGCAAATTATATTTTATGGTATGTGCTGGGGGCAAAGGGCGGCTAGTCAAACGGCCCGAGCCACAGTTGCCCCAGCCAACCCGCCGCTCTCTAGCCCCACCCCACCACTCTCCTCCAGGACACCCTGTCCCGCGTCCTGCCGGTATTTAGCGGAATAAAATGTTTACTCTGCATTTCGCCGAGCAGTCAAGTTTTATAGAAATTTATGAGGTTTATAGTGGCGTGCCATTGCGCGCTGGTTCGGGCGGTCGTTCGGTTCGGCTTGCTTAAAAGTCCCTCGAGATGTAATCAATTACTTAATGCTATGAAAGAAACTCGCTCCCCCAACGCCCAACGCCCCACGCCCCAACGCGACGCCAAACAAAAGCCATTACGCGGAAACTTTTCAATGAAGCGTCGCTCGCTGGATCGTTCATTTCTGGCTCCGTTCGTCAGTCGGGGACGGGGACGGGGACGGATACGGGTGGGTGGCAGGGACCGGGGCCGTCTATTAGCTGCTTGCTGGAGATGATGTCCTCGATGTCCTCTCTATTCCTCGCCACAACCCCTTGCGGGGGCATTGCCACAGCTGATGTATTATTATGGCCCTCTAGATTGGGCTCTGTGGGCTGGCTCTCTGTTATTAATATTGTTTTTCCTCTGTCGCTTTTGCTGTCGCTGTCGCTATCGCTGTCGGGTTCCCCTTTCCCTGTCTCCGGTCCTGGCCCGGCTAATACTGACGGCGAATCCCCAGCGCATTACGTGCCGAAGGTAAGCAGGCAGCATGTCATCAGAACACGCCCACTTGAATTTTGAATGGGGTTTGGCAGTCGTTGGCGTTTCTGGTCCTTCTCCCTTCTCCCTTCTCCGGCACTCCGGCATTCCAGCTCGGGTTTTAGGTTGAGTTTACAGTAAAATAAATATTTAAGTGGAGCCTGCGACTCTGCCACTGCTACTACTACTGCTACTGCCGCTCGGGGAGTCACTTGAGCGTTTGTTGGCACGTAAAAGACATCATAATTAGCATTGGGCGCTCGAAATTAGTGTGGCATGCTGGCGGGCCAAAGGTTAAAAAGTGCAAACGTGCACAGTCTCCCCGGCGGAGCAGACTACGGAGAGGACAGAATCGACAGCACGTGAGTCACTGAACTGCGTCCCCTGCCCCGCGAATAGGCCCGGCCTCCAAGACCAGACACTATCCTGGCCTCGGAAGAAAGTGCAGGGCCAATTTCCGGGTCATAAAACTTGAGAGCTTCGCAGAAGACCAAAAACAATTTGCATGCGGAATTCAATTTGATAATGGCAGCCGGGAAGCCGGGAAACCGGGATAGATTCAAAGCCAGGCGCAGTCTAGCCACCTTTCCCGGAGCGGGTGGGTGGCCGACAAGACATGTGCAGGTCCATGGGAAGCACCTGGCAGCGTCTAATTGGGTCAGGCCGGGTGGGGAGGGCATCGGGACGTCTTAGAACTGCACAGTCCCCGCCCGCCGAGTTCAATAATATTGGCTTCGGCGACAAAACAAAGAAAAGAGCAAAGTTTTAAATTACCGGGAGACGCTGAGCAAACAGTCCGAATGAAATTTACTTGGAAACTTAGATGATGTTGGCAAAGGGGACGTGTCCGTGTCCGTGTCCGGGTTGGATCCGGGTCTGTGCTCGGACTCAGACGTCGATGCCGATGACGATGGCTTTGTAGCCACAACACCCGTAGAATTTGTGTAATTTGACCCAAAGCAAATGTAAATAGAACTGCGACTGCTGAAAGGGCGTTAAATTGTATAACTTAATGAAACGGCGGTCGAGCAGTAGCAGAACTGAGCATCAGCAGCTGGGCAACCAGTCAAAGCAAACCGAAACCGAAAGCCAAAACCAAGCCAAGCCAAACCGAGCCAAACCAAACCGGAGCCAACTCAACCCAGCCCAGCCGACCAGAGACCCAAGGGCCGGAGCTCTGGAAGGGACCTGACCAGAAACCAGCACTACCAGCCAGCAAAGTCGGAGAGCAAGAGGAGCCCACGTGCGAGGGTGGGACATCCTGGCAAGTCCAGGCTTTGCTTTGTCCTGTGGACATGCTCTGTGTCTTGTCCTTCGCATTCTCCGTTCCTTCTCTCTGGATGTGGCGGCCCGTGTGCGGATTACGTTTGACTTAATGCAGTCGGGCTAAGGGCTGGGGGTTGGGGTTGGCAGTGAGGAGGTGGGGCATGTGGCATGTAGCATGGAGCTGCGGCTGGGGCTAGAGGAGGCCACACGAAGAGCGCAGAACTGTTGCACGCCTGGCCACGCCCACATTAAATAAAAATTAAAATGCTAAATTTTGCAGCTCGAGCGGAGGGCGTCTGCCACACGCCCCTGCTGGCCGCCCACAGCTCCCCTCCTCCGCCAAGAATTCCGAATGCAGAGCAAAATAGTTTTTAATTAAAAGGTCTGACAGTCACAGTCGGAATCACAGTCACAGTCACAGGGCCAGTGCTCGAGTTCGGGGAACCAGTCACAGTGTAAGGCCATTCGAATGCCTTCGAATTGAAGACCCTTAGCCAAATTGGATCCCATCCCATTCCCATTCCACTCCTCGGAGCAGCGCTCAATTAAGGCTGCACATATTTTTTCGTCTCCCCCCCTTCCCCTCGGCCGCCGCAAGTCAACAAATAATTTCTATGCAAATATTTTACACTAATTATTTCAAATATTTTGCATGCGGCGGTGGCAGCTGCCTGGCAAGGAATCAGGCGGCTCGGGCGAGGGAAGGTGTTGCGTCTATCTGTCTGCTGCCAAAAATAGTTATTTGCTCAAATTAAATATATACATTTGTGCCTCGTGTTTGCTGGGCAAATATGGCTGTGTGTTCCAGTCCTGTGCCTGTGCTTGTGTTTGTGCGAAACAAAATTATTTTATGGCGTTTGCGTTGCGCAAATAGACAGTTACAGTTAGAGCCCGGCTGGGCCAGACTACTCCGCCCGTCAAAGGAGCTGGGCGGCGGCCTGGACTGGTGGGAAGTAGTGTGTGTGCTGGTGGTGAGTCACTGCCACCTCACTACATCAAGAGCCTGAAAGCCCTCCAGTGGCGAAGTGCAGTGCCGAGCAATTTTCCGGCCTTTGGGCACGCCTTTTGTTTGGACACAGGCGCTGAAATTGATTAAGTTTGTTGCCTGCCAATGGAAAAGGCACTCAATCAAGCGCCGATCGGCGGCGAGTGCAAAAAAGTGTCATTGAAAGCGCACGAGGTGCACAAGTGTCTGCCCAAATAAATGAATCCCTGAACGAGCCCTGGGTATGGGAATCGGAGAGCCGAGGCGCACGCAAGGGTTCCAGCGGAGCCAGTGAGACAGAGGGACCGGGGCATTCAATGCATTCAAAGCGAGTCAGACGTAAAAACGTTGCCTCCACCGACGCCGCCCGACCGAAGGACTCGCCGGCAAGGAGGCTCCTCTATTGATCGCCCAGTTTTCAATTCGAGCCGGGAAAATGAAAAATGGGTTCCACTCGGGCGGGCGGCCGGGTGGCCGGGCGGCCCGGCTAGGGCGACAAGTGCCATCGGGCGACACTGCTCAGACCCACTTAAGCGCCCACTGTCGAGTGCTAAGCAGCCCGTCCCCGCCGAAGGGGGAGGGCCCCTCATAAATTCACATGTCGCACTCGGCACAGGAGGATGCGTGGCGCTCTAGAATCTGAGATCCTTTTGGGAGCTGCACGGAGTAAACAAAACCGTTCTGTTATGCAATCGCGCCAAGTGGCAAATGCGGAAGGAGAGATGGCTGCACTCGGATAGACCGTTCTGACAGCCCGGAGAAAATCTTATCAAATTTTTACAGTCCCGAGTCGCAAGTCCGGAGTGGCTGGGTGGGAGGAGATCCCCAAAGTGCCACCGTAAAATATTTTATTGAATATAATAAGCAGGGAAACTTTCTGCGAGCTCTGCCAAACGGAGACAAAGTTGTTGATGCCATTTAATATGAGATTGCAAACATTTTGGCTGTTTTGGCTGCTTCGGCTGCTTTGGATGCCTCCTCCTACCTCCTCCAGCCCTCTAGCCTGCTGGTGTTCTGGTCTTCTGGCCTTATTGCATTTGCTTTTGTGCTGCTTTGGCAATATAATACCTGCGTGTGAAATAACGCAAAGTTTATGCAGCGCGGAAAAACTTTGCACTTAAATGAAAACTACAAAACATTTAACTTTTGGCAAAAAGGAGACGCGGAATTTAAATGCCGCGTCCCCGGCGGCCCAGACTGCAGACTGAACCGAAGACTGTGGAAGCCCTTGGGCACGAAAATGAAATTTCTTTTTGAAAAGTTTACACTTTGTAGTCGCTGGCGTCCTGTCTCTGCTCGTCTTTATTGCTCGCAACTCGCAACTCGCAGCGCAGGAGGAGCGGAGGAAAGTGTCAAATTAAATTTAAAAAGTGATTTGCCGAGCTTTCATTTATTTGCTTTGGTTTCTCTTGTGTCGCCGCCATTGTCGCTCCTTGGTGCTTATTGCGGTTCTCGCTAAGCTGCGAAATGCGAAAACAGACCATAATTCGCCGGCCAAAGGAGTGCCCGGGCCGGGCTGGCCCTCTAATTGCCACCATATTTCACTTCGCGCCACTCATGCCGCGCAATCCGAGAAATACGATCTGGCCGGGCTATCTAGCTCGGAACACTCATTTAGGCGTCGCCCGAAACCAAATCGGTCGGCCAATGATGAGCTTTCGACTGTCATTGACCAGCAGGTGTGTTCCGCCCAGACACGGCTTAGTGTTATCACTCCCCGCCAACAGCGCGCTCCACCTCCGCCAGCGTCCGTCTGGCTGCCATGATTGACGGTCATTTGTCATTTTCTGCCATTTTCCCATTTATTTGCCCAGAGCTTTTTTAGCCGCTGCCCGATGGCCGATGTCCGATGCCCGGCGCTCGCCAGCAGCCCGCCAGCCGGCAAACCAGAAACCGCACGCAAAAGTTTGGGCCATCTCTCGCCTCGGGCGCCAGCTCGGGGGGCAGCAGGGAGCCTGCTTATGGAACATTTGTCAGACGTTGACGTTATGCAAAGTGCCCGGGCAGGTGGGAGCGGAAGGAGTTTTGTAGGTGTTGCCGACATGACGCCTTTAAGCGCGTATAAATTACAAAAAGCCAAAAGTCGGGCGGGCACGAGACGAGCCAAAAGGGTTTTTATTTCGGTTATAAATGAAGTTGCATACTTTCTGGCCGAGTTAGCTGAGTGAGAGGTGGCTGGGGCAGGGGCGGCTGAAAGCCATGTCGGGAAAGCCAGGAAAAGCTGACATGTCATGCCGTTGCCATTGCCTCCATTGACTCCGATTCCGGGCCCAACACGGCTGCAGGTTCAGTTTCGGGCTCAACTCCTTTTCCAGCAAACGTGTTATCGTCCCGGCCCACGCCCTCAAGCCACTCACCCCTTCACCCTCGCCAGGGGCATTCATTAAAAAACGGAAATTTGTGATTTTTGTGTTCGCTTCGTGCGGCTGGAGGTAAAAGAAAAATTGCTGCCCTGCCGCCCTTGGCGGGATCTGATTTTGTGTTTAATTAGCCACTCAGACCAGAACAGACAGCCCGAGGCGGCCTGTCATTAATAAGGGAACGAAATTCACTTAGAAGTCTGCCCAGGAAGACAATTAATAATGGATATGTGGGCCACGAGTGAGCCCGGGACTGGGCTAATGGAAACCGCTTTCTCCGCGGGGCACTCCAGGCCGCTTTAATGCTTGCCAGAGCCCTTTAATGCATAATGACATCCAGCCGGGGAAAGTTGTGTTCCCTCTTTAAGCTCTCCCTTCGGCAGGACGCTTCTAGGCCATTTGGCAAACGAAAATTTAAATGCATCTGCGCTAACTGGAGTGCACACACACAACGGGGCTGCTCTCACACGAGCACACGCATCCTGTACGCACACACACACGCACGGCAAAGTTTGCAGCTAAGCAACAAACAAGGTCCTGGCCAACTTCTGTGCACCCGACAGGAGGCATGCGTGGCAGGAGGCAGGAGGCAGGAGGCAGGAGTCAGGAGGCATCCGAGCCGGCTGGCAGGCAGGCAGGCAGGCTGGCAAAAGCAATCCATCAAAATTGCACCTTCTTGCAGAAGCTCTGCTCTGCCGCCTCTGCCGCTCCCGCCCCAGGGTCCTGCCCCACCTGCCACCTCCGCTGCTGCCGACTAAATTGAATTTAATTTGTTTTGCGCGTCGCACACATGGAAGCAGAAAAGCAGCAACGGCAGCGGCAGCAGCAGCAGCAGCAGCAGCACATTACGTTCCAGCCATCGCAGGGGCCAAGTTAAGCACTCCCCAGAGGACCCACCTCGTCACCGAGGAGCGGAGGAGCTGTGGAAGACGGCTATTGTTTAACCCCTTGATCGCCCCCGCAACCAACTCGGAGCACTGCTTTTGTTAATTATTTGATGAATTTTTAATTGATTTTTCGCACACAGCATGGCGGCAAATAACAAAAGCTACAACATTCTTCGGCTTTGCATGTTGCAAGTACATGTGTGTGTGTGTGTGTGTGTGTGTGTGTGTACACTCGCATCATCTCCGCGCAGACGACACGAAATGTGGCACATTACCCTCCTATGTGTGTGCCCCTATGTGCCGCTGCCCCAGAGTGAGTCTGTGTGAAGGGGGCAGGGAAAAATTGTGTAACGTTGCATACTCTTAGTGCTTTGTTGCATTTAAACAAAAGGGACCACCGCCAGCCGACGCTGCTCCGATCCGATGCATTGTTGCAGCATTTAAATTAAGATAAATCACCACAAAATTTATGGTTTTTAATATACGTACTGAGTGCCACGCCCCCGACCCATCACCAGCCGGCAGCAGGGCGGCTTGTTGCCGCTGTTGTTATATTGTAGGACATGGAAAACAATTTACTAAATTGCAATTAAGTGACATTTTATACCAGCTCAGTTCGCATGGCATCGCATCGGCTCGGGCTGGCTCGGTTCAGTGCAGTCCCGCTCCAGTGGAAGGCGAGATAATGGCCCAGTGACCACACCACCACACCACCACACCACCACTGAGTGCCACTGCCACTCAGCCTGCCCCGCGCAACGCCACTTAGCTCGCTGCACCGGGTAATAAATTTGAAATTGCGGTTTGGCAGTTTTAAATATTCAATTAGTTGTGAAATTTTTGCGCCACGGCCCGCCCGGCCAGCCGACAACAGCGGCGGCAAAAATTGAAAATGAATAAAAGGCGCGGGAGGGGCGGGCCGGGCCGGGCCAGAAGGATTTATGGATAGCTGTCGATATTCGCCCTTTTCCAAGGACATTTGCGACCCATTACATGTGCCGCGGACGACAGGACCAGTCCTCCTCGAATGTCCCGATTGCACTGTCCGGCTTAAAGCGCTTTTGCATTCTGCGAGTGCGAGTGCGAGTGCGAGTGCTACCCGTTTTATTGATGTCCTTTAGCGGCGCACTCTGACCCGAGACTAGCAGCCCGGGACGACGACTGAAAAGGACTCGCTGCCCGAGTGCTGTCCACAGTCTGTCTGGGAGTGCCCTCTCCCTTCGGCTGGAGTCCTTGCTGCATCTGCTGTCAGAGTGAGAGATGACGGGGCAAGATCTCCAGCAGTAATTTATTTCGGGGAGTCCGCCCAGCTGCCCACCGCTTCTTTATCGTTGCCCCGCTTGCTGGCACTCCGGGCCAGAAACTTATTAATTTAGACTTTTTGTTTCGCAAATTCGCGTCTGTCTCGGCCCCCTCCAACCCCCAACCTCTGGGTCGTTGGCCAAGCCAACAGCAAGAACAACTGGCGGAGCTGGGGAGGAGCGGAGTCGTCAGCTATTTCGGGTTTTTGCTTTGGCAACATTTATGCAAATTAGTTTTGATTGTCTCTGTCCAGGAGCCGGGCGGGCTAGTCCGGGGCTAGGAAATTGAAAGTTAATTTGCATGCTGGAGAGGAGAGGGGGCGGCGGGCGCCCGCATTTAAATACACAATAATAACTGTCAGGAGTTGGCCCGCCCAGATAGCAGCGTTTATTGTTGTTATTATTGCATTATCCGCTGCACTCTTTCGAGCGCTGTCGCTTTATTTAATTGCACGTGCATAATTCTTTAAAAATACAGCTGCAATTATTGCCGGCAGACGTAACTCTTGGCTGAAATTTATCGTCCGTTCGAGTGCTGCTCATTGCTTATGCAGACCCGGCTCAAGGGAGAGTGCGGCCAGCGGCCAGCGGCCATCGGCCACTTCCCTTTTCTGCGTAATTTTAATAATTTTTGTCATTTCTGCCCGGCATTCGAGCTGAAAGTTCGCAGTTCGAGTTAAATGGGCTTATAACTGGCCCTTTTGTCCACCCGATCCCACTGAAGGTACTAACGCCCACAGACCTCCCGAAACGTACCGGGTATCGGGCAGTCGAATATTTACTGAATACTACTGCCTGGCTCGAAGGACCAAATGCGAGAGGCGATGGCACAGCAGGAGGCGTTTTAAGAAGCTTACTTGCATATTTATGTCACTTTCAGCCGCCCAACTTGCTCATCCCCACGCCCCATGGGATGGGAGCTGCTCCATATGAGGACTCTCTGGGAGCGGGATGAAATGTTAAAATGGATTTCGGCCCCAGTGGCAGTTTGTTTTACACTGGAAGCAATCTGCGGCCGTAACAGCTGCCGGCCCAATCAAAACGAAAGTGAGGAGGGCGTCCGATTGCCGTCCTCGCCCTCCAGTCGCAGTCTCCACCGAGTCGGGCTCCAATCTGGCCTCAGAAACTAAACATCAAATAATAATTAGCCAAGCGCTTGGCGGTTATAAAGCACAACTGTTGCCAGCAACCACTATTCTCCGTTTTATCATTTCAGCTCGAGAGCTGGCAGCTCTATAAACTCATCAACGTAATGAAATTTGCCGTTTGGTTAGGCGGAGTGACTCGGGGAGATGCACGCTGGTCCTGGTGACTGCTGGGAGCTGGGAGCGAGACGGGGGAGTCTATCAAATAAACAGGAACGCGCATGTTTTTAATTACACAAGCTGGCATGTGCCCCGAGATGAAGGATAACTGGCAGGACGAGAGAGACTCTGCGTGACAGTTTGGGATTCTCTCGGATCCTCTGATGGGAAGCTGATGGGGAAATATATAAGCAAATGAAAGTGAAGCTGGGCCATTAATAGGGAAACGATAAAAGGTGATGGGGCGGTAGTGGGAGGAATTCGCGATAAAAATAAAATTTAATTCGGTGCTCGGGCGAGCAATAAGTGGTATATGTGATCTAGTTTAATTGAAAATGGGCAGGAAGAAGACGCGTTTGACTTTGAAAGGACATTGAAAGCTCCCTCGCTGCACAGCGGGGTAATAAAATTATGATGAAGCTTATGGCTCAGACCACACTCGCATTTGAGTGCCATTGTCTGCCTGTTAACATGCTCATTATGGCAAAAGGCAGGAACAGAGCAATGGGCCAGACCCAGAGCCAGACAGGAGGAGGACGAGTCAGGGGAGCGAGGACCGAGGACCGAGGACCGAGGGGCAGGACACTGAAACTCGTTCATGACTTCACTTCAATTATAATTACGTCAAACAGTGCAACAAGAAAATGTGCAACTTGAGGCAAACAAGATAGAACAGAAAGAGGACGAGGACGAGGACGAGGCCGAGGGCCAGAGGAGTGCAGGACGCAGGACTTTCCACGACAATTGTGTGCGCACCAGGACGCTGGCAGCAAACGGGGGGAACCAGAGAGACAAACAACTTGAAAGTGAGCATTTCCTTTTAATGCCTTTTGCTCATTTTTCCTCACAATTTTTTGTTTTATATTGCATTACATTTGCTCTGCCAGAGAACATTAAAAACAATGCACACAGACTGAGACAGGGACAGAAATAGACTGAGTGGGAGAGGGAGAGGGAGATGGTGACAGGGAGAGGGAGGGGCGCAGTCAACTCGTTCTGGCAACATTATATCCTGCGGAGGATGGAAACTGTTTTGAAGAAAACTCATAATTGCTTGGCACAAATTGCAAGTTATAGCCAAAGTTATAATTCAAAGGGGGATGCGCTCGGGGTGCGCACGCCCACCCGCCCCTAGCAACTACTATGAGCTATGAGGGCAGTAGCTCCCCTGGACCCCAATGGGCGCATTCATCAGAAAAGTTTCGCCCCGTGTGTGTGCGAGGTATCTGGTCGGTCAGGTGGCCCCGCTCCCACTGCCCGCAATCTGTGGCCGAAATGAGCTGATAAGACGAGCCGCAGTTGCTGGACGACCATATGGCTGTCCGCTTGTTTGTTATTTAAAAATAGACTTAAAGCTCGGCAATCCACTGCCAGCAAATCGCTGGTTTCGGTTCTATCTACTCCGGAGTCCGCACAATGTTTGCCCGGAGAAAATGTGGATGGCTGGCTGGCAACAAAACATTGCCGTAGTCATATACATTCATCTATGGCCCCCGCTCCGGAGGGGGAGTGGGAGGCGGCAAGTCATCCATTCAGCCGGCCATCCATCTATCCATCCATCCATCTGTGCAATGCAGCAAGTCATGCAGCGGAGCTCGCTGACCCGCACGATGAAGCCTTTGTCTGTCCTACGTCATCCGCCCCTCGCACACACCCCTCCACCTCTCCACCGCCCTCCGCCTCGTCCTGCAATGGCCTCCATCAAGCTGTCGACCTCTTGCATGCATTTGGCTTTACAAACAATATTTGCTGTTGTTGTCTTCACACAACAAACTACGCCAGGCTCTGGCCGAAACCGCTCTCTGGCTCCAGCTCTGTCTGCTGGCTATTTGGGAATCCTCTTTTTCACTTTTCAGCCCCCGCCCCCGCCTCCGCCTCGCCCACGCCACCAACCCATCCAGGCCATCTCTCTCCCTTCCCATTTTCCCTCCCTCACTGAGCAAACTAATATGCTATGCTTAAAGCGTACATATTAGACCTAGAGTTGTTCTTGCTTGTTGTTATTTTTGATGTTGTTTGTCTGTTGGCGGGGCGGGGCGGGGTGGCGTAGAAGGGGGAGTGGTAGGGGAGGGGGACTAAGGCCTCCTGCTGCTGTCATATTTCGTGCCCGCCGCCCCCAACCAGCCGGGGCTGAAAGGAGTACCCCACTGAGACTCACAGGACACGGTCGGACCCGGGACCGAGCCCGGACACGGATCCAGAGCCGGACCCGTTGAGCTGTGCCCCCAGAGTTCACGTTGACGGACCCAGAAACGTTTGCCTGTCCTACGCTTATCATATAAATTCTTCTGGTTGCCTGTTTTTTCCGCCCCCGCTGTTGTTGATGTCCGTCGGTTTGGTTTGGTTTGGCTTGGCTTGGCTTGGCTTGGTTCGGCCGGCTCGGCCAGGGCCATGCTCTCCTTATCCCGGCCATATAAAAAGACTAAAAAGTTTTGCTGCTGCTCTGCCGGCTTCTGTTATTGAAGGCTTAAGCGTCCAGGCATCAGTCGAGTTAGTTAGAAGGAGCGCCGCCCGCTGCGCCCACTGTCCCAGTGTCCCAGTGTCCCTCCCGCTGGCACTCCGTCCTCCCCCCAGCTTGAGTATCCTGTAAACAAAGCCAACACACACATTCAACGCCAGACGAAAACAACAGCAGAGCAGTGGAGGTTGGCCCGGGAGTGTCCGAAAAACAACAGTCATGGACGGTTGAGGACAAATCAAGTGTAAGATACCCGGTACTCGGAATAGATTGTACTTCGCTCTAAAAGCTAAAAGCTTTGAGATTGAAAACAACCAAAGACTGAAATTTGAAGGAAGAACTGCTACCTATTTGATAATTAGTTTTCGTGGAGCGACTATCCATAGCCCTGCTCCACTGTGTCCTTCCGAGGAGGGTCTACTTTGTTAGTTTATTGACACGCCACCGCTGTTCGGCTTCCGAGTGTTTTCCTCCGGGCTGGTGGAAGGAAACTTAACCAAAGGCGCCAGTGGCATACTCACTGATGCATATTTTTTGCAATGCCCAGTAGATGACCACGGAGTAGCTCCAATAATTTCCATATCCTGGCAAATACATTGCAGGATGTATTAACCGACTCGTGCAGTCGACCATCAACTATATCGCCCTGTGGCCTGCCAACACGCCATATCTCTGCAACATTACCAGATGGGGACGTGCAAAGGAGACAGATAGCCGTTTTATTCGTTCCTTGCCCGTCCTGCCCCCGCCCCTGGAGCACTCACTTGAGCGGCGATGTACAAAAGCAGAGCTTGCTCGGCTCATATACTTTACAAATCTTGATAAGTTAATAGAAGGAGCTGAGCAAGAAAGCAAAGACATGTTTCGGCTAGTTGGCTGTCGGCGGGGGGCAGGGATGGGGGATGGCTTTGGCTTGTGGCTTGAGGCAATGGGGAGCGTGCGTGGAAGTTTGGCGCATTAAAGCCGTGAGTCGAAGCCAGAAAGTAAAATAATATGAAAAGTCTCATAAAAATAGCAACGGGGGACAAGTTTCGGGGAGTTCTCGTCTTTATGTCCTGCGACAAGTCTCTCTGCGTGTGTTAATTTAGGTGAAATCAATTGCGGGGGTGGCGTGGGAGCAACCACATTTCTCGCTTAGGAAGCGGACGTTGGGAAAGCGTATAAAAATTAACGAACTGCAAGTAATGTAGCATACTTTGCAGCATCAAATGCGCTCTACTGCGCGCCTGGCCATTGTACCGAATACTCCCGAAGACCGGAGTATCAGCCCTCCCGGCTGGCGGTGTTTAGTATTATAATGGCATTATCATTTTTATTATTGCATTTTAAATGCATTTGCCGCCGAGCAGTTTTTGCCTGCTTTTCATAATTTTTAATGCCCGTCATACCCACGGCTCATTAAGCAAGGACAACTAAGGAGCCTCGGAACGGAGGCTGTCTCGGCGGCGAAGATTAATTTTGCTCACGTGTTGGGGCACTTTCCCAGCGCCACGGAGCAGTCCTGCCCAAAGTCGCTTCAAAGTCATGTTTACGATTGCAAAGGACTGCCGGATCCTTTGCAGCTAAAAAGCATGCAGCTACTCCCCTTTGTCTCGCTGGTCTGGCTTTGTTTTTCTGGCTGGCTTGTTTGTTTCTTTTCCCTTTTGTCCATAAACAGAAATGGCCCAGAGCTAGGTCAATCACTCCGCAACACGCAAGAGCTGCAGGAGCCGAAGGAGGACTCAAAGGAGCTCTTCTGCAGAACGACCTGGAGGACATGAAAATTAGATTTGGCAGAGCGAACCGACAGATTCGCTTGCTAACTTTGCTGAATATTTCATGTATTTTTAAGGAGTCCGTTTTCCCCTCTGGCAGCTCTGGCAGCTCTGGTAGCTCTGGCAGCCCAAAATAATGAGCCAAATCTCCGTATTCCTTGCCAATAATTCATCGCTTATGCGACATATCCTTGGAACTCCACCCAGAACAAAGGCACTCGTTTTTATAAGCCGACAAATTGCAAGTGAGACTAAAATGTTTGCTGCACCTGCCGGCTCTGCCACTCCTCCTCAGAGTGACCCGACGCCCATAACTATTACCGTAGCATTTATGATTATTAACCCACAATGCGGGGCACTCTAAATGCAATTAAGATTACGATCTATATTACATTTTCTGTGTTGCAAAAAGAAACCTGGCAACTCTGCTACGACAAACAATTAAAAACAATGCACTCCCGCCGTCCGACGCCACCCCCCGTGGCAATAAAATGCTGTTCCAGATGCTTATCCAGCCCCGGCGTCCATATTGCATAAGAAATAATTACTTTTTGTATTACACATACGCCACCCCCTCCTTGCCATCGCCATCGCCATCGCCATCCCCATCCCCATCGCCCATTTAGGTCTATTGATTGCGGTCGCAATGGCACCTTGTGGCTCGCTCCCCATATCATCCCACGAAAGTGTCGCGTTTGCGTGTCGCTTATCACCGGCACTCGGCCAAAACAGAAATGAAGACACCCCATCAGAAGCGAGGTCGGCAGCCCAGGACTCAGTACTCAGTACTCAGTACTCAGGACTCGGAATCCGGGACCTGGGCCAAAAAGCGTCAGACAATTGCCGCCCGATAAGATCGGCTGAAAAGAAATGTTTTTGTGTCGTGGCTGTGGCCGGGAGCACCTTGCTGACCCGAAAGCCGAAAGCCGGAAGCCGGAAGCCAAGGGCGGAGGGCGAAGAGGACACTGGCCACGGAACTTAATCGGAGTTAAGCCGCTTCAACCCAATTCAATAAGCGGAATGCCACATAAATTGGATTCCCCATGAAAGGGAGGCGGTGGTCGGGTGGGATAGCTCTAGCAGCTGCCGTATTCCGGCTAATTATTTGAGAGCCAACTCATACCAATGGTAAATGAAGCTCCTGGGGATGCAGCGCCCACATCCTTCGGCTGGGGAGTCCTAGGTCGCTAATGATGACATTTGGCAGCCTAAGCGGCGGGCCAAGGAAAACAAAACAACAAATAACAAACTTAAAACAAAACAGAGAGCAAGATGGCGGGAAAGGAAGTGGGGAAGAGAGCAGGGCGGCGGCCCATTTTGTCTCAGTCTTTGTGTGCTTTTCCGTTTCCTGCTGGCACTGCTGCTGCGCTCAGAAAACATAACAAATCGTTTTCTTTTCGGCCTCGTTTTGTTTTCTTTGAAGGGAACTCTCCTCGTAGGCCTCTGGCATTTTTACGAGGCATTCAGCCAATTGACAGGCTTCACTCGCTCGTAAAAGCAAAATCGAGCAACGAAGAAAAATGATGCGGAGACTGAACTGTCGACGGCGAGTCCGAGGAAGGACACAACCGATGGAGAGGTGGGAATGGGAAACTATACACCCGAATAGCCGTCCAAATCACCTAAAAGTATACTTAAATATTTAAGGGCCAGGGCGGCAGGCATAGGCAGGAACAGGGCAGGGGCAAGTGAATGGCTAAAGTTTAAAAAACATTAAAACGCATTTAGCAGGCAGTTCCGAGCCCTACGCCCACAAACGGAATCTGTTTGCTTCGCCCATAAATACTTATTATCGCTTATTTGAACTTGTGAATGCTGCCAGCAGCCATTCTGGTGATTTACTTTCATTCTGGGCCTTCTCGTCCTTTTCGGGCCGGAGCTCCCCGCAAGTGCGTGTGCTTGAAAAAATCGATTTTTATTCCGTCTCGCAGAAAAAGATCAAAAACAATAAAAACCTAAATACACATGCGAGCCTTTGAACTGGCTTTGATAGAAGCACACAGTCCGGGGCAGGAGAGCGCAGGACTCGTGCCGGGGCAGGACCGGGACGGGCCGGGCGGAGGTGGCGGCGTAAGCCTCCAATCAATAGCTGTGCGTCGCTTTCGGTAGGTACGTGTGAATTTAAGCTGATTAAAGAATTGAGCTCCCCGTCCGGCCCAGGAACTGGCTCGAAGAAGCGCAGAAGCAGAATCGGAAGCAGAAGCCGAAACAGAGCAAAGAAAAACGCAAAAAGGCAGAAATTGATGTCTGCTTTTAGGCGTAGATGCTACCGTCGTTGGCTGGCTTTATTTATGCCTTTTGTCTGGGCTCGGAGGCTTTGTTATTTGGGGCTTAGTGGCGCCCATCCCACCACCACCACCACCAACTTCCACCCGGCCGCCCTCCCGCCACCCGTTTCGATTTAATTTGCACTCCCCGATAACACACATGTGGAGCAGATAAAGGAGCCGCCATCCTGGCAGGGCGAGGGCGAGGGCGCGTCATTCGAACCGACACCGACGAAACCGAAGCCAATAATCATTGGCAGTCCTGTGAATTACAAATTCGCCCGAATTTGTCACTCCTTATTCGGGCTAATGAAATTGTGAGAGCTGCCATAAAAATGTTGACGCTAATAAGAGCGTGGCAGGTGGGGAAAGTGTTGCCAAGTTTACGGCCCGAAAGGCGAAACTCGGACAAGCGGGAGCGGGCCGCCCGAGTTGGCGGCAAATACAATTCAAATGCGTAATCAGGCATAAGGACTTGGAGGAAAGTGAATGGCAGCCGGCGAAATGAGAAAAGTTTTCCTCAACGATTGGTATTATTATTATTAGTTTTTCGGCCCGAAACTTTCGCTGCCTGCTTATTAGGGAATCGGAACGGAATGAATGTAGTGGGGGAGGCGGGGTTCTATTTCATAGCTCATTGCTTTTCAATTTGATGAGGCGTTGTCTATAATGAGCTCGCCGAAACTTTCCTCCGCCACGAGGTCTCCGCCACATGCATGTGCGTTCGCCGGGGTCCTGGTCCTGCCCCCGTGGGTTCTGTTCATTTTCGACTGTCATTTATCACCGGGCGAGATGTGCGGGCAATTTTTATGGAGTTGATTTTTAATCTTTCGCAATCGTTCCCCTGCTCCCTCCCCGCACCCCACCCGGCACCGCGGCAGGAAATGAATATTTTTAAGTATGATGAATGAGGCGAGACGGGAATCGCCTCCGGGCGGAGCAGCAACTGATTTACTGACGTGGGACAGGGGGCGGGGGATGGGGATAAAGGTAGGAAATTAATGCGTAGTTAGAAACATAAATCTGTGTGTGGTAGCTCCGCCCTAGCTCCCAGCAACCCAACCCCCAACCCCCAGCCCTTAGCCCCAAAATGGTGGCACGGGAATTTCGCAATTTATGTTCCAGCGCCGGACTCGGACAGATTCTTTTTGCGCCCGGGTCGTATGAGTGATATTAATTTGACTTTAAGTCGCTCGTCTGCAGCCGAGGAATGTCTAACGTAACACGTCAACGTAAGCAAGCGTATGCAATTTACGTGACATCATTACGTGTCGGACAAGTATAAATTACGCGCTCCGGCGAGAAGTCGGGTGGATTGCGGAAGGCGAACGGGGAGCCAGGATACGGGATTCAGAAAACCTTATGAGCTTGTTAATGATGAAGTATGTGTGTGTCAGTGTGTGTGTGTGTGTTTGCCCAGGCAGGTTTATCAAGATAAATTCACGAGAAGTGTGGGCGGGTGTGCGGGGGAACGGAGCCAATGAAACGAAAGTCATCAGACTTAGATGTGGCAGAGCAGATTGCAAATGCGACAAAACTTAGCCAGAGACGGACGACACATAATGCAGGACCGAAGGCGACGACGGAAGACAAAGGACACAAATTGTCGTGATGCCCTTGTAGGTTTTGGGGTTGAACTCGGCTTGGGATGGGCCGGTCCTGGGACTGGGATTGGGACTGGGGCTGGCCAAAGGGCAGATATTCCAACAATGAATCGCCGTCACTCAGGCAGTTGAAACTGATGAAGATGGCTGGGACTGAGACGGCTGAGACTGTGATGAAGTGAGCCAGGCCTGAATCCGTCCTTATCGTCCTTATTTCTTATACTTGTCAACACTAATAAATCCCTTCACTGCCCCCCTCCCTCCGTGGGCCGCGCTCGCATTTCATGCTTGATTTGAGTTTAAATAAATTACATTTCTTTGTGCGCCCGAAAAATGCAAATGTCAGCGGGTGGAACTTGCAGCAGCCTGCAGGGTCCTGGCCCCGACCGGCCGAGACCGAGCAATTAAACTTGTCCTTGTTTAATTGCATTTCGGCCTAAACCAAAGAGCCAAACCCGAAGCCAAAGCCAAAGCCAAAGCCAAAGAGTTCCTCCGCACACACAAACAGGCCAAGTCAAAAGTCACAGCTGACTGCTGGAGAAGGAGTTGGAGGTGGCCAGGAGCCGGCGTTGAGTTGCCAAGTGCTCTGCTGATAGCGGCCCGAAAAAGTTTAGCGCTTTAATTTCTTAGAAATTTGTTCCGTCTTCTTGTTCAGATGGGGGGCACAGTCAGAAGGCGCACAAACAAGGCAACAAACAAAAATGTCGACTTGATTGCGCCGTTGATGACTATGTCCTGGTCCGGCCCGGCTATGGCTCCGAGTCCGAGCCCTAGTGTCGAGTAGTCGAGGTCCGCAATTGTGCGGACAGATTGCCAGCAAGTTGCCAGAGTTGAGTCGAGTTGAGTTGAGTTGAGTTGAGTCGAGTTGCTTGAAGTTTCCAATCCCCAGCGGATTAGAAAAGTTTAAATTGTTGCCGCCGAGCCAGCGAGAGACTCGCAGGAACAGGGACTGAAACAGAGCCAAAGGAGCCACCAAATCGAAGCAGCCAAAGGACGACTGAGCGACTGAACGACCGAACGACCGAACGAACGAATGAACGAATGAACGAATGAATGAATGAAGGGAGCAACGTAACGATTAGTGCTTTCATGTCCTTTGCCAAAGTTTAAAGGTCATTCGATGGCAGGTCCCCACTCCGACCAGTCCCGGGCTGCCCCAGCTCGGTGGCTGCTGATTTGACACATCAACTTTGTCAAGGTTTTTGCCACAGAAAGAGCCACAGCCCCCGACGTCGGCGACTGTTATGAGAAATGGCTCCTTCTGATCCCTCTGCTCCTCTTGCTCCTTCTGCTCCGTGTCCCCTGCATTCCGGCTGGGTGTGCGTCTGTGTGCACTAGCAATTTGTGCAATGGACATTTCGAGCTGGGCGCTCCTCTGCTCCGCAGTGATAAGCAATGCCAGCTGCCAAACGCCTTAAAAGATTGCAGGGTGCAGTGACTCCGAGCTGCAGTCCAACTCCGCCCGGAGGGTGTCCTGGCTTGGGTGGAATATGTGGCAAATTTAGGGGCGATTGCCGGGGGCTCCTCCTGCCCCTGGGTAGAGAGAGGGGAGAGCCTCCCACTGCGACGCCCAGCTAGCGGAATATAGAAATTACTTTGAAGCTGCTGCATAATGAGCCTGTCAATAAGTTTATCAAGCCAACAACAGCTCCAGCCGGGCTGACCCAAAAACAAACTTGTAGTGCTGTGTAAATTATGCAAATCTTTATCATTCCTTTTTTGATGTGCGGGGCCGATTCGAGTGGGAGGCGGTAGGTGGGAGGGCATGAGGGTCGATGGGCTGTCACAAACAAGCGTGAAACACGACAACCCGGAGAGTGGGTCCGGGAAAAACAATATGGCGCTCTGCCCAGAAAGGCCGTCCCACATTCCGCACAGTCCCCAGGTCCCCACGTCCGAACGTCCCAAGCCCACCCCCTCGCCCTGTTTATGTGCCATTGACAGTTCGGCGTTGTTTTGGTGCTCGCTTTTACCGTTCTCTCCACCTTTCTAAGCTTTTTTTCGAGCTTCGCTTTTTTGTGAAATGTCAAATTTTTCCAGACAGTTTTGACAGTTTATCGAAGTGCGCCCGTAATTTCTGCTGACGTGTGTTGTAGGTGTTGAAAATAGCAGGGACTCCGGGTGGGCGGCGAACTTTTGCCGGCTCTGCACTTTTCGGTTGAGTGCTTTTGCACAAAAACTTTCCAAAGAACCAAAGAAAGAACTCGCGTCAAGAAAACGGGTCAAGTTTTTCGTAATTATTTGTTTGGGTCACCTATGGAGACCTCTTATGGCTTGTTACTCGCAAATTGTTTTTCTGGCAGGCCGGAGTCCCAGACACTAGGTGTACAAATTGAATAATCCCCGGCAGGCGACTACTTACCGCTGCGACTTTCATTTTCCGCTGGCTTCAGCTGTAAAGCACGGTTCATCTGCAAGCAAGAGGAGAAACATTTGAATTAGTAACAGGGCCAGAAAGGTGGACTCGGTTAGAGGCATTAACCGGATAGTCCCCCGAAATGACGGCTGGGCCGCTTTCAAATTCAATCAACTTTTGTCGCTGGCCGAGCAGCTCTTCATAAACACCTCCCAAAACACATCTGGCCAGCGAAGCATTTTCGAGCATTTAAATGCCACTCAATATGCAAGCCCATCTCCTGTGGTCCTCTGCCTCGCCCGCCGTCCACGTTTCTGCACATTTGCGCTCATTGCCTTTTACCCACGACTGGGCAGCCACATCCTGTGCCGCTTCATGCATCATTAAAGCTTAAATCTCACCCAAGCGACCCATGTCGATTCTGGCCAGCCAACACTTAACGTTCTCCTCCCCCCTACCAGGTCTGCATCCTCACCCACCACATCCATATCCACATCCACATCCACGTCCAGTCACTTTCCCGCTCTCTTTGCTCATCCAACCATCGCAGTGGGATCGGGTCCGAAAGCAGGACTGGGACTGGGACTCGAATGGCTACGTGTTGTGGTCACCTTTCGGTTTATGGCAAATGAGTAATATCCCGTGCCAGAGCACGAAAAATCCCATTAAAAGACGTTCAAATGAAATGCATTAAAATAAAACTTAATTGAGGGCTTTATACCGAATGTTCGAATTGAGATCCCGAGGTGTCCGAGGCGTCGGAGGGTCCAAGTGACCAACTCCCAACGTCCGTGTCCATGAAAACCGCAAAACCCGAGCAAATCAATAATCAACAAGAAGGAGTCCTTTCAATCCCGCCCCCTCTGCCCTCTGCCTCTCAGGTGTAATTTATTTGCACCACACATCCGTACGAACACATTCCCGTATGTCTCCCTGAGAAGAGGGCGGCTGGGGCACGCCCCTGGGCTTCCTGGCCTTAGATTGGCTCATCAGGCGGGCCAGGAAGAGCCTGGTCCTTGGGCCCCGGGCCCCGGGCCCTGTCATTAGCCCCGCGTGCAAGTTCGTCGTCTCATCGCCTGCCACCTGCCGCTTGTCGCATGAATATTTTATAATCTGCCATTAGTTTGCGGCAATTGAAAACGATTGGAGCTTTTAACTGCAAAATTAAATTGCTTTATATAACCGTGATTGGGTGCCCAGGCGGGCCCGTCCACTGTCCACCGCCTACCGCCCACCCCTAGCGTCCTGCGATATGAAATATTTAATGTCGTAGGGCTGCCCCACCGCCGGAGCGTGTTTTTTCGGAACAATCCATTAGTCAGAGACAAGTAATTAAAATTGGGATTTATGCACGCGCATGGAGCGGAGCAGAGTCGAAAATTTGGGGCTCCTCTGGCCGGCAGTTCGGCGGTTCGGCTTGTTTGTAATTCAATTATGTTAATGATTGGACAACATTTACCGTATTTACATTAATGCATAATGAGTAGTGCTGATGGCGGCGCTGGCAGGAGCGCCGAGGGAGGCCTAAATGCACTTTGTTTGGCTGATATTTTTTGCAACTGCAACCAGGAGCCCTAAACAAGCGGCCTGGCTAGTGGCTAACGACTAACGGGTAACTGGTAACTGGTAACGGGTAACTGGTAACTGGTAACGGCTAACAGGCAACAGCTAACGGCAATTAAGTGCATTTCTCTGTCTGACCAAAGGCATTCCTGGCCCTGCTCCCTGCTCCCTGCTCACTGTCCCCGTCTCCCCCATCGCTCCTGGCCAGACAACACCCAAATGCGTTTTTGCTTCACTCAAAGCTCAGCAGGATAAATTAAGTGGTCGATGAACTGGAGCCTTGTTGATTTTATATACGGGCATGGCGATGGCGATGGTGATGGCGATGGCGATGGAGAGGCAGGCGGTGGCTACGTCAACGCCGTGTTGTTGACAGTAATGCGGGGCCACGGGGAGACGTTCTGCGGTGACGCCGCAAAATTTAAACCAATGTTTAAGCGAAAAATGTTCAGTTAGCCGCACGTCCCCATACGGTCCTGCTCCTGATGCTGATGAATGATTGATGTGGCGTGGTTTAATAAATTGGAAAATGTTTTCAGCTCAAGTCGGGCCGGAGCCACATCACATCCTCAAAGGCCCGGCCAAGCACTATGCAGGCATCTGCCCCGCCAAACAGACTGCTTGCCTCTCCGGAGCCTTTTTGGCTTCTGAAGGGTTTATCAGTGGGGAGACCCGCAGCTGGCTGCCACCGCTATCCGATGGTGGCTCCGACTGCGGCGTCTGACTGCAAAAACAAGCAGCAGCCATCGGGGCCCGACAAGCACGCACATTGATCCGCCCTTCGATGCAACCACGGTCCGAGGTCCTGCTCCTCGTCCGCCCCCTTTCGTTGGTGCCTCCGGTAGCCCAGTTAATAAAGCCTCCCATTTATGAGCCGTCAGCGGCGCCTCCTTACAGGATGGTTCGGCTTCTAAGGCATCTCTGACTCTGCACAAAAGTCCGGGATGGTTATTAGCGCCGAAAAGACTTCCCCCGAAAAGGCATCCTTGTCCCGACGCATCTTTTGGCCGGGTAATTAGCACTTATAATTTAAAATTTAAATGTTGCCGGCAGCCGAAGCCTCTCGGAGTCGAAATGTTAATTAAATCTGGCTCTCGTTCTGTGCCGCCGCCGGGCCCCGCGCGGAGTCAAAAGATGCCTGCCTCGACACAATTAGCTCTCACAATTGCTTATGACAAAGTGCGGCGTGGAGGGGGGCGGCCCTGGAAGGGATCTTTCAGCGACTGTTGGGAGGCGACGGGCGCCACTGGCAACGTTAAACCGCAAATTTTAGCGCCCCAGCAAGTCATGCATGACGGGGTCGGGGCAGGATGCTGGGGTGGCGAGGGGACACTAGCCGCAGTGTCGCCGCCTACGCATATGCAATGGCCCAAAGTGGCAACTTGGCCAAGTGCTCTGTCTCCCGCCATCTAGGATATGGCAGTGAGCATGGAGTGTCCTGGGTGCATGGACCCATAAACTCCGTTAGTTTATGATGCCCGAGCGCTAAGTGAGCAAAGCGAAAATCGCAGAGGACAGCAATCGGGACACGGACTAGATGTGGTGCAGGGATGGCACCAGAGATCCGGAGATCCAGTCAAGCCATAAGTGCCAGTGCCCTCCCCCGGGCTCGTCGTCCCCCGCCCCCGTGCAATTAGAATGCGGCGCATCGAACCGGGCCAGAACCGGAGCCGGAGCTCTCGGCCAGCTTTGTTCCGCTCTGGCCAGTGGCCACTGGCTCTCTGTTGCCGTTTTTATGCATTCGCTGGTCGAACTATATAAAACAGAACAACGAAAATGCAATTAAAAGTACGTTTTATGGCTTTGTTATGGCAGCAGGCTCCAGCACTCCACTTCGTTACCCGGCTTTGGACCCGGCAGAGTCCGAGCCCCAGTTGCCCCCGCTCCGGAGCACATGAAGAGCGATTTTTACGATGCTTTCTCCACTCGACTCGACGATGATGATAGTTTGGAAAATGGTTTCGAATTGAGTGGCCCGGCAACTTTTGTTGATAGAAAAGTAATATTTTATGGGGTTAGCTGCAGGGTTATTGGGCGGCTCCAGTGAGCTGAGTTTGCTTATTGAAAGCGCTGCTGCTTTGCTTGCTTGCCTCGCTTCTCCAAAAGCATGAAAGTTGCATGCAAAAGTTGTCCGGGCCGCAGCAGATACTTAGAGCAGATACTCGGGGAGACCGCCTGATGGAAAAATTTGTCACTGGCGCTGGTAGAGCACCTAAAAGTAGACAATGTTGCCGCAAGCATCTGTCATGTGTGCGCAGCACAGGACGAGGAGAAGGGCATGGGCATGGGAGCCTGCCATCAAGCTGGGCTAAAGGCAAGCCGAACTAACGAGCTGGCAAGCAAAACAAAAGCGTGTACCAGCTCTCCGCTATAACAACCTGCCATAACTGCAGCTTAATCAAAAGTTTTTCACTACCTCAGCCACAGACGTAGATACAGCTCCTGCTGGAGGCAACCATCCGGCCAACCAAACAACCACAACACCACCTCGTCCTCCCTCCACCCTCTGATACTAATCAGTGGTTGCTTCTTCTACTTTTTGTGCTGCTCGGTCCGGGCCACGTTCAATGGAATATCTATATTCTTGTCTATCTCTGATGTATGAAATATGGCAGTCTCTGCCAGGCCCTTCTGCCGGGCGGAGGCCCTCGTCCTTGTGGGTGTTTGCAATTAGCAAGTGGCAATTAAAGTCGGTTGGAGGCTGGCGCTGATCCCGGGCGGGGGCGGGCTCCGGACGGGCATGAGGAATGTTTATTGGATCATATATTATCTGGGCTCAAGGAACGCAAAAAGGCACACTAAAACTTGCAATAAAAGCACGGAAATTAAATCTTAAAGCCGCGCCGCGGCTCCTTTGGTAGAGAGTAGCAACCCAACTCAAAGCGTATTTCACTCAAGACACGACACTTGACTGTCGTATGACACTTGAGTTCCTGCTCCTGTCCGTCAGGCGGCGGTGGCCCCAGCCCTCCCCGCCAGCCACAAAATATGCAAATAAATTACTAATAACCTCAGAATGTAACCCTTGCACGGAAGTAGCAGGAACGGGTGGGGCAAGAACTGCTGGCGGATGGCGGATGGCGTAAGCGGAACGGGGACTATTCCTGATTCATAATTCAAATTTTACGCCGCAATAAACAAAAATGCCTAAAATTATGCAACACAACACCCATGAACATTGCTGAGCAAGTCATAAATTATGTAAATTTAATTTTACGCCCCCACCGCGGAATCCGTCCGTACATAGGACTACACGGACTACATAGACTTATGTACAGATGTACATGCGGGAGTGCTGGCTTGCTGGTGTGCCACGCCCACAGTCAAGTCAGCCACAAAATTGTAAAACCCGCTCCGCCCCTCCTCCACGGAATACGGAAAGGAACGTTATTATTATGTAAATAATTAATGGCGTGTAATTATCTAAAATTTGGACAATTAGAAAAATTTAACACACCCCATTCCAGGCGGCGGATCAGGTAAGATAGGGCCGCCGCACGCAAAAGTACAAGCGGAGTATATACGACATATTTATTATACAGAAATCGGAAAAACGGGGTCCAGGCTGAGCATGTCCTGCGTGGGCACCCCGAACATCCGCCGCACATTTAACGCCGTTTTAGCACATGCTAATGACCCACAAAGCCGGTCCTGCCCCAAAAGCCACAAAATAAAAATACTTTATTTATTTTGGAGAGACTGCGGCGGAAGAAAGCGAAATATGGAACAAGGTGTAGCCCTTTGAAAGGTTCGCCATTAATTAGGCAAACTTCGGGCCGGTGCCGGGCCAGACAAACATTAGTTCTGGCCGGCTTATAATTTATTAGCCGGCTGGAAGTCCTGGCCCGAACTAATCAATACCAGGGGAGTGGAGGGACCTCCACGTACCTTTCCAAAAATTGCTAATTAGCCGGCCGACTCAGCCGGGCGACTCTGTTCCTTGTTATGTCATGCACTCTAAATGATATTGATCCGGATTGCGTAATGAGTGCCTCCGATTGCCAGCTCAGAACTTCCAGAGTCTAAGGAATTTGCAATATCTTCGCAGCTGCTGGCTCTTAAATTGATTGCTTGGACTTTACAAAGGCCAGAACTACAAGTATTTGTTAAAGGCCATCTCCCCCGCCCCTGCGCATCCCATCCCCCTGCAGGCGAATCGGCAACATGGAGAATATTTGTTGCATACCAACAGGCGCGCTAGAAATACTTACAAATTATATTGTATGAGGCCCCAAAGCTGCGCAAAGCAGGGCGGCCCGAGGGGCGAGCGGTGCGAATAAGTGGGTGTGGGTGTGGGTGTGGGTGTGGGGCGGAAGGGAGCTAGGAGCAAGGGACGGAGACAGGCCGACGGAGAAGCTGAGCCCAAACAACGCACTCAACTGTGAAAATGTCTGTTAAGGGCAACAAACACGCACTCATGTGTATTTGTGAGTGTGTCAGTGGCCCCGGCTCGGGCTAGGTGGCCTGTCAACAGAATGACAGTATATATTGTATATATGCGCTCGCATGTATTGGTCCTTATATACTCTCCGTGCGCCACAGCTTGCCCATCTGAAGCACCCAGCGCCCAGCTCCAGCACCAGCTCCAGCCTGGCCAACTGTCAATTGAGTTGGCATGTTGGCAGGCTCTTGACTTTCGGTCTAATGCGAATTCCTCATAAGCATGATAAGCATAAATCTCCATTTGGACAGCCTGGAAAAATTGATTGAAATATTGCCAAGTCAGGCCGGGCCCCCTCCTAATGCCCGCCCATGGCCCTGTATTTTAATTGATTCGTGCCGCTCAAGAAGCCGCAGGAGCTGATAGCTCATTACACATCATGGAGGAAGGCGTCGCAGCCGCTGCTCCAAGCGGCACGGCCCGGCACGGCTGCAGCAAATTGAAAACCCA
Source organism: Drosophila atripex (assembly GCA_035045925.1). NCBI lineage: Eukaryota > Metazoa > Arthropoda > Insecta > Diptera > Drosophilidae > Drosophila > Drosophila atripex. The sequence goes on from JAWNOP010000032.1 coordinate 1,006,470, forward strand.
TGCCAAAAAATAAATCAATGGCAATGCAAACAAGCAGCCTGGGCGGCCAGAAGGCTGGGGGACAGGGAGGTTGGGAGTCAGACAAACACCAACACAAACACTGGCACAAACACAGGCGCAAACACGAACGCAAACAGACCAAAAGGATACTCGATATTTGCTCTTCGGGTTTGATGTCTGATGATGATGCTCCATTTATTATTAACTTGAAATGATTTCGGGCAGTCAGTAGTCCTACCACAGCGGTCCGCCCTCTCCCTCTCCTCCTCCGCCTCCGCCTCCGCCATCGCCACCGCCTCCGCCTCCGCCTACTCCCCCGGTTTCTCCCCGTCGAGGTGACGACGCAGCTATTGAATGCACGACTGCATCAATGCCAGGCACTGCATTTATCCTCTGCCGGCACTGAACACACTGAATTTGTTGCCATATCTGTGTGTGGCTCTGTATCTCCGTATCTCAGTAGCTGTGTATCTGTGCATCCGAGTATCTGAGTATCCGTGTATCTCCACAGCTCCGCATCCGTGTATCCGCTGCTCTGTGTACACGTGTGAGTTCAATTGGAAAATCGTGTGCGGCATACGGCAGCGTGTTTTTGTAAATAGCAATCGCAATCGCAATCGCGTACGTTTCTGAGCAGCACACTCGAAAGTGTATCTGTGAGATACATAATATGTATCATATCGGAGCACATCAGTTGATGGAATCGTGCAAATTCATATATCGTTTTAAAGGCAAAGGACATTAAACAGCTCCGAGAGTTAGGTGGCTCCTCCCGCTTGGCAACATTTGTGGCCAGGCCCCTCCTCGCCGAGGTCCTTGCGCTTTAAATTTAATTTTCGAGGAGCAGTGCTGTGTGCTCAGCACACAACACAAGGCGAAGTCGAAAAAAATAATAATAAACCGCTTAGCAGGGCTTTGAGAAGTGCAAATAGCACAAACGCACACTAGGACGCATGCAAATGACAACAGGACACGCCCACGCCCCTGCCCCTGCCACCGCTCTGGTGCCGGCGATGAAATGTATTCGAGTGTGTGTGCAGAACGGAGTATTTCTTTGTAATCCGAAATGCTCAAGGCGTGCAAATATTCAATTTTAGACATGCAGTCGTCAACCCACTGCCACTCCCACTCCCCATCCACCCTGACCGTGCATTAGAAATAGAAGGATAACCCGAATGCAGCTCTCCCTTATAGAAGCAGAATATCTGAAAGTCGTCATCTCGTCCTGGCCGTAGCAACTAAATGTCATAAACACAATGTCATGACAACTTTTGAAATTTGAATTTCAAAGCAAAAATTTCTTTCATTTATTCATTTGCTCAGTCATTCATTTCCATTTATTTTATTTGCCGTTCTGCCCCAACTTCATATGCGCAAAATTGGTTCCTGGCCAATATACCATATACCATGCATTCCCCCCAGGACCCACCCCAGCGAGGCGAATTCCTTGCGAGCAAAAGTTCCAAACACATCTTTGATCTTGATTTCTGTCGATATGGCCGGGCGGCCAGTAATGAATGGAGCGGGGAAGTGAACTAAGCGTTCCGACCCGAAAATTATATTAATTTAGATTTCATTTGGGCCTGTTCCCAGCCTGTCCTGTCCTGCCTAGTCCCACGGGCCGTTTTGGGTCACTATGGGTATCCTTCGAGTGTTCTGTCAAGGGAATACATCTTACGGCCTTCGAGGACACGGAAGAGATATGAATGGTTGCCAAATATTACATTTTCCCACTCTGACTTTGAGGCGTTTCATTTCTGTGAGGGACTTGTTTATAAACCAAGCCTTTTGGAAATGAATTATTTAATTGAACTTGAACTGTGATTGGTCTTGGCTTTCATAAGTGAACCACTTGGGCTAAAAAATAATGGAAACGTGACACTTTCAGTTCTATCAATCATCCGTTCTTGAAGCGCTCTAGTCCTGGGCAAACATTTTCCAAATAGGGTTGATTTATTTTTCTGCAATTACTGCCGCCCTCGGGTCATACTCTGATGAGGAACAGGGTTAGTGCGACCAGGGGGTTGGCTGCATCCCGTGATTGAAGCTCATTACTTTCGGGCTTTCCCCGTTATTATTTTAATAAGCGATTCGCTGTTGTTACTTTGAAACCCAACATCCTACGACATGATTATTTAGATCTGGTTCCTGCTCGACATGAATGGCATTTTAAAAAATCATTTGTAGCCTACTAGACATCACAGAGACATCAATGAAACAATGAGAGAAGAAGCTTAGATTTCCAGAATTGTTACTCCTCTGCCATTATTTTATTGTGTGTTATGTAAGTTGTATCACTCATCTCTCTAATACCGCCTCGTTTTCACCTTTCGGTCTGAGCTCGTCCTTGTCCTTTGTCCTTTGAGCTGTGACTTGAAATCTCTGGCGCGCTTCCCTCTGATACCCACTCGAGCCTTGGAGAGCCGAAAGTTTATTAAATATAAATTTACAACACGCACATGTGGCCCCTTCATGTCAAACGGAAAACAAACAGAAGTCAAGTCCGCCCTTCCGGCCGCCCGCCACCCTCTTCAAACAAGAGCCACCCCTGGCTTCCTTCGCCTCGTTCGGCTCCTCTCGATGGCAGTTCACAAGTGCTCTCTAGAAGGTTGATTCTCGCCTTTGCCATAACTTGAATAAATATGCAAACATTTCGTCACATTCCTCCCACGCTCACGCCCACGCCCACTTTTAATTTAAGCTCACTTAACACCTCATAAAACAGTGTACGTTCTGGCTGAATAAATGAATGGCTGGGAACTGGTGGGGGAGTGGGCCAGAGGCCGGAGTGACAGTCGGAGAGATCCTCCTCATCGCCAGTTTAATATAAAATATACACATTTTATACGTTTCAATTTTTTCGTTTAACAGCTTCCAAGCAATTAGTTCGGAAGGGTTGGCCCGAGAGCCCAGCCACCCCCTTGCGAAGGAAGCCATCCACCTCCCGGCTCACTCGAGAGAGCCCTCCAGCCGCTTCGAAGTCCTGGCACTCGGCTGATTGCTACTTTTGACAAATTAAACTTGAAAGTTGTAAAATTTCCCTTGTCATTGGCAAGGACACGTGCGTGTCAAGCAGTTCCCAGTCTCATCCCTCGTTGGTATATCGTACAGGAATAACTAAATTAAAATGGAAAAGCATGATACCGGGCTTATTGCACAGCTAGGACAGCTGTCACAGTGATTTCGGGAATGCAATCCCATGCAATACTTGCCACACCGCAACTGTGTCGACAAATATCATGCATCCTTTGGCCACATTGATTTGCGTGATTGGAGGCTCTAAATTGCCCCAATTCCAGGAGCCACAGGACACGGGAGCCGGTCTTCATTCGCAGCTCATAACAATTGCTGTTTATGCTGATTTTTATGCCCCCTCAAGACACACACTTTTCGCCCAGGTCTGGCTATGAATAAGTAAGTAAGCGGCGAGGTTTCTGTTCCTCCGCATTCAAATGCTGTCCTGCTCGGGAGCTGCCGTCTCCGCCAGCTTATTTGCCATGTAATCTTAAGCGACAGGCATTTGTTTACTTATTTATGCACTTTCTGCTCGCCACACTTTCTGCAGACAACACTCTGTACTCCCCGGTATGGAGGTTGCCAACTTAAAAATCACAATGGGGGCTTTGACTCTGCCATTAGATAAGACGTGTGGAGAGAACTCCTGTGCCCCGAGCCCTGAGCCCCACTTTCGGGGTATTTCCTCCTTTATTTTTATGCGCTTCGTGTGAGATTTTTATTGTGTACACACAGGGAACGAACTCCGAGTCAGACGCTATCTCTGCCACGTTTGCTTTTATTATTTAATGGAGCACAAAATGCATTTCACCCACCGCCCGCCCCATCGCTTCTTGCCCAGCCGCCGCTGATCCTTAGGCGTGCGGTTGCCTCCACTGGCCCATTTGCCGTTTGGGGGTTGCCCGAGGGACCTGGATCTGGGCCACCCCGGCAAGGCCGAGGCGAGCAGGCGGGCAAACCAGAAAGAGTAGGCATGCCAAATTAATAATTTATATATGAAAATGTGCGTTAAGAGCGGCAAATGCGAGTGGAGTGCCGCAGACTCGAATATGTTTGCCAAATGGCTCAGGACGGAGGCGTTAGGCTGTTTGCCAAGGTCATAAGTAGGACTTGCCAAGGGTCTCCCTGCCGTCCCGGTCCTCCTGCGGCCGTTCATCGTAATTTGCTTAATAAAACGCGGTCTGGCATATTGCATAAAATGTATAAATATTCCTTCTCCGCTGTCTTTGTTTTCCAGGCACAATTTGTGAATTGCGGGCCAGATTTGTGCTCCGCGGCTCTCCTTCGGATTCCGCTCCAGACGTCGCCTTTCATTTGGCTAAAGGTGAGATATATCTCCGGGCCTGGTGTGGGGGGTTCTCCGGCCGAGGAGTCAAGTGGATATTATGTGCATAAATTTGCCGCACGGCTCCTGGGAGACTGGCGGGGCTGCCTGCCAAGAGGCCCGGCGGCTTGGACGATTTTATGGAGCAGGCAAATGTCAAATTTATGCATATGAATGTTTATGGCAGATCCAGAAAGGATTACGATATTACGAGCCATCGTCATTGTCTTCCGCAGCATATTCTTTGCAGCCGCGGCGCACTTGCTCCTCATCGTCATCCTCACCCTCACCATCCCAGACTGCCACACTCCCACACTCCCACTGCCACTCCCCCTCACACAATTCACAATTTCGATTCGATTCAACTTTCGAACATCCGCCAAAAGTCAATTGGGGCCGCAATGAGAACTGAAATGGCCAGCAATTAATGATGATGGCTCGAAACGATCCACTCCTCGCCCACCTGCCCCACCTGCCCCATTCAAGCCCCCGCCCACTCGGTTTCTATAGGTTTCCGCCCGCCGCAGGCCCCAACACTTTGCATAACATTAAGCAGCTTCGGTTCAGTTTTTATTCCGATTCAGATTCCTGCCACTTTCGACGCTTCCTTTTTTGTGGGTCCCTGCGGTCGACCGCAGCCCCATAAAATATGCACCCAGACACAACAAAGTGAAGTATGCAAAGCGGGCGACTCTCTTCGGTTGTTTGGCTCTTTGGATCTGAAGGATGGGAGAGGGGGATTGGGCGAGGGGGAGTGGGCGAGGGGGAGTGGGGAGTGGCAAAGCGCCTAAAAGCATATTTCAATTAAGCTATCACCTTGAATTATTCTCACGAGCACTGACACCCCGCACCACAGCTCGCCCATACGCAAACATACCCGGCAGTTCCGCCTAAAAGCAGACTACATTTCTTTTTTAATTTTAATGTTTTCATTCACCGCAAGCGCAGAGTCGTCGGCGGAGGAGGAAGAAGCATAACGTTAAAACCGCTCGTCAAAAATTTGCATTTAAATGAGGCGCAGAGGCGACTGGCTGACGGGCTGCCGGGCCTGGCGCCCCCACCCCCTCCACTCCTTGGAAGTGGAAATTTTTATGTTTGCGGTGACTGCCAAATTGTCAGCGGATGAAAGTGTGTGTTTGTGCCAGTTTCCGTGCGGGAGTGTGCGGCGCAGAATGTAAATATTCATTATGTCGGTGTGAGTGCACTCTCGCATAAGCGAGAGGTCAGTGAACACACAGAAGTCATCGCAGTCGCTGCTCCCCCGCTCTGCAGTGGGTTAAGATCGGGCATCCTTGGACCTTCATCCCCGTTAAGCCTCAATACAAAGATGGATATTTCGGAAGCGATATACGGTGAGAGAGTGACAACATCCTCTGTTCGGGGATATTTAATCAAAATCTGCACAACACTGAGTAAAACTCAGGCTCTTTAGTCCTTGCAGCATTTGGAAATGCAAATTTTTGAGCCAAACTCCCGCCAGATCCAACCGACATCCAACCAACATCCAAATCCAGTTAATTTTTGCAACATTCCACTGGTAACAAGCAACAATTTTCGCCGAAAGAATCTTTGGCAGGCACAATGCCGAGCCAAATTCATAATGAAGTGAATAATTCGGGCAGCAGGATGCAGGATAGCAGGACGCTCCACTGTGTCGGTTATGCTGAACTTGCTCCGCTCACACGTTCACACACGCCGGCTCTGACGGCTCGGCGCCATCCTTCATCCTTCATCCTTCAACCAGGGATTCCAGTTGCCCTCTTGCTCCTTCTCCGTCACCTTCCCCCGGCGCGTCTGCCTCTGTCTCGACTCTGGCTTCGGCCAAAAATTGTTGGCATAAATGCCATAAACAGTTTATTTAGCAACGGAAAATTAACTGCAGAATGTTGGCAAGCCCACTCCCCCAGAAAAAAGAATATGTAAGAGGCCCTGGCAGACAGACGGGGGCAGGCGGGGCCCGCCAAGTTAACCGCCCCGACCCCCAGACCCCCAGACCCTCAGAGCCTCCGACCCCCGACATGTTCCGGCCCAATCCAACTCATCCCAGGCCAGCTCGACTCAACTCGACGCTTTATGACGTTTTACTTCATGTGCAGCTTCATAATTAAGTGACTCCCGGGGGTGGGCGGGCTCAGGACCGAACTAATACAAGACAGGGACGGGGGGCAGGGGGCAGGGGCAACTGACACTCGGGGGAGCTTTTAGTTTTGAGCCACGTGAGTAGCATCATCGCCTGGGCTTCGCCCGAGCCATAAAAACAAGCCCCAAACGAGGTCAACTGAGGGCACTAAAATGCATTTGCTTTATATTCCTAAACACACATACCACGCCACACATGCCCGGGCCGGAGGACAGGGGGGACGGTGAGATAACAGAGTTAAAGACGCACATAAAAAGTGTTAGAAGCTCGTTTTGTGTACTTACTAATTTGATGGCTGGTGGTATTAATGGATGATGGCAACTTACCTGAAAGAGAGTCAAGGGAGAACACGGAAAGTTTAATTTTTAGTGAGAAGCAGAATTGGCTAAAGGATAATTAGGCATTATGACTGTGGGTGGTGGTTGGTGACTGGTGGCTGGTGGATAGTGGATAGTGGGTAGTGGGAAACGAAAACTGCAATTATAGCTAATGGCGAGGAGAGCGAGACCGAGAGCCATTAATAAATATCCCATCCTCTAATGCTCCCCCACAGGTCCAGAACCGAGTGCAGTCCCCTTTAAAGCCACCGTCCTCTGGCAGTTGAATCCCGTAAAAAATTGATTATTGCAAACACTTTAACACGCCCCAGCACATGGCCGAGCTAGCCCGGGGCGCAACCAGAGGAGAAAATGTCATAAAAATTCTATTTTCGTATAAAATTTCGAAAGTAATCTAATAAATATTGATTTTCATTCGTCATCGCCAGCGCCGGAGCAGGAGCAGGAGCAGGCAAGGCCAATGATGGCTCTAGCGACGCCGGCGACAACAACATCATCATCAGCGCCTCACGAGGTCCTGCGAGGGTGGGGATGGGTATGGGGAGTGAAAGTGGGAGGGGGCTAGTAATCCTACACGTGCATACGGAGAGTGAGCCGGGTCACGACAGGGCGAAGCGCCACAGAGGCGTAGTCAATAGTCGTTATTTGATATAGTCGAAGACCAACAACATGCCCGCCATGATGGAACGTGCCTGGGACGGTCACCGCCACCGCTGACCAGGACATTGAGCAGAAGGAGGACCGGGAGCGGGAGCTGACCGCACGAAAAGGGACCTCTTGCTGCAGGGGATGAAATCATGCGCGCAACTCGTTTTCGGTCAAGCATGCCACAAACGGGGCCGCAGGGGGCGATGGGCGATGGGCAAGGGGTTGTGGGCGGTGGGGTGGCTGGCTGGAGGACAAACAGTTCATTCAATCATTCAAATGTCCTTTGAACTATAAAAATACATGACACTAATAAAGAAAACGAACAAATGACACGACACCGGGAGAGCGCTCCTGCTCCTCCTCTCCATCCGCCTCGCCCTCGCCCCCGCCCTGACCACTGACTCCTCGAAATGTGGAATTGGGTGAACGCAAGGATACGGAAGAGAAGAAGAAGAGCCGGAGGTAGAGCAGCCAGGACAGCTATTTAGAGCCATTTATAAGCATACTTTGAGGCGCCTTTGGCCCACCACACGACATTTGACATTTACGATTGAGTGTGGGGGGGGGAGTACGGGTGGTGGGGGAGTGGGTGGCCCCCTCCCCCTCATCCCGCCCGACCATAAATTTTGTTGCTGCCATTTATTGCATTTTTATGTAAAATGACCCCCACGGTGAACCCATATCCGACCTCCCCTTACTTATACATTTGAAAAGTTGTTTATGGGGCCTCGAGAAATCGAACTGGGAGCACTCGGGGAACGCGAGGAATTCGAGCAATTAAAGATGTGTGCCCGATAAAGGATAAAGTGCGGTTCGAGTATAGGTATGTTATTCCCGTGGCTGATTTTTACACGAATCTCGAACTCGAATTCGTTCGCCTATTTCGCAGGGCTTTCGTATGATTTATATAGAAAATTCCCCGTCTGCACCGCATTTTTACAGCCATATGCTCAGTGCTCGCCCAGCCCCCCCGCACCCTAGCCAGCACCCCCGCCATGTCCTGCCCCTGTCCCGACTCCTGCAACAATCGGAAAAGCCGCAACAACTGCCCCTACAACTGGAATACGAGAATACGAGCTCACAAATCAAAACAACGCACCCAGCGCCTAAAAAGCTGCCAAGGCCTCGCCGACCTCTCGCTGCCAGCAGGCGAGGGATGGAGGGAGGGAGGTAGGGAGGGCGACGGGGCAAAGCCAGGGGAATAAACTACATGAAGGCTTTCTTCGGCGTGTCTGGGCCCATGTAATCTCTGTTGACCATAAAGATTTATAGACTATTGTGTGTCGTTCACGGTTGCGTCGACGCCATCGCCATCGCCACAGCCACAGTACAGCCACCGCCACCGCCATCGGACTGGCCGGAGCTGCGGCAATGAAAAGAAAACTTTTTGCAACTTAGCGCCAAACTTTATGCAATAATTTATATATATTGGGTAGCGCGAACGGCTTTGGCCATATAATAAAAATGGTGGAAGCGAGCAGAGCGGAGCAAAACAAAACACGGCAAAACAAAAATAGAAAAGTATCCGAAAACGCAATGCCGACGACCTACACAAAAGGCGATGCCCATAATAGTCGCAGGAGCAGGCACAGGGCGGCAGGAAGGCAGGTTGGCAGGGAGGCAGGGAGACCCGGGAAAAATATCATCGGAAGCAACAATAACGGCAACCGAAGCCGGTAAATGAAACTAAAGTACCAGCCGGGGAGGTGGGGAAATGGATTTTTCTCAGATAGCGAGCCACTGTAGCAGTCAGTGATTTCTGGCACGTCTTTAAAGGTGCTTCCCAGGAATATCTCTTCTGTGCCGAAGATGCGTCCCGATACAGGCCCCCATACAGGTTGTAGGGTATTGGGAATTCGCCCTCGTCCGCTTCGGAGCGCCTCCCTCGTTAACCCTTGATAAGTTCCAGGCCTAAATATCGGTTTTTCTTGTCCCAAACAAGCGTAACAGGGCTTGTCGCATCCCGGTTATAGCCGGGCTGATATAAAAAATTAAAAACTTGCTCCTTCGGAGCGCCGCTTAGGTGTGCCGGCCGGGGGCTGGGCGGGGGGAACGAGATGAGGGCAGGGGAAACGCGCCAAGTGTAAAAAAAGAGAAAACTTTTCAATGAGTTTTTCCTGTCGGCAGCAGGAGCGGCGTCGTCCTCGGTTATGGGTCTGCCCCAGCTCCAGCGCCAGCCACTCCCTCGCGCCAACTGCCGCCCCCTTCCCCCCGCCGTGCTTCTTTGGCGGTTTATTGTTGTTTGCGTTTTAAATAGACTCAAGTGTTGTTGGAGATTGCGTTGTTGTGGTAGTGGTTGTTGTTGCCGCTGCTGTTTCTGTTGTTTCTGTTGTTTTTGGCTTTGTGGAAGCTGTCGGTTGCATGCATTGTCTGGAGTGCGTTTGCCACTCTTGTTGTTGCTCCTCTGTGGACTCTTGTGGACTGGATGCTGCAGCTCTGGATGCTCCGGTCTCGAAATCAATCGATAGTTAATGGAAAATCGTTATTAATGAAAAGCTTACACCCCACCCTGGCCCTCGCCCACGCCCCACCAGGCCCGTCTCCGTGTCCCTGTCCCCGTCTCCCTCCCCCCTGCCAGCCGGCAATTGAGCGCTCACTGAGCCATGGCAAAATGGTTGATAAAGTGCAGAAAGCAATAAAAAAGAGCGAAGGGAGGAGCACAAGGACGAGACGCGGACGAGGACGAGAGTTGAGAGAACGCAACATTTAAGTAGCAAAGTTTTTCATTTTTTTTTCGTAATTTCATTTGGGTGTGAAAAGTTGCACGCACATGGAGGCGGTGGGCGTGGCGGCAGGAACAGCAAGCGAAGCAGCAGCAGGCAGCTGTATTTGCCTTCGCTTTTTGTTGCTGCATATTTTCCAGCGCATAAATATTTTATGCATGCAACAAAGGCAGTCAAAACACAATGGCCGAAAAGTTGGCGGCAGGGGGCGGCGGGGCAGGACTCGTCGGGGACTTTTTCTGTCTGTTTGCGGGGCGATACAAGGCGGGGCGGAGCATTTGCACCTCCAACAAAGCTGGGCGTCCTTTATAATATTTTTGATTGAGGAGGATTCCGCAAAAGTTTCATTCCGTCTTCATTTCTCCCTTGCATCCTGTGCATCCTTCACTCTCAATAGTTTAATGGCAGTTTAAGTAGTTCGTCACGGGGAAGGGGGTCCATCCCACCTACCACCCTCCACCTTCCACCTTTCAAACCGCCCAGCGCCCCCCCACATATTCGGACCAGAAATCGGTCGAAACGACCGCATCGCATCGCCGGCCAATGAAGTCGGATCACGCAGGACATAAATAAGTGGAGCGGGCCTGTTCCGCTCAAAACGGCTTTGTAATCACATCAGGACGAAGCAGGACGAAGGCGCTGCACAGTTTTGGGGTTCGCTGGCGCGGCTGATTTATTGCAACAACAAAGTTTTATCATGCATATTTTATGCGTGTAAATGTTGCCGTCATAAAACGGCTCCGGAGACGTTCCTCCGCACGCACATGTGTGCGTGGGCCAGGATGTGGACCTCCCTCCACCCGGCCCGGCCCCGGCCCATCCTCCCTGTGCGTACGAGTTGTAATGGCGGCCAATAAAGCCGCCATTCAATGGCAGCAAATTGGCATTTTATTAGCCACCCATTGCCATCCCACAGCACTTCAGGCCGGCATCCGATCCGATCCTGTCCCTGGCACCCACCCACTAATTTGGCCTGTACTTCTCGCGTATGTCATAATAGAGTGTTGAAAACTTTTAACAAACGACAAAATACCAGCCGCAGTGCCACTGCCACCAGCCAACAGTCACCAGCCACCAGCCACCATCTCCTCCCCCAGCATCGATCGATGTCCCCCACTCGTCGCCGTCGACTGCGCTTTGAGGTCGTCGCATCGCAGCTCAGGCTGGGGGTATAACTCAAAGTTTACTCAAGTTACTTGCGCCAGCGACAAGACAGAAAACTTTGTACTTTACATCATTAAAAAGTTTCGCTTTCTCCGCATTTTTCACTGCGTTCTCCGGTCCCCGCCCTCCGCCGTCGTCCGCGTCTCCGGTTTCTTTCGGTCTCGTCCTGCAACTTTCGGGAAACAGACAGACTCCGGCTTTGATTGTGATTCGGGCTCCGACTGAGGAGCTAAGCGATTGACTGTTGGCCATCAGTCGGTCGGGTTGGGCTTGGGGTTGAGGTTTGGTTCTTTTGGATGGAGGCCTGAGGCAGAAATGGCCAGGAGTACGCATGGAGCACTGGTCCGACCGCAGGCCCAAGAAACCCAGCTGATTGAAGCCCGGCCCGAGGAGCGCTCGCTGAAAACTGCACACATTCACACGTAATCCGTTACTCCCACAATAAACGAGCGCGTAATAGAAAAATCCCTGCCCCCGCCCTCGGGAGCTCCGACAAATAAATAGATGCAATGCTTCAGATTTCTCTACGCTCTGGTTGGCTGCCTGCCACTGGCCACACAGAGGCAGGGACTCTGGTGGCTGGGGCTCAAGCGGAGGGGTGGCAGGCGGCTCTGAGCCAGAGGAAGGGTTCGGCGGAGACTGGGGACTTTCATAGTTGGCAGAGCCGAGCGGTGGTTGCCTTTTTGTGCCCATGCGCATGGAAAATAGTGGCACAAACTTGCACGGCAAAAAGATAAAAAGGAGGCGCGGAACGTGCGGAGCGAAAAAAAGCAAAGGGAATGCCAACAAAGAAGGGGGAGTTCCCCGACTCGGAGGGTCCTTCTTTGTGTGGCTCCCTCTATGGCCGCGACTGGGTGTTCGGCTTTGTCACTTGGCTAGTCTCCACCTTCCACGACTGGCGCAAGATTTGCATAAAGCTGCCAGGCTCGGACAGCACATGTGGCCCTGCTCGGGGGGAGGGGGGGGCAGGAGTCCTGGGCAAGGGGCGGGGCCGTTAAAGTGTAGCGCCACGGCAATTATTAAGTTTTCTTTCTCTCGCCAACAATTGCAGTTGTTGGCCCGGACTGGTGTGTGAATTACGCAGGAGGGCGCCAGGAGCCGGGGAGGACGGCGTATTAGAGCCAATTTAGCACGTCGTGGCCGGGTTAAATTAAGCCACCCAAGGACTGCGAGGACCACAGGGACGAGGCGACAAAAGACGGGGGAATTAAAAACTCGCAGATTACTATCATAAGCTGGACCACTTTGGGCGAGCACCTTCTCGGGGACTGAGCGCTTCGGGGGCGGGTAATGCGTTGTTGCCCCGGGTCTGATCTAATCCAAATCCGAGACACAAAATCAAAAGGAATTCGGCATTAGAGCTCCTCCGTGGGACGTCCTGGTCTGCTTGCCTCCACTGTCTCTGGATAAATGATGCATATGCATTTCCATCTCCATCTGCATCTGTGCATCCTCGTCGCGAGCGTCGCTCGTATCTGCGAGGTGCATGTGTCATGTATTTTTTATCTCCCTGCCAAAACATAGTCTTTATGCTTTGACAAAATGTATACCATTTGCATATCCTCAGCTCTGGCGGACCCTCCCTCCGCCCACCGACCCGCCGTCCCCCGCTCTGTGCTCCGCGCCGCCTCGCCCCGAATAGAGCGTTTCGTGTTTTTCCCTTGAAAAATGCAGCAAAAGCCAACGAACTGTAACTGGACGTCGTTTTCATCAATATCAATGGGTGAGCATCTCACACCCTCCGCACCCGCGCTCGCATCGCATCCTCGGTCGTCCTCCTTGTACGTTCTCCAACAGAGTTGCAACATATGCTATGCTGCAGCCACGCCAGGCCGGAGTCCGGGAGGGGCACGTGGTCTGGTGTGGACAGCAGCGCTTTGCAATACAACGCATCATTTTTATTGTTTGTCGGCTGTAGGAAAACAGCAACAGCAGCCACGGATGGACGACGTCTATTGAACATAGAGAGCAGAATTTTGAAAGGCAGCCCGCAACTGAGTGGGGGCGGTGGTGGGGCGAACGGCCAGCAGGCGAACGGGGTCGAAGGCGGACTCCGGGCGTGCTTTTGTATTTTTGAACCCAAAAATAGAAAAATGCAACAAATCGAGCACTAGCACATACGGCGAGATACAGCGAAAATCGAGGAAAATAACTTGAAATGCGCACTGAAGTGGCGGCGTCTAATGTAGCCGAAGTTCTCTATGTAACCGGGCAGGGGAATGGCGATACTCTTCCGAATGGGCTCCTCCGACGCCGAGTTGGTTATATGCAGTGTTAGATATGCGCTCAAGAGTTCTTCAGCCAGAAGCCAGGGGGCAGGGCGCCTGTATCCACTTATGGGCAGCACAGAGAACTGATTTGCTTGGAATTTAAAGCGGCCGACATCGGGGTCAATGAGTCACACTATCCCGCCCGTAGCTGACTCTCTTCCACTTAGTCCTTCGCGCCCTCGGCCCGCCACTAACGACACTATCAACAAGGCAAACAAGCAGCGGCGCGGCAACCGCACTTAACCATTGTTCATTTCACTACCTAATAAGTCTCAATTAAATGTACATAAAGCATAACACCTTGTAACATTTGCATGTTTCAGCCAGCAAACTTTCCCCGCCCCCAGTCGCCGTCGCCGCCGCCGCAGCCCCAGACCCCGACACTCGCCCTGCCAAGTGCTGTGTTTACTTGAACAACTTTCCGAACTTTCGGCACGCAAACCTTCAACAAAACCCAGAAAATAAAAACAACCACAGGCCCTGCTGTATTGGCGAGCGAAAACTGTCATTCTGTCAGTGTGTCATTTAATCATTCCCTCATTAGTTCGGAGAAAGTCATTGTTATCGACATATTGAATACTTTTCCGGCGGCGAGGGTGTTTGTCGGCCTTCCCCACGGTTCGTAAATATTAATGCACAGAATATTGGTTAGCCGTCAGGACATGTACCCTAAATAAAGCTAGTTAATAAATATATTCGGGATATTTAAGGATAATAACGCTGTTCAGCAGTGGGTTTAAAGAGGTTTAGGTGAAATACTTGAATATTATGAAATATCTTGGAAAATACGCAAATATTAAATATTATTAAAACACAGGAAGGGGACTAAACTCATAACCAAATGCAGATTTATGAAACCACCGTCGAGGAACCAACCAAGGGTATTCCTCGACTCCCTTAATAAGGTTAAAGTGTCGGCTTGCCCCGTATTCCTTGCTGTCAATAATATATTTTTGACTTGAATGGCAGTGTCGGCCAGGACTCCCCTGCCGGAGCCGCCGGAGCTGCCGGAGCCCACACCCGCGAGCGTTGCATGCGTGCGTTTCAAGTGGCTGGCGCTGTTCTGGCCCGCTTCCTGTCGTAAATAAAGTGAAATTCGCTTTTGGCAACGCGTGTACAGGTGGCACCCTTAATGAATACGACATTATTTTTTATGAGCTGTCAAACACTATTTTCCATACATTTTTTCTCCTTCTGGGGCTGAACTGTGGACTGGGGACTGAGGTCTGAGGTCTGAGGTCTAAAGGGCTCTCCAGCCCACTCGAGGCTCGTTCAGAGTTTCCTTTTGCCATTTTATTTATCGCCCTTGAGGGCTGTGTGTGCGCCCGTGTGGTTATTGTTGTTGGTTATTATTTATATTATTTTTGATAAATGTTTTTGGGAAATTTGTATTTTATTGGTTGTTTATCGACAATTAGCGGTTTGTTTGCCGGGCTTCCCTATGCATAATATAAACATAATGTAAACACTTGGCTTCCTCTCCCATATTGCGCTCTTTTTTGTCCGATTTCTGTTGATTTATTTGTCCACGAAAAGAACAACAAACAGAGCCCCCCCGGGAGTAAGGTCCCCCAGGAGCCTCTCGAAAGGATAAGGATGAGCGGCCAGGAAACAATTACGTAGTTTCTAAATAAAGTACGAGAGGTACCGTATAAATTCTGCTTTTGAACATAAATAATCAGAAATCAGAAATACAATTCATTGCAGGCCCTGCAAGGCACCTTCGCGGTTTCGGGACTCTGGAGGCAGGGGCGCTGAAATAATTGCAAAGTGTACTCGGATGCAGCACTTGGGCGGAAAAGGAAAATTCGTTCGCATGACGCACGCAGCTGCTGGCGGCGAGAGCTGCGAGATTGTTACTTGGCCCGCTCGTTTTCGCCTCGGTATTCGAGCTTTTGTTTACATTTTGGTTCAGCTATTTTGAGAAGCCATAAACAGAGCAGGGAGCACGAAAGGCAGGAGCGATGGTGGGACCCAGCCGGAGGAGCCGGAGATGAGGAAAAGTCCAAAGTCGGAAAACAAATAACTAATATGTGGAACGCACACTCGTACAGCGGGAAACCTAATGAGCTGTGCCGCTTTTGAAGTTGCCTCGCAGCAGTGATCGAACTGAATGGAATCGAAAATCGATCGATAATCAAATGGAAGACCCACAATTAAGGCAGGCAGCCATAGATAAGACCTGGGGTTGACTGGATGGGGATGGACACGCTCGAGGGTGGGCGTTAATCACGCAAGTAATTCTAATGCCAGACCCGCCGAACGGCGAACGCCGAATGCCGACCGCATCGCCCTGCCCTGCCCTGCCCTGACCTCCCACGATAAGTTTTCTCTCCCGCTCCGCTCCGCCCGGCCGAGGGTGGGTTTCCTCTGCCAGCACGGCACGAGGCATAATCAGGGCAGAACATGCCACGCACAACAAAAACAGCAAACCGCTGGCAAGGACTGCGCCAGGACTGGGGCGCCTTCCTGCTCCCTTTTAACAAAGCTGTAAAACTGTCACCTCTCACAATCAAGAGACTCAAATTAAAGCCCGGAGTGCTTTTCGCCACACATTAAAATTCAGAAACCTCCAGTCAAGTGCGGCAGTTGTGAGGTTGGGACTCCCACATGAGGTTGGGCGGCATTTGGGCTTCCCAGATTTCATTTCAAGCTACATAAACATGAAAGTTTTGAACTCTTGAGAGCGTATTTAATTGTATATTTTAATTCATGTTGGTGCCAAACATTTGGTGCTACTAAGGAGCTCGAAACAAATGTTTTTTCGTACGACTTTCCGCAAGGTCTCTACGAGTAACACTTTCTTATATAAAGTCAAAAGCAGTGCTCTTCAGTCCAGCCGCATTGTCACTCAATGGAGAGTGGTCTTTTTAGTTATCAAAAAAAATTTATAAATTAAAAAATTATTGAAAATATACAGTTTTCTGCCTCGAAACCGCCTAAGGACCTAACAAATACTAAGCTCATGGAAATAGTGTTTCTTTTTCGCATAAGTACCCCTGGCGAGTACCCCTGTGTTCCGAGGACACTAATCTGCTTGTTAGCCCATCCAGCGTGTTCTTTGGGAAAGTTCCATTCACAGAACTAATTTCCCTGCGCCACTCCCCTCCTGCCTGAGCAGTATTTATGTTTATTAGACTAGGCAGGCAATTTGCCGACTTAAGCAATTACCAGCAACCCAACAAAAGGCGTTGGCGCTTTTCAATATTTATACGCCGTCCGCCATCACCCAGAGCCCCGGCCCAGAGCCCAAAGCCCACAGCCCAGGGCCCGCGGCCCTCTAACGGTATGTAAATGGTTGACGGCTTACAAAACACCACGCCAGGCATAACAAAGGCGGCGCCTGCGACCACAGCCCGTTATTATTATTGTTGCATACGCCAAGGCGCTCTCGTTCTGGGCCTGTCTTGTCCCCCGCCCTCCGTTTCTTTTCCTTTTCTTTGTTTCTCCAGCAATTTGCGAAGAATGTAATTTAATAGCGTTGCATGTGTGGCGATGTGTGTGCCACTCGGTGAGCTGTTGAATGCGCCCCCAGGTGGGCAGATGGGCAGGTGGGCAAGTGGGCCCGTCAAAAGGTAAATTACACCAGCAGCTGACTACCCGGAGACACCGTTCAAACAACGGCCCCCTAGTTCCTTGGGCAGGACACATTCAAGATTATTGGTTTCAAGGGTAAAATTATGAAATGAAGTGGAAAATTAAGTGAATGATTGTGCCAAGTGGCAAGTGCCGAGCCAAAGGATACAAGGACCGGGTGGGGGATGAATAAGCTCCCGAGTAACGACCCCTAATCTCACGCTCTTCCCGCGACACTGTAAAGGTGTCTGACTACAGAGCTCCGATATAAAACCATTTAACGCGGCATTAGGATGCTTCATCCGAAAACGCGCGGATAACCCTTTTTCAGGATGTAGGGTGTTTGTTAACCCCATTCAGGCACTTTAGCCAGCTAAACTCAAGCGATTTCACAGATAATTAAAGTCTTATAGGAAAACATTGTCTTACCTTTACACAAAATGTCACTGTCCAATTAAAATCTAAAGACTATCTCGTATTTTTTATGTTGTTTTATAGCTTTTTATTCACACAAAGTGACAGTTTCGGAAAGGAATCTTTAGTAGACAGCAATAGCTTCACAATTTAAATAAAATAGAATTACTATTTCCGATCGGAGTACTTCAGCAGAGTATTACCATTTTATTGTATCCTCTATTCGGAATACCAGCCATTTACATTTCAATTGTCGAGATGTTTGTGCGCCAATCGAAGGGCTGTCTCTCTGAAGTGGCCCACAAAGTTCTGGGCGAGCAAGGATATAACTTTAACGGAAAGTTCGCGTGTCTGAGTCATAGTCCGAGATGCAATGGAGGAGCTCCCAAGGAAATAAAAAGGACCCAAAAGAACTGTGTCAACGACTTTGCTCCACTTAACCATTTAAGGAGCAAGTTAGCTGGCACGTAATGCCGGGAACAGCAACAGAGGGATGTGGAGAAATTCAAAACAAGTGGCACAAAATATTGAACAACAATAGAGAGGGCTTAAAAGGGTGGGCGGCATGGAGGAGCGGGCGAGGACGCATGTGTCATCATTAGAATGGAGAATGGGAGCGATGGATGGGATGTATTGGAGAGCGGAGAATGGAGAGTGGAGAGTGGAGAGCAGAGAGCATCCTCAGCCAAGGATGAATGTAATAGCAGACAGCTATGGGGCAACTGAAAAGGGAAGAAAGTGCGCGGCACAACGGGACACACGCACGCAGGACAAAAGGAGCGGCGGGACGCCACGCAGTATCTGCTCTGCCACCCTGCCACCGAGCCATCGACCCATCGACCCACCACCATCCTCCCCCAAGCCAGGATAGTCACCACCATAAAAGTGAAATACACAATGAAATTTACGCAACATCCAGGAGTCGTCGTTGTAATAAAATAAAAAAATAGAAAATAACAGAAAAGAGGGTGACAAGCGGACGACAAAATCAACAAGGACATGTGAGGCACATGCTGATAAAACCGTCAGCTGAAGGAGAGGCAGTCAGGCGAACAAGGAAGAACAGGGCGACCGAAAGAAGCAACAGAAGTTAATGTAAAAATCCGATTAGATTGAGACTATTACTTTGTCTTTTGAAACAACTAAGATAGTAAGGAAAAGCCCAAAACCAAATTAAATGAGTAAGATACTCGCTATCCTAAATGTTACAATATTTTTGATATATTTGGATGTAAGGATTCAGGATTCATTATTTCATTAGCTTCTTTTAGATTACCTTCTGAATCAAGCCTGAATCGCTTGGAAAGTATGCTACAATTTCTACAGCCTCGATTTCAGAGCTCCCTTTTTTATTGCCGAATTGTACGTTCTCTGCTTAAAGTTGACGCTTCAATCGATAAGTCTACTTTTTTCGCCCCAAGCCCATAAAGTGAGACACCACTTAAAGACTCAGGAGACAATCTGCAGCAAAACAACAAGGAGCCCTTTAAGCCGGGACCAATGTACTCGGAACAAAGGCATCGGGGATGGCGGGGATGCTGGTGGGCACTGTGAAGACTGCGTTCCGTTAATGGCCGAGAGACGCAGACAGCCAAATGAGAGCCACATTGACCTACACACACAGGCACACTGATTTCGATTCTGCCGCAAACACAAAAAATGCGACCGCAAACACCGACACACCCGCCACGGGGCCACAGACAGGGCGAATGATTAATTGTCAAAATATGTTGAGCAAAGCCAAATGCAAAAAACGTAAGAGGAGGTGGGAGGGGGAGATATGGAGATGGAGCCAGGGGGCGGGGGGGGAGAGCGGGGCGAGCGGGAAAAGCTGGAAAAGCGTCACAACAACATAATAAAAAGTGCGGCAGTGTGCGTGCGACAATGTGTGCACCGATGTATGCATATGTATTTATATTAACTTGTCATTACGTGACTACGGACAGCAAGATTTATTATCATTTGGACCGCCGCCTGCCGCCTGCCTCCTGCCTCCTGCCTCCTGCCTCCTACCACTACCCACAGGACCCTTTCTGGTGCAAAATCATTGGAGTCCCCGGTTAATACTCACAGTAACTTGTTGAGCAAACTCAACCTTCGGTTGGCCGACCAATTCGATAATATGAACCATATGGAACGCTTTGCTCTTTGACGTGGCGCCTTTGCGAGAAAAAATGGTTAACGATTTTCACCGATTCTCTGGAAGCGTCTGGTTAACTTCCTGCGAAAGCGACTCTCCTTTGGGTTTCTGTTTCTGCTTTCTTTGTAGATGGTCTTCTCCTGGTTCGATAAATATGTACTTGCACTTTTGAGTTGGAGTTTTGATTCGAAAATTTCACTGAGTTCGCCTCTCGGGTAGCTATTTGGGTTCGAGTGTTTTGATTCTGTGCGCTTTTTGTATACGTTGCTGCTATAAACGTGTATGTATATGCTTAGTGTTTATAATAATTTATCTTATCTTTATTTTCCAGTATTTAAACACGCCCGTGTACTCTCTATCTCTCTTTCTATCCGCCCTGTAAGCGTTCTGCTCGTTCTAAAATCGAATTAAAATTGTGTTCGGTGAGTGTTTGGGTGTTCGTGCTGGCTGTAAGCACGGGTAATTGGAGCACTCTTTCAGGTACAGTTGCTTTGAAATACACGTATTTCTGCCCGCAGATAGGCCACGCGCTTAATTGCTTGGAAATACGGCAATTGGGCGAGGAAATTTATTCAATACAAAAAACAAAAAGCGGCCGTTTCACTTTATTTTTCTTCTTTCGGAACGAAACAATGCGCATTTAAACGTTTACTCTACATGGCCAACCAGGAAGCATCGGACCAGTAATTGGTTGGTATTATAGTTCAAAGCAATTCACAAGAAAAACACTAATAAAATGCATTTCATATTGATTCCGCCACCGAGGGCTTTAAGGCACACATCCTCGCTGGTCTTGGTCAAAAATCTTCAATGTTCAGTGTTCACCACCCAGAAACCTTTTTGGGGAAAAAACCCCAAACACTCTATTCTCGGGCGGCCAGTCCCCGAGCTGGCAGAGGCGAATCATGCTCTGCTGGCCAAATTAGAAAGAGCAATGCATATTCAATTAACAGGGCTATATGTACGTACAATATATGGACAAACACGGAGGCACAAAGCGCACAAAATACAACAAAATGCGGCGAGCTGAACAGAATATTGGCGAAAAATGGAATATTGTTTCAATGGGATCTCGGCTCGGTCGAGTGCTGGAGAATCGGAATGCCATGGAGATGAAAATGAAATTATGGAATGCTCAAAATATTCAAATTCAATGTGAGAATCGTTTTCCACAGCGCTGCTATGCTCTGCTTTGCGTTGCTTTGCTTTAGTTTGGTTGGCTTTTTGGGCCAACATTTTAATTGAAAATGTTTTCGTGTGCTGCGAGCATGAAACAATTTTGGTTGTTTGTTTATCTGGGAAAATTGGAAAAAATACGGCAAGGCAAGAATAAAGCGGGGCGTGGAAAACGTCCAAAAGTAAGCCCCCAGGAGCAAAGAAGAGAGCGGACCAACCTGATCGGCGCTCTGCCCAGTTCAGTTCTATTCTATGTTCTATTCGGGCATTTTTGTTTACAAATTGTTTCTAATTATTTTCGGGTTTGTTTATTGTGCAGTCGAGCTATTTCTGGAGCGAGCGTTAATGGGGCTGGTGAAAAGATTGAACAGAAATCGGGTTCTGGTGAGTCAGGAACTACTCCTGCTACGGCTACGGCCACGGCTACGGCTAATGGTGGAATCAGTATGAAATGGCTGCGGGCCTACGCCCGGAGTGATCTCTGATGGCGATTTCCCGTGCTTACAGATTTAACAGCTTTGCTCTCAAACAATTGAAGGTTGTACGTGTAAACAAGTGTATAACTTTTGGGTTTTTGAAGCGAATTTAGTTAAACTTTTTGTAATTTAATGCGAATCGGAATTTATTGGTTTAGTTACTAGGGTGTGCTTTTCAAAATACGCGAGTTCGGTACTATCGCCTAGGTTTCAGTATGCGATTTTGAATTAAAGAACAAATGTCACGACGAGAACTATACGAAAATATTCCGACTTAACCACACAGAGAACTTATTGTGTACTCTCTGGCTTTTCCGATTTTCCGACTAGACTGATGAAAATTCAAATTGGAACTGTTCCCGTGTTCTGCCGAGCCGCTGCGAAGTTGCAGCGAAGTCGCGCCCGAGCAGGCAGCCCTCGTGCCCGAACGTCGGCAATTCGCTTTGCCGCTACTCTGCGAATGTGGCGTCCGAGCGTTCCTTGCCACGGCGCTACGGGGAAAGGCGTCCTTCTGCGCATGCTCACTCTCTCCGTCTTTTCCTCATTGGCTTTCCTTGCGGCTCAAAGAAGAGTGTGGCTAGCTTGGAAACTGGCATTGCCCCTTTTCGAAATCCCTCCTGCACTTTAGCGGCTTCCCTCGATCGCTCCGATTGCTTGGAGTGAAATCTGAGATCCTGTTCTAACTTGTCTTGTTAAGCACCTTAGAATACAATATAATGGATTAGATCTAGTGACGAATAATGAGTGTGTCATCTAATGATTGCACATTTCTAAAAATATTAAACTATTAAACTACTATTACTACACACTATTAAAATTAAAATTTTAAAAAATACATATATGCAATATTTTATTGTTTTTGGCGAGTCGAAATCTTGTTTAATTATGCTGGTATCGTTAAAACCAAGTGAAAACCAATTTCAATTAAATGCTGTTGCATATACGCAACATTGTATTTATGAGCCTCTATCTACCGTTATTTTAATTTTTTTGTTTTGTTTTTTTCGTAGAAAAATAGCTGCCTGTGATGAGTGAGATAATACATACATATGTATTTTGTTCGGTAGCCATTTTCACGAGAGGGTAGAGAGTTGACATATTCATTTTGCAAAAAAACGTGGCTTTCAAAAAGTTTAAAAAAAGAACATTAAAATGATAACTTCATCCTAATGCCAAGTTCAACAACTACCTGAAGAAAGGTAAGTGAGTATTTGAAACAAAGCCCCGCATGAAAGTATTATTTAGTTTGTGTGTAATAACTTTGTAAATGTAAATTTTGTAAATACGCAACATCTTATAGCTCTTGAACCAGGACACTTAGGACATTGACATTTTTTTCATTTGATATTGGGCTCAACTCTAGCTTATATGTCCACTCATTTAAATTTGGGCATGATTGGGTTAAGTAGTTAAAAAAGCGTTTAAATCTTGTTTCAGTCATGTACATACATGCATACATTGGTACATCTGTTGCTCATAAGACTCCCCCAGAGAGCGGCGCAGGATCGTCCTGTGCAACAAGTTCGACTCCGCGAATTGGGAAAGCATTTCGAAAGCGATGAAAGTCGGCATTTGGGCTTGCGCAGCGGGAGCAAGAGGGACAGTACTATATCAAGAAGCCTGAAAAAGGATGGCGCCTACAACGGTGAGCCGGCTCCACAGGGGAATCGACTCCAAACGAGCCGAACAGCCGTCCGAGCACCCAACCCAAACACGAACTCGCGTCGAACGAACTTACAGCATACCCGACCAATTCCAACCAACAAACGCAACAGCCCAACACGCCGGCACGGAGCAGACGGTAAACAACTTCACAAACACACCCGCCGCACACGCATTCGAAGGGCCGTCTGGTGGGTGGTTCGAAGGGACGGTCTGCTCCTTTCGGCTGTTCGTGAGCGCAGCACGAACGGCAGCTCGAACGTGTCCAACATGCGTGCTCGATGCGGCCCGATGTCGAACCAGGAAAGCTGAAGGACCAAACACAGTCCACCGACTACAAGCGTACTCTACAAACGCACGCAGACTATCCTGCGAGCAATCCCTCGATGGGACTGACAATCAAGCTTGTTGCATGTAGTGATGTAGAATTCTGTCCCAAAGTCAATGGGTAATACCCCTCTTTGAAGAGCTTATCGAAAACAAAACAGCGTGAAGGGGGCGAAGGCGGCCAAATAGCGGCACACTCAAAGCGGCTGGAAAAGCAAAAAGGCCTAAAAGGAAATCTCCGACCGCCAACCGAACTCGCCAAGGCCGACTCGTGTAACGGAAACACCCGCGCAGTTTCGCTCTTCGCTGCCACACGCTCTCTCCGACTGGCGCCCTCTCGCTTTTACAGACCGCAACTGGGCAGTGTGTGCGAGCGAGGCGGCTATAGTTAGATTTTCGCCCTAGCTATGTAACGTGCCTTGTGAAGTCCACCTGAGTGGGAGAGCGAGAGAGTAGAGCGCGCGGCTGCTGCCATGTGCCGGGCTTACTGGCTAGCCCGGCAGCGGGACAGCAGAGAGTGGCGTGGGCGAGGGGCCTGGGTTGGATGGGATGGGCGCCGAGTGGGTGGCGGGTGGCCTGGTTGGAGGGGATTGTTATGGTACGGAGCCCGAGCCAAAAGGCGCGAGCGGACTGGAGAATGGCAAACATGTGCGTTTCGCTGCTCCGGCCTTTGCATTTCTGTTTTGACTGGAAGTGCTCATCATTGCGATGATAATTTTCTGCTGAATATTTATGAAACACATGACTCACAAAGTGATTAAGACCAGCACCCCTTCTCCTACGCAGTGGCCTGTTGTTGCCGCTGCCTCCCGTAGGATCCAAAAGGCAAACACAACGAGGCTGGAAAAGTACGCCAATAAGAGAAGCGAAGAGAGTCCTGCTGCCCGAAGAGAGTCCGTTAGAATTCGCACTCTCGCATTACTTGCCATCACCCATCAACCACCCACCACACGCCATTCACTGAAATGTTTGGAGATTCATCATCATGAGGTTTGATGACGACGCACGCCGACGGGAAGAAATTAATATGCGAAACGCAACAATTTTTGCCAACTACAGCGCCTGCAACAACAACAGCAACAGCTGGAGGAACACTTTTTGTGCGCTGCCTCGAAACCGGCAAAATAATAACAAGGAAAACATCTGCGAGGCATTGAATAATGCCAGGGAAGTTTGGGGCGCGGCATGTTGAGCGTTTCTTCCGTGGGGTTGCCCTTTGTGGTCGACTCTCGGTGCGGGCCTTGACTTTCGAACGGCAAAACGGGAACTCTGAGTGGTTTAACTGATTTAGCTGCAATTGTACCACCACGAAAGCGGAATAGGACTGGAAGTTCGCAAGCAAAGAAGTTGAAACATATGGTGAAGTGTATAATTACCTGCCTTTCAGGCGAACAAGTACATGCTCAAGGTCTAACCAATAGTAGTTCCTTATTCGACACATTTCCTTGTTTTGTTTTTAAATTTTTTTTTGCTTTCTTTGACTTTCTTGCTTTTTAGTTGCTGTTTAATGACAGAAGCCGAAATTGCCTAACGCCACAGAACTTTGTCACTGAAATCGGAAGAAATATCCTAACGCGATAGATCGACACCTCGATGAAGTTTTCTTTCCTTTTATGTCATGTTTCTTCCTAACATGGTCCTTCCTAACGTGTCCTTGTTCGGTCAACATTCGCTCAACTTTAATCGACAATAATTATATTACTTCTCATATGATATGTATAAACTTTGCGAGTTTTATGAATTATTTACACCCGTTGCAAATAAATTAGAATCGGGCTCCATTTGAGACAGCTCTGTGGGCCGGGATGCTCTGAAATCTGGCCACCTAATATGCCAAAATCCATCAATAGTCAGCTCAATTCAGTTGAGTTCGGTTCTGTTCAGTCAGTCATTCATTCAAGCAGCTAACAATCTCCGCCCTTGACAGACTCGGAAACCTAACAACCTGCCAAAGCAGCAATGAATGTCGACTCCGTCTCCTCACTCGCCTGTCCATCTGGCCTGCTCGTCCGTCGTCCTCGTGCTACAGCAGTCCCAACCCACCGCACAGTCTCCACCCCACGGAACCCCATTCAAGCGTTATTATTGTAGCTAGCTGTTATTCTTTTTTCCTGCTATTTTCGCTACGCGTTTTTTGCTTTCGGTTCCTTGTGCGTGGGTGTCTGTTTCTATCTCGGCGTGTATTTGTGTGTCACTAGGATACGCAAAGGCATCATGCGCCAGAGTCGCATGACTCCTCGCCCGCACGCTTCCGCTCCCGGGCCATTGCTCCCAGCCCCCCGCCGCCCAACCACCCACCTCAGCCACCAGAGCCGTCGGAAGCGGAGCAGCTAGCATCAGTCCCCGCGTCATCCTCGGCGACCGGCGCGTTGTCTTGGAGTTTTTCAATTTGATATGCTCGACCGATTTTCGCTCATTTCAAGCGCGGCAACGTCGCTGCTGCCACTTGCTGTTCTTGCTGCCATTGTTGTTGCTATTGTTGGCATTGTTTTTTCTGCGTTGCGCTTGTCGTCGCCAATTTATCGCATTTTTACTTTGATTTTGCGTTAATTTTTGGACGGTTCCCCGCCTCAGAGCCGCCATTCCCCCGGAAGGAGAGGTCCCTCGCGTCCATGGGTCCAGTTTTCTGTGTATTTAGCGCTAAATGGTGTGTTGATACTTTCGTTTTTTAGCTCCCGCAATCTGCCCGGGGCAGTCGAGTGTTAAGGCATATAATCAGTGTCAAGATGGCGGCGATTATACGAAATCAATTTTGTGAGGAGCGGATCTAGTTGATGGAGAGCCCTGTTTTGTCCTTGATATACTTTCGAACGGGTCGTTTCTCCATTCCCTTTGTGTTGAAGCGGGAGCCGACCTGTTATAAACACACCACATCCTCCATGTCCGTATTCGGGTATCCGGCACAGGACCTCGCCAAACAGCATTATTAAATCCAGAAAGAGCAATAAATTCAATAAATGGAAAAATTACCAATGATTTTTTGCCATTTACTTGGGTTTTATGCACTTCGACATTATCTGGCAATCCCACTCCCACGCCCACACACACCACAAGAGCCCCAGGAACCCCAGGAGCGACACCAACACCACCATCGAGTCAATGTCAATTCGATTTTACATCTCGTGTACGTACAGCAAGTCGTTAGGCCGGGCCGGACACTCAGCTCCAGAGCGATTGGCTTTATGCATCAGCGAGCACAAAAAGCGGCTCCGGAGGAGGTCGGGGCGGGGAGCCTCCTCCACATGGTCGATATTTATGCGAAAATCAAGCGATAAATCTAAATTATATGCCATTGCTAAAGCTAATGCCGGAGCACCAGACAAAGAACTCCATGACGGGGCAGCCTTGACTCCTGATCTCAGCTGCCCCTTCCCCATCCCAAGGTCTCGAGTTCCGGGGCATCGGAACGAGCTGAAAATATGCGAGAGGACACAAAGAGTATTTTTACGATGATTAGACATCCTTCAAATGGCCTAATTAAAAACGAAACGAGAGGCGAGCTGATAGATTCTGATTACCATGTAATTGGAAGGACTCTGGGAGAAGGCCTCCGCCTCTACTTGTCATCGTCCCGGGTCGGAAAGGTCGACGGACGGGATACGGGATACGGAATGCGGAATAAGGAATACTTTTCGAGACGGCTGTCAGAAGGTGGCCTACGGACGCTGAACCGAAACTGGATGTCCTGTCATATATATACATGTCGCAAATTTGATTACGACTGCTGCTGTGTCGTCAAGTTTTCGTTCCGCTGTCAGCCCGGGGGCACAAGCTCTCTGCGGTCGAAAATTAATGAAAATTTCATAAACTGATGGGGCCTATGTGTCTGTCTATCTCTGGATGGACCAGAAGCCATCGCAATGTTTGTGGTTTGCCATCATAACTTAATTAACAGCCGCTCAGTCCGAACCCAGGGCCAATATCCCATCACCCCATCCCGTAAGGTCGAGCAATGCGACCGTGATAGATACTGGGTGGGCCCGAGTCCTGTCATCCCTTGCTTTGCATCTGACCCACACAGGCCTGGGCTGATCAAGTTATAAATAGTATTTCATATTTCACTGGCCCGACTCGACCCAAAGAACTATGTCAAAGTGGCATATGTTAAGCCACGAGTAGGCGGCCAGGCGGCCAGGCTGGCAGGGGGTGGGGGCGGAATAGAGGCCGCAATAGAGGCAGCAACCCTTTCAGCTCGAGTCCTTCGGCAAAAATGTTAGGGCGGTGGCTCGGCCGCAGAAGCGAAGGCAGCGGCCACCCGAACACGTACTCATAATAATATTTCACGTTGCTCCCACAGGGAAGGTTTCCGCTTCCCGGTTCGCCAGTTCCCTGCCCCTGCCCCTGGCCCTGGCTCTGGCCCTGCCCCTCTCTCGTCGATGTCTGGTGCTTGTTGATAAATTGGCGACAGCGTATAAATTAAGAAATTGTACACTAATTGCGTAAAAACTTGTTGTTGCTGCATACTTTCAGGCGGGTTTTCAATGCCACCGCAGGAGCGAGAAGGCGCTAGCGACGGGCTGGGAGAGGGGGCGGAAAAATAGGACATAGAACGAGAGGGATATGGGATAGGACAGCAAGGGCGGTTAGGGGGGACCAAACCGGGGGGAGCAAAGTGCGTGAAAGTGTTGCTGCTTTGTAAAAAGTTTTATTTATCGATTTTGTTTTGCGACCCGCAGCAACCAAACAGCATCCTTCCCCCACCACCGTTTCAATTCCAATTTTATGTTGTATCAAAAATTTTTAAAGCATACATTTTGGCGTTTGGCAGCCACCGACTAAGTGCCGCAGAGACATGGCCACGGCAGGGGCTAGGGCTGGGGCTGGGGCTGGGGCAGGGGCAGGGGCAGGGGTATGGGAGCCTCATCATCTGAGAGTTGCTGTTGCTTTTGAAGTTTGCACAACACAAAAACCGCAAAATCTAATTAACGGGGCGCTTGGTCTTGGTCGTGCCATTGTCGAAGGATGTGGAGCAGCGGCGGCTTCCCCGGCATGGAGCAGGGGCGATCATTTTGCGGGGAGGTAGTTCTGTGAGGTGGCGCGGTTAGCGGGTTTCTTTTGCTGTTCCTGGCATTTGACTTCGGGGCTTTTCTTTCTGGTTCCTTTCTTATTTCCCATTTCTTATTTTCGCCCGTGGCCCAGAAAGCTGGGAGGAAGGAGGACCAGGGCGTTTAATATCTAATCTGAGAAACTGAAAGTGTTTTCCGAGCACAGCGACAGTTTCGACCTCTGCCACCACAATACTTCAACACGATGGCTGATGGAGCCTTCGATTTAGGGAAGTTTATTTGCGCTTCAACGTCGGTCTCAGAAACTTATCGATTTCAATTCAGGGTCTAACTAAATGAGACGTACAAGACATATATTGTGGTAGGGAATGTATTAATAATAATAAGCTGCGACTCAAAAATTATTTATTCGAAAAATAATTACCGGAATGGAAGGTAATATAATCACAGCAGCAGAAGTTTTTAGTTCTGGAAAAGGGTTCTATAAGTGTAATAAACACTCCATGTTTTTTATTCAGAAAATTAGTGATAATCTTAAGGATTGTTTTGGGTTTTCCCCGTTTGGTTTTTAATTGCAAGTTATGCAAACACCACCATTTCGTACAAAAAATATTATTTCTGTGAAATTAATTAATTATTGCTATTCTGAGCCGACAGTCTGCTATTCTGGTGGTGCCATAGACAACAAGGTGCAAAGACCAAGAAATTAAAACCCAAAAATACACAAATATTAAATTGAACTAATATATAAATCCTTGAATAATCCTAGTTGAATGTGTACATCTCTTTATCTCCTAATAATTTAATTCGCTTAGAATCAGAAGCGACCAATAAAGTGTTTATTTAATAATAGTTTTTCTCAATAGTCTGCTCGAAAATATAAATATGTATTGCCTTACTCCAAAGAAAAATCATATTCGTATTAATAACCAATAATTCTCTGGCATTATTAACTTCCAGATAATATTGGCATAATGACAAGGGGACAGATTTTGAAAAGATGAAACATTTTAAGCGGCTGACTGGCTCCAAAAAAGTAACAAAACACTCAAAAAATAAATAAGAAACGAATTTGGAAGCCCGGATTCGCCAGCAATTAAATCTATTTTTAAAAATCTAAAAAGGGAATCACGAGTTGAATGCTCATTACACAATACATTTAAAGAATTTACGGAGAAAAGCCTTTTCTTGGGGGCATCCATGGGGTGGAAGGGATGGCTGGAATGGGTGGGGTATCGGGGGAGAGTCAGGCACTCGACAATGGATACCAATCGACTTTTTATTTTCCGTAATGCTTTCAGACACAATTTTGACAGCTCCATTGCTTACACTCTCGTTTCCCCGCCATTAATTTTGCCGTGCGACGAGGTCCTTCCACTCGACAGCTGTGTCAATTTTAAGCAGCATTTAAAGTATTTCTGTTTGTCCGTCTTGTTTTACATATTTTATCTGCCCGCCCATCTGGCACCCCTCCCCCTCGCCCAGTGCCCAGATTGACAGACCTCAGTTAGTGTCATCATAATCATTTTGTCATTAATATGTCTGACTGGCCACACAGCGTCGCCATCGCCATCGCCAGTGATGTCCTGTCCCGTTCCTCCCCGTCACTACTGTCGACTCCCGCCCAAGTCGGGCGTAATCTGCGGTTTGCTTTTTGTTGTATTCATTGTGTTTGTCGCCCACTCGCTCTGCCCCCAGTCCGGGAGCCAATCCATTGAATTATATGGATTTTTGCCCGAATAAAGTATACATCTGAGCATGTGTGGGCGCCACCCGGCCCAAGCCCAGCATTTCCGCATTTTTATTTGCCCAGTCTGCTCTCTCTGTCGCACACGTCTCCTGCACAGCTCCCTCCTGCCCGGCAAGTGTGCGGTTTTGTTTTGCTTTTGGCATACTTGGCAGCATTTCTGTTGCTTCTCCCACTGCCTCCCGTTGCCTTGACTACGGGGAAGCAGATCTCCCGGAACTCCACCGTCGTCCTCATACCTGCCTCCCACCGACCCGATCCCGCCGCCGATCCCGCGCTCTCTTTCTCTCTCTCTCTCTGTTATTGTTGGGCCGTCAAATCATCTGGGCGGCAACCAAGCTCTGCCGCTTCGGGAGTTCCTTCGTCCGCCCCCGCTTGTATGGGCCTGGTGTGGGTGGCGGCCCACACACGCTCGGCCTGCGAATGTATGGGAGTTTATGTGTATGCGACCAGTACTCTAGGCCCTTACATAAGAACGAGCCCCCAACGAACCCCGATTCTCCGTGCATTTTTGACATACTTATGTCGCTTCATGGTTTTGCTGATTTTGCATAAAAAACAAAAAGACAAAAAGGTCTCGGGAGGAGGCAACAACAAATAAAAGTGATACATTGTGCCCCCGGCCCTTAGACCGTGTGGTTGTTGGTTCTCTTTCGGCCTGCTCTTAGGGCGGCCCAGCAAAGTGGTCTGGAAAACGCGCATGTGTTGTAGCCATGGCAGTCAATTCGCCGCAACCGAAGGGATTCCTCCGAGGCGAATTGGACTCAGGGGTATTGACATTGAAATTTCCTTCCTCGACGAACCTGTAGTGGCAACTCCTCGTCGGGACATTGTGGCATGTTAAGGTGGCCCATAAGTCTCTTTTTAGGAGTTTCGTTTTTTACCTTTCGCTTTTTGGGAAATTTCCCCTCGGCCTTGCCCCTGCTGGAATCTGGCGCCCCTTCCGGAGTGGCTTTGCTTTGGAATTTATTTGCCTTGCAGTGGCAGGCAGCCTGCCACCGGCCCAAATCAGACCGACGCGCTTATCAGTTGGCCCACAAACATACTGGATAGCCAGTTAATTGGGGATATTTTCATGAATATTTCAGGGCAACACTAACAGCTACACGGCCAATTGCACGCACTTGTCCGGCTTTCCCCCACTCCCGGACCGCCGGGCCCTGTGCCTCTGGTTTCGGTTGCGGGTGCGTGGGGCTATTAATAGAAGCGTTTTGTGGAATCGATTAGGTCGGAGAGAACGAGACGTGCCGCAGCGCGTGGCAGACTCTCGGAGGCAGCTAATTATTGTAATAAGCCAGATTGCTGCTGCAACCAGATGCAGGCTGAGGAAAGAACTGCCACACATGTGCGGTGCATGTTGCAGGTCAGAGACACGGATGCCGTGGCGAGTGGCAGTGCATCTGTCAGATACTTTTAGCATCCGAATCACAACCACTCGAAACGAATTGCCAGCATTTTGTATAACAAAGTAGTGGCTGTCAGTATTGAAGTTTGCACTCCTCACTCTCCAGCCAGGCGCTCCCGTGGGCCCCGTCCCTTCCACTATCCACATGCCCCAGTTGTGCTGTGGCAGGTATTTCACAAAGTACGAAGCGTGAAATTTGCTGAATAAAATGTGAAATGAGCCGTGAGATGGCTTAGAAAAAACGCCAAAACACGGCCAGCCAGCCATTGCTTATAGATCAGATTGGCCTGAACCCGTTGACTGGTTGGGGCCATAATTCGTTTTTAATTCCGAAAAAATGTGACCGAAACGCGAAGCCATTTCAAATGCACATGATACCCAAACGTATGCCTGCACGTATCGCAGAACACTAAATAATAAATAATCAAATTAGCCACGAAATCATTTTTGGCGAGCAGTAATTAAGCGAATCTGTCATTCGAAATCCAATATTTTGCAACTCAATATTTGATTACGGAGACCGTGCATCCGACGCACACCCACCTGCCGGGTCACGAACACTGCAAAAAAGCAGTGTAAATAACAAATGACCAAACACGCCCCAGGGGGCGTCTGGGGGCGATGATCAGCGGGCGTGGGCCTTGGCAGAGGCAACAAATCATCCTCTGACGATGCACCCCGTCAATAACGAACGCAGTTGAAAAATTGTTAAAATTGAATTACAGTTGCAAAACGCCGAACGCTGAAAGAGCAAACATATGCCACACACACACACACTCACACACGAGGGGGCGCAGGGTGGTGGGTGGTGGCTGGTGCCTGGTGGAAAAGTCAACGCATATGAATAACGACAGGAGACGGAAGAGTCCTATTTTTTCGAGGCGACGAGTCAAATCTGCGTATCCTTCAGCAAATAGACAACAAATGGCAATGTGATATACAGGCGAGTGGGTGGCCAGGACGCCCCGCCCCCGTGTCCTTGGATGGCTGCCGCTATTGGACAGCGGTGAAAATGATATTGATGAATTGCACATGGCAATGAAAGTATCGGCCAACGCGCCGCTCAAGGAGACCCAGCCTTCTGCGTCCTGAGTGTCCTGAGCGACGGTGATGAAAAATAAGCTGCTGCTTGGTCCTGGTGATGGCTCTCGGAAGGATGCGTCCTCATACGCAAATAGTTAGCGCCCCAGACAGGCGGTTTAGTTTCTAGGGCGAGGCTGGCAAGATTAATGAAGGCACGACTCCTGTGGGCGCGGTCGGTTCCTCGGGAACCGGATAGGCCAGAACCAATTAGAAACATAGACGACACCTAACGGATTTTAGCTTCCAAGAGTACCTTGGAATCCTCTGAAAGCAACATAAAAGCCTAGATTTATTTAGGAATTATTTTCAAGGAATGCCTTCACTTGAATTTAATATTTCATGAGACTAGTGGAGAGGTTTTGAGATACTTGGGTTACGGTAAATGAAATATTCTAGTACATTGAGGACTATTTAAATAATATGTTTAAAGGCGGAGCTCCAGTTTATTTTTAAAAATAAAAATAAGTCTACAAAATTTATAAAGATCCATTTTTTTAAAGACACAGATCGATTCATACGACCTATAGACCCTAATATGTATTTTGTATAAAATACTAAAGACCAACAATTAAAATATAAATTAGGCACAATACTCCCTAGTTGCTCGAGCCCATTAAAGTTGAGCCCATTATTGAACACATTAAAATTTATTTGAATTTATTGCAATATCCATTTCATTTAACAGAGCCTCGGCACAACGCATTATAGTTTCCTTTCGCAAATTTGCTTAGGGGCCGGGACTGGGGGAGTGTTTTCACCTGGACAAGCATGGGCGAACTGCTGGGTCTGCTGGGGGGAAGTGGTGGAGAGGGGTCAGCTATGCTGCCACAAAAATTTATAAGCGCCTTGCGCCAGAATGCCATGGTTTTGGCTGTTATTTAGGAGAAAGGCCCAAACGCAATACTGGTCCTGTAGTTGCAATAAATAAAACAAAACAACAAACCCACTCCCATGGTCCTGGCTTCCATCCCACCACCACTCTCACTTCCAGCCCCAGCCTCCACCCTTCCTTCGGCCTGGGTCCTCCGCGATCGTTCCTCGTGTTCCGCCCGCTGTGAGTTCGGTTTATTGTATATAAACTTAGATAACAAACAGCTAGGTTATTTATTTTTCTTAATATTAACCTCAACATTCAGCGGACATGTTGCACGCATATATGTGGCCCCGGCCCCCGACACCGAGTGGAAGTCACCCGCTGCCTGTGCCCAGACACCGACACAGATAAAGTCATTTACACACAAGCTGGCACTCGCACACATGCACACGCAAGGACTGCGACTGTTGTAATATTTGTTGCCGTCTTACAGGCGATGGGCAGTGGTCGGAGGGGTGCAGGGGCGGCAGGGCGGCAGGGCGGCAGGGCGGCAATGGCACGGCAAAGGAAAGGTGTGCAACTAAATCACATCAACAACATTGCGAAAATTTATAACTGTATGTTGCGAATACAAAGGACGGGGCAGGGGGGGAAAGAGTGTGTGCGTGGATGTTTATGTTGGCTTCTTCTATCCACTTAGCCTTGCTTATTTTGACTTTATTAAGCCAAAACACGTTGCATAGCTGCTAAGCACGCGCAAATAAATATAAACAAAAGACGGTCAAGACGCTGGTCCCTGCAGAAGGTTAAAAGCGATGAACGACACACGGACTTCATTCGCAAAAAGGGAAAAGTATCTCTACGAATCCAACAAATCTAATCCTTACGTGCAACGATAGCATTCGCACATATAATGGCACTTTTGGATGTTTTCTTTCAGCGTTAATACTCAGGACCATGTCATGTTGTTGTTATGATTTTTGGCCAATGCTACTGCCAAGACTTGAATAAATCCGAGCAATGAATGGAATTTATTTAGGGTCAGATTCAGGAGAATGCATTCAACAGCTCTAAAAATCATAGCTCCACTTCGGAGCTCCACTTCGAGCCACCTATTTGACAAGCGTTAATCAATCAAATATAAAATGAAGCCTGGCCGAGATGTTTGTATGACAGCAGGCCGAACCTTTTTAATAATACTTCCCCATCCAGGAGTTCTCGAGCATCCTCTGCTCAGTCCATCAGTCATGACGGTTTGTCAGAAATATAGATAAAAAACAAACGCTGAAGGCCAGAAATCAGCCCGCCGCTCGGCATTCCTAAATGGTGAGTACTCTTCCCAAACTTTGAGTGTTTCATAACACAGACAGACCAAGGAATATATAAGAATATCTCATGAAAACACTAACCAGGATCTCTCAAGAAAAACATTTAGGTTCTGCCTGGAGAAATAGGTTATTTTTGTCAGTGACCCCTTCGCATATTTCTAACATTTGGTTAGAGTATTGAGACTGAAAAAATTGGACATCAGAGCATAAGGCACGCACTCAACAGGGATTTGAGTCTGATGATGGTATTTCTGGCCCGTTCGGACCGGTCAGAGACGCTGGGGCTGCCACCCCTGGTGGAGTACGATGTGCTTCCAGTTCTTGGGCAGCTAGGGCACTCCCCCTAAGCCGGGACTCGGGGTCTTAGAAATTTCCAAATTTAATAAACTTAAAAGGGTGCGTTTGTGTGTATGTGCCACACTGTCAGATACACATATGCCCACCGTACCGCACCCCAACCACACACACAAAGTCATGTAATCAGCAACAACTTGAGTTGTCAATAAAATTGTGATTTCTTAGGGCGGAAAGTGGGGTGAACGGAGTGTAAGAGTGGAAGGGGACTGGGGATGCGGCCCAAACAGATTATTATATTGTTTTGGCAGCTATAAAAATGGTAGCCATCCCGTATCTGTACAATGCCTCCCCTTTAGGGAGCCGGCCCATTAAGGATCCACTTTGCACCTGTAGTCCGTGCAGGGAAATCGCTTAAAAATTTATAGTAATACGCCTATGGCTAGGTAAGCAGGTGGAACACCGAGGAATTTACGCGTACGTTGAAAAAAGGGCCGAAGGATAATAAAGGAAATTGGTGGGCAATTTCGGCTCAAAGCCACGCTGTCGTCT
Organism: Drosophila atripex; assembly: GCA_035045925.1. Lineage (NCBI taxonomy): Eukaryota > Metazoa > Arthropoda > Insecta > Diptera > Drosophilidae > Drosophila > Drosophila atripex. Next base: position 1,042,092 of record JAWNOP010000032.1, read on the forward strand.
AATAAAACTAAGTGGAAAACATCGAGTTCTCCAATAAAGGAACGAGATACATATTCTATGCGAGTTCTATTATTTTAAAATCGACATTAAACTCTGCGGAAATCCAAGCGGGATTTATCCTTCGCCCTCGCCTCAGCCCACATGTATTCAAAGTTCATTATGCCGCGTCCTGCCACATCAAGGTTCACATTCCTTCATGTCAAAGTCAACTCTCTGTGGCAGAGTCGCGCCAACCATGCAAATCAATCAGTTAGGCCCATTCTTCTCCAAGAAACGCTTACGTAAGTGTACTCCCCGCCCACTCAGATGTATTGATAAAGGACGTGCAGCATTGGCATAGAAATAAGTGGCGCAGGGGCAGGCTCGACTTTTTGGCAGGACTCCCTTCGTCTGCCTGTGACAGTTCGGTTTTATTGGATTTTATTAGTTCACGGGTGGCGCAACAGGCTGGGGGAACATATCGGTCACGCGGCAGATGCCACACCCTTTACAAATTATTTGTGGCACTTTTCAAGCAGTTCCGATACAAGTTATGTAATTCTATTCCTTCTTTTAGGTTTTGGTTCAATGAATGCCAAATGAATGGTTAGACTAACCTATTCCTTTTAATCCCATAAGCAATTATGAAATATATGGGAGAATGGTTTATTAGGAATAAATGTTCATGAAATCTTCAGTTGCAGGGTTTGGTTTTTCGTGATGGAATGTTCCCTTCATTCAGATTCGGTCGAAAATGGGATGCTCATTTTAGGAAAGCAAAAAAGTAGTTTCGCCTTCGTACTTATTGTTTGTCTTTTTAAAAAAGTAAACAGCTGAGGAGGAAAGTATGAACTTTTCCAGCTTCCTTTCATCGTCTACCCACTTACATTTTTGGTGCGTGCTAAAAAAGTTGTTCCATTCTTGCTTTTAGTCGAAAAAAGTTTGGTGCGGCTCAAGCAAGGCTCACAGCATCTTTGCAGGAATATTATGGAAAAAATTGATACTGAAATACAAAATGCTTTGCGAATGGACGTTGCGAATCCGAAAAGTAGCAAAACACAAATACACAAGTCCTTTTAACGGAATGGAAAGGGCCTGTTTGATCAAAAGCCCGTGTGGGCACTTTGGCGCAAAAACATACAAATTCATGTCACATGTTTAGTCCAGATACTTTTTAAGAATTTGTCAACCCCTCTCTTTCGCAAGTTGCACATTTCCCTATTTGGATTTTATCTAATGAACGGACCAAAAAATGTTTGATGAGCAGTTGTCCTCTGGCAAGCAATGGACAATTTATTAAAAAGTTTATAAACAGATATCCGGGCACAATCAATCAGACAAAATTTCCTATTACGTATTACGGTTATAGGATAAACAAAAGAATAGGATATAATGCTAGAGCCTCGACCAGGTCCTCAGATGGCCGAATATAATAAAAATACAGAAGCTATAGTTCGGCTATTTTATAATAATTTGCGGTACGCATGGCCGCTCATAAAAAAGGAACATTTAAAATAAGAAAAATCCAGTCGAGCGATAAAATGGAGGTGCCTCGAAGTTACATTTACATTTTTGCATGTAGCATGAAATTATTGTGGCATAGCATAACTATTATACAACTTTTAATCATTAAATATTTTGTGGTATTTTTCAAACCGACCAGTCACTGAATATGTACTAATTTCTGCGTAATTGGCAAAAGGGAACATGTTTTACTTTTTGGCTTCTGCGGATTTCAGTAAATTTGTAAATAATCTGAATTCTGAAATCACATCGAACACAGATTTTTGTGGCGGCCCTCATTATTTTCGCATACTGCACGAAACATGAAAGCTTTTAGCTTATTCTCTTTCTGAAAGCCAATATTATGTTTAAAATAATTAAAAAATGCAAGGGTATATTAGCAATCTTTTTTTGCGGAATTTACTGTTAAGCCCATAAAAAATAAACTAGTGATTATATTTTACACTATTCAAGCGAAACATAAAAAAAAAATTTCCTATATTCTTACATTTGTAATTTATATCGTCAAGTAAAAAAACTAAGCAAAAAAACTGGATGTTTTTTCCAATCTTCTCCCACGGGCTCAATGTTTTCCGTTCAACAATCGGCGCTCATTTCTGAAATTTTTACAAATTTGCCGCCGTGCCACTTTCCTCTGGTTGTTGTCTTTGCTTTTTATGAGGTTGTCGGTGTTGGCAACTTTCTGCAGCAAATGGTATTTATGTCGGTTTAGTAAACTTTGACGATAACGACGAGGCAAGAGGCAGAAGGCAGGCTGTGCAAGACGCTTTCCTGCGACTAGGGTGTGAACCGGGAAGAGGCGTACCCAGTTAGGGGCGGTCTCGGCGGGGCATAACCGACCGCCTGTGCATCGAACGTTATTGCTTTGACCACCTCAACAACATCATGTGGAATTACGAGTATTTGAAAAGTTTTACAAGTAATTTATTTAGGCGCAACTTTTTGAGACTCTTCCGCACTTTCCACGCAGGGGAAGGACCGGAAAAGTCGAAGGAGTCAGAGGATGATAGCACATCGACAGCTTCAGTCCCAAAGCATGTGTTGCGGTTACGAGCAAACAAATATAAAAGTATCCCGCCGAAATAGCTTACAAGTACATCAAATTTTCATAAATTAGGCAGGCATAAATAAAGCAGGGCTGGAAAAACTTTTTCCGTTTTTCGCTTTCCTCTGCCTCCACCTTTTCACAGCCTCGATTGAGGCCTTGTCGTTTACACGAATGCCAGAGATGGCGAAAATTATGTAACGCATAATAATTCATCAGCAAATTGGAAACAGGAAGGCCAGGCCGGTAGCGAATTTAGTGCAAATTGAGCCCCTGAGTCCCTCAGATAGAGAAGCAATGGTTCGAGCTCAGACGCACATCACTCGGCCATTCAATTACCAAGTCAATTACCACACCTATGTATCAGAAGCTAAGGAGTTGTGAATAAAGTATAGATAAGTAGGGCAGATCAATATATGGATCTATAACTTATTTATTTAAAATATTATATAAAGTATTAAGTACTAAACTTAATTTATAGTAATCGAGCTCTGGCTCTGGGGCCTTCTACCCGAAGTTATGGCCTAAAGTATCATACTGTGAATTTATTTTTAGCTAAAAAGTTAAAAGGTTGTATAATATTTTCTGTAGAGAAAGTGTGCAGGAGAGTTCAGGGAATTCCGGAACCAAATTGGGAAACCCTAATGGTTTCTAATTTGCAACATGTGTCCAGGAGGCTATGGAGTTATTTGGGGATTATTGCAGTAAGATATTTATTTGGGTAAGATTTAAGGACACCTTTATTGTTTCTATCAACCTTATTTTGTATGGGATACACACACACTATATACGGTCTCTATTCATTGGCCTCCAGTTTTTATCATGTGCCTACGTACATGTATATGTATATTTTTTGTTCTCTAGCTGGAGTCAAAGAACTCGGCAAATATGAGGTATGGGAATTTTAACTATTCCCGTAAAAGATATGCCGTACTCGCAAAGAATATTATTGGAGCTAAGGAGATATGAATGTTTGACATAACTCATACCAATACACAATATATAATATTATAGATTTTATAGTTTCTAAGGACCAGCTAAAAGGGTTTTATAAAACACACCCAAGGTTTATTGAGGTTATAAGATTATATACGTTATTTATTTGTTTTTTTTAGCACTTATTTCTACGGTTTCGGTACTAATACTAATCTTTATATATGTGTTTGCGAGAAAAAGTTTCATGATAGGTACATCTAAGCAACGAAAAGTGCCAGATGCCAGAGATATCTCATCAAGAACTCGGCAAGCTATCTGACAAAATTAATATACACGAATGCTTTAAAGGCAATAAATCTATCGGACACATAAGAATATTTATGTGAGATATCGTCAACAAGCTGTTTTCTGTGCAGCTTCCAAATGTCCTCATTGGAAACTGGTCCAGTATAAAGGAGTATAGCCTGCGGGCACTTTTTTGTTTGAGCCAGAGCATCGGAATTAAATGAAACTTAAGCTAAGAAACCCTTCGTCTGAACTAAATATCCTTGGCCATAAGTAAATAAACAGCTTGCACACACGCTACTCCAAATACTGTCATGTCCTGCCTTCGTTCATATTAATTAGAATCCTTGACAGGAAGCCTTGGGCGACTGTACAAAACAACCCTTGGCCACTCTTCAGCTCTGCTCAAAGTAATTAAAATTAAATCTCAAACTAATTATTATTGAACTTTGGAAGGGTTGATTTATCTGTATCTATGCGGTTAGCCTGCGGTCATTTTTTGTGCGCACAAATAGCCGAGAATTTATCAAGGTTACACCATACCATACATGTAGCAGCAATAACTTCAGCTGGAAGGAGCGAAACTTCCTGTTTTCATATAGTTACTCACTTTAATATGTATGTTAACGAGTCGAAGGACGAAGGATAAATACTTGAAAACAGCCCAAACAAATATAGATTATTAAAATAATTATGTCCAAATTTGTTGAGATGAGTTTTCATTTATTAAAATCACAACAATGAAGCTTAAAACTAGAAGGGAGACTTTAAGTCAAACGACATATAGTCCTACGAGTCATACTCGACTTCATAACACGCGGTACTTCTCTTGTCTCCCCTTTCTCTTAGGTCCGCCTACTTTTCCATAAATGTGATTTGTTTAAAATATAACTTCCTAACAAATACATTGCCTAAAAGCATTGAGAAAGAAATGTTAATTTCGGCCGCAGCCGAAATTATTATACCCTTGTAGTTTTTATTTAAAGTTCAGACGCTGCACTCGAGAGTTGACATCCTGGTAACTTGCAAAATGAATTTTTTTGTAAATTAATTTTTAAATTAAATTTTTTGAAAAAAAAAAAACAATTTTATGATAAAGTACATACGGTATGCCAAAGGAAATGGACAAAGCTTGGACATGGTTTATTTTTATCAACTCGTTGTCCTGATCAATAATATATATACTTCATAAGCTCGGAGATATTCTTATAAGGCATTACAAACATCTGGAAAAAAATAATATACCACCATAATATACTATAATCATTATTATACCCTTGCAGAGGGTATTATAACTTTGGTCAGGAGACATCTCCGACCTTATAAAGTATATATATTCTTGATCAGGATCACCTCCTGAGTTGATATAAGCATGTCCGTCTGTCCATCTGTCTGTTTCTACGCAAACTAGTCTCTCAGTTTTAAAGCTATCGTCTTCAAACTTTGCACACACCCTTCTTTCCTTTGCAGGCAGTATATAAGTCGGAACGGCCGGGATCGGTCGAATATATCCTATAGCTGCCATATAACTGATTGAACGGAAATGGCATAACTTCGATGTTTTTCCAGTTAGAACGATGGGACTTTCTATGGGTTCTACATTGGGCTAACTAATTTGGTCTGTCAAATTTCATAAGGATCGATCATAAGGATCGACTATATCCTATTGCTGCCACATAACAGATTGATCGGAAATCTCGGAATAATTCTCGCTCTTTTATGAATACTATAAGTTAATGATTGTTTCTATTGAAAAAAAAAACAAATAGCCCCTGCATACAATTAATTTTTATGGTTACTAGGTTATTCATAAACTTAAACATTTTCTCACCTCTCTTCAACCGAAACATTGTTTCTTCTAAAGCATTATATGTTGTAACTTTGTGAGTGGCATTTCAGTAAAACCATTTAGAGGAATTAGGGTTTTTGTTTTTAAAATATGTATACTTTAATTTTTGATTTGTGATTACTGCGCATCATTTAGTCCATATATTGCAACAAATCTAACTTGTTTGCTTAGTAAAAACTCGAAAAGTTTATGGTTTAAATTTCCGATGTTATTTTAGTATATGTAAGTAGCGTGGAAAATGTTTATTTGTTAAGCACACACATAAATTTGAATTTCAAGTGCTGGTTGAACAAACAATGCCTTTTGGTAAATTGGTCTGGGTTTATTCCAGAGTGGTTTGTGTCCCTGTAGTCTTTGTTTCCATTGATTCATATAAAATATAGTTTGGTAGAATAGAATATTTGGTAAAATAGAATTCGACATATTAAAGATACTATTTAATATTGGTTTTAAAAATTTATAACAAAGTATGAATACAATCTTTGAGGTTCTCTGTATAATGAAATGATTTTATGTATGTATAATAGGGATATAGTAGTTTAATAGGTATACCAATTTACTATCCTAGCTATATAAACATTAACATAATAAATATTCCATAAGACTTAATTTTTATGAGGACTAGTCGTTAAAAAAATGCTGAACTATACTGTTCAATATAGTATCACGAATAATGATACAACATCGGGATGATACAACATCTAATTTGGGTTGATTCAGCTATTGAAACGCTCATGTAGCTTTCTATATTGTACATTCCCGCCAAAAAGGGAAACCAATAATGAAACCCTTTTTTCAGAAAGCCAATGTTGAACCCCATTAACTGATTTTCATCGAGGTACCGTGGCTTTCGCAATCGAATGGACCTTTTTTTAAATGTGGCTTTCATAGGCTTTCATCGGGTTTCCTGTAATTTGTTTCTAATTGTCACTCCTTCCCGAATTTTTGAAGAACCACGATTTTTTAAGCAGAGCAGCATAATTAGAGTCTAACGAGACAACAAAGCAAGGTCGAAATTGGTGAGATTTGAGGAAAAGGGTTTCTCAGATTAGAAAATAAATTAAGAAAAAGTGTCACCGGCCTACATAATTTTAACGATTTTCTTTTTAGGTTCAGTGGTTCTCAGCACCGCTCTAATTGACGAAATTGTTGATTAATTACCTTTGACCGCTGCGCCAGGCCCAATTAGGCAGGAACTGAGTTCATTTGCGCGGCAAACTCTGATTGAAATAGGGTCCTTATTACGCTACATATATTCAAAAAGATTCCAAAGTAAATATCCAGGTTCTATCATCCCATATATTCCTTAGAAGCTTGACACTTGATCGGGCAATTCAGCCACAAGGACGTGGACTTGGAAAGTGAGTTTCTCATTCAGTTTTAATTGTCAGTTTCATTCGGGGTTGACATTGGGCCTAACCACCCTGACTCCCACTCGATTAGACCAATTTGGTTAATGGGTATAATATTTGTTTAGTGAAAGCAAATACAACTCCGAATAATGGCTGGGCCCATAAAAAGCGCGGTCCGTAAAATTAATGCATAAATAAGAGCAAATATATGGCGGCGTGTAAAAAAGTGCTGGGAACATAAAGCCCCGCCGGGCTTGGACAGGGAAAGCTAAGGCATTCTATATGCGGAAACCATAAACAAAGCAAATGTTTTCTTAGCCCGAATTTTGATGGCTATTAGGGGGGGAAATAAAGATAGAAAAGGAAGTTGTAGCAATGAATGTCAAATTTGTGTGGCTTATTAATTGTTCTTTGCATTTGGCCGGCTCTAATTAAGACTAAATGTTTTGTTCCGTGTAATTTGTTTTCCCGCATGAAACCCACTAACGAGCTAAATAAAGGCAATCCGATGCCAATGCCAATAGAATGAGGAATGTCTACTTTGGGCCATTTAGACACTACGGCCAATCCACATCGTTCAAAGGCTGCACTGACTTCATTGTGGCCGGCTGAAAAAAGCAAGGTGTGTACAAAACACAGCTCGCCGCAGAAATCCAGTTTGGTCATTTTAATGACTTCCATTGGGCAGTTTGTAATTACGCATTATTCAAATTACAAATCCGCAGCAACAGCAGGACTCCAAACACGGACAAGAACCTCGACCAGGGGCCTGAAAATTTAAACTCTAAACAGGCGGAAAAACAAGCGACGGGCCACAAAAATCGGGTCAACTCACATGACAAATGCTGTAGGCCTGCCAGGGTGCAGGGCACTACACTAACGTCTCTCGAACAATATGTTTAAATGTTGCGATGCCCTGCGTCCTGTGCTCTGTGCTCTGTTTTTCGGTTTGACTTTCAAAATGTCAAATACATTAAACGTGCATTTGCGTTAGGGTTAGTTGCGATTTGGTGGCACAACCAGCCACAAAGGGGCGTCAGGGCGGCAGGGCTTCGACCCGATGCGGGGTGGCAAGGAGATCGAAAGAGTCGTTTAGAGTCCCTGACAGTTGAAATTTACCTTTTGGCCATAATGACATCACGTACACAAAAGGTGTGTGCGCTTTCGGTGTCCTTCCTCCCCCATTGCCCCATCGCCCCACCGCACCCCTCCTTTGGTTTCCGCCAGTCCATATGCTATTTGTTGCATACTTTTGACCACTCGCAGGTGGTTTGGCGGGGCAGGGGGCACATGCAGCATGTGTGCGCTTTTGCGGCTTACAGGCTGAAAGCGGAGGGCCCTGGCTAATGCGAATCCGAAAATGGAGCCAATGGACAATCACATAAAACAAATTACACGAAAAGTTGTAGCTGCAAAAGCCCACGAAATGCAAGTACCGAGCAGCATATTTGATACGCAGCACTTGGCTTGGTGTGGCCTGGTCGAACGCAGGATACTCTATCCCCTATGACCAGCTGGGTGCCTTGAGACCTCGTTGATAAGGCCAGGTTAGTTGAAGGTTAGCTTGAAGAGCTCATCTGAAGAAATCAGCGGAATGCGAGAGTTGCAGCTGCAGCAAATCTCCGCAATCAACGCTTTTACGAAGGAGTTTCTGGAACTCCAAGCCCCACTTTTTGGAAGGGCGTGATGGAGACACCCAGTTTCCAAACTGACTGTGGAGATAATCAAATGAAAAAACGTAAATGTCTCGTTAAATTGTACAGAAATTAGATTTTTTTCCCGCTCTACGTACCCCACCTGCCTGGCTTCCCTGGCTGTCCCTGCCATGGTTCCTGGAAAAATCAGAGCATGACCAGTGGTTGTTTGTGAGGGACAGAGGGGACAGACAGGTGGATAAGCGGTATGTGTGAAAAATCAAGTTAGGGTGGGTTCTCGTTCAAACAGCAGGAAAAGCATCCATTGCCAAAACACATTCCCTTTTCAAAATTTATAAATAGCATGACGAGTTATATAGTGGGCCTAGTGTAGGGGGCAGGAACACTTCAAAAGGTTTTTTTAAGTGATTTAAAAATTATAAAAGTTGCAAATCTTGGGTCGAACTCTTTATTTTTAGGGCCCAAGAAATAAATAGAGGTGCCTGGAAAAGTTTCTGATTTCATATAGTCTGTAGTTGGAAGTTCCTCATCGGAATCCTCTTTGTAGACGAGGAAATTACTTTTTTTTTAGAAATGCCCAGTATGGCACTCCCCCCTTAAGAATAGGAAAATCTGCCATCGCCTGGACCCAAGGCAGCATTACCCCTGTGCTACTTCACTCTGGCGCTGAAAATCAAGGCGAGTTGTCGATTGGTAAAAGCTTTTAAGGTGCCCCGATGGGGAGGACATGGGTACTGCTCTGGCTAAAAGCCAACTACTGTGCTTCCTTTAATTGGATTACAGGCGAATGGTTGTGCGTGTGTGGCCAGGTGTGGAGGTGTAAGTGTCCACGGCGGCGGGGGTTGGCAAGGCATTCCGAAAGTTGAGGAGAGCATAAGTTTGCATTTTTATGAAGTTTGTTAACCATATGGAACGTAAGCAGAGGGGTGGCCACCGATAACTTCCACCAGGACTCCACCATCAGACGAGGGAACCGAAGGACAACAGAAGGTCGCGGTGCGAGGGGCATCGCCGATAAGATTACGTCGAGATCAGAGCGCGAATGAGATAGGAGGGTAGTTTTCTGCATACGGTTTCCTTCGCCCAGACCTCCATACCTCCATCGTACGGGGGGAGATGGTCGAGTGAGGACCCTACAGTCCATTTGGCAGCGCTAACTTGATTAATGCCCCGACTCTATCGGCGCTGCAAAAAGGCCTTTTGCTCAAATATTCATAAATATGTTTGCAGCCAACGTAGGACAACATTTCGAACGGCTACAAAGCGAATTGGTTATTAACGGTCGAAGGACAGGGCCCGAACCGTTCCCTCCTTCTCGTCCGCTCTGCCCCTCGGCCCCGTTGAGCTGTGCATTTTAATTTAATTAAAAGTTATGGCAAATATAGCGCAATCGAGACGGTCGGGGGAGAGAAGCCAATAATAAACCGAATTATTGCATGTATAAATGAGTTTCCCGCATTTGTATGTATGGGTGGCTGATGTTGATGTTGCCTGCAATTAGGCGCAGCTGCTGCACAGAGCAGGGAGATGGGGCAGGGGCGTGGGCGAGGGCGAGACATGGGGCAAGGTCTTGTTGAGTTTATGGCCGTGTTCCTGTGGCTTTTGAGCTTTTTGCACCAAAACATTTGCCCTTCCATAATTGAGTTTCGGTGGCATTCAGTACACCGACTTTGGCACGCACAACCATCCACCTGCACGTCCACATCCAGAGGATACACAAGAAAGGTTAGGTCCTTGGGCCACAGAGGAAGTTTACTTTGCATACTTTCGAGCAACATTTCGATCCTTTTGTTTATGGCCCTGTCATGAGGTTTAATCTAATGTCAAATTCCAAGCATAATTTCCCATTGTTGCCACCATGGCTTTTGTTGCATACTTCTGTTACGTGAAAGCTCCTTGGCAGCATGTTGTCTTTTCTTCCGTAATTGCATTAGTTTTGACGCGCCCTGCATATTTTCAACCTGCCAATTAGTGGCAGTCGCAGTCCCAGTCCCAGTCAGACCTGCAGCACACACATTCGACTCAATTAGTCGGCATCAATGATTTATTGCAAACTTTTAGGCAGCCAGGCTCTTCAGCCAGAAGAGATCCGCCTGCCTAGGCGTCTGGTTCGGTTCGGAGGCCTTGAGAGCCTTGAGCCTTACACGTGCAGGCTAAGCTGATTTCATCAGAATTAAAAGTTTATTAATAAGCATCTTCGTCTTCGCCCATCCTGGGCAGACAATAGAAGATTCCACCGCAGATTAGTCTGGAAATTGATGGAAATGCACATGCTGATGATGCCTTGGCCGGCTTCCCTTTCATTTGTTAATTGCCTCCTCGATCCTATTGGCCAATCAAGACATTTCCATTGAGTTCAGGCCTTAATTAGATTATTATTATTGCTATCTAGTTGTGACACAAAAGAAACAAATTCAGGCTCGAGCGGAGCTAACCGAGGGACCGGCCTCCACAGAGTTGATCTTGTGGTCTGGCCAGGGAAAAGGGGCGGCAACCACAACAAAATACGTCTGGACCCAGGCCCAGGCCGCCTAGGCCGCCCTGTACGCCATCGCTTCGAAAATGTCTCAGACCACAGCATGTTCTGAGCGCTGCACTGGCGGTGCAGCCGGTCCAGAGGGTGGACCACTCCGACTGCAGCCGGGCCACCCGGACTGGGATGAGCTGAGGCGAGCTGTCTGCATAAGTTGGAGATAAACGTAAACCGCATGCACGGCACAATAAACAGACATCCGTGTGCATTTCCCTGACTATTTGTCAAAAACAGTGCTATGGCAACAAGGCTCACCCGACCACGTTGCCAGGAGTAGCAGTCAAAAACCAACGAACAGATAAACTCCAGAATATGGTCCAGGAGCCCAAGGTTGGTCGACCGGGCGAGTGCGGATGTGGATGTGAATGTGGATTTGGATTTGGACGAGGACATGGATGTGGATGTGGCAGGGTGCAGTGAAGGTGTTCGTCCCGGCGATGCCAGCGATAATAAACCAGCAACAACACGGCATCAATGGCAACAAGCCCAACAACCACGGAGTGCGCGAAATGAGAAATGCAGTATGATGCTAACCGCAAACTGAGATTGTAAGAGGGGGCTTGTGGGACTGGACGGGATGGAAAGGGAGCACCGGATCAATTTGCACAGTGCGAAATGCCTGCCCAGGCAGCCAAAATTATTATCCCACTTTCATTTTGATTGCCATATTTCCATACAGTATCGGGAGTCTGTAACCTTATTCCAATTTTACCCTTTAATCTCTCACAATAAAAAGATGAAGTGCTCTAAAAGTTGGTGATTCCATTTCCACTTCAATCTTATTTGTGTTAAACTTTCAATTATAATTTTTTTACGTAATTGTCACTGAAATAGTTTCTTTATTGTCTATATGATACGAGATATTTATTCGCAAACCTCTCAATCTACTTGGTATTGTTTAAAGAACTTTAGATTCGTGTAACAAAAATTGATATTACATTATAAAAGAGGTTTTAGTCTTAGAATCTTTGCTACAATATATTATATACTTTTTGTTTTGTACATCCTCTATTGTCAAAAAAAAAACAAAAGAAATCGCCTTAAACACAAAAAGTCAAAGCTAACTTTTGTGGTAGCCCGCAGTTAATATAACATTGCAGTAATGTGATATTTTAACCTATAAGATACACATCGGATTGGATAAATATAGCAAATATTGGATATAGTTGATCGATCCTTATGAGAATTTCATAAAAAAATCAAATTCTTATAAAACAAATATAAATTTCAATAAAAGTCCATAGACTATCTTCACAACACCAAAGATTTGTTAATTCCGATCGTTCAGTTATATGATAGCTTCTAGATTGATATACATCTATACATATTGGCCGATCCTTATATATATTTATAATTCTTCCTGTTTCGTTCCGAGTTATATAATGCGTGCAAGCCCCCTTGCAAAGGAATAGAATGATCTCAGAATAAGACGAAAAAATGTATATTAGCCCGGAAATAATTTTAGTTTGGAGATCTGATATAGTTTAGAAAAACTGCCTAATGTGGCAGTTTAAAATAAAGTGTCATTCAAATTAGTTGTAGCTAAGATTGGAGGCTTTTGTCAACCGTCCCTAAACCAGAGATTAAATAAAAAGAAAATAAAAAAATACCATTTTTGAATGTAACGAAAATTTATATACATTCACCATCATAGAACAAATCTGATTATTTTCTTGGCCAACGTCAATTACTAAAAGATTAGAGTTATGTTAGGATGTTCCATTGATGAGGTGGTTCCCAAAGCATTGAATAATTCCTTTTCGCAGTGCAACTGCCAAGTGGCACGGAGTCCCGTTCCACATTCATCTGAGGAAATGAGTGGCTGGGGTAGCTACTGCAGTTGAGCTCGCCCTACCCCCCATTCCCACATTATGGCTATGCAACCATGACTTGGTTGGTAATAACAAACCGAACACTGCATAAATTCAGGCATTCAGTTTCGATCGGCCCACATCCAAGGCCCGGGCTTCGCTTTCGCTCTGGTATTTGGCCGCCTGTCTATTTGTATTTGAATTTGGATTGTTTCGCCAACTGCCAACATCCGCAAAAGCGGCAAGAGCGGCCTGGGAGGCGGCAGGGCGACGGAGGACGCAGTCAGAACTGGAAAAGGGGCTGTAAGTTGGAATAAAGCTGAGGGCAGGGCCGCCCATTGTTGGGGCATGGCTTTTGTTTTGTTAATTTGCTCGGCCCAACTACAGGAGAGCCAGCAGCAACAGCCAACTTTCATGGAATGCGCTTTGCTTAGGCTTGACTTGGATTATATGACTATACTAGCTGTTGGATGCTGCAGATGCAGAGTGGGCGGGCAGGGCCGGCAAATAACTAAGCTACTTTGGAGCTATCGAAAAATGAACACTCTTAGGCGGCGGAGCTTAAACGACTGGGGATCCTGCCGAATTTCGAATTTTCAACCTTAAATCTCGCCAGGCCCGGGGCTTGAGGATATCGAAGTAATAGTGACTGCAGGGCGTTCTTAAACCCGTTTTAATTACATGCATGCCGATTGCCGGCCTCCAATTGCAGGACAATGCAAATATTAATGCGCAGCTAATTGAATGGGAAGGGTGGAGTCCTCCACTCTGCCTGACAGCCAGGAGAAGACACTACAGAGCCGGATAAAGAAGAGAACACTACTACAACCCGTTCATCGATTCCGGGCTGTCACTAATGGAAAAAGAATCAATGGCTTACGGATTCGAAATTCGAAGAACGATGGCAACAAATTTATGGATTTATTTCTCTAGTCCCCGCATTTTCTTTTCTCTGGCTCCCTGCTTCCCCGGAGGAGGCCACCTGTCGTTTGACCAATTTGCGGATACTCGACTACCGATTGGCCCAGCCCCCAACCCCCTCGAGAACAAGCAAATGGCTAAGATTACACGGCAGCAGGCAGCTCGGCCGGTGATTCCAAGGCGATAGCACAGTGCGTTTTAAACTGACGCCCATGACGCAAACAATAACCTTATGTACTCTCCCATCCCGTCTCCCCAGCTCTGCTGCCCCAAACCTGGCAGCCACCTCACGGCTTAAGCGGTATGGGCGTGGTGCTGTATACACAAATAAACATTCAAGTGGAATTATTGCAACGAAATTCAAAGGATTACGATAAAAGCACGTTCCCAGGATTCAACGGCAACTACAGACTCCAGTGCAAGGCACGGCCCACGGATCGACAATGGACTGCGGCCGACGCTCCGCCAGACTCTCCGGGTTTCCAATGACAACAATGCGGGACGTATGCCAGCAGCGGCATCCTGATGAAGCACTGGGTTGGAGGTCGGGGGTCAGGGGTTGGTACTTGGGGCTTGGGGATCGGGATGGCGGGTTACCGGGGGGAAGTGGCAAAGGAGGCCGACACTGGTTCGGCAAGTTCAATGAAGGAAAATTATGAAGCCTTATTTATTGTTTATGCGTGCGCATAGCTCATGCAGGGCCACTGGGATGGGCGGAGGACTCCGGGACTTGTAATTTTTGCCACCCAGTTTCCGAAAAGGCAAAGAAAGGATGAATCAGCTAGGCGATCGAGTAGGCGACTTTGCCACTTGTAAGTTATAACAAAAAAAAAACAACAAGCTGCAATATGTAATAACATATGTATACCGAATTTAAATATTTTCCTGTCGTTTCGCGTATTTCTCGATAGGATAATAGTTTCATAGAATTATGTGTCTATATAATTACATGAATTATATGATATAGATGTACAGAAGCCTGCTTCTGTTTGGTAACTGTATTCTCATATATCGTGTATAACGCGGCGTATACGTGATATTTAGGGAATTTTTCGATGGTAGGTGTGATAATGATCGAAAATACATTTTTTTACGGTATTAAATAAATAATTTCGTTATATTTCTTTCTTAATTTTTCCAGCTAGTTAGCTTCGTTCGCGTAAAACACATATAACACCCTGTATACGTGATATTTATGACACTTTCGGATAAAAGGCCCTAAATAATAATTAAATTAATACAAATAAATTTGTTGCTATCTTTTTGAAATGCTGTACAAATTAGGTTTATCTTTTATCCTGGTTCATCTACACCATATAACATTTTTAAATAATACATTCGCGATTCGCCAAAAATATTAATAAACTGCGAATAGTCAGAATGACAATTTGTGCCTCTTTGATGAAAACCAAGTTATTCAGTTGAAGTTTTTTTCCCTTATGTCTCTGGCTCCTGTGTTGCACTGCACCTTGCATTTACCCGATTTTCATATAAGAAAGTGTCTTTATCAAATCAAACTAATGGATTAGGGACAGTTCTTGAAATATCCTTTCAGATATGGCTGTAAGTGTGTTCGAAGAACCGAAGGGGAAAAACCTGGAGAATGCTTTGACGTTTGGTGGCAGCATTCTTGTATGATTCCAAGTCTAGCGACAATGTGGAGCAGCCTCGCCTCCAATGTAACGGAACGGAATGAGGCGAAATGAAAGAGGCACTCGGTTCGCAGGCATGCGAAAAAATTGCACAAATAAATATGAATTGCACTTTAATGCATATTAAGTGAAAAGCAAGGATGCCGAGGCTCGGCAGGAGGCGGCGGAAGAACATGGGAAGTGGAGTGTGGTTTCCAGGGGAGTTTATTATTAAATAAAGTATCCACGTGTTTGTTTGTATCCAATATTTATTGTTGTGTATAATTGAGTGAAAAGTTATATGTTTGTGCGCTTACAGAGGGAGGTCCTTGGTCCTTGGCGCGCAGCCGGATAAATAGCACTGAGTTGGGCGAAATTCAATATTATGGCTTCGCAAATAAAAATGATATTGAATTGTTGGAAATTTTTATTCCGTAAGTACATCGCGTCAGGACAAGGGTAGGGGCAGGGCGGCAGCCCAAAGCCAGCTACTGTCTTCCGCACCACGTCAGCCATTACTCTGATCCTTTGGTAAATATGCGTAATTGGGGCTCTGGTGGGAAAACACTCCCGGAGAAATGTTAAAGTGTTGAAGGAAATCGCGTGGTTTGGTCCGCGTAAATTGCCTGGCTTACGAGTGAGGAAAGCACAATGGTAACGCAGTTACCCATATGCGAGTTTTGATTCCGGCCAACCGCAACTGCTCACCTGAGCCACAGCACAGGACTCCCTGCGGGGTCGCCATTCGTTGTGTTTTGAATTATTTTGAGTTATGCATTCTCTGAAATTTTGTAGCGCGTCCGTTTGTTGCACAAGCTATATTTATTATTAGATGCCCTATTACGGGGATGCATTTTCGGCAAGCCTGCCGTCGTGGATGCTGCTCTCCGGCAGCCGACAGGTGCAGTGATTCATCAGAATTTATGCAGGGTCTTGCCAGCGGCGCTCCTGCATCCCTCCGCCACACACACATTTTTTGTGGTCGCCCATATAATTTGATATGCTGCCTTGGCAGTTGCATTTTGCTGTGGCTCATAAATTTGCCAGCCCAGCCAGCAGCCAGCATTGCCAGGACTGCTAGGACGCCAGGCTCCAGGCGCCAGGAGGGGCTAGCATTTGTCTGCTGCTCTGACATGCATGGCATTAACTGTGAGCTCCGGATTAATGAAGTGCAGGCCATATTAGGTGGGACAGGAGCAGTAACCACGACCGGGTGGGGCAGCGGGGACTGAGTGTAAAAGTTATTGACAAAACTGTTGTAGGCCATAAATTCGGTTATGGGCTATTGCTGGCGTGACTTGAAACCACCGTTAAATTAATTGCCCGGCCTCGTAAACACCTCCGCAAGTTTTGTATCCTTCTTATATATGCGGGACGTGTATGCAATATTCATTAAATTATAAAACACACACCCAGTGCATACTCTGCACTTATAAGGACCATAAAAGTTAATTATTTCTTTTTCACTTGACTTCGCCAGCCGAGGGTGGAACATTACTCTTGAGAATATGCAAAGATGGAGTTAATTAGCTGGACTCGTGGTCTCATAAATAGATTTCAGCATTTTTATTAGGAGTTCAAAACATGAATATAATTCGAAGTCATTCGAATAGTTAGTTATATTTTGATGAGCAGGATCTTGGTACTCCTTTCAATTATTTATCTTTATCCATTCCTTGTCATTAAACAGAACCACTTCTCCAATAGTGTGTGATACCCGGTACTCAAGTCGTCTTCCTTTCAATCAAAAAATGGGACTGTTGTTTCTTAAAGTGTACTCCACTCAGAGTCCCAACTGTTTTTCTTATTTCACGGCTATTTAACACTTTTTTGGTTAAACAGCTCACGTGCAAAGCGGCACGCAATGTCCCACCCGTCCCCAGCCGTAAAATAATAATTATAATATTCGAGTAGCTTTCCAGGACGCCGCCAATCATAAACACCAGGGCAGGAGTGGTAGCCGTAGGCGAGGGGAGACCAATAGCCTTTGCCAACTTCCGCTGTCGAGTTGTTTTATGCTTCCGGCCAGCGGAAGTGTTTGGCTAGTTGGCGCGCTAGTTTTGTCGCCTCCCCAAGTGGAGGACGCGAATTGGCGACAACTTTGATTTGCATATTCCTCAGGACCACATCCATCGCGAGGTCCCGGTCCAGGCCCAGGCCCACGGGCAAGAGAGAATGCGTGACAACAATACAGAATGCTGTGCGAGTCAATTACCCAGGACACATAAGCAGCTGTGTGCCAGTGCTCGTCGGAGTCTGGCGAGGCGAGGAAATCGAAACACAATTGAGGCCGTTTCGAAGTCAGAGGTAGAGCATCCTTGTAAGCGTCTCAGTGTCACTTGGAGTGAGGGACTTGTTGAGCATTCCCTGACAGAGTCGGGCAAACATCCTTCTTCAGCAACAGCGACTCCTCGAGGGTCACATCGAGGGCCCGGTACTCGGATCTAGAGCTTCGCAAAGCAACTCATTTAAAGCTCCTTCAGCTGAGTCAAGGAAAAGTCGACTTTTTGGTGGGTGGGTGCAGTGCTGCCAACTTTGTAAGTTTTTCTGCAAAATTGCTTGGAAAAAATTGAAAATTATTTATGCTGTGTGCCGTTTAAAGCTGTCGATAGCCGAGCTCCGTCTCCATCTCCATCTCCATCCCTACATCCACACCCACATTCACATCCACATCCACATCCAGATCCACCATCCCCTCAAAAGAACACAAAGTTGTCAGTGCCCGCTGCAGCATGCGCTTGCATGCAAAAGTCTACTTTGTAGCCTTAAGTACTTATGCGGGGGCCGCGGACCGGAAAGGAGCGGAAAGGAAAGGAAGCGAGGCCAGGACGAAGATCTGGCTGCCATAGTTGAATACTTTGTCCTTGCCGGGGTATTGCTGATGGTGGTGGTCGGGTCCAAAAGCTCTGTTGCGCTTTTCCTAGCCATGGCTGGGACGGCTTAGCATAATTTTAGGCAAACTCACGTTGCTTAGTTTATAGGCAGCTGCTCCTTCTTAAGCTCGTCATCGCCGTCATCCCCATCCGCTTCAGTTTGCATAATGTCAACTCTTTTTAATTGCCAAGACAAGACAACCAACATTGTCTGGGCCTTCCCCGGCCCTGTGTCCTGTCCCTTCAATCATTGCGTCTCCCCTTTATCCTCCGGCTGGGGCACGTCCGAGACGCTTAAATTAGCTTCTTCCCAGCCCCCAACATAATCCTTGCACTTAGAATGGACATTCCAATGACCTTACAAAGTATGAAAAAATTGTATTTTTTCATAAGTTATAAGAATTGGTATTTAATTGCTTAAAATCAGGAGAATTACAATTCTTGTCTGTAAAGGAGATAATTTCTAAACATGTATACCTAGACCACCAGGTCGGTTGAGAAACAAAAAATATGAATTCATAAATATATCACGTAAGAACAAGGGAATTTATAAAGGTCGTAGTTAGTCAAGGGGCTCGGCTATAGCCATTACAATTTCTATTTTGAAAAGCGTCGATTTTACCGGAAACTTGCAATTAACACGCATATATGCAACGGTCAAAAGTCTATTTAATGTTCTCGGGTATATATAAGCGGAGCAATGCCAATTTATTTAGAGAATATTTGGGAAAAATGCACAATCTTGTGCCTCTGGGCCCGCTCCCAGGTCATTATACCTGCGGACTTAACGAAATTTGGGATTCGCTAAGTTCCACCTGCGTACCACATTATCCATTTGAACATTACGAGCATGATGCTTTTGATCCTTACATTTATGCAAGGTTTAAGTCCAAAGGAAATGGAGGCTCCGGCGGAAATGGTGGCCCAGGAGGAGATGGTGGGCCTGGTGGGCCTGGAGGGAACGGAGGACCTGGAGGGAACGGAGGACCTGGAGGGAATGGAGGACCTGGAGGGTCTGGAGGTCATGGAGGACACGGAGGACATGGTGGAGATGGAGGATCTAGCATTGGTGGAAATGTCGGTGGTGGAAAACCTGGCGTTGGAAATGTCGGCGGAGGAACTGGCGGCCTTGGAAATATCGGCGGTGGAAAACCAGGCGTTGGAAATGTTGGCGGTGGAAATATCGGCGGTGGAAAACCGGGAGTTGGAAATGTCGGCGGTGGGAAACCCGGAGTTGGAAATGTCGGCGGTGGAAAACCAGGCGTTGGAAATGTCGGCGGTGGAAATATCGGCGGTGGAAAACCCGGCGTTGGAAATGTCGGCGGTGGTAAACCCGGTGCTGGAAATGCCGGCAGTGGAAAACCAAGCGTTGGAAACGTCGGCGGTGGAGGAGTTACAATAAAGCTTCCAATAGGACCAACAATAAGACCTCCTAAAGGATATAGTGTGCATGTGCCCTTCATTGAACCCCCTACCTGTCCCCCTATTAAGGTACCTATCTGGAATTTTAATTCCATATGGCCACCTCCAAAAAACCCAGCCAAAAGTTCTCGCTGTAATTCCTGCCCAAATTGTGGGAGCAAAGATAAAAACAATTAAAAAACTCTTATTCATGACGTTAATTTTACAGTTATCTCTATGATCATACATAGACTAGTGGGCCAAAGAAAATTTAAAACCTTAACCCACTAGCCTTGAAACCCCAAAAGATATGTATGTATATATAAGCCCCGGACCCAACCATACCGAATTATATAATCTAATCTGAAGACAGATTTGGAGTCTGGAGGCATGGGAATATTTCACTTAGAAATGGACTGATATCGGACAGACTGAATTAATATATCGACTTGATAAATTATCCTTATTAGGAATAAATAAATACATGAATACTAATACAATATAATATAAATATTAGAATTACATATTTAGTAGGGGTTTTATAGATATTGGTACCACCTGTTTTTATATGAGCTACTTTTTATTTTAAATATACAAATATATGAACGAAGATCAACATACGAGTTCCTACATCCAAGCTCCTGCATAATTATGAACAAATAATTGTTTTCCCCTTACATAAAAAACCCCTTACATCGTCCCCATATTAGCGCTGAAGGTTGGCGCTTAATATTATACATTCCACAAGCCAAAAAAACGAAGTAGGTTGGAGCTTCTAGGAATTGTTTTTGGAGCAAGAGCTAATTGATTAAAATGTGTAAAATTTTGAAACAATGTCAAGGCTCGAATATGCCATAACAATGGGATCCGAGGTAGCGACAATGTGCACTGGGGAGATGTGACAAGGCAGGGCGAAATTGGGGCAGGTCAAGTGGGAGGCAGACTCCGCTTGACTTGACGCTGGCGTTGGTGGGTTAAGCTGCTTATCAAGTTGAGCACTGAAATTATGGCCGCGGGCTAGACACAAGACACAAGAGCAAAACCAACCAAGCCAGCCCCCAACCGGGATAGACTGCAGAACTGAATAAAACACAGCACTTTGTTATTGTGAGTGTTTTTGTTGCTGCCACAGATGTTTTTCCCTTCAGCTGCTTCAGGGGCAGCCAGGGACGAGCACAAAGGCATCCTTTTAAATTTCCTGTCATTTGCCACACAATACGCTGGAGAGCGGCCACGAGGATGACGATGACGACGAAACTAAAAGAAGGAGGGCGGTTGAAAGGGAGGAGGAGCTGCAATTGGCGAACTCTATATGCAGTGTCCAAGAACGGGGTTTGGAGTTTGGAAAGTGCCAGACTAGGCCAGCCCATTTATTTACACTTTGAGAATTTCCAAAAAAAAAATGGTCAGTCTTAAATATTTAATGTCCAGTGAATTCTTCAAGTGAAACCAACATAAAATAGTGTATATAATCATTTTTTTGTCTTAAAAAATGTCCACTTGGAAAGTATTTTAATCGGACTTAACCGAATCCAAAGCCTGTGTTGTCATTGAATTTGAATGACCCACGAATACTACCAATAAGGTAACTCAAAATACCCTACATCACCAACTTTTTTCTGGAAAGTATCTTAAATTTTGAAATTGCTTTTGTCAGTGTGAAGCTGAAAAAACGAAACTGCGCGTCGCTTTACTTGTTTGCTAGAATTTAGCCGTTGGGAATTTGCATTTTTCATTACGCACCGACTGGGGCTGGACAAGAAAGCGGAGGCGGGAGGCATCCTAGCTCTTTGATAGAACTGGGAGCTGGGAGCCGAGCGACGGGCGCCGGGCTCCATGTTACCGCCTAGATTCGTTCATGGGGTTAAAAGCTAGTTTCCGGCGGAAGTGGCTGCCACACCGCATTCCCTCGGATCACTACGCCTCTCCCCGCCAATCCCCGCTGTGTGTAAATAAATTTCTGTGCGAAATGAAATGAATTAGATTCACAGCCTTAAAAACAGCTCTGCCAGCTTCTAAACTAAACCTACTCTTAGCGGTCGAATTCAATTATTAGACATATATGTACATGGGCAAGTACAATTCTAGTTTGCTCTAAGAAGTTTATTAATTTTCGAGTTTAAAATTCAGTGTTATAACAAAATGTTATAACAAGAAGGGTATCTACCCATCGACTCACGACCGCTATAAATTTTCTCATTTATTTGTTTTGAATTGTTTTGGAAGTTTTTCAACTAAGAGCGAGAAAATCCAATGATAATCCTTATAGATTCGGTATTTTACAACTCATCGCCTCAAGTACAACAGCAATGATATAAATCATTTTTTATCAGAGTGATTTTACTTGTGATCACGTCGTTTTATTACATGGATACAAGACAAAAATATTTAAAGGATGGGTATTACGAGTCTATTTAGATTAGACGGGCGGACTTAGCATTTTCCTAAAAAGAGTTATCCTGAAATTGCAGCACTTTCCGACTTCTTAAACTTTCCGAGTAATCTCTGGCTTTATAAGTTAATAGCTTGTACCTGGCTAAGAGCACACATTATTAATCAAAGTCAGTGCAGCAACTCCCTCCTTCCCCACCCGCCCCCGGGCGCACTGCCACTCCTTACAAATTCACCCTGTAACAACGATTTTTGCGCCTAATCAATTTCCTGGAAACGTCACAAGTAGACAGAGCAGGACATCGGGTGTGCGGGTGTACGTGTGTTTTGGTTGCCGGGTACGGGAAGCAAAAGTACATATAGCCTTCGACTACTTGAGGAAAATTTATTTCATTTGTGTTAGCATTTTGCATTTCATTAGGTTTTCATTAAATAAAATGTTGAATTACACGCATAATTTATTCCCCTACGGACAGGGAGAATCTGGTTTTTGCTGCCTCCGTGGCCCACGGATCCCGGAAAGGTATCGTGACTTGCTCGTGGGCTTCCCTGAAAGCGAAAGCCACTAGCCGAGAGGCATGTGATTCCCCAAGTAAGGGCATTCGCATCTTCGTGGGATCCTAGGGCTTTTCCCGTTTCATGAGCGCCCACCCTACGACATACACAAATCGAAACAAATTACAATAAAAATGCCAAAGATGCGTGCTAAAAGATTAAAGCCTGACACGGAATCATTCGTGCCCAAAACCTTAATGGAGATGGGATGGATCGGGGAGGGTTGACAGGCTTGGGGTTGGAGCTGATTCGCTGGCTGGGCTTGATTTCCATATGGTATGCCAACAGTTTGGTTTCCTCTTCTTTATCGACATACATTTTTCCTCCGGCGAATCCTGTATCATTTTCGTCACGGAGACAAATATTTATACAGCTTCCTGGCAACTCAACGGCTGGTGGTGCTAGTTGCTCCTCGGTCTCTGGTCTGTATTCCGTCCTGACCACAAATGATAAATTACTTTAATTAATGTCGCCGTATTGTCTTAGCGACCGAGAGGGGAAAAGAAAGTTTGGCCGAGCGGGTCTGGGCCTGGTGGCTATTATGCAAGTTCATTGGGTTTAATTTGAGCATGGACCACTCTTACTCGGTAGCTGATTTATTTAGTTCATTTTCTGACCTCTTGGCTCTGGCATTTAGTTAACTTATTCTTAACTATACCCTTGCTGGAGGAACCCTTACTAAGATGCTTTTGAGATGCTCTTGGTTTATTGAAAACATTCTTCTTTTGCGACATTTTACTGACCAATTAGAAACTACTTTCAGCTACATGCATATATATTTCCATTCATAATGTCTGCAATTAACAGAGTCTATCCGATCAGTAAGGGAAAATATGTATATAATACTATCGTCTCCTCACAAAAAAAGTTTATGTGAAGTTAAAAAACCAAATAGCCTGTCATGACATGAAAATAAAATTCCTAATTATGCAAGGGAAACAAATCTTCGAATTGGTCCAAAAAGTTTTCCTTACTCTTTTTTCCTACAAAACAAAATCAACAGGCGTAATAGGGCTAATTTTCTTGACACATTTCGGCAGAGGACCCGTAACAGAAGCCAGTATAATTAATTGGCTTAATTTGAACTTGGGGTCACAAGGAAACAAGAAGTTTCAAAGCGCTGCATGGTATCAACGATATACATATTTGAGTATATACATGAGTAGGTAGTCAAATCCCGATATTTTTAAATGGCAGCACGTTACTAAGAATTCAGCAGGATTTTGATATATGGAGAGTGGATTTAAACGATATATTTTTTTCTGATTTTAAAAATTATTAATGTATTCAACACAGAAGGAAAGGTCTTTCCTAAACCAACATCCAGAATAAAAATAGGTTTCATCACGCAGTTTCCGCGGTAGGTATACCGCGTATACTCGTATGTGTTTGGGTATATACATACATAAGTGAAAAAATAAATTATAAGTAGTAAATTACAGTCTAGATAGGCATATCTACCTTTCTTTTATGTAAATTAAAAAATATCGTGGACTCACCCAACTCACCCAAAGTTAAAATCTCATATGATATACATTTATTTTTACTTTGGGACTCTATGAAATGTCCCGAACACTTGGTCTATGAAGGAATTTGTTTTCTAAATATCATAGTTTTGGTTTTATGGAACAAATCAAAAACATTTTATTGAATTTGTATTATTTGGTGCAGGAAACAATTTTTTTTATCCTTTTACAATTTGGCAGATCGGATTAGTTTGCCCAAAGTAGAATCCATAGAAAATCCCATTTTTCTAACTTCAAAAACCCAACGAAAACAACGAAGAAAACACAAATATAAGATATATGTATATCGGATCGTATATAGTCGGCCTTGCAGAGAGTATTATAATTTTGGTCAAAAGTGTGCAACGCAGTGAAGGAGACATCTCCGACCCTATAAAGTATATATATTCTTGATCAGGATCACCTCCTGAGTCGATATAAGCATGTTCGTCTGTCTGTTTCTACGCAAACTAGTCTCTCAATTTTAAAGCTATCGTCTTCAAACTTTGCACACACCCTTCTTTCCTTTGCAGGCAGTATATATGTCGGAACGGAATCGGTCGACTTTATCCTATAGCTGCCATATAACTGATTGATCGGAATAACTTCGTTGTTTTTTAAGTTGGAAGGATTGGACTTTATATGGATTCTACTTTGGGTAAAATAATACGACATGCCAAATATGATAAGGATCCGCCGACTATATCCTATAGCTGCCATATAACTGATTGATCGGGAATGCCATAACTTCGTTGTTTCTTAAGTTAGAAGGATGGGATTTTCTATGGATTCTACTTTGGGCAAACTAATCTGCTAAATTTCATAAGGATCGGCCGACTATATACGATCGGATATACATATATCCAATAATATAAGATGCATGTCACCATGATGAGATGCCACCTAGCGGACTGCCACTCAACTGCAAGGGTATATCAACTTCGGCTCCGCCCGAAGTTAGCTTTCCTTTCTTATTAATTCTAAATATGAAGTGTGTGTTGAACCTTGAAAAATTGGCAACAGAGGCAAATAAATACTCTAATTGGCCTAGGCCAATCACAGTTCTAAGGAGCTGAAAGGTTTGTTTTGTATTCGAGAAGGAAGATAAACGATAAAAGATATATTAAATACAGCTTAGCCTCGTTGGAGAAGTATGGATTAGAAGTATGGTAAAGTTATGCTTAATGGGACTATTTCAAAAAGTCTATTCCATAAAAAATCTATAAAAATTCAAGGTTTTGTCATCTTTTTCCTACCAATATAAAAGTAAATAATTAAAATATATTTAATTTTATAAAGTTATTTTTGACCAAATAATGATACAATGAATCCGTTACGTTTTATTTTAGTGTGGCCATGCTTCATTCGTTCTTATTAACTTTTATAATATAATGGTTTATATCGGTAGGACCTTTTTTATCCAGAAGTCGCCTACTTCGATTATTTTTGTTCGTAGCTTAAAAGTTTGGAGTAAAAATCCTTATTTTTATCATTAAATTTGTAATGTATTCTTGGAGCTTTAGAAAACTTAGTATATTACAATTTTTGGAGGTTAATAGCCATGGTAACCAGATTTAAATCCGGCTCCACAACAGAGTAAATATGTAGTACTCGAGACAGATTCTTAGAATTTTCAGTATCAGGTAACTCTTGAGCTTTTCCATGCTGTGGTTTTAAATGTTTGTTGTTTACTTACGCTGCCAGCAATTGCTGAATTAGGTTGAAAGGAGCCGCAGTGAAGCAAAGGAGGAAGAGGACCTCTTTTGGGTAACGTTTATCCACTTGTCTTGTGATTCTGGTGAAGTGGGCGAAATAACTGGGGGGTAGTCCACCGGTGCGAGTGTTTTTATGAATATTGCTGGAGATTGCCATGGGCAACAAGAAGCCGTAGCAGCTGCAAGTTCTTTGTCTTATTCCTTGTCGTTTCAGATTTGGTGCAAATGTCAGGCCACCAAAAAGGGAGGTTTCTACAGCATAAGTTAAATATTTTCAACGTAAAAAATAATACAAATCGAGGGCGTTGTTTCTAAATGGGCTCTACCATCAGAAACCACAAAATTTTTTTTTTATTTACGCAAAGGACATTTAACACTTGACTGAAAGTCTCATAAAAAGCTTACAAATATCGACCTTAAATATTTGTTGTTTAAAAAAAATAGGGATACCGAAAGTCTGCTATGATTCGTTATAATGACATAATGAGATAAAGCTGATAAGATGTTCCCATTTTATACATTGTCGAAGTGGTTGATAAAAACGTTGAAAAACGAAGAATCAAAAGAGGTATCCGATTGGATCTCCCATAGATATTTCTTTACTTTTAAATTAAATAACATTTCAATTTTTTTTATAAAATGACTGCGCTTAAAAAGCTAGTTTTATATTGAAGTTATTTTAAACTTAGCTAACATAAAATATGTGAATATGTCAGCCAGTGAAATATTTGTTTAAAATCGGACATTTTGCTATTCGCCCCAACTCATGTAGTTTAAGCCATAAACGGAAACACTTTAAAATTATATGAGGCCGTGAAATCACTCTCCAGTCTTCCCCTTGTGTCAACCCCTTGTGATCCTGAAGCCACAAGCCGGTAACCAATGAAAACTCAACGGAAAAGTTATCCCTGCTATTGCCTGTTAGTGTGGCGAGTGGAACATTTGCCTCCATCTGTCCTATCCACTAGTTTACACCTTGATCCCATCCATTTGGTGCCATCCATTTGTGTTTTTTTGTTTTTGGTCTGCCCACTTTTTTTCGGTTGGTGCTTTTTGATGCAACTAAGCACATGTTTTACTTATTTATAACGGTAATATAAGAAAACGGTGACGAATGCACCTTCTGTCCATAAAGGTCAGTATTAAGTCAGTATCTATAAGGTCAGTCAAAAAAGTATCTTAAATTATTTTTATTAGTTTCTCTTAAGAAAATTGGAAAAAAGCATTCACTTTTTGCTGGTTTCTTAAATGAGCGGAATTTCTGAAAATCAAAAAATGGACGGCTATAGTCGAGTTTCTCGATTATATGATACCTCGTACTCTCTTCTTCCACCCACACCCTTATTTCTTAAAAGGATTTTTAATTTAACAACCTTTCAGAGTATATGTAGATTCTTAAAAATAAAAAAATACTGTATACATTTGTATGTTTTCGGACAAACAACTGGAACCATCCAGTGGAGAATTAGAATAAAAAGCCCGTTACTTTTCTAAAATGATGGGATAACAATTGTTTTAAAAAACTTACTTGAATCGTCCGAAATGTGCCGCTTATGGATGCGGGACAAAATTAAACTTGATCTGCGTTTGTATTAAGAAGTTAAAAGCTCTATATCTCATGGTCTGAAATCCACACGTTCTTACGAATGTCTATTTCGACTTGGCTTATGATACTAAAAATATGAACGAATAAAACAAAAATAACACGATAAGGTTTCGGAAGAAGATGCAGAAGTCAGTAGAGAAGCAGAATAAAAAACAGAATAAAAACGCCGTAAATTTTTGTTTCCCGATATAAATTGTCTTTTTTGACACGGTGCTACAATTTTGTTAGTACTGATCAATACATGTACCGTTACACACGGACCAAATGACAAGCGATCGATTTGCTTATCGTTTTTTTTTTTTTTTTTTTTCGCGCGGTTCCCACTGCATACGTACAGCCCACCTCCCGTCCAACCGACCGAGGGACGCTGCCGCATAACGTACGGCTCGAATCGCGGGGATAGATCCGAGAGAGTAAAAGAGAGGAATAGGAGTATGAAATCACGAGGAAAAGTGTTGCAAAGATAAGGTGTTTAGTATAATGGATTTAAGATTGTTAGTAGAGCAAAGGGACAAAACGTGGTAGAGACCATTGTAGTCCGAACATAAAACCCTGAACGGATCGTGTTGGGCATATGTCGAGCTACAATGGCTAAGGAGTAGAGGACGAAAGTTTCGAGTCCTTCTACTAGGAACGTTGAAATTTAAGCGTGTTAATAAATGCTGGCTGTCTACATTACCATTAATAAGATTAAATAGAAACATGACACCCAGCATCGTTCTACGGTTTGTTAATGGTGGTAAGTTGATTAATAAAAGTCTACTATGATAGGAGGGAAGGTGAAGGCTTGCATTCCAATTTAGTCCCCTAAGTGCGAAAATGAGAAAGTTTTTTTGTACGGATTCTATGTGATCTTGGTGCA
The DNA here is from genome assembly GCA_035045925.1 of Drosophila atripex. Lineage (NCBI taxonomy): Eukaryota > Metazoa > Arthropoda > Insecta > Diptera > Drosophilidae > Drosophila > Drosophila atripex. Next base: position 1,070,521 of record JAWNOP010000032.1, read on the forward strand.
CACCGTATTGTGGACTCCAGACACACGATCCATACTCAAGAATCGGACGGACCAATGATGTGTATAAAGTTTTTGTAATGTATGGGTCGTTGAATTCTTTTGACCATCTTTTAATAAAACCAAGCACACCCATAGCTTTATTAACCATGGTGGATATATGGTCGGTAAATTTAAGTTTCAAATCTAATAGGACTCCCAGATCGTTAACCTGAGTTAAACGTTCTAAGGCAATCCCATAGAGAAAGTACGTAGCCTGGTGAGGGCTAGATCGATAAAATGACATGAGTTTACATTTCGATCCATTAAGCTTTAGGTCATTTGCTAAGCACCAATTTTGAAATTTATCCAAATCGGATTGAAGTCTAGATTGGGCGCAGTAGATCTATATTGAAGACAAAGCTTAACATCGTCAGCGTACATTAGTATAGTGAGTCAGTTAAGGCAAGGGGCAAGTCATTAATAAACAAAGTAAAAAGTAAGGGTCCAAGATGGCTTCTTGAGGCACCCCAGATGTGACGCGGACTGTACGCGAGGTAACATCTTTAAAGAAGACACGTTGGGTTCTTCCAGATAAGTAGCTCGAAATCCAGATAAGGAGATCAGTTGGGAATCCCAAAAGACTGAGTTTACTTATAAGAAGCGAATGGTTAACAGAATCAAATGCTTACTGAAGTCAGTGTAAATGACGTCTGTTTGTAAGCCATTCCGGAACCCATCGTGACAAAAGATGTTAGCTCCAATAAGTTGGTGGTGGTGGAGCGGCGCTTCATAAAGCCATGTTGGCACGGGGATATTATTGAACTACATAGGTGTTGCAAATGTGGAGTAATAAGTTTTTCGAAAAGCTTTGGAATTGCTGACAATTTAGAAATGCCTCTTAATTTGAAGCATCCGATTTTTTCCCTTTTTTATGCAGAGGGATAATGTAAGATTCCTTCCACATAAGGGGAAAAATCGAGGTCTTCAGCGATAAATTAAAAAGTTTAAGAAGCGGTTTGCACAGGGCCACGGCGCAGTTCCTCAGCACACAGCCTGGTACTCCATCGGGGCCTGGCGAATACACGGGCTAACCCTAAGAAGATCCGATAACACACCACTTGATCAAAAGATGGGCAAAAAATAAGGTTGGCTGATTGGATATTATAAGTGTAAGGCTGAGCTGGAGTGGTGCTATGTGAATACGTTGTTTGAAAAAACTTTGCAAAGAGATCGGCCATTGCCAGATCAGTGTTCGCAGAAGAGTTCTCAAACGTAAGCAGAGACGGAAAAGATACAGATTTGCGCTTAGTGTTTACAAAGTTATAAAACTGCTTCGGGTTCTGAGTAAACTGAATCCGGCAGCGGCGAATATAACTCCTATAACATCGGCGTTATGCACGGTGAAATTTGACCGAGCTACTAAGTATCTTGAATAACTAACTGTACAGCCAGATAATTTATGTTTACTTAAAAGTCTATTCATCGCGTTCTTTAAATTTAATAGATGCCTTGTATACCAAGGTGAATTAATTGAACCAGACGGATATTTCCATGGCACGCAAGCGTCGAAAAATAAATACAAAGTGTGATAAAATTTATTTAAGGCAATATTAATATCTTCACATGCCAGTAAATCGGACCAATCAAATTCAAGAATTAACTCGTTTAGTTTAGTAAAGTCAGCCTTACGGAAGAAACGTACTTTTTGAGATTTAAGTTTAGACTTAAGGTCAATGAAGCTGTTGTTTTCGATTAAAACTTCAAGAGTGGGATGATACGGGTCCTCAGGGTTAGAAAGGGGCAAAGTTCTAGAAAGAGTTTCAGAGGGTATTTTATATTGATCTATACATTAAGATGTCTATACATAAATATTTCTAAAAATGATTTACGATGCATTTAAATTAAAATGTTTGCTTCGATTGGATTATAACAAACGCATACTACCGTCTGTACTATTCAGCATAATATTAGGTGCAGTTCCGGATAAAGTCTTAGTATAGAACAGTAAATTTCGTCACCTAGATGGTGATCAGGACATAGTGATGGATATGCCGTTCTTTCTGGCGCAGAACCATTATTCACATATGTATCATTAATTATTGAAAATCTAAAAGTGAGGAAGCAGTTGTAGCTCAAAAGTGTATTTGTGTGTTTAATTCTATTTACATCTCGTATAAATAAAAATAAACTTTGCAGGAATTTTAGAAATAAGATTACTGAAAGAATTATTGGCACTTAAAATTCCGGAACTTACCCCCTGGGTTAATTTCATAAAAGACAATTAATTAACTAGAATTTATTCAATGCATTTCGCTTCCGTCATCAGGGTTTTACTGCGTGAACTAACAGCTAACTGGATTATAAGGCGTAGGAAACTTTAGCTTCTCTTGCGAAGGTGCAACCCTTCTCCACACTTCGGCTCATTTATATGTAGACACCAATTACACATTACTCTCTCTAGAGGAAATGGACATAATGTTACGAATGCCAGTGTACTGGGGAAAATAGCCAAGGAGCTTTTACAAGCCTGCGAGCAACATTTTTAAGCTGCTTAAAATTTATTACCTTTTGCTGGAAGTAAATCGGCAGAAACCTACACAGCCCGTAGATGAACAGAGAGACACAGACAGGGAAAGTCATAAAACAATGCACAATGATAATGCAATAAAATACCAAACATAAACTGGAGTGAAAACTACAACAATTTCCATTGTTATAACGCAAATAAGTAAAGATAAACGAAAAAGACATATATAGTTTAGTGCCTCGACTGTGAAATATATTCTCTTAATACTTGCTTAACTCTTAGACTCTTCCACAACCAAAGAACGAACTGAGCTGATTGCTTGGTTTGAAAACAAATGCATAGTAGGAGTATTAAAAATTTGAAATTCTTTTTCTCAAATGTTTTCAATTTTAATAATTCTACTTTTGTCGGTCTAATGCAAGCTTTGAAAATGCAAAAAAAAAAGTCTGAATTTTGAACTTATTTTACTAATCTAATACTTTATCGTTGACAGGCGGTTGTACATAGGAATTTAATATTTGAAGGATTAATTTTAACGGGTACACGGTATCCCCCTGTAGGTTCGTTTTTGGCTCCCCAACTAATATAATCACAATCAATATTTTGCAATAACGTAACTTTCTATCTATCCGTTATCCTTTCTCTTTGGAACTCACGTTTCTGGGCATGAGTCCGCTGTTCTTTTCACGTAGTAGGACTTGCCTGCATCAATCGTGTGAATTTGATGAATTTGACAGTTTGTGGGCGTTTTCGATGACAGCTGGTTATATGTATGTATATACTGCTGCCATGGTGATTGTGGGGGGATGGTCGGCGGGAGGGGCGGAAGCAGTAAGGTCCAACATCGACAGTTCTGGAAAACCGCAACCGACGACTTCCGTACACCGGGATTGTTTGCCGATGGATCACATGGCATGCAGCCATGTATGCAAGTGCGGACAAGGGGCGTGAGTGAGTGTGGGTGAATTGTTGCAGCATTTGCATTAATTTTGAATTGATTGGTTGCCTTTTAGGCCCCTAATATAATTATAATATCTACACGTATGCACACGTAGCGGGACTGCGGTTTTCGGTTGTCATCATTACCCAGCCATTGTTGCCCAGCTGCGTGGTGTTGCTGCTGTCCTGCACATTGTGGTCGGTGTACACACATCTGCAGCTGGACAAAGAGCCTGGCGGAGGGGCAACAGTGCCATCGATCCTGTTCCCAGTGTGGAAGCCACAAAACTAAAAATACAGCCAAATAATATCAGCGCCGCTTACTGAAATCTAGTTGGAGAAACGAGCAGTGATGGGAGTAACGAATGAAACCTGACAATATTAGGTAATAATCAACAGGAAAGTGGCTGGGAGAGCGGACGGCCGACCGACGAATATTCAATAAAATGGTTTGTATATTCAAACAAAGTTGGCAAACAAACCCCTAATCAAACATTTCGAAAATATTCTTTCAAATTGGGTAAACATTTCAAGTCCAACCGCACGGAAGAGTGGGAGCAAAGATTTCGGGCCCAACCACATGCCACAAATGGGCATGGGCTGGGGCAAGAGAAAACGAGATACACGCGTCTGCCCCGGGGAGTTAATAATAGCGCGTAAGCCAATGATAAATAAAGTCCTGGTTGCGAAAAAAGTGCAATACAAAAGTAGGGGGAGGTCTTGGAAAGGGTCGAACACAGAGATATGAGTAAATATTGGTCGAACAAGAAATCAATTAAAAAATAAAAATTTCATTTTCATAAGCTGTCAACTTTCCTCTTCTTTCCTGCGCTATCGCATGCTATGGCATGTGGAAATATGTTTTTGTTGAATATTTTAATTAAATTGTTATTATTTTTCCAGTCCCGTATCTGTTGCTGTTTGTTCTGTAGCTGTTCGTGTCATTGCAACTGATTTTGTTGTTATGGCTTGGCAAGATTTATTTATTTACAATGTATTGATGGTCGGTCACTCGCTCCCATATCGAACATCAATTTGTTTTCTCGTCCGAATGTGGAACAGCTGACGGGGAAATGTAAGCGGAAAATGGCGATGGAAATATCATTGCTCAAGGAAACGGGAGAGTGGTGCTATAATTCGAATATAGAAATCAGCTGATATATTCAATGTTGAGCCTTGTCCTTCAAATTTAAAAAAAAAAATAGCAATATTGAAGATGGTAATATTTTTGAAGATAAATATAGATATGAGATTCGTATGATCAGAACAATTATCGTACTCTATACCTTGTATACAAGGGAATATTGTGTTCGTACAAATTTATGTAAATTCATCTTGCTCAACATCAAAAGCCGGCTTGGGATGTACGATGTGTATAGTTGATTGTATGAACGCATGGATCCTAGATGTATTAGACAGGTATTAGGTATTATTAACGAGGTCAAAATGTTTAAAGACAAAGTTATTCATAAAAATCGATTTTTATAAGTGTTATATACGTTTTATTCTGTTTTTTCAACCCGGCTTGTTTCAAAGCGAGTGCTTTTGAGTAAAAGTATGCAACAAAATATTCAACAGATGCAACAAATATACAATATATAAATACCGGCCGTTCCGACTTATATACGGCCTGCAAAGGAAAGAAGGGTGTGTTCAAAGTTTGAAGATGATAGCTTTAAAACTGAGAGACTATTTTGCGTAGAAACAGACAAACGCACAGACGGACATGCTTATATCGACTCAGGAGATGATCCTCAAGAATATCAAGATCAAGAATATATGTACTTTTTACGGTCGGAGATGTCTCCTTCTATGGATTTTTATGGATTCTACTTTGGGCAAAGTAATCCGATCTGCCAAATTTCATAAGGATCAGCCGACTATATACGATCCGATATATATCTAATAATATAAGATGCATGTCGCCGCCTAGCGGACTGCCACTTAACTGCAAGGGTATATCAACTTCGGCTCCGCCCGAAGTTAGCTTTCCTTTCTTGTTTTCAGTTGAAATGCGTACGAATGTCGCGTTCGACGTTAGAGAATTACCCATATGCATACATATGTAAGTCAGAAGACTCGGGATCAAATGCAACTGGATACTATAAATAGCCATAATTTTTATAAATGTACCAATGGAAAGCTAGGGACTTTTATCAAAATTCATGTTTAATAATTCCTAATCAATGTGTTTTAACGAAATGTTTTACGAAAATATTCTATGATTCCTTTTTATTTCTATTAACTTTTATTGCCAATAGTTCAGTCATTAAAATGTTTAATTTAATGCGATTTTGTTATATATTTTAGGTTACTACTGCAGATTTGTCAAGTTGTTAAAAACTATTTGTAAACTGTAAATGACAAAATGTTAAATGAAGTTTTAATGCCGAATCGTAGATGAAACCTCTGTTTCGTTTTCTGTTTCGGAATATCTGTTAACACTCCAACAATACTATAAATCAGAGCCCGGTTTGAAATCCCATTTACTGGTCCTCCCACGCACATCTCGCCATGTTCTGTTCTTGTTTGTTTGCCTTGTTTATGCCACTTTTCTTGCATTTCTTGCTGTGGCCAGCAGAAAGTTCTGTTAATTGAGTTTGTTGAAAGTTTTATTAAACAGAGCGACAGCCGCATTCAAGTTTTTCAGATTTAAAGCCGCAAAAGTCGACTTGAATTATGCAGCACAAAGTCCTTTTTCCCCACTATTATGCATTTGTTATTCCATCTTGACTGATGTCAAAAATCACACAAAGCCATTCCCTTTTCCGTTTTTTTTTTGTTTTTATGTCTTTCCTCATAAAAACATAGAAAATCTGAAAACGCATAGAAAATATTCATTATTGACAAATATACAACATTTTCCACCTTTTTTATTGTTTAATTTTTCTTGAATTTTATAAAATATGATCCAATGGTTATATTTTATTGTGATTTTACACAAACATATTTACATATTTTATATCTACATATTTAAATCGGAAATGGATTTTATTCATTTTTTTTAGGGAAAGTATTTAGTATTTAGGGAAATAAAGGATAGGGTGATTTGCGGAATGGTCTTTTGAGTATTCTAGCGGTCAATAAATACGATATGTTTTGAAAACTTTGACCTATTGAACCATTAAAATTGTAGAAATTTAATGATAAACATAATCCCTTGAGTACAATTGTGAGTTACATATTTCGTCATGAGAATTAATATAACTTTGCTCCCCTGGCTTAAGCATTTATCCTAGGCTCTCAAATCCTTAATGTCCTTCTGGGTTGTTGCTGCCTGTACTTTCAACACGACTTGACAAAATTATTAATAAGCTTATCCGGAGACCGGCGGGGAAATAAATGGCCAAATGAGAATAGGAAAAGCGAAGGGGGCAAATGCGAGGCTCCACGACCATCTCATGTATGCACAATAATGAAGTAAAAAAGCCAGGGAAACGCTTCCCACATGAAGCAGGACATGGAAGACACCCTGTTCTTAGCTTAGGGACAGCAACTACCAGCAACAACAAACAAACAACATGTCACTGAAGGACACTTGAAAACTACTATTTAATAAATGAGCGCACAGAGGAGCAGCAGCCATGTGAGATTCAGGAGTGCTGGCATTTGTGAGTGGGTGTGTCCTGGATCCTGGACAGAGGTGGCCAGAAAGAATTAGGGTGATGCAAGGGGCGAATCGGTCGCTCGTCCTCGGCGTCGTCGTCGCTGTCGCCGCTGCTGGTAAACAAACAGAGTCATTTTGCAATTCATGCATTTCCTGCGGCAACTAATTAAAAGAGTCATTCATCACAGGCACAGGCATGATGTGATGGGGACTTCCTCCAGCCCTGACCCCGGCCTCCCAGGTCCCCTGTCCCCTTGTGGTTTCTGCTCTCGCAAAGGAGGAGGGCCAGGGGCGCCGGGTCAGTTCCTGTATGCTGTGCTGCATGCTTATTACTGTTTGCTACGTGTTTGCGTCCTGGCGCCCTTTCCTGCTTTTGGCCCTTCTCATTGCCAGCTTGTTTGTTTTAACGTTTTTATCTTTTGATACACTCAAATATGACACACACACTTTATAGACACTCAACACACGTATTGCTCACTTTGTGGGCAACCCAAGCAGGGGAGCAGCTCAGTCACTAGTCACTGATGCCTAGCTTTCCTGTTTCATTTTGGGGCGTCCCTCTTCTTAGTTGTGTCGAAACGTACATATGTGTAGGGAATTCATTTAAATTAATACCGAAAAGAAATATTTATGGCAACTCTTCCTTTGGGTATCTTGCAGTGCTAAAATCAATTAGAGCGAATAATTACTATTCAGTATCAGTATCATTATAAAAAAAAAGTAAAAAAAATCAAAGAAATTCTGGCGGAAAATTAATCCTAATTTTTGACGCACTTTGTAATTTTTACACCCTCACTTGAAATAGATATCTGAAAATCGGTTAAGTTTTTAATATGAGCTCTTTCCCAACTCTGATCCTTTTTAAATTTTCAAAATATATGTGTGTTTTGGATGCAAATTATTTTTGGTAAAATGGTCGAAATAGGTGCCACCGACTTTAGGAATGACGTGAGATTATACGTTTTGAAACATAACTCATGCAATAATTGAGTTTCCACGTGTTATTTTTTTTTTTTTATCAATATAGTCTTTTGAAGAAAAACGGTGTCACACATTTACGAAAATTGTTGTTGTGGTGGAACTATAGTTCAATTGTATTATGAAATAATGACCAAAAATGTTGAAATCACTTGTGTTGTACTCTTATAAATTTGTATGACGAAGTTCTACTTTTATTTAAGGAATTTAATGTGATTCCAGCATAGTTATGGTCAATAGGATTTATTGTATCTCATAGAGAATTAATTGTTAAAATGAGTGCTACTTTTATTAATTTTCAAAGAAATTAATGTTTGAAGCTGTTCTCAGCTGAAGCTGTGATTTTTAATGTGGTAAAAAAATTGTATTTTATAAAAATAATTTAAACAAAATGAAATTTTGTGTCGCACTTTTTGGTTTATGAGTTTATTTTTAACTAATATAATAAACCAAAGTATATGAATACCAAATAAAAAAACTTCTTGACGAGGTAAAATAACGGTGGCGATCCCACATGCAACGCCCAATATATGTTATATCAATTTTTGTGACGAATGCAATATATGTATACAAAATTACACATTAAAAATAAATAAAAATTACCTGGCACGTATTTATATCGTTTATTGTTATTGTTCCACGTGCCGCATAAGAATATTTTTGATGTAAATACAATTTTGGTATTGGTATTGGTAAAAAATTGGCGTTGGGCCAATCGTTGTTGATAGTTATATAGTTAAGTTATAGATATAGTTATATAGTTTATTATCCGGACATATAGTTGTAGTTATAAAGTTAGCTTGATATAGTTGAAATTACATATACCTAAATATATGGACATAATAATCATCTTTGATTACGGTACTCAAAATTTTTAAAAAATCAAAATTGGTATTTTTTTTAAACTTCATGATATGCCAGCCTTGAGCCAAATCGTTGTCGTAAAAAAGACTAATTGAATTTAATTGGAAATTTGAGTTAATTATAATTCGATTGAAAGACCTCCTCCCACTCCTGCGGGGCTAAGAGTATAATTTTTGAAAGAGCTTAAAACACAAAGCGAGATTATGACGGGCTGACGTTTTTGCTGACAATATAACTTAATATACAACAAGCAATTAAAATTATTGTAAATAAAAATTGTCACAAACTGCAAAAGAAGCGGACAACGGTGGGGCAAAATCGGACCCGGGGACAATTCAAGAAGAGAAAAATTGCTGTGAACACATACATATGAACGTGTTTTATTTTATGATAGTCCTTTGTCAGCAGGACACTCCTGCACACACGCGCATGCACACTCGCTGCACTTGACAGGCTGCGGATGGGAGAATGTGCCACCACTCCGGCGGCCGAGTCCTGCAGCCCGGAGGAGACAGTCGGAAGGGCAGAAAGAGTCACAAATAAACCGCACCGAGGGATGCGCCAGCCGGGGGACAATCGGACAGGCGGACAGTTCGAGGGTCCCATGCACGACATGACTGTAACATGTAATTATTTTTCAATAAAACCCAAGCCTGGAAAAGCAACAATGCGACGACAACGACGGCGATGACAGCATGCCGTGTGAGTGACCAAGTCGCAAAAAAAATATTGCTACAACAGCGCGAGTGCGAATAAAAAACCCAAAGGCAATGAACTATTTGCGATTTGAGACAAAATGTGGATTCCCTTTTATTCCGAATACCAGACAGAATTTATTTAAAAATCAAAACATGTAAACTTTACGTGGCACGTTATCATATGAAAAAAAAAATGTTTCCCATATAAAAAATCATACAAAACTTAAAAAGCCTGAATATTTTTGGACACAATTTTATTTAACCAATAGATTTTGTTGTATGCATAGTGTTTATTAGTAAGCTTACCTTAAAATTACCAGTAAAGACATACCCCAACGTTTGTAGTGTATATAAATACATATTGCATGCCATATAATAAAATGAAATAAAAATCTCCGGCATTTATGCGTCACCAGCAGTTATGCGTTACTACAGCTCCATCTTGCTTCGCAACGGAGTCAAAATTGGTAGGAGTGTACGAAAGACAATAAAAATAAAATTATTAATTTGGATTGCTGGAAGAATGGCTCGAGGAAAAGTGACCACAGCATTTTAACAGCAGCAATTTTTATGAAAATTCTGTCGTCAGCTCCATTTAGCTTTCGCCTTCGAGCTCTGATATCGAATCGGGAAAGGCTTTAACATTTCGCCACCGTTATTTTACCTTGTCAAGATATTTTTTTTTATATGATATCAGATATTTTGGGCGTTGCATGAACATTTGTCACCGGTATATTGCATCGTCAAGGTGTTTTTTAATTGATATCAACATTTTTTTGTAGCCCTATAATTAAAAAGCGTAATTTCCAGTCTGCATCGTTGGGGTGGGTTCAGGAATAGGATTTTTGCCAACCAAACATATAAATTTTTTCATATGGAAACATATTTATTTCGTTTTCAAATAATCGTTTTCGTTTTCACATTAAATCAGCTCGATTTCCGAGTGTTAAAAATTTGCTAAAAATTTTTAATCGATAATCAATAGTAAACAGCTGTAAATTGCTTGGGATATTTCTTTCGGAGTGCGGTAGCCGTCAGGAAGCACTGTGCCTCAGCTGTTTGCGGTCGCGGCCAGTGGCTAGTTATTAACAAATAACTTTTTATTTAAATTAAATAAATTTAATGCAGTATTTCTATTTATTGTTTGGTTTTTTTTGTTCGCAATGTAATGCTATGAATATGCATGTTTGAATTTGTTTTAGTGTATTTATTTTTTCTTAAGAATTTCATCTTAAAGAAAGTGAACAATATTCTTAAAAAACCTTTCTAACGAAATATACCAAGTGAAGTTACCTTAATTGGTTTGTAAAATTTAAAAGTCCTTTTAATTTTTGAAGGTATCTTTAACTAATTTAAAACAAATCGTAGAACAAACGTTGTTTTACTAACGAATATTCTCAAATTTTTTTTTCATAATTTTAAAAGAAAAAATAAGATAAACGCGGAATGGTCAGGATGGTTGAGGTACCAATCGACGCGTATTTTGGAGCAAAATCTGCGAATATAAAAATATTTTGTCTGATGACACCGATGCCCCCACAATGTCCAATTTAGTGAATCAAAAGTTTTTTACATTTACGCAAATTTCTCGCAAGCCAAACTACTTTTGGCTAATATTTGAATAAAATCCCTCTAATGAAAACAATACATTTCATTTGGTATATCATTCATTCAGATTGAACGCACACAGAAAATGTTTAATTCTTCGGCTATATAAAGTGTCTCTCAAATTTAAAAATATATGTCACAAATTTAATAATATTTTACATTTAAACATTTTGAAATATTTGAAACCTTTTAGAAACACATTTTGAAATATTTCAATTCAAAGTCTGAAAAGTGCGAAGTTTTATTTTCAACATTTCAGTGGCGCGATCTGTTTTAAATATATTTCGTAAAGAGAGTTCAAATTCATTGATATTCGCCATTTTTAATATTGGCTATTAACCAAAGATTAAAACAAAAATGTAACAGAAACGATGCGATTGCTAATTATTGCGATTTTCTTATCAGATTATCAGTTTCATTCATTGTCGCAAAATGTAGCGTGCGACTCGAATCGAATTAAAAAAAAAAAACTACCAATTTAAAGTGAAACAAAAAGAATTACTAAGATCGATTAATAAATACCATTTTTAATTTGATTGCAAACAAATTTCTCATCAGGTTTCACTGAAATCAGCGTTTGAAATGGTTTTTCAAAGAGTAACTTCTGTCTGTGTCGCGTGCGACAGCGCTAGTTTTGTTTGAATATTTAAAAAAAAAAGTCATCCAAAATGTATATTGGAACAATTATAGTACTTGTCGAGAGGTATTGGATTCACTTTTTTAAAAATTAAAAACATAACATGTAAGTAAATGTCTTTTTTTCAGTTGATATGCGTACGAATGTCGACATTGGAGAATTACCCATATATCTTATGAGTTCACTCATATCTAGCCTTCTATAAAAAATCAATAAACAGTTTGCTTTTCTTAAGACTATCCGTAATAACACCTAAAGAGAAGTCTTCCCAAAGTCGAAACGGTGGTAGCCTTCTTAAGGGGTTAAGGGTAAACGCCACCCCTGAAAAGTATTTTAAAATAGTTTTATTTGCTTTTCCAAAAGACAATTTATATCAGAAAAACAAATCAGACAAATTTGACAATTTTTGAATAGAAGGAGATATATTTTTTCAGCTTTTCTTTCTATTACACAAAGATCAAATTAATATTACTACCACTACTTTATATGTTGCGCGTTTCGTGCACAAAAGGGGTCTAATTAATTGCACTACTTCTCGTTGTGAAAACTAAACCAAAAAATAGAAATACAGTCGTATACCTTGAAATCTTGATCGAACTCCTGTGTAATTCGTATGAGAATGGGAATGTATAACTATTTTCATTAATCGGAACTGAATCGTAATTTGAGCACTGTAATATGAACAGTAATATAATGAAGGGCGCCTAGAATCTTAAATTTAAGCGGAACGGAAGACACGTTCGTCTTCTGCAATGTTGGCATTAAGATCTGGCTAATTCCTGATCCCCGCTTTCATGTTCGGTGCTGGAAAATGGTAATTAGATTCATGTCTCAGTCACACACACTGGCACACACGATAAGGAAACTAATTAGGCTACAACTCTGATTCTGATGAACGGAAAAACAGTTTTTGTGCGTCCTTTCAAATGACAATTTTTTCTCCTCCGTTTTGCTGCATACTTTTGTGCGCATCAAAGCGAAATAATTAACAAATGTATAACAGCGAGCGTACAAAGCATATCTCTCGCTCGGCGGCGCTTGGCAAATGTGAATGGGGCGATGCTTGGCTTCGCTGCAAAAAGTCCCGCTGCCATAAAAAAAGGAGCCACTGGGGTGAGTGGCCATTTTAATTAGTCGAGCATCATCGTTTTTAATGTTCTACGACCCGTGCATAATGGTCACCGTCAGTCAATTCATAACCCATCGTGTTGATGGCTCTGAGTCCGTACTCCCTCTGCTGCCGTCGTCAATAGTTTAATCATAAAGTATAAGGCCGGAGCCGGTAACGATAACAACCATTCAGCCTGATCGGAGTGCGGGACCTTCGACGGGTACACCTGGAAAAATGTCGCATCTCCATCCCTTTAATTCATATACAGAATTATAGATATGAATTTCCGTTGTCCGCAGTCAGAGCTTCCTTCCAGTGCACAGCATAGTGGGTGTTAAGAAGGCCGGAGTCCTCGCTCCCCCAATCGGCTGCTTTACTGCCAACATTGCCAACCGTCATTCAGGGCTCGAATGGGGATCGGCGGAGTGGAGAAGTCATCGCAAAGCCTATTCAATGCGCAGTTCAATGGGCGATGCCAAACAGCGGCTAAATGCCTTTTGTATGCTTTTCAAAAGTCTTTCACCTATTGATGGATGAATCCAGTCCGATTGGAATTGGTCTCGGTTTGGGGTCGGTGCTTTACTAGCGCAAAGTGGAGCTGAGAAAGTAATTGGTCGGTCAGTTGAATGTTCCCACTTGACGTTATTTATGGGCCTCTATTCATTCCTAACTCATTTCCATCATTGTGGAAGGCTAATTAAGTTTTTATGCTTAAAACGACTAAAAGGAGTTTCCGGAAACAAATCAACTCCTCTGAAAAAATTAGCTTCGACTTGAAGATTAACGTGTTTGAAATACTTACGAAATGAAGACTATTAATACAGGAACTTACCTGAAAATATAAATATACATATAAATTAATTTCATTAAATTATAAAGTTTTCTATCAAACACCACATTATTGCTCTTTTTTTTAATGGGTTTGTCTCTATGGACACATACATATCATTTTAGTAAAAGAAATAGTATCATGTGCTCACTCCTATTTTTTGACTAAACTCCTTGTAAAATGACACGTTAAGTGCCATAAGTACACGTAGCATAGTTAGCTTCATATTGTACTCGACTAATTTATTTAAGCAATTGTTTTTAACTATAACCGACAAAAACTAAATGAAGTTTCCGTGCTTTATTTGCAAACATGTCAACATCGGTTTGCTTTTGGCACTCCATAAATGCTGCATGTAGGGACAGCTTCTGGAAGAAGAATCCATTAGCCAGAGCCTTTTGACCCTAGGTACCGTGTCTCCCTCCAGCTTCTCGGCATCCGAACACTGTCGCCAAACAAAAGTGACAATTTTGAATGGTCAGCAGCATGCAGCTTTGGGAACGGTAAGCAAATTGGCCCGATACAAACTATTTCGGCAAACATTAAGGCACACAGGTCTCGTTGCATCCTGAGGCATCGTGGCTACCGAAAGTCCGCGCTTCTGCGTGGGTTTAAAATTCAAAGAGAACCAGTGAGAAACAAAGAAGTACTCCCTTCCCCTCGACTTCCTGCAAATTTCATTTCCGCTTTGATTGCGCTTTTTCCGCAGGGCGCCAGGAATGGGCGGGAGAACCATTGGAACCGACTGTGTGGCAAAAGTAAAACAAATGAACGGAAATGCCACACACGCACCCAGGAGAACAACAGCAACAAGGACGAATGCACCTTTGACACTTTTCGGCCGGGGAGTGGCTGCAGGGCAGGGGCGGGCACCGGGAAGGCAAAGGCGTCAGCAGTAGCAGCCAGAGATGAGCGCGTGACGGCGACCAGACGGGGTCCTCGGGATGAGCCGGGCTAGGCCCTCTGCTTTCCATTGAAGTGTGAGTCCTTTCAAGCCTTCACCTTTAGCCTTCTCTGGCCTGGAGCAGCTCCAGCTGCATGCAAAGTATCTGAAAGTCCTTGCCACCTTGCCATCCTTGCACCCTAGCGTCCTGCTTGTTTAGCTGTTTGTTGTGCTTTTTGCCGTGCTTTGTGGAGTCGTCCTTCATTCTCGTCTGTCCCCTGCAACCCGCTTCCAAGTGTGAAAAATGTCGAAAATGCAATTTCCTTCAAGTAAAATGCCTGCCGTGCGCTTTTGTCTACCCCCCCGCCCTTGCCCCTGCCATCGCCACAGGCTACGTGGCCGTATTACAAACGAGTGTGCGTTGTCCTGGCCGAGTGGAGAGGTGTCCTAGTACTGTTGCTAGTCCTGCCGCCATGCTTGACCTACCAGATTCTCTGTAGCTTAAATAAAGCACTTCCGCTAATAAAGTCGCACTCGGCAGCTCTCTTTATCCTTTCACTCACTGCCTGGCTTCCCGCCATCGTCCTTTGTGCCTGCGAGGCTCTGCGGGTGACACCAAGAGGGCTAAGAGCCGGCTGCTAGCAGCTAGGACCCTTACCTAGTCCACGCAGACTGCTGCACTGCGTATCAATACGAGCCGAAGGAAGAGGTCCGGCCAGTGGGTGCGTTTTGTTGGGACTAGGCATAGGCCTGGGCTTGCTTTCGTGGCAAAAACGCATTTGGAAAATTTGTGTAGGCGACATTGTTGTTAATCACCGACACATTTTCTACTGGCAACTAAAACGCAGGGCGCTTGCAATACCTTCTGGCTCTATTTTTACACTTGAAGAAACTGAAGGCTCTCGAGGTAGGCTTTTCATGGGTCTCTCTCTGCCCTGAATGCCGCCGCCAAACAATACATTGACGGCCAAGCCCCAAAATGTTGTCCTTTCTTTCAGTGCACCAAGGAGCAGTGGCAGAGCAGGGCCCTTGTGTCTGGCTGCGTAAATGTTGCGGTTGCACGCTTTGGCCTATGTGTGGCTCCTCTCCTGCGAGAGCGCCGGCCTGGCCCCTTTCTTTCCCGCTCTTCCGGACGTCCAACGCAAAATTACTACCAACTTCTGCAAGTGACGATGACAACGACGCATGCATGTGGAGCAGCGGAGGAGTCGGAGAAGGAGCTGAGCGTGTGGGCCCAGGACAATGACGTTTTGACTTTGCTGCGACTCCGGGCAACCCCTCCCCCACGGCCTTCCCCACCTCCTTACGCATTCATCACAGGGCATAATGATGGCCCCGATGTCGCCCAGAACGAAGTTGGCATTCGTCGCCGTAGTCGTAGTCGTAGCACAGATTTTTGTTGACAAAGGGTGTGAAAATTGAAGGCGAGTGATTGCACTGCCTCTCGCCACCTCCGCAGGATGTCGGTGCCGATGGATAACAATGGAGGCTTCGACTGTTTTGTGTTGATCCCTGCCACTGCACCTTGGTCTAGCCCAGCAAGTGTAGGTAATTAATAGACTTGAAATGGTCGTCTGAGCCAAATTTTAATTAGGAGACACATGCAAAATTTTGTTGTACCGTGAATGGGGTGGTTTCTGCCGTTAATTGATAGTCGAATCCCCTCCCATTTCCCCCTCGGGACGTTTTGTTGTCGACGTCAAAGTCTCATCCCCGACTCATCTCCGACGTGCCGGAGTAGTGCAGTTGAAGTGAGGAAATTACAAGTCATGAATTAATGGCTCCTCTCCTCTCCGCTCCCTCTGCCTCGCACTTGCCCTCTCCAGTCAGCTGCGTAAGCGGCAAGGGGCATGCCCCCAATAGTTGGAGGGAAGGAAGCCGCGCACGTTGCCAGGATATCCGACTTCAGAGTCGTCTTTGCTGCAATTGCAATTGCTTTGTCAGCTCAAAAACTTAAACCCCCGGCGGGGGCGGTAGCGGTGGCTGGGGCAGGGGCGATCGGAGAGCCTGAGCAGCATACGTGGCATGTCCTTGGCGCCCATGCATGCGCCATTGTTTGCTCGCTCAACACCGGGCCTGCCTACTGCTCCTGCCGCCTCTCCCCACCTTGTTGCGCTTTGAACATCTTTGGCTTAATTTAAATTTCAAACATTTTCCTGCAGCCACCAGCAAGCAGAACTTCGTGCCGGGCTTCGCTTGTTCGAATTTAATTAGCAACGCGTGCTTTCCACGGCTTCCTTCTTTTTTCCAGCTCCCAGCTCCGCCCGGGTCTGAGGCGTGAAATGCGCGCTACGGGAAATTGCTCCGGTATTCGCAGCATCTTCGCAACGGCCCTGCGTCCGTGTGTGGCAGTGGCACTCGTTCGCTTTGAACTTTGACTTTGAAGTTGAGACTTTTTGCAGTTATTGATATAATTGGAGGCCTCGTCGCCGGGCAGATGCAGATGGGATGCTGGTGAACCACCTCCTCCTGAGCATCAGATCTTTAATTACAAGCTCGCTCCCATCCCCTTGCAACCGCTGAAACTTTAAGCGGTTTGGCCTCTCGCCTCCCCGGCGGAGTGTCAGAGTGGCGGAGAAAAAGATGCTGGTGACAGTTATACAGTTTCGCGATAACTTCATAAAGTCACATCAATTTATTTCATTTCCTTAGTTAATTTCAAAGTGTCAACATAATAAATGAACTGCACGTCGCAGACGCGAGTCACTAGCAACTGCGGGCGGCAAATGTTTATTGTCCATTGGCAAAAAGTTGTCGCATTTCAAAAACGGTTGCACGCAATAAACGAGCTCGCAGGACGTCCTGGTGTACGCTTAAATATGCAGGACCAGGGTTAAGCAGTCTTGGGGGCGTCCTGGGCTGAGGGCAAAAATCTGCCAGAGTGCCCAAGAAATGCAGGGACACAGACGGGCGAAACAAAAATGATTAAAAAGGACATGCAAACACCTAAAACGTCGCGAAGGAGGAAAAATGCCACAAGTGCAGCGACCGTGCAAATTTTCTTCATTTCCATTTTGACAAAACGCAAACAACGAACACAAATGGCAGCGAGACGCGGGGGACAGTTGACGGACTGACTTCCACTGACAGTGACAAATAATGAATGGCCGGGCGGCGGGGGCGGTGGCGGGGAGCTGGTCAGGAGAAAAATCACCAGCAGCAGGAGTTGGCTCTGGAGGCGCTGCACGGTGGGCCGGAGCAGGCGAAAACCATCTAGCCCCGGAGCCGGCACCTTGGAGCGCTTCTTTCGGCGACTTGGCCACTGTCCTCCCAGCCTCGCCGCAGAGGAGAGAAGACGAGCTCGGCTGCTGCCGCTGACTGGCGCCGCTTGGATGTGTCAAAACTGGAGCCACATTGTCCGCAGCACAAAACGTACGAGCGGAGCAGCAGGAAGGGCCCGAGTGCAGGAAGCAGCTGCAGATGCCAGCGCCAACCTCAAGGATGAGGACAGCCCTGGCAGCTCGACGAAAAGGAATGATGTCGAAGGAAGGACACCAAGACGAGGCGGTTGGAATGTGGCTGGAAGTGGACTACTGAAACTGCGACAGCGACTGTGACTGCGAGTGTGGATCTGGCGGTGGCAGCGAGGAACAAACAAAACGCCAGACAAGAAATTAAAACAATTGAACCGTTGAGGCGTGAGAAGACATGACATAGGTGTGCAGCTCGGGCAGTGGGCGGTGCGTGGGCGTGGCCGTGTTGATATTACAGGTGCGCCGCTTCCCCCCGACCTACCCGACCTACCCGCCACACCCCGCCCCAGTTTTTGTTGTCAATGGCGCAGAAAGGACAGCAGAAACAACAAAAACAGCGTCAAGAGGGCGGAAGATACCTCCGGCAATGTGTTGGCTTAAGTTATTAAAACAGGAGTAAAAGGATGGCGAAAACGGAGGGACATCGGGCCATTTCTCCAGGGAGGGAATGGGAGTGGGAGTGTAAGCGTAAACAAATAATTGCCATGCAAAAAGTATTGGATGTCCTGTCCCCCACCTCAGCACCCTCCTCTGTGCATTGTTGCGTGTCCTTGCAGTCTACAAAATAATTTGTTTAATGGAATGTAAATTTTGTACTCAAGCAAATAGATGTGGGGGATCGGCAGGAGCATCTTAGCTTATTCTTATCCGGCTAGCAATCAGGGGAGCGGGTTCTTTTCCGAGAAAGCTTATGACAATTGAGATAAAAGGTTGCAGGACTGTTGCCCAATGTGGTCCTGCCACTTAGCTGGCCACTGCGGATTAAAAGTAAAGCGTCCAGGTCCGGTCAGCTTAACTCAATTTGTTAAATATTGTGCTAAATTTTAATCGGGCGTGTCACCACTAGCTCTTAATCAATCTATTTAAGTAACTAACCACACAGAAAAATTTGTTTCGATGCCTCACTTTATGCACTTTTCAAATGCAATTAGTGGGTTTTAACGCGAAGAGGGAAAAAATCATAAGCCCGTCTAAAAACCCACATACATAATAAATGAGAATTAATTTGATGGTCAATCAAGTGAAAAATGTTTTCGCTAGCCAACAGATAAAATGCATTAACTCTAATTCCAGCCTATGTGGAGGCAAGCCGGACGGCGCACTTATGCGTTGGATATATGGAATGTACCAGGGATATCTTGCATTCCCATCCCACCCCCAACCCAGACTACTCGCCGGCCTGAGGCTGGCCAGGCTTAATCTAAAATTCAACAGCTAATTAGCTGACTACCTACTAAAATGCGGCTTTCACCGCGTTCCGTTCTGGGAACAGCTACTGGTAATCCTCATTAAATAGTTAAATTCAAATTAATTAAATTGCCACAAATCAATTATACATAAGCGTTGTAATTAGAAGACCTCAAACGCGGGTGACGGGGCTGCGAGGAAGATTTGATGAGTCATAATGTGCCAGGTGACCACCCAGCTCCAGGGTTAAAAGGCATTGCCTGTTGCACGACATTATGGCCATTTCAATTAGCTGGTTAGCGCCAAAGCACTCTCAAAGTGTTTAGGAAAACACCATTTAATTAATCCCCACAACTCAAAATATCCGGCCCGTAGTCTGTAATTAGCCAATTTTTTCCACAAACTCGAAAACGGGTTTTTTGAAAACGGATTAGTTTGCGCTAAGTAGAATCCCATTCTTCTAACTTTAAAAACAACAAAGTTATGCCATTTCCGATCAATGAGTTATATGGCAGCTATAGGATATAGTCGACCGATCCCGGCCGTTCCGACTTATATGAGAGTGTGTGTAAATTTAAAAGTCGATAGCTTTAAAACTGAGAGACTAGTTTGCGTAGAAACAGACAGACGGACATGCTTATATCGACTCAGAAGGTGATCCTGGTCAAGAATATATATACTTCATAGGGTCGCAGATGTCTCCTTCACTGCGTTCCACACTTTTGACCAAAATTATAATACCCTCCGTAAGGGTATAAACATATCTTTCTTTCTACAATCTAGTCCACAAACCGTAGCTCTACCACTTCTAGAAAGAGTTTTTACATTTTTTAAGCCAAATATTAGGAATTACAAAGCAGGATTTGTTTTTTAGAAGGTTTTAAATTCACCTCCTATGAATGGGCCTCATAGAACTCACAGCTCTCCTTCTGAACTTTAAATTTAGAGCTCTGCAAGGTTTAGACACGCTCATTAAAAGTTTTTATGTGTAATGTTGGGTATTAGCCTCTGAAATAGTTTCGGCCTCGCATTCCTGCTTTCATGCCCCATCGTTTGCGTCTTTTTATTGACACATTTGTACAGGGCATTAATCTGATGTACTTAGTTCCATTAAAATGGCTAAAAGTGCACTTAAAGCGCACACATACGGCCAGGAACAATAAAAAAATAATTTCAAAGTGAGTTTTGGAGTTTGTTTAAAATGCCATTCAGGGACAAATTTCATTTCTGGCTCCGGCCCGACTGTTGGTGTGTTTAAATATAAATAGTTCATTTTTTTGTGGCAAAATCTTATGCTCTTTCCCTTATATATATTATATTTTAAAATATAATGTAGAGTAGAAAATCCGAAGATTATACTTATTTATTAATTTATTTATTTATAAAGTTTACAAAACTATGACTTACAGATTTAGGGCATAGTGATAGTTTCGAGGCCTTCGACTACGTGTTTTAATTATTTAGTTATGCAAGTGATTAGCTAAGTAAATTTATTTTAATTTTTAATTTTGTTGTATAAGTTGGCTTTTTTAGGAATTTGATTATTATTTAATGTAAGATATTAGTTAAAAAGGTCTAATCAATAAAAAGGTATAGATCTCAGATATTGGCCTTCAGGACCATTAAAATCTCTTCATTTGATAAATAAATATTTTAGTGTTGAAACCTTGCAAGCTTTATTCAAAATGAGAGCCTGTTTCGTCAAATTTTAGTAAGAAAGCACGAAGATATTGGTATATTCGAGGACCCATCTTTAAATGCCAAATTCCATCCAGCTCAAGGTACAAGCTTTACATATAGCTTCTCGTCAACAATTCCTATATGACGAAACCCGTAAACACTCCCTCAAGTTCGTTTCCGTTTCTAACTGTCAAGCAGTCACCTTCCTCTGCCGCCCTCGGCCACGTTCTCACCTCGACATCCGGGATGCCTACCCCACCTGGTGGCACTATCAAAGCGCCATCATCGAACGCTGCTGCTGCTAACCCTCTACCCCACCCCCGAACATCACGGCCGTACTTTTCTCACCTTTTCTGCATTTTACAAGCGGTGCACGGCCATCGTGGGGAGCGATATAAAAAGGAAAGCTGAGGGTGGGTGGGCGAAAGCAGCGGCAGCGTACAAAAGAAAGCACACACAAAATGGCGTAACGTTTCGGATTTTACGCACGGCAAACAGAAAACTACGCGCGCATACGCAAACAACAAGAAAATGCACTCAGGCTTAGTGTCGGTGGCCGTCGACGTCGACGTCGGCGAGGTCCTGCGATGGTCCTTCCCTGGCAGTTTGCACCTTTTTATAGCGCAGACGGCCGAGGAGAGGGGCCCAGGTGGAGGAGCCGCAGCCAAGTTGAGTATGTGGGTGCGAAAACTTTTTGAGGTCTGCTTTGGGTAAGTGCTGTGGGGACCGCAGCTTAGTTCGGCTAGGGTTGGCTGCGTCCCGCTGCACACCTGGATCGATTGGCGGAAGGAGGGGCGCGGTGGAACGGCAGCCACGACTCTAAGGATAATGGTACCGAGGTCTTTGGAAGAATTTTTAATAAGGTCCGCGGTTGCAAATTAATTCTAAATATAAAACACACCTTTGACCGGGCTTAGGTAAGCATTTTTATTTTATTGTCCTGATAGAGTCCTGAGCAGTTTGACGCGTCCGCCACGTTTGGATATGCCCCACCAATGCCTTGCAGGGAACACGTGGAGTAAATGCGTCGCACCACTCAACCTGATTTATGTTTGAAATAATTTGTAAAAAAAATAGCGGAATTAAATAAAATAGTATTACGAGTTGCGGGAGTGCAGCATCGGAGGCGACACCGACGTCTATCCTATTAAATGTCCATTTGGTGCTTTGTTGTGTAAGTTGCTTTTTTGCTGATGAAACTTTCTGGCATTTAATTTTGCACCATTTTTATTTTGTTTGTTTCGTCCCGTCGCTGAGCCGGTCAGCGTCCAAACATCATTAAAAAACTGTCATTAGCAGTTGAGTACATGAAAACCCGAATTTGATTACGCTAGATTGGTCGGAGAAAAAACGCTGTCCCGGCCGGGAGGATGTAAAATGTTGAGATATCCTCCGACTTCACCGGTGGAAATAATCAAATTTTAAAGTTATAGGTGATCCCAAGGCTGGAACAGCCAACGCCAGGTTTGTGCAACCCGAGGAGAAGGTAGTTGGGATTGGGAAAGTCCCTATTGATTGGGTTGTCCTTGGGACGAGTTGGCCATGGAATCACATTTTTCCAAGTCCTGCATTAAGTGAGATCTAATCAAGGACCCAACATTCCTTACATTCTCCCCACTCCATCAGCTTTATCATCTGTAGACACACTTTAACACTTCCGTTTCCCCAGTCATCAAATGTAATATCCTGTTACACTTTGTTTGACTAGCCTAGGGCGCTTTTTAAAATTAATTACCAGAGCTACAAGAGCAACAAAGGCACTGGCATCGACATTAGGATTCCTCCTCAGACGAACATGAAATGTTGACAACATTGTAACTAAGCCCGAGACATTTACTTAAATACAGATGAAGATGGGGACGGAGATGAAGGAGGAGTCCGCAGAGGGCGAGATAGGAGCTACAACATCCCCGATACAACTAATGCCGAGCTGTCAGCTCATTATTATCAGAGCGCTAGCGAGCGGGGTATCGGGTGGCGGATGACAGGGGCCGGGGTATGGGCACTGCTCCATTCAATGCTTCCTATTCAAATCGGGCGACCAAAAACCCACTCAACCAAATTAACACTTTAGACCAGCAGTCGGGGAAGGGTTTTGGGCTCGGGGTGGATGGCCTGGCTATGTGGCTGGGAAGCAATTGGTAGCCCTTCTACCGGAGCTTTCGATGGTGCTGGTGCGGGGCTCAGGCTCAGGGCTCAAAGGCATTATTGACAAATACATATCGAGATAATCTGTAATCAACATAAAATTCAGTCACTGGAAAATGTCATCGTGGCGAGGTGAAGGGTGGGCGTGGGCGTGGCTTTAACAATTCAATCAAACCCGGAGCGAATCAGCAGTCGATGAGCCCATATTCGATGGTCAGGACCCCTTCTCGGCTGGCTGGACCTTGGCCGGACATTCAATGCTCGGGGCAACGTTTGTTTGCGGTTCTTTTCCACTTTGATTTGTGTACGCACTTGCCGTGATTAAGGCCTCGCATCTAGCACTGAGAACTCCGATCTGAGGTTTCAGACTGCCTTGATTTTTCCAAAATGGCTTTCCAATAAGTTCTGCAAGTGACTTTGGTTTAAGTCACCGCACTGCCTCGCCACTGCATGTTGGCTGTAAGGATCCGAGGAGGCGGCCAGAGTCAACAGGCGACAACTGCACCAGCGTCGGCAACAACAATTAAATCATGTGCAATTTCAACACAAATATTTTAAACCAAAGCCACAGACAGAAAGTTAGAGGGACCGGGTCTGGGCTGCAATGGGGAGATGCAAAATATTTGTCATTCCGGACACGAAGAAGTCTCTGTGCACAGTGCTCTGCACCTCGGCCTGGCCAGGATTTCGATTCGGCTGAAATGTATCCTCCTCGGTGAACCGAAGTTATATGAGGAAATTCCGGACCTGGGCTGCCGGTGCTTGACCCACAGTGCTGCGAGTGCTCCGTTTGGCTGGCGTTGTCGTCATCATCGTCAGAGACACCCTGCGGCCAACCGCAAAGAGACATGACCGTATAGTGTGACATGGCCTTAGTAGACAGTTGTCAAAGGCACGCCCCCCACATAGGCCCGCCTCACGTGTCCACCAGCCTCACGGCCTCCCACCTAAGCATGTATGTATGTGTGCAGGATGCTTGGAATTCATTACATTTCTGTGCAATTTGTTTCTGATTTTTCCTTTCATTTCATCACGGGTTGATGTGACGAATTTGTATTCGCGCACCTCCTCCGGCGCGGCGCCCGCTTCCCTTCGGAAAGCCCTGCCTCGAATGAGCACGTGCCACCTGCGCATCCTTTTGATTGTCTCCTCGAACCGAAAACTCATCTCAGCGAACCCAAAAATGGCGAAAAGCGCAATATCTGGGATGCTCATCGTCCTGCCGGCTGCTAGCCAGGTAAAAAGCTGTGCGGCAACGTACGTCGCGCTTTTCTCTCCCCGGGGAAATCAAACATTTCATAATTAGTCATTGGTATTGCCCGTGTCCCCTGGCTGAAGTTATGATTCATGTTTCGGGCCTTTGGCTCTGGCTCAGGCTCTGGCTCTGGTCCTGGTCCTGGTCCTGGCTCTGGCTTTGGCCTGGCTCTGCCTTGGCCAAGACCCCTCCCAGCTTAGACGGCTGAGTCCTGGGCACAAAGCAATTAAAAAATCGTTACGCGGTTGTGACGCTTTTGGCCGCCTTCAGCTCTGAGGCGTATTGAAATTGCTTCTTCGAAATGCAATCTACATTGCCACATTGGCACAAGGCATATTGAAGCTAGCCGGGCGGAGGCGAGAAAGGGTCCAGTTCCAGGCACAGGGCACCAACTAAGCGACTGCCCGGGGTGGCTGGGAAACATGCAAAGCTAAGGGGAAATCTAGTTTAATTTTTTAATACAAACAGTCAAAGGGGCTCTGGTCAGAGGGGGCGGAGATCTGGGGAACTTGGACGCAGTGGCGTACCAGCAAAGGGAGTCGGTTAAGTGGTAGAAGAGTTGACAAATTCGGATCCAGCCCCCGGAAGTCCACACCCCTGGTACAATCCGAAACCCTCCTGGCCCCGACTCCGATTCCGACTGCGACCCTTTCCCCGCGGCTGGGGCTGTGATTGCCATTGAATGTAACTCAGCGTTCGATCCGGAAACGCTCCTTTCTCCCTTCTGCCCAGCAGCAAACAGGAAAGTTGATTTGTTTTTCTACATGCAAAAGATTGCAAGGACCGGCGAAAGGAGAAAAAGGACCAGGAACGAGTCAACAGCGAAATCGTTTGCTGTGGCAGTGGATTGTTTGGAGTCAACTCGGTTCTATTGAGTTCGATTCCCCACAAAGACTCCCCCGAAGACTGCCGCCGTCTCTGCCGCTGAAATCGGAATATGATTTGCAAGTGAATATTACAGGAGAGGTGGCTTTAAAATGTAACTAAACGTGAAACAAGTCCCGGGCCCAATCGTCAGCAGCACCCAATTCAAGTTGATAGCCACGGCCAACAAAAATATTTGCACAAATCATTCGAACCGCAGCACACTCCCACACTCGCCTGCAGGGAAATTGCAAAGCAATTAAATGAATTGCTTAGATATTACAGGAGCAGGAGCTGCGAAAGTTGAGTTCTTCTGCGGCTCTGCAGTCAACTGAACTGCAGCTACGCATTTGTAACCCGGCCGCACTTACTAATAGTTCTAATTGCAAAAAGCAATTAAAACTTTCGCCAACTCCAAGATGCACATATACCCGGGCAGAGCACATCGAGAAATTCCTGGATGGGGCCTCGGCGAAGCTGCAATTGGATTGGCAGAGACGCCGGCAGTGAGCAAGACATCAAAGTCAAACGGCGGCAAGCGGCAGGCGGAAAGCGGCAATGCGGCGGGGCGGTGGCAACGGCAAATGTAGCAAAGCACATCAATCACAAAAATTTCAAGTGTGCAAAGTTTGTTTGCCGTAAAGCTGCAGGGCCAGGACAATGCGCAGCGGCGAGAAGGACACGTTGAAGGAGGGATTCAAATTTATAAATTGAATTTGTATTAAGCATAAGGCGTCGCTGGTAAGTATGCAATAAAAACAGTTGACTGCCAGCCAGGATGTGATCCTGTTTAGTCAGGGATAGAGACTGTCTGTTCGGCTTATGAGTGCGTGCCTGGCATGTTCGCCGGATTCAGACCAGGCCAGAACGAAAATGTAAGCCCAATTTAAAGAGCCATTCCATAAGAGCCATTTATTTATTTTTCTATAAAATGTAAAATCATGCGTGAACGCACAAGCTTCCATGATTTAATTGTAAAGAATACATGCTATGGCTATCAAATGGCTGTCTTTTTGAAATGAAATATGGTTTTTCAGCATATATTACTTTGTGATTATATAAATGTTTCTCTTTCACGATTCGTATGGAAATCAGAGTGGACAACAATGGAATGGATAATATTCAAAAGGACCTGTATAGTTCTGATTCAAAGTTCAAGTTAACTTGTAGCCGCATCGATGCTTAATTGGGTCTTGTTGGGAAGTTTTACGATTTCTGCCGTCAGTTCAACTTGCAACGTGCATGTAATAGTTGCGGGCAAATGTAGCTCACAGATATCTTGAGGATACCAGCACAAAAATTAGAAATGAGCAAATTCATAAGCAGACACAGTTTCGCTGCCTGAACAGGACGAGCATTATGGGCATCCCACAGACAAGAGCCGTTACATGGAAGAGGTCCTCCCACAGACACCGGAGGCAGGACACAGAATGCAGGACACAACAGGAGCAGACGAAGCGACCATCAATCAGCCAGACGCAGATATTGGTGTGAAAACAGGAGCGGCATTTGAGTGGGCGGGTGGGTCCGGGGGCTGCAGCGGATTCAGGCAGCTCTGGCAAAATTGTAATACATTTAACAGAATTTAATGCATTTGCCACAGACATTAATCACTGTGATGCACAGGGCAGGACAGCAGCAAACCAAAACTGAACTGAGCTGGATCGGCTGGACCAGGAGTCTTGTGTCCTTTCAGGGAGTCGGCTGAGTGATGCAGTTGATTTTTGCCAAAGCCTACCTAGGGGTGTGGGTGTGGGTGGGACGGTAGCATGAGATATTGAAAAATTGAATATTCCATGTCTACGGCAGGGGCGGGATGCACACACGCTTTATTGGCACTCTGCATAAAGGAGCTGGTAGGGAGACGGAGGCGGGAGTGTAGTGCACGATTGAATGCACACTTGGCTGTGAATGATTTTTGAAAAATGATTCTAGGGCTTGGTCAGTTTGATTTCATTTGGTTGGGCAGCATAATTGCATGTACCCCAAACTGGGCGGGCCAAGAGGACGACCGCCGCCAGCGGGATACCCTCGACTGTCTGGGCACTCGAAGGAACCTGAGTTCTGCCTGCTTGCAGGGTATCTGGCGGTCGAACTTCCCGATGGGCACTCCCGCTGCCGAGTGGCTCTGTGCAAATACGAGAGACGATAGCTCAATGAGCAAAGAAGACGATGCAGTTGCAATATGAAATTTAAAACGCTCAAAGGCGTATCCATAACCAGTCGGAGCCAGGAGCAGGGGGAGCGGAGCCGCTGCCATGTCGGTCGAAGGACAAAAAGGACATGCGACGCGAGGGCTGAGTAAATACGAGCACTTTTGCGCCATGATAGACGACGTCAGAAGATTGAGGGTTGCGGAGCGGAGAATGGAGAACGGCAATGATTTCAGCTGAAACTCTTCAAGCGTACATGTGAGTATCTGTGTTTGCCATTCACACATATGCACCCAACCCCCTGCCACACACGCACACCCGCAGACACTCAATCGCTCAAGTGCTCCGTCGCCGTTGACGACTTGAGCAGCGCAGCCGCGTCCTTTATGTCGTTGCAGCTTCAAGTTTAAGATTTTGACTTTCGTGCAACAATTCGACTCATTGCGCCGCCGTTAGTGCCAGGGCATACGAGGGCAGTTCGATGAGCTTTCAACCATATTGCGCCTGATACTTTTAGAATCCATTACCCCGACTTCCTTCGAACTTTCACTTATTTTTTGACTTTCCAATTTTTTTGATCCGTACTGATCTGTACTTAAAAACACTCAGACACTTTCACAGCACTTTTTCAATATAACCCTAATTACATTTGTTTTGCTTGGACATTTAAAAAACATTAAAATATATTACTCAAAATCCAACTGGAAGTAATGCAATCAGAACCGAAGAACAAACCTCTATGGACTTATTCCTCCATCACGACTAATAGCCATACCAACCACCATTACTACTAACCTAACTTAACCTAACCTAACATAACCTAATCTTAATTGTTTTAGAAAATAACAAGAAAGGAAAGCTAACTTCGGACGGAGCCGAAGTTGGTATACCCTTGCAATTGAATGGCAGTCCGATAGGTGGTAATGTATCTTATATTATATATATATAAGGAGTATAATGATTTGGTGTGAGGGGGGGAAATTATTTTTGGGGGGTTTGGAAAATTATAAAAATATAATTATATTACAAAAATATAATAAATTTTATTTTAACCAGAATTTACAACTGTTTAATTTAATTGTATAATTTTAAAATGTTAAATAATTTTTTATTATTTTCCCAAAGTTAATCCATATGGATGGATCAAAGCGAGCCAAAATTAGCTAGAATTTTAGCAAAATGTGTTTCCTCCATAGTAACTTTTCTAAACAGCCCTCGCAGAGAGAGAGTGTCCCCATCTAACCCATAATTCGCTCTAACCGGCAGAGACATACCAAGTGGGTCTGCCAAGTTTGCCAGAGGTTTCTTTACAGCACTCCGACACAGTCCCACGCACTTTGCATGTAAACTAGTACTCTGCCCGCCCGCCCAACTACACGTCTCTTATCCAAGTCGTTTGTTTATTTCCGTGCAATTAGAGTTCGCCAGCACACAGCAGATTGATCCTCCTTCCCGAGTCGCCTTGCTGGGTCCCCTTCCAGAATGGAATACTTTCAACTGCTGAATCGTGAAATCTCAGCTTAGAATGCATGATGGTTTTCGACTCTATTCTAGGTGAGGTGTAACAATTTCCGTATGCTAAGATTTGAATAGGAAATAAAACATACAACATCCACTAATTTCATCCAAAGTGTTGCATAACATGAGCTTTTTGAAAAATAGTGAAATAAGTTTGAGATAGAGCATAAAATATACCTAACATAAGAATCTAAATATACAGTTTCACTATCCTTTTCCAAATTTTCTGGAAAAATGGATTTGAGCCGACTGAATTATTCCCTTGCAGAGGGTATTATAATTTTGGTCAAAAGTGTGCAACGCAGTGAAGGAGACATCTCCGACCCTCTAAAGTCAATATATTCTTGATCAGGATCACCTCCTGAGTCGATATAAGCATGTCCGCCTGTCTGTTTCTACGCAAACTAGTCTCTCAGTTTTAAAGCAATCGTCTTCAAACTTTGGTTGACTATATCCTATAGCTATATCCTTAAGTTAGAGATATTTCTATGGATTCCACCTTGGGGAAACTAATCCGATCTGCCAAATTTGAAAAGGATCGGCCGAGTATATACGATGCGATATATATCTAATAATATAAGATGCGTGTCGCCACCTAGCGGACTGCCACTCAACTGCAAGGGTATACCAACTTCGGCTCCGCCCGAAGTTAGCTTTCCTTTCTTGTTTTTTTTTTTAAATTCAGTATTGATATCGTGAGTCCAAAAAAAAGGAACGAGGTTTTCCATTCGCTTGAATTGTATATATTCGAAAAAATATTTCTAATCAAATGAAGGAATTATCTTAATCCTTAAAATCTGATTCTTATCTATTTACCTGATCATGAGCAATACAAAATATTATCAAATAGTGTCCACGAATAGTGGGCAGGTCGGGCTTATCTCCAATAAATGGTAAAGTATATTCGCCGGTTTTACAGATTTAAAAACACAACTACAAACATTCAATCTTAAAAAATAGTAAATTCATGTTGGCATATCAATATTCAACATTTTTATATTCAAAAATCATGCAAGAGAGTCAATATGACGCCACTCGAAACAGCCAAAGACAAGTTAAACCCGATATTATATAATTAGCTGCGAGAATAAGACGATGCTGCTACTACAGTCACATATCAACAGGAGAGTTCTAGCTATCAATTAACTTCCCATTTCGGGCTTACTTAGCTCGGCCACACGCGCACTGTGGCGAAAAACCAAACAAAATAATTAAAACCCTATGACATAGGGTCCTCTGCCTCCAACTGCCCTTCCGTCCGAGGCCATCGAGCTGAATCATATCCAAATTCAAATTTCGAAAAATACGAAATTCAAAATCACAGGGCCTTGTCGTCAATGCAGCTGCAGCTGTGTGGCACGCCACTCCTGGCACTTGCACGACCCGGCGCCACCCCCAGGCTCCTGCCACCAGGCCTCGTATTCACTCACATTTTCGGCTATCGAATAACAGGCCATGGCTCGGCCCACGTCGAGGCGTGTCCAGTTCCCATCCTGGTGATCCCAGTGATGGCGTGCTTTACACCCAGTGATTTTCGCCTAGAATGCCTAGAGTTAAAAGTGACTGTAAAGCGGAAATCTTAATAATTACATTTCTGGGTTAGGCCTATTTTGAAGACGTATTATCTGTTAAGATAATGCTACAGAAAATGGAAAACGCGAAGATTTTAAAAACAAACTTTTTGGACGCTTTCAGAGCCTTCTTTGCATTAGAGTATCAGAAACACAAGTTCGGGTTTTTTGGTCTTTTCCCTTGATGGAACCAGTTGGAACTTGATGGACTGACGTTCTTGTGACGCACACGACTCGAGCGAGGCCTGTTACATGACATGGAGCTTGTCAGCATCGCCACCGTTAAGGCCTGGCAGGCAAAAAATGTTTGCCATTATTGCATACACTAATGAAGCTCATGTTACCCGGCCCGGAGGTGGGTGCGGGTGGCAGCGCGGCAGTGTGGCAGCGTGTCGGATGGGGCACCGGGAAGCACTGTGAGATGTGAGAGATCTGGCCCTGGGGCACGCTCAACACGGCTGAACAGAACGGAAACGGCAGCGGCAACGCTACTCATCTTGACTGCATTGGACACGAGTGATTTTTGCTGGTTGCAATTTCTGATTAGACTTAATTACAGTGTGGGCCAGTGGAAGGGCCGTCAAACCAGTCATTCGATAAGTTTTCATTTCGGTCCATGGCATGGATGTGTTTTCGGGGGATGTGTGTGTGTATTCCTCGGCCAATCAAATGATATTACGTATTATATATTTTAATTAAAAACTTGCCATGCGCATAATTCGCCAAATAAATGGACAAATGGTAATTAATACAAACAAGGACCTACACCCAACTGCACATGTGCAAACAAGAATTTTAATTAAACTAAAATTAAGAAATGAATGCTCTGGCCAGGCTAGGATATTTACGCCATGGCTCGTTTTCTTCTCAATTACAAATAGTTTGCAACACCAGATTCAAATATTATTAAATTCATGTTTGATTGCCACGGCAATGCTCATAATTAGGCTTCAAAATTGAAATTAAGTTCGCCATACATTATTTGACATGAAACGCCTAGGATATTCTCGGTAATGAACCGTTTTCGACACACAGGGAATAGGTGAGACAAGGAAAATGAGTTCATCCAGTCGAAGCGCATGGGAAACGGCGAAATAAAAACCGCAGCATCTGGACCACTGGACGGATGGGGAATCCGAAAGAGCACAGAGCGCAGGAGGAATAAGATTTTCAAATAAATCCGATTAAATGGAAATTTATTGTCATCCACTGTCGAACGGCACTTACTGCTTCAGTAGGGCGTGTGCCCATCGTCATCGACTCATCGACATCGTCCGGCGCCCGGCAACCATCGGCTACGTCCAGTTTCCAGTTTCTCCCAGTTCAGCTCCTGTTGGTGAACCCAGAGTCCTCGGTGTGCCATGCCCCACCCCCTGTCGTTCCTTTCGAGGGGGGCTGGTCCCCTTTCACACTTCAATATGTTCGCCGACTGTTATACAACATTCATTTTATTTTGCAGTTTTCATCCCATATGCTCACTCCTCTCAAGCTCCAGCTCCTCCTCATCGAGGGAGGATGAGGGTTGATCGCTAAAAGCCAGTAATGTCCTCTCGCCACACTCGACTGCATTTTTCTTTAACACTTCAATATATTGGTTTGAAAAAAGTCGGACAGAGCGCAGGGAAAATTCACAACACCAATGACAGTACAGCCAAATCCGTTTCGCATAGTCCAAGTGGAGTACAGGTCCTTCCCCTCAGAGACCCAATATCTTTGAAATGCCTTTTTCATTGACTCTTGTCTAGTTTTGTGGTTGGCCAGCAGCTGGTTTTGGCGCTGGTTTCTGTTACTGAAGCTGATTCTGGGAACAGGCTGCACTGTAGATTTTCCACAGTCATAATTTTCTCTTCACTACAAGGTATTAGTAAAATTAAATTTATGCCATATGATTTCGCGAAGACGTAAAACATTATCTTTAGCGAAGGTTATCAAGATTACCATCATAAAATATTTCATTTACCTATTTCAAGTTGCGAATGCAAAAAAATATAGGCTATATATGTATAGGCTAAGCATATTTTTGCTTGGATTGAAGTTTACACATTTTACTTAGTCGTTGTGTCAAAAAACGTATAATACCTTATTATTCAGTGAAGCGAGTAGAGGTTCCTTTTCCCAATAGAGAGTTGACAGAAATGCAACATACCAAGGTCTACAAGAAAAAAGGACCTCAAAAGCAGTTCGGGAAACGAAGAGCACCACCCTTTGAAATGATTCACGTCGGTCGTTTCATTTCATCATCACCCCATCTGGGACTTGTTGGACCGAATGAAATAATCGTAAAACGGCTAAAACAAGTCATGGCCACACCATAAAACTTTACTAACCGTAAATGCAATGTTATCTTAATCCAACCAGCTGCAACTGCCACCTCTCGGGTCGTTGTGGCTGTCTTTGGTCTCCGTCTTAAATCCTAACTAAGCTGAAAAAGGACTTTGGTAGATAATGCATCAAAATCGGAGATCCACTTGTTCGATGGCTTTGCTCGCCATTTAACAAGAGCAGTCAGTCCTGCAATAACTGTTGAATGCGATTTATAGAGCCAGGATCAGGACGAACTGGGAAAAGCCGCCTAATTACTGTAACAACAACGACAAAGAAATCCCCGCTGCTAATGCTAAAGCAGACCAAGTCAGAGTCAAAAATATAAACATAAATAACAGTTAAGGCCTGACCACGATGAAGGCCTCGTCCACATCCTCGTCCTTGTCCACAGATAACTTTAACTCCCTGCCCGTTCAAATAAATTACAGTCGCTGCAGCTGAGACAGAGTCGGAGTCACAGACAGACACAGAGACAGAGCCGGAGGCAGTCGCAGCAGAAGAGCAACAAATGGTTACTCCAGTTGGCCACTGGCCACTGGCCAGACAGGAGACAAATGCCAACGTCCAAATGTGTTGAAAGCCAGCGCAAAAATACAGTCAGCGGCTCGGGGTGGGGCATCCAAATAATATCGAAAACAATTTTCAAGCACTTAAGTGCAGTCTGGTTCAGTCTGACTTGGGATTTCTTTTGGCCGCAGGCAAGAGGCTGCCGCTCCTCGGTTCTTTTTTTCGGTTATAAATTTCCGAAGCAGCACTTATCGATAATAGATTAATCTACTTGGGGCATGTTTGGCATATAAATCCCAGAGCGAGCATTAAACTGCCCTCGAGCGTTGGAGTGGACGCTTACCCTTGCAACGAACCAGTGTTGAGATCTTTAAGTTTTAATTGGAAGCTGGCTTTTAATAAATAAAAGTCTGATGTACAATCCAAAGACAAAATTAAATAAAGCACCCAATACAAGTCAATTGTTTATTAATTATAATTTTTATTTAGTTTCAGTAATTTCTGACTGACAGTACATATTGCAGCACAATATGACAAGTTTTCTGAGTTTTCAGCAAAATTGAAAGTTTCATTAGTTGACATATTTGACGTAAAGGTATAGTGATTTCCACGTCAAATTTTGTAATTTATAATATAATATTTTTTATGATCATTTTTATCCAACCAAAAAATATTTTTAAGCAACCGATATTTTACTTCGTCAAGAAGTAAGAAGTAAATTTTAATGAACGGTTATTTGCAATAGCTTACAATAAAAAGCACCACCTTTAAATATAAATACTACTTTTGCAGCCCAAATATTACACATCCGCCCTGTATTTCGTCTATACGATTATGAAAGTTATGGTCATTTGTTATGAATTTGTTATGGAAAGTTATGGATTTTCACAATTAAAAATAATACATATGAATTTATAATCGTGAGGAGGCATACAAAACCGCATAAGAAATTAATATTTTTCTATTGTTCATAAGTTTCATCTTAAATTGTTTATTAAGAATACTTCATATGAAAAAAAAATATTGTATTTAAATTACAGTAAATTGTATATAAGGAAACAAAACGAAAAAATCCATATAAATAGTCAAATCAAATTATCTGTACCTGAGAATTACTCATCAGAAACTGTCGATATGGCAATTTTTGAATCTATACACCTAAGCCAGATGTATGCATTATTTACCACTTGCGTGGTACACCTTTCAACGAGTTCTTTGACCAGGAATATTACATTCGAAGTCTCATCGCAACTTATTTGCTGTTTTCCTTCAGCACGAAATGTTTACATTTGCGTATCGGACTGTATGGCGTTCTATCTAACTGAAAAATGTACTCGATGCAAATACAGCCAGACAAGCTTGCATTATGAATAAATTTTAATAAAATTTCTAATGAAAGTATTGGGGACAAAAGTCCAAACACTATCTGGACATATTCCTGAAGCTGTTTTTAACGATGATGGATAAAGGGGAATTATGGCCGGCCTTTTAGCAAAGTCGATTGTCGGCCGAAAGTTGACTAATCTCGGCCAGATTTGGGCATTGCGAGGCTTAAATGCTGCGTACATTTTAAGCACTTTCTTCTTGAGACCTCTGCCTGCACACAGAAATGTAACAAATGCCTTCCATTTTAAATATGACAACAATTACAGTTGTACAATTTGTCCCCCTTTGGCATTCCAGCTGCAGTCGGTGTGGCAAAGGACCAAGGCTCGTTACCACACTCTCCAACTTGCACACACATATGCATGCAATGGCAACAAGCAATTTGTCAGTTTATCGATTTCTACCAAACATTTGTGCCAGACACTCAACTGTATTAAATGCTAAAAAAAACAGCAACAACTGGCATGGGTTACCACACCGTGGGACCGACGTTCTTATACACTTTCTGGTAGATCCTCTCCTACCATCCCACTCATGAGAAATACATTTTAAAAGCTATAAAAATGTTCAATTGGAATTTCTCGCAATATTACACTTTGTGAGTTAGACTACACTATTTGGATAGACTAGACTACACTACTTAAGTACGATTTTAATAAACAAAATGTACCCCCTGTAAGGGTACAAAAGCCGGGAATCCAAAGTGAAAACCTTAGACACAATGAAAAGCTGCGATGGGGGCTTCGAATGGGGTTTTGGCGGGCGAGGGACATCCAACAGACGGCCAATGCCATATGCTAAAAAGCATGCAATGCGGAGGATTTCGGAGATGGGATGCCAAAGGGAAAAAACCATAAAATAAGAAAAGGAGTGCAAAAAAATAATATACGACACCTCGTGGGCAGCGGGGGTGCCTGGGCTGTGAAGCGGGAGCCGCGAGGAGCAACGACTACGAAACACACGGCTATATATGAAATGGTATTTCAAAGCGAAAAATCGAAAACTGAAAAATAATTTCAAGCATAGACACAGCGAGAGAGAGCGAAGAGCAAAGGAGCGTGGATGGCGGAGTGGTCACATATGCAGCTGCCTGCACACGAACTCAAATCCAGACACTCACACTGGCACACTCATACTCACACTCGCACACTCATACGGGAACACCATAAATAATGGTTGCATGATTTATCGATAACAAGCGCAATTTACAGTCGCACAACAATAACAAAAGCAAAAAGCAATAAAAAAAGTTACAACTGCAATGAATTTGTTTGCGACTGAAAACGGATAAAATAAAAACCAGAAGGAAGGCTAGTCCTTACAGCCATATATGGAATTCCCTCTAAGACTCGTCCTTTTTTGTATTTTAATTCAACTTCCCATTAAAGCGTGTTTTAAATCAAATTTAGCCATAATATTATTAATTCAGCAGTGAATGTCCTTCCGTCTTTCCACCTTGGTCAAAATAAAGCAGAACCTCGTCCCAAAATCTTTTTAAATATGTAATCCAAAATACATTTTTCGGCATGTAGATATAACATTGATTTAGAGCTTAAAATGTATATAATAATTTTAATAACCACGAATATAGGCATGTATGATTTGTAAATGGTTATTTAGTGGTTTTTCATATCACTTGGAATAATCCATTGAATTATCATCATCTTGATGATGTTAAACATAATCAATGCAAACATAATCATAGCATAATTTTAAATGACCTGATTTTAAATGAACTACTTTAGTTAACTATTATACCATAAAATAATGGTATAAAAATCAGCTGGATAGAGAAATTAGGTTTGGTCTCATCAGCATCAGGCAGTGTCAAACCCAGGATATAAAAAAAAAATTACTTTACTCGTAATCCTGGAGAAAACTCCAAGACGTCAGAATGAGCTCTGCCCAGTTCGCGTTGTTCACTTCCTTCCAAGGCAGTGAGTCTGAATTTAGTCAGCTGCCAGCGAAATGAAACGACGGACCGTAAAAATGTCAAAGCATACAAATTTTCACAAGATCTCCCAAGGGCGGTGGACGCTAATCCAAGGTGTTTATTTGGAGCAGAATGCCAACGAAGGGAAAGTCTGTATCAGCATTACCAGCAACAGAATGGTAATAATTTATCCTATTGATCTTAATTGTACTAATATTTATTTAGTAAAACATTCCGATCAACTTTAGAGTTACCATAAATTATAATTTGTTGGTCTATTTAATTACTCAGTGCAAGCTGCGTGAACAATTCATAATAACAACTAGTGATTTTCCATCGATGGTACATGTCTTTGGAAATCCAAATCAGGTATTCAGAACACACACAATGCCTCCTCCTTTTTCCTTCATTCAGCCGCAATGCAAACATCCGATATTTTCCCTTGCATTTAACCATGCAATTTATCCGCAAATATATATAATTTTTTGTTTACACCACGTCATGGACACGCGCCCGCTCGTATCACTCTAGTCACGTACAACTATTGCATATCTGCTTTTTCCGTATAAACTGGAAGTTTGTACCAAAAGGCAATTTTTTTAATCTTTTTAGAAAATTTGAAATTTTTTATTTATGGAATTTAGTTTTGTTTTTTAAAGTTTTGGTAGTATCACTAACCATACAGCATATGCTGTATGGTTAGTGGTAGTATGCAACACAGTGAAGGAAACATTCCGAATGTCTCATACAGACAGACGACCATTTATAGTATATCCACTCAGGAAGTGATGCTAATCAAGACCATATATATATGCTGATCAAGAAC
This sequence comes from Drosophila atripex, assembly GCA_035045925.1. Classification (NCBI taxonomy): domain Eukaryota; kingdom Metazoa; phylum Arthropoda; class Insecta; order Diptera; family Drosophilidae; genus Drosophila; species Drosophila atripex. Next base: position 1,108,008 of record JAWNOP010000032.1, read on the forward strand.
ATATATATATATGTATATATATATATATATACATATTATGATTGTCTGCTTATAATTGAATACTAAATATAATAAAATTAGATTAGGGCTTTTTGTACAAATGCAATAAGCTTAGGAAAAAAAACAAAAACATATCATTTTAACGGTAAGCCTTTTAGCTTTATTTGGTTATATTTGGGACCCAAATTCGCATTTTATCGCCATCTTTTTTTTCGCTATACATCCTATGACATCCTTTTTGTGTAAAGTTGTTTGTTCCATTTTTTTTATTCTGGAATACATCATCATAAAGAAAAATGCCTAAAAATATACCGCGGTATCTTTAAAAAAAATGTCTGCTCTATAAATGTTAGTTTACCCCAGTTACAGATTACAGGTAACTCTGATGGAGAGTCGGATGATAGTCGAGAAACACTTCTATTGTAGGGCATTATAATAGACGTTATCGACCTTATAACGTAAATCATTAGGATTTTCCATATAACTGAAATTTTCCCAAATTTTAAACTATAAGAATTTATATGATCGGAAATGTGATATTAGATTCGGCTCCGCCCGAAGCAATCTTTCTTTTCATTAACTTTTAAAACGCATTTGTTTTCCCGGAAATATCACACTTTAAATTTAAAATCGTATTATGCAGCTACAAATAATCTATTTAGTCAAATGGATTTAGTTTCTTCGGGTATATATAAGCGGAGCGATGTCGATTTATATAGAGAATTGGCTGAAGAAATGAATGCCCCTCGTGCACTGGCGAAAAACGATTTCTGTGGACTTTACAAGGGTTGGAACTCGGCTACCGAAAGATGCGAACCGATAAACTTTCCAATTCCTTCGGGTCCTAGATCGAATATGCATCAAATGCCTCGTATTGTAAACCACTCAAGCAAAACCCAAAGAGGATTATTTCCTAAATGGCCTGGTAAATGTTCAGGAGTTGAAAGGCCTGCAGCTCCTGGCGGGTCTGGTGAACCTGGAGGCGCCTGATCTCTCGTTACATCCGAGGCTGGTCCTATACACTATATTTGATGTCAGCTGAAAGGCTTAAGAGATATATTCATAATAATTTTTATTTTATTTTCCCATTTTTTTTAAATTTTTCTCGCCACGATTAAATGGCATTAATAAATGGCACTTCAGAACAATACGTTTAATTCCATGGGAAAGAAAACGGAACTATTAACAGCATAACTAGCATTTAACAGCATTATAGCAAAATTTGTGTCGCGGAAAACACCATTTTGTGTGTATAGACATGCATATTATATTATTAGATATATATCGGATTGTATATGTATAGTCGGCGAATCCTTTGACAGACCGCATTAGTTTTCCCAATGTAAATTCCATAGAAAATCCCACTCTTTTAACTCAAAAGACAACAAAGTTATGGCATTTCCGTCAATCAGTTCAGCATCAACCAGTTATATGGCAGCTATAGGATATAGTCGCCCGATCCCGGCCTTTCCGACTTATATACTGCCTGCAAAGAAAAGAGGGGTTTGAAGACGATAACTTTAAAACTTAGAGAATAGTTTGCGTAGAAACAGACAGACGGACAAACGGACATGCTTATATCGACTCAGGAGGTGATCCTGATCAAGAATATATATACTTTATAGGATCGGAGATGTCCAATTCACTGCGTTGCACGCTTTTGACCAAAATTATAATACTCTCTGCTAGGGTATAAAAATGTGCAAAAGTAAATGAACTTATTTATGAAACTTAGTTCTTATAATTATTAAATTAAAATCATAGATAAAATTAATCACAACCATAGTCGAAGGACCGCTGCCAATGATCGGTAGCTTTTCATTTAGTTTAATATTCTTAATAAGCGGATACAAAAAGGTGCTCAACAACTTGGTAATTCTACGAAATTTTCTATATTACGAGTTTAAAAAGTGCACGTCTTAAGTCTAAGTTAAGTTACTTAAACACTTAAAACTAGCTGTCTTTTTTTTCATAATTTTTTTATTTTTTGTTTCCTAATTCACGTATGCCAAAGACAGCTGTAGAGTTTTCAATCGGAAGTGATTTCTGTTATCACTTGTCTCACTTGACTGATCCTTACTTAATATTATTGCAAGCAGGGATATTCATATTGCTCTCTAGTACTATCCATTATAAGTTTAGGCATTTTTAAATGTTTGTTTGTTGAGTGAAGTAATTTAACAAATGGATTTCCAAACAAATACGGAAGTTTAATTTGTAACCAGAAGGACAGGCGCGTGTGGTCTGAGGGCAGTCAGCGGAAGCTAAGGAAATGTGTGCCAATGGCAGAAGTTTCGGGGTGCAGTGGTGCGGTCGTTGTCGTAGAAGTGTCCAGAGTCCGTTTGGCTGCCACACTGGTGTTCAAAACCACAGGCCAAAGCCAGGCAACGAAAGGGATGGAGTGGTGTTGTGAATCGGAGTGGGGGTGGACAGGGACAAGGATTCGTGTAGGTGTGGTGGCAGTGTATATATTCTCTAACATGGCTCTATACTCGCAATTCAAGATGGCTTCGATATTTCTTAGTCAACAAAATGACGATTGCAAAATGGTCGTACTCGCGTAGCTTCGGGGAAGCGTTAAGAAATTACTTTGCGCCTGACAAGAGGGATGGGCGCATGAGGTTATACGAATGCCAACTCCGGATGGGTGAACAGGAACAAGGACCCAGCTCCCGGCTTCGGAATCTCACGCTGACATCTCAATGATGCCCCGATCCTGCCCCTTTCTCGAGTGTGCCACATCTTGAAGTTGACACAGTTTACATTGTTGCCACATTGATATTGCTTGGCAGCTTTTATGGCACTTGCCTTTTGTCTTCAGGTTTCTGGCAAAACCAACGGAAGTGGGCGTGAATCGGATAGACGACTAGGCGGGTGGGGGAGCGGACACGGCCATCGTATTTCTCAATTTACCAAGGCGACAATTTAATGGGCTTCCAGGTGTGTAGCAATCAAGCTAGCCGTAAAGCGAGCCAATGTGCTCTTGGAATTCAATTGTAGCAATTGGTATTACAAATTAATTAAAAAAATTGCAATGAAAACAAATTCTCGTAAAAATGTGTATAAAAAACCTGATCCATTGAACATATCCAATATAAAAAATCCTCTTGACGAGGTAAAATAACGGTGGCGAAATCGCATGCCACGTCCAAAATATCTGATATCAATTTTTTGTGACAAACAAATGCAATATATGTATAAACAAGAAAGGAAAGCTAACTTCGGGCGGAGCCAAAGTTGATATACCCTTGCAGTTTAGTGGCAGCATATATTATCTAGATCTAGCATATGCATCTTATATTATTAGATATATATCGGATCGTATATACTCGGCCGATCCTTATGAAATTTGGCAGATCGGATTAGTTTGCCCAAAGTAGGATCCAAAGAAAATCCCATTCTTATAACTTAAAAAACAACGAATGCTTAGTATTTCTGATCAATCAGTTATATAGCAGCTATAGAATATAGTCGGCCGATCCTTATGAAATTTGGCATGTCAAATTGGTTTGCCCAAAGTAGAGCCCATAGAAAGACCCATTCTTCTAACTCAAATAACAACAAAGTTATGCCATTTCCGATCAATCAGTTATATGGCAGCAATAGGATAAAGTCGAACGATCCCGGCCGTTCCGACTTGTATACTGCCTGCAAAGAAAGAAGGGTGTGTGCAAATTTTGAAGACGATAGCTTTGAAAACTGAGAGTCTAATTTGCGTAGAAACAGACTGACGGACAGACGGACAGAAGGACAGACAGACATGCTTATATCGACTGAGGAGGTAATCCTGATCAAGAATATATATACTTTATAGGGTGGGAGATGTCTCCTTCACTGCGTTGCACACATTTGACCAAAATTATAACACCCTCTGCAAGAGTATAAAAACTATAATATTTCACTTCAGTTCAGAATAATTCAGTTAAAATGGAATTATGAATCGAAAAATACTTTCAATGAGGGTTGCAATTTAATTCATTGAAAATATTTACATAAGAATAATTAAGCTTATGATTATGTAATATATTATATTAAATTTTAAATAGAAGAATGGCTTCTAAGTCTTGCCCATTTTTAGTGCCTTTTTTATAGCTGCTACAGAAACTCCTCCAAAGTGTAGGCATATTAAACAGAAAGTGTACTTTCATAGAATTCTGGGTATTGGCTGACTGGCGCTCATAAAATTTTGCAAATCAATTTGGCTTTCACCAGACTTGGGTTACGGTCAAGTCATTGAAGTATCACAACTTCCTCCTGCACATTTGTTTGCAGAAAACATAAGGAAAAGTTTCGCTTACTTATTGGATGAAGTTGTTTGTCGTACTTTTCCATTGGTTTCATTTTCCCTGGAAGTGGTAATAAGGGCGTAAGAAGAGAGTTTGCGCCAATTGCCGCATTTGTGATGATGCCAAAACCGATGTGCCCTGAAGCCCAAAGAGGGCAAACAATTCGATGGTAGGTGGCTTGCGGCCTCAAACTTAAACGTCTTTGGACACACTTTGACAACTTCTCATTCTAGGCTTATTGAGACCTTTGCAGAAAGTAGTTAACCTTTGGGATGGGTTTTCCTTGACGCCGCAGACGTAAACAAGTCAGGGGCTAACACCCATTTGGAAAGCTTCAAAGGCACAGGAATTCCATAATTATTTATTTTTCCCAGCCACCCGCCACTCCACCATTCTCTTGTCTCTGTGTTCCCGAGTACACAATGCAGCTCACACACAGGATTAAACAAACAAACAACAAAATGGCGTCGCTGGCAGACGCCACAAGTAACAATAACAAACGCGGGTGGCTGATGCGGAGGCAGAGGCGGGGCCAGGGTTGGGGCGCTGGGGTCGAGTCCTGGAACGGCCTTCTTCCCGACTCGTCGACGTCGTTGTCTTGTTGATCAAGCGAAAATTTTAATAGAGTCGACGTCAACATTCATGTTGTTTACGTCTCGTCAACATCGTGATTGCTGTTTTGCTCGCACTCCCACAGGCGTGGTCATTGTTGTGGTTCCTGCAGCTGCCTTAATTAAATTTTTAAATAATTTCCCCCTTTCGATGTATCTTCCTTTTCTTGACCGACAATGGACACGCAAATTACAATCGCATAAAAATCGGGTTGAAATGGCAAGCGAAAACGTTTCAATGGTTTTTAATTGCGATTCGGGACAACAAATTATTGAGAAAGGACTTAAAATAATTATTTTTGAAAAATATGCAATTTTATTTAGACTCAATAGATTAGACTTAGACTCAATAATAGGCATAAATAACAACAATATAAGGCCACTATAGCTTTATTTTTTTATATTAGGGTAGTTACCTGCGGAATTTCCAAAAAATTTGGTTTTAAGAATTTTTCGTTGAAGACCACACTTTTTTGGTCGTGTAAGGTTGTGTTGTTCAATAGATATCTCTTATTTAGTAAAATGCAGATTGAGATATCTAGGATCATGTGCAGTATAATTAGTTATGATAAAAATATAATACGTCTATTTCGATTCAATCGACACAATATAGATAGCAACGAATAAATGCATCGTCTTTTTCATCAACAAATTATTAGGATACACTGAAAGATTGCTCGCTACAAGCACAAATTATCTCCAAAGCAAATTTAATTTTTATTGTATCCATCATACCAATATACATTATTAAATCGTAATTGTAATTATCCAACGTGGTTATACTTATGTGGAGCATTTAAGCCTCCATAAGTCTTAAAATAATATGAAGCACTGTTTCTAATCGATCTCGTTTAAAAGGTAAGGGAGATGTTGAGGGTTGCGATCTCAGTGTTTTTTTCTGACTTTTAATGTTATTTAGAAGTGAATTTTTTTATTTTTTTATGTTGACTATTATTTTTTATAAACCTCATCGTTATTTAAGAACAATTATACAGGCCGACATTTTCCAATTATTTTTCCTTTAGGCTAATTTTTATAACCTTTAGGCTCCACTGAAGCAAAGTCCAGAACAAACATAGGATCCATCACCCCCAGTTTCCGCGGTACACCTAAAAGACGAAATTTATCAAATTTGACCATACATACATATATTGAATTATTTAGACAGATTTTGTAGGTAGACATCACTTTTTGAAAATATGATATATGAAAATCTTAAGAGATTGACTGCCCGCCCAATTATTGTGATGAACGAGAACTTACTTTTAAATAGTGTACTTAATTAATTTGTTAGCAAGGGCAATAGCAATAGCAAGAATAGATCAACGCAGGTAGTGAACGATGAATTTGACAAACTATAAACCCTGGCTGAATTTTTTTGCTGAATATTAAAAGAGCTAAACTGAATCAAGAAGTTTTTGGTTTAAGTGAAATATCCGCATTGATTTTGAAAATGTGACATCTCCGGAACGTAGAGATTTTTACACTTATGTATAATATATCCTTAAAGCACGAAAAGTCAATCACTCAAGGGCTACGTTAGGTTTCAGTATGTACATAGATACATACATGTAAATTCACCAAAAATAATTGGAAGGGTACTCAAAATGGGTGTCCTTTCGAAAATTGCTTTTATTGATGCTGACATGAGGCGCCCAGCTTCCATGGATCCCACTGGCCGACAGTGTCTGCGACGCCTCTTTATTTATGTGGCCATATAGTATGGGCTGTGAGAAACGACATATTGGTCGGTCGACATAATTATGGGAATTTTTCGTAATTAAATATTCCTTGTAATTTGCATTCGCGGCCCTTGCGTTTTTATTATCCTCGACTCTTCCAGCTGCCTTCTCTCTCCCGTTCAGACACCCACAAGGGCCTTTTGTTGTCAATTTTTAAAGGTAATTGAATAATTCAATAAAGTGGTTTCATAATTATATAGCAGAACGTTGCCCCTACGAAAAAAGTTAAACTTCAGCAAAAAACTTTCTGCCAAAGCAAAGCAAAAACATCCCAAAATTGTGCATTTTTTTCAATTTCCGGCTTAAGACAAACAAATGTACTCCGAAAGTGCGAGCGGAGCATCTCCGCCAACGGAAGTTGCTGATGGGATGCTGTTGAAAAAGCAAGGGAAGAGTAAGGGGCAGGACTAAAATTTATTTTTTATTTACACCGGATATTAATTTTATAGCAGGCAGGAGGCAGTAGGAGCTTGACAAAAGCGTCAAGTCAAGGACTTTAACTTTTGATCTCCAAAGCATACACACCCCTTAGTATGGTAGGAGTGCGTTCTTCTTCAATAATTTTAGCCTGTCGCTTCCGGCTGTCCAGCTGTCAAGGGGCAAGCCCGGGTCGTCGCTTGGCTAATAACATATACAACTTCCGATGGCGGAAGTGTGCAAGTGAGGCGGCCATTTTCAATATGTGGGCGCTGGTGTGAGACGAGTATAATGTCTGCGATAAAACGAAACACGCTTTCCTGGAAGTAAAAACCTGTCCGAGACATAAGTTGAGCTTCGCTCCGTGGATTGTGGATTGTATCACCACAGCAACAGGCAGTGAGGTGGAAGGCTTCAGTAAAAAGCTCCATCGGCTTTTTATCCAATCCCGTCGGGCACTTTTTTCACAGTAAAAGACGTCTCAAACCCTTTAAGATATCATCAGCTGCATTTTAATGTCACCTGGGCTTTTGTTGGCATAGCTCCAAGATATTTTCTTTATCAAAAAAAACTAATAAAAAGCATTTGCCCATCATTCCAATAATCACAGAATATACCATACGCGGCATTTTAGACATAGAAATTATTTTAAAAATACGTTTTTTTAAATAAGCTTTATTAATGAAATATTTTTTTTTAACAATGGAGGTCGAATGGTGGTATAGGAACTTTAGTATAAATTGAACCATTTTTTCGCCTTAGTGTATCTGCAAATAAAAAACAATAAGATTAGAATGTGTGTTAAAATTTATAATTAATGATCTAAATTACTTAAAATTAAGTTTTTAGAAGCACTTTTAGAAGGACCAGACTTCTTGACAAACAGCATCTGCCTTCTCTGACTACGAACACTGCAAATAGGTAAAAAGTGAAAAACATTAAATACTTTAGTACAAATGAGTCTTAAAGCACATTTTATTTCATAAAACTTGTAATTTAAAAGTATAATTAAAAAATATGTTTACTTTTGACCTATTTAGCAATTTATTTTTGTTTCATTTTTTCTTAAACGTATAAAAATGAATTAATTAAAAATAATAATTAATATTTGTTCGCATTTTTTGAGGAAGAACAAAATAATAAAGTCCCAGTCTAATGAAAATACTCTAATGAAGTTCTATGTCTGAATTATTCAAAAGTTGAGAAAATTGCAATGTTTTATAATAAATGTAAGTGAAAATGAAACGCAGCTCAATTCTTCTATTGATATATCGGCATCCGATGGCCAACTAAATGTTGGTATTGTTTTGTTGACCACAAGTAAAAGTTATACAGCGTTATTGGAATACCAAAAGTATATAATCATAAAGAGATATGATTTAATGCAGTGGGCAATGCCTCAAATGTGTTGATACGAATCCTTATCATGCGAAAGGTCATTAATGCTTACGAATTGAAATCGGTCCAATAACAATTTTTTAAATTAAGTGTAAAGAAAAATCAATTTAAATAAACTGCGTAAGGGCTAAAAAAAATTTAATTTTTGAAAATCAATTTTCTTACCTTTTTTCCGCAAAATTGCAACTAAATTTCACTATGAACGACTTTAAGTACGCACCGTAAAAATGTGGCGTTTGGAAGACAAGAGTTTCGTTTTAGTTCAATCTTACTATTTCAAATATCCAAAAAAAAAAATATTTTAATTTTGTTTCATGTTTTAGCTGAAAAAATTATAGAATATCTCAAATAAAAATGGGTTCATATGCAGAAGAGGGTAGAGGTTCAAAGCCAAGTAGAGTAGAGAGTCTAAAAATCTGTCTGTTTCATTTTCATGTCATTAATATGTTATACCCCTGCAGGGTATTATACTATAGTTCTGGTCAAAAGTGTGCAAAGCACACTTATTTGTTATATTTATTCTTGGATAAATTATATCAGGAGGCTCTTCCTGAGTCTTTATAAGCATGTATGTACGTCTGTCTGTTTCTATGTCACTCAGTTTTAAAGCTATTGACTTCAAACTTTTCACACAGTCTTATTTCCTTTGAAAACAGTATAATTCGGGCCGGGATCGGTCGCCTATATCCTAAAGTGGCCGTATTAGTGATTAGTGATCGAAGTAAGGTTTCCTTTCCCGTTTCTTTTTAAAACATGTTTATATTTTTTTTTTATTTCCATGGGCAGAGGTAAGTCTCAGATTAAATCAAAATAATATTAAACATATATATTAGTCTGATTTTTTTTTGAATAAATAAATCTCTTTAAATCTTCCATGATTGTTTGACCAACAATAGAGTGCTAATTTGACGTACTCCGTTTTACCGAATAAGTTCCCTTGAGAGATATAGCTATAGTTCCTTGTTTTTTTTTTTTAATTTTCACAATGTTATAACGGTCTTCCAGATCAAATGTGAAAAATCGAAATGGCTGGCAGCATCCATGTTTTTACAACTCTAAGCCCAGGTTTAAAACTTTATAATTTAATCGGTAATACTGATATTTTCAATGTCATAAATAATGGGGAAAATACCCTGACGCCACCGAGTCCCAGGCTGAGTATTTGTCGACATCAGCTGTTTATTCTTATTTGCCGCTGATGTCGCTTCATTAAATGGTAGAGTTATTAAATTACCGCAGCCATCGAACCAGCCAACAGTTGGCTGCAATTTGTACAATGTGAAATATGTAATTGTCGAGGAGTCGTTTGGGTCTAACCGTCTGTCCAGCCGTCTATCTGTCCGGCTGCCCGTCCCTTGGGCATCATGTTTAATCACACAAACCAACAACAGAGCAACAGCGTGAAAAGAGGGCAGAAGAAGAAGCAACCCAAAAACCACATTCGGCAAAAGCCAGCAATGAAAATCGATGCCCGAAATGACAGTGACAATTTCATTTAATTGGTTTTAATTAAATTAATGAGTGAATTTTACAAATTGCAGCAAAATGATAAATAAGTAATTTAATATGTATTCTGAATGCCCACCCTTCTTTATTTTAATTTAATTTAATATTCGTCGAAACTGTCGCTAAAGCCTATATTTTGTTCTGAAATTTCATTATGTAAGCGCCATAAAATGTAGTTTATTTAAATGCATTAATCAGTGTAAAAAAAAAAGTGATTTTAGCTCGATGCTATTCATGCTTCAGGGGCTATTCCATTCGTTAAAACTGAACTCTCCGTGTTGAGCTAAAGCCAACCGGATTGAAGCAGCTTCAACCCGGAGACCACAAATTATTGACGGTTGAAAAATTGGATTCTAGTGCTTGCAGGAAAAGTATGCTGATCTACTTTCCGTAAATAAGGGACTAGTTTAATCTACCTAAACAGCAAATCAGAGATGAAAGCAAAAATATGAGCAGATGAAGTCCAAGAATTTGAAGGAAGCTACGGCAAAGTATATTTCCATTTGAACACATAAATTTTCACAACAAATTCAATTTCCTCTTTGATTTTTAGCAAACGAGCAGTGGGAAGGCTGTCGGAGCCAATGGTTGTGGCAAAGGCACTGGCAGTGCCAGTGGCAGCAGGGCAGGGAAAATAAAATAAATAACTTCCCCGAGAGCGCAACAGTTGCCAATAAAGCGAAACGAACGAGGGATGAGGCTCGTCTAACAAAACGGAAGCGGAAATGCAGCGTGTGTTTGTATACGTGCTAGTGGGCGAGAGTATGGGCATGGGTGTGTGCTAGAACAAATAGCAAATAAGTGCAAAGCAACCAATTGATAAAGTAAAAAACACTTCAAACTGCACCAGCCCCAAGCATCGCTCTTGTAACAAAAGCCCACCAACTGCGGCGATTCGGTTTCGAGTCGAGCCGAGTTGATTCGAGGTGTAGAGTGGGTGTAGAGTGCTAAGTGTTCCACAACAACAGCGGCAAAGGCAGTAGGACTACGTATCGCAGGCACCCGCAGTTGCCAGTTGGAGAAGAGAAAAACCAGAGCAAGGCAACCACTTCATAAATAATTCATTTCCCGCCTGCTAACTTAACTTGAACAGCCTTTTTTGAACGCGATATCCATTGCGCTAAAAATTGCCGAGGTGTGCTCGACGGCTAGCATGGAACAGGGGCATGAGAATTGGAACGATGACCGTGTATGGTATTTTATTAAATTATTGTCCTTCATCGTCGATTCTAATCTATTAATGCAAGCGCTTATTTATTTATAAAGTTGGTGAACAAAATACAGCTTACCTTCATTTTCGTTCCAGGCTTTCTGCTGCCGGAATCTTACGATCTGGTATTGGCCAACCTATTGAAATGGGTAGCTCCATGTCCAAAGTAGTAGTCCTTGCTGGTTTTTTCATATGCACAGCATATGCAACAGTCAGGAGCATCCAGTGCCAGCGGGAATGAAAGAAGGGAGGAGAGTCGCCGCCGTAGACGCCAAACTAACGTGAAATAGACACGAACAAAGGCTTTTCATGCCTTTGCAAGCATAAAATTGCTTTTTTGCAACAAATATCCTGACGGGCGGAGGCAGGACGGCCCAGAGTCTCGGCATGTTTGTCTAGCATCCGACTCGCCCGTCCTCCAAGGCGAGTCCTCGCGGTCGGCTTCCACCGCGCCCCCCATTTGTTTGCAATTGCATGCGTATTTGATTCAATTTCTGCAATTTATTTGCAATTTGGCAGACGCCGGCGTCTTCTGCTTTTTATCTCTTTGATGATTGAAAGCACACGTACCAGGATCAGATGCCTACACTCCCCTTCACTTATTCCGTCAGTTGATTAAATGCTTCAAATGACAATGCCAGTTCCCACGAAACAAAAAGGCAATTCAGGTGCGCCCTCTGCGCAAATTCATAACCCGCACATATGAATATATGCACATTGTTTACATTGTTGTATTGTCATCCATCCGAAATGCATAAATTTAACACCTAGTAAGCAATTCAGCCCGCAACACTAACGGAACCTAAGCGCCACGCACACATGAACACACGGACACTCACGGAACTCACCGCTGCCACAGCCAACAATGTGCAACACCCACACTTCCGCTTCCCTCGCATCCGCCGTCGCCACCCGCCCTGCGCCGGCCACCTACTTTAAGTTGCAGTTGCAGTTGCCTTTGCCGTCGGTGCGTCATGTGCATATATTAAGTGCACCTAAAGCAACACAAAGCCGCATTATAATTAAATGCAAGGGGGTGGCACTTCCCATTAAACTCAAAGCGCTGCCTCCCAGCCCAAAATGAGACGACAACGCAAGATGGACTCCTCCGCCACCCGGACGAGCGCCATATACAAGTATACAAGTTAGATCCTAACCACTGAAATCGCAATCATTATAAAACGCTCCGAGTTGCACATACAAATGAATGGAGCTTAAAAAAATATGGTTGTTTTCTGGCAGTGCAACCATTTTTCAGGCGCCACCCAAGAGGACAAGTTATGCGTTGACCGGAACTTCGACGACCTTAAGCCCCACAGTACCCTCGCCCCACCCACTGCCCCCGAGTGGGACGGGGGCAAGTGCAGACCAGACGAGCCAGAAGCCAGAAGCGTCGCCACCGAAGGGAGTAAACAAACCCAAAACCCAAAAGCAGCAGCATGGACTGCAAAAACAACAAAGGCTATGATAATGAAGGCATTCATTATTATTCCAATTGCTATCTCCACTCGCAGTGCCCCACACCCCTTCCCATGCTCCATCCTGCAGCCTCCCTCCGGCCGGTTAAATCGCTGCCTGGCGCCAAAGAAGCGATTAAATGGAATTGTGTCACAAACAAAAATCGCTTAAAGACGACGCAAATAGAACCAAAATCTGGGAGTTACAAGATGGAAAGTGTTAGCATTTTAGTGCTAGTTGAAATTTTGCGAGACATAGAGCTGGCGAGAAAAACTTTTATGAGACTTTTTAAATTTTCTCACGTCGCCAAAGTCTGTCAACCAAATTCAGCTGGAAATCAATTTTTGAGACACTGAGGTAACTAATGTTGCATGCGGCACCTCTGATAGTCTTGTGCGCTGCACGTGGAAAGCGGAATTGTAATTCGAGTTGTCTCATTCCAGGTACTGTGACACAACCGTCGCATAAATTGCTGCTACCCAATTACGAACAGCAACAATGAAGGTGAGCCAGACATTCTCATATCGCCGCGCACCCGCACCCTTTCCCTTGGTCAACACACCCAGGGCATTGTCTGAGCCGGGCGCGTTGTAGTTGCCAATTTTAGGCCAAAATGTTATCATGTCACTCGCAGTCGTCGTCATTGTGCCACTCCACTGGCATTAGCCACTCCTAGGCCACCCTCCTACACCCTTCAACCTGTAACCTACAACTGCAACCGGCAAGGCTCCAGGTCCAGTTGCGAGGCCCCTCGTTTTTGGAGTGCGAATTTGCGTAAATATAATTTATTTACGCAATGGCCAACGAGCCATGGCAGTCCTGGATGGCTCACCCGGACGGAGGCAGTCATGATTATATAAGCCCGGCTAACACTCACAAAAGCAGGGATTGCAATTCAGTTGCAGTCTGTGGCCATTGTCTGTTTGGTATAGGCGTGACGTTTAAGACTCTGTCACATTGGTCACACATCCTGCGACGTGTCTAGGCCCTAAGCCAGGGCGTTTAATTACAATGAGATTGGGACTTGGGTCCCGGACCTCCGGGTCTCGGAGGGGACTTCCGTTTCGATCCTCCTGTGAGCTGCGTCAACTGCAGCACGTACACTCATGAATTTCCTAAAGCATTTTATATTTTCACTGGCAACAAGCAATTGTTGTGTGGATCTCTCGATTGGATTTTGCTCCGCTAACTTCAATCAAAATCACAAAATTGAAGCGCACCTCATGTCTGGGGAATTCGCTCTGCTTACAAACAGCATGTCACTGCGCTAATAGCAATTGCAATTGCAAAAGCATTTTCCTTTTCCACGTGTATTAACATAATCAAATTGGATTTGTGCACAGGATAATGATGAGCTTCATTATTGGTTGTATTCCTGTATCTGTATTCCTGTGGACGTTGTTATTGCCGCCGCTCTCATCCATGTGTCTGCTGGTGTATACATTTTGTCATTTCTGTCGTCCCTGTCATCGTCGTCGCTTATTATAAATTATAATGAATTTTCTCCTTCTTTCACCAGCCACTTGTTGTCAGTGGCAACTCCACTCCGGAGCAGCTTCCCCACACAATCCCTGGCGCAGTCCGCTGGAAAATGAAGGCACATGGGGACGCAGTTAGTCAGCCATAATCGAAGAACTCGCCTGGCTGGGCCAGACTTCTTGCGAAAACCTTTACTGCTGCATGTGTCGCTATTGAGGAAATATTTTAGGTCGTTCGTTGCCGTCGCATGCCTGGCAGCCAAATTTTCGGTGCCAGCGCTTATTATGCAAATTTCAGCAGCGCTTCAGCAAAAAATTACAAAACTGGCGATGATAGCCGAGGGACAATTTGCATCGTCTACAATTAAAATTTAAATCGCAAGTAATTTAATTGAGATAAACTCCTCCGGCCACTTCAATTTAGTAATGATTTCAGCGGGGCTGGGCTGGCGGAGCGCAATTAACCAGCAATTTTCGCATAAACGTCTCTTTCATAATTGAGATCCCGCCCAACAAAGCCAAGCCGGGAGACTGGCCTCAAAAAGGCTAAGGATAAAGAAAAATATACAGAAAGAGACTTTTCAATTGGCAGCGTCCTAGTCGTCTGCTCCAGCTAAGAGCAACATTATCTCCACCATCATTATCCTCATGATTGCCTTCATCAGCTGCCGCATTACCGTCGGTTCCACATTTTTTTGTTCGTTTTGGTTGGCAGTCGTTGCAATCATTGCAATTGTTACCGCCGGGTTGAAGACCCAGACCCAGTCAAATGTCAAGGTGGGTGGCCAACCACACAGGTATCCCAGAACATTCAAAGAAATTGTTGCCGCTTTGGCCATCTTGGAGTATCCAAACCTGTTTTTGACAGCCGGAACGGTCCTTAGGCCGTTTTCTGAATCCCTTAAATGCACCAATTCTGCTTGGTAGCCAGTAGGAGAAGTAATAAAAGGGCCAATGCCTCCGAACACGCCACCACAGGACGAAGCATTCACAGTTATGAGTCCCGCGAGGAGGGCAGGACCGTAGCCACAAAAAACAATGTCAGGGATGTGGCCGAATTCGAGTCCTTGGCGTAGCATTCAAACGCCTTAAGGCCAATAAGCGGCAGGCGAATAAAAGGACCTCCGCCCATTTCTTGGGACTCCTGAAGAAGACACTTGAGGTGGGATATTAAAAATACATGAGCATAAGATGCATGTCGGCCATGAGCACTGTTTTGGGGTTTTGGTTCGCTCAACATGGGATCTACTTGAGTTACAAGTGGCTTATTTACCTTTCGATAAGTGCAGTCTGGAGTGCCATCTCTTGAAAACTCATCCTCATTTAATCTTTCTTCTTAAACAGCTACAGCCCAAAAATCTAATGAGATTTTTCTTATCCGATCTCAATTATCTGTATAGCAACAGAATGCGTAAACAATTAATACCTAAAATAAGCAGGCTTCAATTCAGATAAAATTAATAATGCCCAAAAAACTGCCATTGAAGATGATAGACAGTACCTTTCCTCCAATGGCTATCCTATGGACGATGAAATACATTATCTCGAAACCAAGAATACCTTGAATTCGATTCCTTCCGATCCACCCACAGTAATGAGTCATCATCATTGATGATTTATGCCCTGAGTGCAGTGATAACTCAACCACATGGCCCTGATAAAATGACAAAATGATGAAATGAAACAGCAAGGCTGCAACACTGAGGCAACATGGCGTCCGACTCAAATTAATGGACATGGCTTGGCCACAGGATGTTTTTTGGAAAGCCAATTTGAGTATGGTTTTCAATTAAAACGTCACTCGAGCTGTACAACAGGTTGACGTGGCTACATTCGAGGTCCATTTGAGACAGTAAAATGAGATATTGACGAAGAGCTCATCGATAAAATCTTATATGTGCACTGTTACAATTTCGCACTGTTTAAAAACAAATTGTATATTCGATGGCGACCACCAACACACATAATTTATATTGGCAGTCACTTTGGTTAAATATTAAAAGTTAATTAATTCAATTTTTCATTTTGAAACCATGTTTTTTAATCGAAAAGTTCTAACTAGGTCCAAATAATGGCAAGCAAATAATGGCAAGAATGGAATAAAAATTTATGCACCTATAGACAATATCATATAAATTAAAAGTATGTCCTTTAAATTAATATCTTAAATAAAAAAATAAAAGACATGTGAATAATATATACATATATGCGAAATTTTTTAGAAACGTTAAGCCACTGTGGCGCACACGAATCTGAAGTTCTTTTATTCCCATGTGAGTGTATGCTACAAATGACTAATGGACACAATTTAATAATTTATGCATGTAATTTTAAATTTTCTCAGGCAATTGTTTAGCATATTGAGTTCTTTTCTAGGAAGCTAATTAAAATGGATAATGTTCCAAATCTGTATATCGTACATGCATTTAGATATTCGTTGGGTTTGCATATGCATATATCTTCATGGTTTTCGACCAAAAGAAATGCGACTTTGAAGTCTTCGCTATCAGGTTGGGTGGATGGCAGCTCCACAGGCTCCGCCAGGATCACATGCACACATATTATCCTCAATTAGCGCGCTTATTGTTGGCTCAATCCTCTCCACCCGGTTCACAAAATGGTGCCATCCTGCTTTTAATTGAGAGGAGGCTTTGGTTTAAGTACCTAAAGTTGAGCTCTTGCCATGAAATACAAACTTTACATTTCGACTGCCACTATCCACAAGTGCATTAGGGCGGTGCCCATTTTCGACAACATGCTGGGTTCCTTTAAGTTTCCAGTTTACAAGTGTATGCACTTAAATCGAAAGTTATTTATTGGATGGGATTGACACGGAATGTTGCCACAACTTGGAAATTGTATTTTTCAAAAAATTTGGCCGAAAAAAGGTTGTAAACAAATTGCTGGCTTTCCCATAACTTTAAATAAAGTTCAATCATTGTTTTAACTAAAAAATATTAGGTTCACCCTACGTTTTTACACATATATCATAATACACCCGCTCTACAATCTCATTCTGCATACCCTATTCCCGGTCTCTCTGCGGTGGCTTGCGTGTTGTTGTTTTTATTTGTTATGCATTTTGCCCGGAAATTGGAGATAATAAGCATATTGTTGTGCGAAAACAATGGCAACGCTAATGATGTACATCTGTGTGGGTAGGCACATGCACACTCGCTTCGGCATGTTTGAGAATCTGTGTACGTTAATAACCCTGCACATGGGAAAATAATGGTGTTTAGCACAAAGTCTGAAACCTACGAATTCCATCTTAAAAAAATCTCTTTTTTAAATTACATAAGAAATCAAACTTTCATATGTCTTATTGCAAATAATTGGAGTATTTATTATTTTATACATTTTGCATACATTTGAATAGAAACCTACATTTCATTAGGTATGCTGAAAAGCTTTACCTATCAATCCGAATCAAGTGACTTTTTAAGGGGTTTATATTTTATAAAGGTTGAGAAACCTTTGGTTCAGTTTCCTTGGATAAAAAAACGATTTTATCAGATTTTATACTTTTTAGTTTACATAGGGGTTTAAGGTTTCCGTAGAAGCCTTTACTTCCAGCAAACCTTCGTCCTTAATGAAAAATACAACCGTACTAATTGAATTAAAACTAAATACAACTTTTATCCTTAGCAATTATGGAAGTGGAAGTGAATCGGTTTTTGATTTCGAATGAGAGAGTAGAAGCATCAAAACATACATATATACATATGTACGTACATTTTCATTTCTATTTCATTACAATTTCATTTAAGTGAAGCTTAAAAGCTTACCAAATGGCAAATGGCTGCCATCCGCGCAATTATTTTTGTAGATTTTGCCCGTTCCCAAGAAATTTCCGCAATTTGTAAACAATGGGTAACAGTACAAGGTAAGAGCTTCTTAAAACAATAGGCAGAGGAGATTTCCAAGGATAAAAAAATGTTGAATTTAAGGAATTCCACTATAATGAAAAATCAAGTTGAGTGCTATGGAAAAGGCTGAATTCTGTCCATTTATTATGTTTGTTAGGAGGTCAAACATTTATACTCTTTCAAATGGTATTATAATTTTGATCAATATTGTGCGACGCAGTGAAGGAGACATCTCCGACCTTATAAAGTATATATATTCTTGATCACTCAGTCTGTTTCTACACAAACTAGTCTCTCAGTTTTAAAGCTATCAACTCCAATCTTTTTACACATCCTCATTTCCTTTGCGCGCAGTATATAAGCCGGAACGGAATAATATAAATCAATATATATCAACATTGGTTCCGTCCGTAGGCAGCATACCTTTCTTGTTAAGCATATTTAAACCCACATATATATATATTTCTGTAATTTTAAGTTTGTTGAATTCAAATTTTAATAAGAAGACCAATAATACATATAATAGAAATTTATTTAAAATGTTATTCTTTACTTTGACTTATCCATTTTATCACCATTTTTCTCAAAATCATCTTCCTAAAACAAGTAAATCTATTCGGAAGTTTCAACCTAAAAATAAATGACATATTTAATTGATTCAGGGATTCAATAAAAATTGTTTATCTATAAAGGCTGTCTTTTTATACCCTTGCGGAGGGTATTATAATTTCGGTCAAAAGTGTGCAACGCAGTGAAGGAGACATCTCCGACCCCATAAAGAATATATATATTCTTGATAAGGATCACCTCCTGAATCAATATAAGCATGTTCGTCTGTCTTTCTGTTTCTACGTAAACTAGTCTCTTAGTTTTCAAGCTATCGTCTTAAAACTTTGCACACACCCTTCTTTCCTTTGCAGGCAGTATATAAGTCGGAACGGGATCGGTCGGCTATATCATGTAGCTGCCATAGAACTGATTGATCGGAAATGCCATAACTTCGTTGTTTTTGAAGTTGGAAAAATTAGATTTTCTATGGATTCTACTTTGGGCAATCTAATACGATCTGCCAAATAAGGATCGGCCGACTATATACGATCCGATATATATCTAATAATATAATATGCGTGTCGCCACCTAGATTACTGCCACTCAACTGCAAGGGTATATCAATTTCGGTTCCACCCGAAGTTAGCTTTCCTTTCATGCTTTTTATTTTTTTCTTGATGAGAACAATAGATCTTTCTTGTACGGCATTCCATGTACATATATACAGTGTTGCACTGAACTGTTAACAACGCCGGTATGAATGGGACAGAAACTCAATGCACAAGATAAACTACTGCGGCAGAGGATGGGTCCACGATAATAAAGCCAATGCCAATGACTGGACTGCGGTCTCTGCTCGAATAAGTTCTGAAAACGTTAATTGCAACGCTTTGTGAAGTCCTTCATGTACTTCCATCCATCAGTGCATATACAAGTACATATGGGTAATTCTCCAGATAGGTAAGCCACACGCAAAAAATTTAAATTCAACAAGAAAGGAAAGCTAACTTCGGGCGGAGCCGAAGTTAATATACCCTTGCAGTTGAGTGGCAGTCTGCTAGGTGGCGACACGCATATTATATTATTAAATATATATCGGATCGTATATAGTCGGCCGATCCTTATGAAATATGGCAGATCAGATTAGTTTGCCCAAAGTAGAATCCATATAAAGTCCCATCCTTCTAACTTAAAAAACAACGAAGTTATGGCATTCCCGATCAATTAGTTATATGGCAGCTATAAGATATAGTCGACCGATCCCGGCCGTTCCGACTTATATACTGCCTGCAAAGGAAAGAAGGGTGTGTGCAAAGTTTTAAGACGATAGCTTTAAAACTGAGAGACTAGTTTACTTAGAAACAGACAAAATAGACGGACTGACGGACATGCTTATATCGACTCAGGAGGTGATTCTGATCAAGAATATATATATACTTTGTAGGGTCGGAGATGTCTCCTTCACTGCGTTGCACACTTTGGACCAAAATTATAATACCCTCTGCAAGGGTACAATAATAGAAAATATGTATTTAAATTCTTTTCCATGTAAAGGGTTAATTACAGATTGTCACGATTAGAATAAATAATTTGGAATTGGTTTACTTTTTAACACTAATAAAATTTAACATTGGCACCGTTATTTACAATGCTTTTTGAAATTCTATCCAGCCATCTTGAAAAAATTTTAGAATCAATTAGGGAAGGAATCACTTCAGCCTGAATTATATGCCCAGCTTTGCAGCAGTATTTCAGCTTTTAAACCACAAAAAGTCAGAGTGCTACAGAGCAGGTAAAACTTTGCCAATGCAAAACTGGACAAATATTTGCCATTCGACTTTGGCAAGAGAAACACAAGTACGTGAAGGTCCAAAACTGAGCACCATCTCCTCGCAGACCACAACCGCATTTACTTAAAGGTGCGCCAAGGCTGTTTCATGCAATCTGGAGGATGAAGGAGAAATCCAGGCACCAAACAAAAGGTAAAATGCAGAAAATATTTCACTTGGCTTTTGTTATTAAAAAATACCTAAAATTACCAAAGATAAATATTAATAACAAGCCGCAGCTAACAGTTGCTACTTCATCCTGGAAATGGTCCTTGGTCTGGAGTTGTTGTTTTTACCAGCTATTTTTTAATTTGAATTGTGCGGCTAGAGGTACAACACGGGGAGTGGGCATGCCGGGAAAGCAAACTCAAACAATTTGCGGTTTTCATTAAGTCATCTTTCGCCCTCCCCCCTGACCTCTTTTTGTCCTCCTCCCACAGGCAGCCGGGGAGTTTATTATACGAAATAAATTATCCGAGTCGAATGCCAGCGGCCCTGGCCAAAGCAAGGCGAGCGACATGCAGGGACAGCTGTCATTAAGTGCAGGAGCAAGGAGCAAGCATTTGAATAAACTTACTATATTCACGCTCTGGCCCAGAAGCGCCTTCATTTTAATGCTGCGATTCCCCCACGGATAATTGGAAGGCATTCCACAGGAAGCAGTCTCTGAGGCGTCTGTTGTTTATGGAATTAAATAAGTTTGGCAAGCCCAAGGAGTCCCAAGGAGGGTATTCTCAGTTCGTTGTCAGCGCATTCCTTCGCCATTTGGGCTGATGCATCAGGGCGGGGTGACCCTACCTAAGGAGAATACCCGTCCAAAGGCGTAGTTGCGGGACTGTCTTTCAGGCCAGCTGAAAATCTGAACTCCAGTGCATATAATAGTTTCCATTTTGTAGAAATTCTGCTACCTGCGGCTTTTGACGTTGCCACATCCGTTTCCGCTTGAATTATCGCGCACAGCAGGCGATGGCAAAGTCGAAGGTTTGGGGCAACGGGAAATTGCATTAACTGTGGCAAAAGTCGCTGGCAGCCAGTGGGCTGCTGTCTGCATTTAATATGCAACTTTTCACTCCACATACACACTACCAAGTCACCTACACCAACCCAGACACCCACGGCTGTCTTGAGTCATTTTAAAATATTCGTGGCATCAAATGCAGTCGTCAACTTGATTAAATGTCATACATAAAGCAGCAGCCAGCTGCAGTTGAAAATGGAGATGGTGATGGAATCTGCGGAGGGGCTGCTGCCTGGAAGAAAGAAGTTGCAAGGCGGTTCAAGCAAAAGACATGCACCGG
Source organism: Drosophila atripex (assembly GCA_035045925.1). Lineage (NCBI taxonomy): Eukaryota > Metazoa > Arthropoda > Insecta > Diptera > Drosophilidae > Drosophila > Drosophila atripex. The sequence goes on from JAWNOP010000032.1 coordinate 1,129,659, forward strand.
TTAGAAGACTGTATAGTCATCTAAAAGCCACCGCCACATGATTTGAAATGGGGTAAGTATAACATGGGGTGTCCCCAACATGACATACATATTTCTAAGCCGTAAATGTTTTGTATTACTAAGGACTTTTTAAAACATATTCTTTTCAGTCAAAATTTAATTATGCCAGAACGGAAGGTCTGATGCATTAGGCACGTTTATTTTTTTAAAATTTATTTTCGGTCTTTAAATTGTTTTTAATGTTTTAGTATTTTTTTTCTGTTAAACAGGAATTGAAGCTTATAAACAATATTATCATATTTATTATGCCAAAAAAAAAAAAGCTGAATATTTTTATTCATCAATATTATAAAAAAAAATGATTAAAGTACCGATGCGAAAAAGTTGCGAATTAGAGAAAAAAGTAAAAAAGATAAGCTTCGCGAGGATGCAAACTTTTTTATAATTTCAATAAACTTTTTAACTTTATTAAAATTTTTTCTCTGCCAGAGAAAAGTTGTCTAAAAGCCAGCCGACCATTGAATTACTAAGAGAATATACTTTCGCCGACAAAGTCCATAAATTGACAATTTAAGTTCGAACGCAGAAGAGGGTATACGAAATCTGTGCGAAAGCAAGACTAACTAGAGAAAAAGTTGCACGGAAAGTCCGCATCAATGGAGCATTAATGCATAGTGCCAAAGGCAAGTCGAACTAATAAATGTTCAACAATAAAAGGGCCTGAATTCAGCGGCAGGACAATCGCCTTCGCCCAAGCGCCATGGCCATCTTTACATGCTGAATTACACGCCAAATTGCGCACAACCATCCAGCTTATTGGCTTATTGATTTCCAGTAGAATTCTAGCTGGCTCCAATCGAAATGAGAAACCAAACGAAATCCAAGCCACTTGTGCCGTAAACAAATCATAACATATATATAAATGTACATATTTCTACTATTTTCACGCATAGCTGCATCAGCAAAGGATTGCAAGCCGTTTTTCGTTACTCCATGTGGCAGTTTCTGGGGGTGGAGTTCAGGTGAGCGGGGCCCAAAACTCTTATTTTGAGTGAAAGTCAAACAAAATGCATAGTTAAAGTTTCTTTTCCCATGTCTTTTTTGCAAGTATTTTGGGCTGTACTCATAAATTTATCATTTAATCAGCCGAGGAGAGGGGAAAAGTCATCGAGCATCGAGAATCGTTTTACGGCTCACTAGCCAGCAGATTTATTGAGAGCACTTCGCTTGTTCGTCCTGTATCCTGGATTTGGCGCAAGGATTCTTTTTGCCTCCACCAAAATGTGCTGATGTAAATTGAAAGCACTAGTAAGTGCAATGAACTAAGGAGTAGTGCCAGTTCCAGTGGTAGTACTAGCTCAACGAGAAAATAATTTTCTTTCGAATCCTTACTTGATTAGGAAACGCCGTGCTGCCGTCTTAATTAACTGGTAAGTTGAATGCACACGGAGTTGCAATCCACTTGTCCATAAATTTAACACAAGTGCCAGTAAAATATTAAAATAAAAAATGTATGAAAATAATTTTTCCCTTTGTATTTACAATCACGGTATCCGATTGTTTTGATTTTATACAAAAAGTCAAACCGAAATCGAGGCCCTGAGTTCGAGCAATCAACACAAAACGACCTCGTCAACAACTCTGACTGTAAAGCAAAAACATCTAAAGTGGGTGGATAAATGGGTCCAGCAGGACGGCGGCGCTGGCGGGGGCGTGGCCAGCCTCACCATCAGCCGCATCGCCCATGGCAACTTTGTTACCGCCAGCACAGTTGGCAGCATAAAAAGTTCTTTTCGGATAACTTTGGAGGAGTGGTGAACTGTGAAGAGGGGTGGAGGGGACTTTTTTCCGATTGCTAAGCAACGCAACAGTTTGCCATGGCTATAATACGTTATAATTTGTTATTGAGTTCTGCTCAGAGCAGCTACAAAAATGCAGCAATAGGGAGGGAAAGAGTAGCTGCTCGTGAAGAGCTGGGCCAGAAAAAGTAATCATCCATTAGAATACAAGTGTTTGCGGCCCTCTCTGAAGAACACTTACACTTACACAGTTTTAAAAAATATATAAATATATTTATGTATAATAATATATTACTATCAAGCTTGGCTGAATGACAAATGCGATTTGGACTGTATAATATTTATATAAACAAATATTTTGCCAATCAATTTTTTGTCCATATTTTCTAATTCTAAGAATATAACTTTCCTAACATTGCGTAATTATATTCATTTTTAGAAAATATGAAATTAATTGAAATATATTATTTATTAAAATTTTGAATATTTTGGACGTTTTGCCATGGTCCGAGTTTTTTGCTGCTAACTTCCGACGGAGATGAGGCTTATATTTAATGAAATAAATTAAATGATTTGTGATGATGGAAATCCCTTAAGACGATACCCATAGTATCGACCCCCTAAACAGTGAATTTTTAATACATTAAAGGCCTAAGCCGTAATACGCAATAGGATATAGGGGTAACACTGCAGTAACCCATTTTCTTAGGCACTTTTTGAATAATTTTTTTCTATACATTTTTTAAGTCATAATGTCACTTCTCAGGACGCAAAATCATAGATGTAAAGCATTTAAAGCATTCATTCTCTGCCCACAGGAAAATACACCGATCGAACAAGTCAACGGGCGAAGACTTCGAAGGCATCTCTGCGCATGGCTAGACTCAGAGGGGCAGATCCCAAAGTTGTTTTTTCGAGGCTAAATCATAGCACAAAGGCCGCAATATAGCCGCAATCATATAGTTCAGGCGAGTGAAGCCTTGGTCCACTCTAGACTACGACTCGTGAGAGTAAAATGTATACTCCTTGTATACTTCTGTTTGTCCGTCTTCCCCTCAGTCTGTTTATACGCAAACTAGACTTAGTTTTAATCCTGCCATATATATATTTATGTTAGCTGCCATATAACAGAACGATTAGAAATTGCACAATTTTTGTGATTTTGGATCGTTAATACAGATTCAATTTGGAGTAAAACAATGAGATCTACCAAATTTCATAAGGATGGGCTGACTATCTAGAACACTATAGAGCGATAAAAACTGGCACATTCTGACTGACATATTTTTAAGGTAAAACGACTGCATAATTACTCAGCGATCGAAAAAGCTTCCCCTTCTAACTGCTGTATCTCTTAAACTTCTTTGAATTTTAAAAAATCACTTTACCACCTTATTTCTAACATCGGCAATGGGTTTTAATCAAGAAAAGGCAATTTCAGAGGCTTGATGACGTAGGTTTTTGATGCTGTTCCAAGCATTCTTGAAATCACTGTAGCGTCATTATGATTCATAGATGCACCGCACACCGCAATCGATGATTATAGTAGGGGAAATTATTCGTCACCAAAATTTATATGAGATATTTTGGGCGTTGCATGAACCTTTGTCAACGATATTTTACATCGTCCAGAGTTTTTGTATTTGATATCAAACAATTTTTTGTACTATATACCATGATATAAAGCCGTCCATATATGTTTGATAACATAGAAACACATACTTCTTACTTTTTATCTTAGCTGATCGCCGCTTGACATTGTACAGGAACTGTAGCATCATTTCCAGTCGGCACCCTCGGGGAGGATTCAGTAGAGGTTAGCAAAACCAAAAATATAAATTTTTATAAATTTGGTTTTTAAATTAAACTAGTCCGTTGCAACACAAAGAGTAAAGTTTTCAGTGTAAGATAATATGTACAGATCTTTTCTATTATGTGGCCAAGCACATTTGGAAATTATTGCATCATTGTTATACTGTAATTTATTATTATACTGTATATTGTATCATTGTATAACAGCCTTCATTTAGTGTAGGAATCTTCAACTTATTTTCGGTTGTGGTTATTGTGTTGGTTGTGCCAACAGTAGCGAACAGTGCCAACAGTAGGCCCCTAGCGGTGAAAAGAAAATGAGATGGATATTGTGTCAGTGGCAAAGCGCCATCTAAAAGTGAAAAAGAAACTTAAAATAGTTTCTAGATGGCAAATCGCCATCCACAAGTGGAGAAAGAATCCTAAAGTTGTTTGGCAGTTGCAAAGCGCCATCCACAAGTGAAAAAATAAACTAAAAATTGTTTGGTAGTATGATTTTGGAGAGCGGTAGCGGCCAGTGGCCAGTTCTTAACAAAGAACATTTTAGTTAAATAAAATAAATTAAATAAATTATTTATATTTATTTATTTTTTTTTATCTGCGCCAACTGCAAATAGGATATCGGCTATGAATAATGCTATGAATATGTATATTTGCTTTACAGCTTGACATGGAGTACCTTATTAATTGTTTATAAAGCATTTTTAGGAAAAAGAGCCTTTTCAGCATTTTGTTGTTGAAGGAGGTTGAAAAATAAGTCTCTACACGCCACGTAATCAGCTTTAGCGTGCTTAATAGCATTAATCTTAGAACTTGCGTCCTCTCATTCACTTTTGCACATTTTCGTTGTCTCTTTCGCATTTGTGTAGGAATCTTCAACTTATTTTCAGTTTTGTGCCAACAGTCAGAAAAGAAAAGGAGCTGGAAATTATTTGTCAGTGACAAAGCGCCCTCTGCAAGTGAAACAAGTAACAAAAACTTGCTTGGTAGGAACGGAAATTCTTTAAATATCGTTCGTAAATCGTAAAAATTTTCCTTAATAGCTTTTGAATAAATGTCGGATCGTGATGGTTAAGGTACTAATCGACGCGTATTTTGGATCAGAATCTATATTTATACAATTATATGTCTAGTGACACCAATGTCCAATTTAGTGAATCAAAGTGTTTTGCATTTACGCAAATTACTCCCAAGCCGAACTACTTTTGGCTAATGTTTGGATAAAATCCCTCTGACAAATAACGATGCCTTTTATTTGGTATATCATTCATTCAGATAGAACGCACACAGAAAATTTTTAAATTTTCGGCTATATATAGTGTCTTCACGTGCTTGCTAGAGCAAGGGCATGCGTGTCGCCACCTAGCGGACTGCCGTCCGCCGTGATTCAATCCGCCTCGCTGAAAACTTTCTGCTTCCACAGACTTGGCGAAATATGCACACAGCTATTCCAAAAGAAATTTTTTGATTTAGTGAAGGTCAATTTGTTGTAAGCTATATATGTATAAAAGTTATATGTAAAAAATGAAAAATTTTTTTCATTTAGAACAAGCTCAATTTTGAATACGAATACAAATATCGAAGAAGTGTTGTTTCAATCTTTTATGCCTCGGTAGTAGATAATAATCGATAAATCTTCTCCATCTCCACTCTGTTCAGATTCTGGTTGAAACCATCTGGTGAAGAAACCATCCGCAATGTAGAGTCGGAATATTTCGCATATGAAATATTCACTAATAGTTGGTTTTTAGATTGGAAAAGGGCTTTAGATACCCAAATTTGAGTATCTAAAAGCTCTGGGTGAAGGCCTGCTTAAGCTTCGATACCAAAAAGAAGTATGCACAGAGGATAAGAGTAGTCCTTGTAGAAAGCTCTCAAAAATGAAATTGGGTGAAAGCTTCAGTCCTTTCAACTAAACTTTATTGTAAAGCTTAATTGACAAATAAGCTTTCAGTGCACTAGTTTTTAAAATAGAAATAAGCTTTCAATTGTTCTAAAAATTTCCTGTTATAGGCTATTTATTGAGTAAATACTGAAATACCTTCTTGAAAAAATTAAAAATTAATATTTAAAATGTTTCAGAAATATAACGGTTTAAATTATTTGTATAAAAAAATGTTTAAGGGAAATATAAAACTTATGTATATTTTTATTTGGTTAATGGGTATTGCTTGAGTTGATTTATTTTTGACTTTAAAATTGGGTGTAACTTCTTTATCGTCGGATTTATATTTCAATATTATACTTTTCAATAAAACCATTCAAGAAAGTATGCTTTTATATATTGGTAGAGCCACACGAATGCAACATTTGGGAATTTTTTGCCAGTCAGCTAGTGATTGGATTCATTACCTGTATACCTTGTACTACCCTGTATACCGCAGACAGCTCTCATTGCAATTTCGATTTTGTTCAGCTCGCCATGAACAGTCGACGTCATCATCTACAAGAACCAATGTGCGTGGGTGTTTCCCTTGAAACTAAAGAGGATTTTTCCTAGGCTCCTAGACCCAATAGTTCAGGGGTGTCTGTGTGCCTACGAAAACTGGCCCAGACGGCGGCAATTTGGCTAAAACGGCGAGTACACGCCTACCTGTGCCCGCAAAAACGCACTACACAAATTGCTATTTATGTGAGCGTCCGACAGGATCCATTCACTGCTGCTCCCCCATCAACCTAGCGGCCTTCAATTTCGACCACGTCGAAATGAGCAATTTGTATACGATTGCGGCAACCGCAAAAAGAGGCCAAAACATCACAGCCATCTACATAGTTTATAATTTTGGAATGGTCGTACATAATCAAATTTGGGTTGCGTTGGTAGCCTTGCAACTTGCCATAAATAAATTGATAATTTAGTTCAACGAAAAATATAACGAATAATTTAACTTACGAATAAACCATTTTGAACAATGCTTAACACTGCATAATATATATCAACATACCTTAGTAATTAGTTGCAAGGAATATATTTGTTAGACATATTTATGTACATATATATGCATACATCGATGAGCAAAAAATTTAGTTAATTTAATATGAATTAAAAGTTAATTATTCAAAGAAAGTTTAACTTTCAAAGAAAGTTGATTCAATTCAGTTCAATATGTAGCAGTTCAATCCCGTTACTTATTTGAATGCTTTTAGAAAGAAATGCGAAATATATAGCTATAAAAAATATAGCTCCGAAATGTTGTGTGTTTTGAGTAGGAAAATATGGCATTCATATCCAACCAAAAAATTTAATTAAAAGGTGCCACCAAAGGGTAAATAAAATAAAGCTCATGTCGTAACAAAAAACAAAATAGTTCTGAAAAACGCTCACACAAGTTAAAAGGTTCAGTTACATCTGAACAATTCCAAACCAATGTATTGGATGCACAAATCCCTCAACTGAAATAGATTTACGTCACTGACAGACATCGGCGCTTTTAGAAGGGACAATTTTCAAGCTACGAAAACTACATATGCAATTGGGTTGGCTGACTATTTTCGGATGTTCCATTTCTCTTTCCCACTTGACCTTTAAGCCTGACAATATATTTGTTTTATATAAATAAATTTATTTATATTTTCAATATACATACACTCCTTTTCAATTAAAGAGCACACAGACTTCTTCATAATTACTTGTTCATCTCTCAGCAATTGCTTAATCCATTGCAATTGCTTGATTTCTTGAGCAATTGCTTGCTATACGGTTAGTGATTCAATGCAATGATTGTTGCTCCTTATTTTTCGTCTGCTTATCTACTCTCTTCCAACCAAAATTGGAAGTCTGGAAATGTTCCGATTAAATTTACCGCAATTTTCTTTTCAACTTTCTTCAATAACTGGAACCTTTTTTGTTTCACTGGAATGGCATATTTTAAATTTATTGTCATTTCAGCAGCCAAGGAGATTGAATCATATATGTTTTTTGATTAATTTGAGAATTTTAAACATAGTTTAATCATCACAAAGAACAGATCCAAATACAAAGATATATTGATTCTGACCTTTCTGTAGCTAATATAGCGAAGAATATTGGAAGATGCAGAAAAGTCGTGCAGAAAAATTATATCAAGAACGAACAAAACTATGGAAAAAAAGGTCGCAAAAGTAGTGTTCTTAGCGACACAGATTAGCCTCAGGGAAGCCTCAAATTCTCATGCCTCTGTGAGCAAGATAAGGGCAAAAGCAGGCATTGAAACGAGCAATACTACTGTTTGGCGAGTTATTTCGAAAGCTAAATATCTTAAGGGTTTGAAATTAAAAAAAAAAAACAACGGCTTAACCCCAAACGAAAGGAAGCACGGTTGACCTTTTGCCGCGTCAATATGTCATGGTGTAACGAGTGGAAGCGCGTAGTTTTTTCTGTTGAAAAAAGGAGGGGCCAGATGGCTACAATTATTATTATTATGAAAGAGACGCATCAATTTGAGCGTTTACATAGTCGAGTAGGCGGAGTTATGGTTTGTGGAGCCATATCTTACTATGGGATTTGTGAACTCCAATCTTGTCCTCAAACATGAACGCAAAAGCGTATCTAAACGTCCTTGAAAATGCTTTTCCACCATTGGAAAATTTTTTCAATCATTTGCATTGGAAATTCCAGCACGACAATACTGCACGTGTTACAAAATCGTTTCTAAAAGATTAAAATGTTGAAACTCTGAACTGGCCACCATACTCGCCGGATCTGAATATAATTGGAAATGTTTGGGGATGGCTGGCCAGATTTTCCATATTCTGATGATTTTTTCGGTAGAATTAATTATATTTATAATGTAATTAATGAATTAGAAGCTTTCTTGACATATTTTCTTAAAATTAGTAATAATGAGGGTCCACCACGATTATGGATGACTTCAAATATCCTGCTGGGTAAAGAGTCGTACAATCTCTTAAGGTAGTCCAGGGAAATTGTTGACCGCTTGGATGGCATTAATGAGATCATTCTTATTATCATATTGCTTTCCGGACTCATAGACTTTTCTTGCTAACCATTCCCAAAAATTTTCGATTATATTTAAGTCGGGCGAATAAGGGGGCCAATGTAATGTTGACACGTTTTCCTTATCAAGCCATGATTTTACGATCCTTGCCGTGTGTATTGGGGCATTGTCTTGCTGAAACTTTCATTCCAGGCATCCAAACAAGTTTTTTGCCTCAGGAAGGGCCTTCTCTAGAACTCCTTTATATGCTGTTGCATTCATTTTTGATGTTAAGAATTGCAGAATGTGTTCCTCTTTACGCAAATCATGGAAATAAAAGTTATATCCATCCCCTCAAGGTTACTTTTTTTTTGTCCGAAAAAACGACTCAATACCACTCTCGAATGAGAGGCAAAAGACAAGGCGTTGGGCCTTTCGAGATGCGTTTAATGGTGTTTTTTTTATACCCTTGCAGAGGGTATTATAATTTTGGTCAAAAGTGTGCAACGCAGTGAAGGAGACATCTCCGACCCTATAAAGTATATATATTCTTGATCAGGATCACCTCTCGAGTTGATATAATCATGTCCGATTGTCCGTCCGTCCGTCTGTCTGTTTCTACGCAAACTAATCTCTCAGTTTTAAAGCTATCGTCTTCAAACTTTGCACACACCCTTCTTTGCAGGCAGAACGGCCGGGATCGGTCGACTATATCCTATAGCTGCCATATAACTGATTGATCGGGAATGCCATAATTTCGTAGTTTTTAAAGTTAGAAGGATGGGATTTTCTATGTATTCTACTTTGGGCAAACTAATCCGATCTGACATAATTTCATAAGGATTGGCCGACTATATACGATCCGATAAATATCTAATAATGTAAGATGCGTGTCGCCACCTAGCGGACTGCCACTCAACTGCATGGGTATATCAACTTCGGTTCCGTCCGAAGTTAGCTTTCCTTTCTTGTTTTTTTTTTTTTTAATTTACGACGTTTTAAATGTTCTGCTTTAGAAATAACACGTTTAACTGTGGCCAAGCTAGCCTTCACACCGGATTTTTCCCTAATTTTTGCAGCAGAGTCATGGGAATTGGATGCATGCCTCAAAATAGCTATCCTGTTAATCCAAAAGGGAATCGCCGATTACAAACAACGGGATCGACGAAATACGCGGAGTTTTTGGTTTTCGTAAGAAAATAAGTATAGCAAAGAAAGGAAACAAAAAAGATACACCTATGCACAGTAAACTATGAGATTAATGCTTTTTTGTATTAAAAAGTATGATGGGCTATTCAAGTGAGCGGCGGTGTATATTGAAACAGACAATTTTTAAGTCAATACAATTTTTAAAAATACAGTATTTAAGTCATAACAATATATTTATTTTAATCATAAAATAATCCAATTTATAGATATATGTAAATATAAACAGTTGCAACGTGCCTATACTCATTTGACGAACACTATTGCTGCCCTTATAGAACCAATATGAAGGGTGGTGGGGGAAATGTAGTGTTTGGGGGTGGTTTACGTGGTGAAGTACAGGAAAATTAATCAAGATAGATGGCATAATACGTAAGAAAGCCTACCTAAAAATTTTGGAAAACAATCTTCCCGATTTTAAAGAAACATGCGTCTATCCCGTACAGGAATTAATTTTTCGACAATGATCCCAAACATACTGTCAAAATCATAAAAGATTGGCTGAAAATTGAAGCCTCACTCAATGCCCCAGTAGAAAACTTATGGCCAATTGTCAAGTAACGGCTAGGGCGGTATGAGACAGTCCCTTGCTTCTGGGCGAGTTTTGGAGGCGTTTAGATTACGAGTGAAAGCAAATTCCAAAAAAAAAAACTATTAAAAATTGATGAGAGCATACCAAAGAGATTAAAGAGAGGGCTAAAATGTTGCTACTATTTTTGATTGACATATCAGGTATATATAGTATACGGCTATGGAAAAAAAATATCAATTGCTAATAATTTCGATATATTTATTATTCATTATTTTAACAGAGTAATATAAAAAAAACGGTGGAAAACTTAAATTTTTCGGCACTCTTGCCGTTAGCATTCAAGCTAGGATGATAATAAAATACTAGTTAGAAGATAGGGCATTCGTGTCGCCACATAGGGGAATGCCCGGCATGTGTTTATATCGTTTATTGTTAATGTTCCACGTTCCGAATAAGGTTATTTTTAATGTATAATTTTGTATTTTTTTTTTTTTTTGTATAGTTATTTTATTTTTTTAATACTGCAGTCTCTAAAAGCACGGTTTATTTATTCATTTTAATAAAATGGGCATTTTTAAAAATTAATGTTATTTAAAACATGCAAAATTGAATGGTCATATCATTGTCCTCAGAGGCTTTCATGTTGGTCCAGTAGCACGAAGATTCAATTGTCACAGAACAAAATTCATGGTAGCTTGTTCTAGATTTCGGGCCTGATTCATGGGTGATCAGGGGGGCTTATGGGTGAAATATGACCACTTTTTGGGTGATTCATGAGACTTACCAATACTGGCAGCTTTTCTACCTTATTGTAGTAGAATTCCAGTTTACTTTGTTCCTTTAGCATCGGCGCATAAAGATGGTGCTGATGTATCGATAGTGGAAAAACAAACAATTGTCCCCCAAGCCCAGCCCCAACGATAGGGTACCACTGTTGATAGCAACTGTCGATACTATCGTCAATAGTTTGTAGCATCATTCACTCGGCTTCAGAACCTCGTAGCTCAAACATGTTCCACGTAGATAATATTAAAAATTAAAATGTTTGCACTTTGATGCCATTAATTGGTACTCGATAGGCGCGTTGACGTTGGCGTCAGCACATTTTATTCATACCAAAGAGGAGTGAGACACATAAAATATGAATAATTTTGCATTAAGAAAAAATTTGCTATGTTTAACCTATATTTTTATACCCTTGCAGAGGGTATTATAAAATTTTGGTCAAAAGTGTGCAGCGCAGTGAAGGAGGCATCTCCGACCCTATAAAGTATATATATATTCTTGATCAGAATCACCTCCTGAGCCGATATAAGCATGTCCGTCAGTCCGTCTGTCTGTTTCTACGCAAACTAGTCTCTCAGTTTTAAAGCTATCGTCTTCAAACTTTGCACACACCCTTCTTTCCTTTGCAGGCAGTACATAAGTCGGAACAGCCGGGATCGGCCGACTTATCCTATAGCTGCCATATAACTGATTGATCGGGAATGCCATAGCTTCGTTGTTTTTGAAGGGAGAGGAATGGGATTTTCTATGGATTCTACTTTGGGCAAACTAATCCGATCTGCCAAATTTCATAAGGATCGGCCGACTATATACGATCCGATTTATGTATATCTAATAATATAAGATGCATGTCGCCATCTACCGGACTTCCTACGCACTTAAAGTTCCTATCCAAATATGATGGGTTCCCTTTCTAGATTATGCAAATAGTTTTGTTTTTTAAATAGGTGAAAAAATTGACACATAGCAGGTAGCAATTAACTTGTACAAAACAAACCCAAATTCTTTTTCTGTCGCCCATTGCATTCTCGGAAGACCACTTTTTCGAATGTGTTGTTATTTAAAACATTATTTGTTAAATATTTAATTAATATCGGCCATTGCTTTATTTATATTTGCCAGATCAGCAATTGCTTTTTTGGAAGACCGTGATTTTTTCTTCTGATCCTTTTAACAATATGATTCATTTTTTTTGTTTTTTTTTTTTCCTACTGAGATCAGCCATTGTTTTCTTCATTTCTTTTTGTCAGATAAGATCGGTCATTTTTTTTTGCTTGTTCCTCCTTAGATCGGTCATTGCTCTCTCAGAACAATATGATCCTCATTTTTGGTTTCTTCCTTCTGAGATCGGCCATTGCTTTCTTTTTTTATATATGCCAGATCGGCCATTTGTCCTTTTTTGTTTATTCCTCCTTAGATCGACCATCGCTCTCTCAGAACAATCTGATCCTTTTTTGGATTCTTCCTTCTGAGATTGGCCATTGCTTTCTTTATTTCTATTTGCCAAATTGCTTTCTTGGGAGAACTTGGTTCTTTTTTTTTTGTTTATTCCTCCGTAGAAAACATTGCTTTTAGAAGAATCTGATTTGTTTTTTGGATTCTTCCTACTGAGATCGACCATTGCTTTCTTTGTTTCTTCCGGTCACAGATCATTGCCGGTCATTACTCTTACTTTTGTTGCTTTCTTAGAAGAACCTGAATTTTATTTATTTAACTTCTACCGCCTTAAATCGGCTCGTGCTTTCGCGGCAACGGTTTTTTTTTTGTTCTTCCAATAAAGCTCGTTCATTGTTTTTCTGTGGTCATTATAACCTTGCAGAGTGTATTCGATCGTCGAGCTAGCCCATTACATGGTCGAGGTCAGATTATATGAACATGAGGTTTTACGCCGGAAAATGAGGTTATGTTCACCTCCAAATTCCTAGTTAGCCACCGCTCCTGATCTACTGCTGCCCCAATCACGCAAACGTCTCCGGTGGTCACATATCTCCTCGCCTATCGTGGCTTTAGTCTGGTCCGGTTCGCGCACGTTTAGGGGCTGACCGAGGAAAGCTTTTCCTGGACGGCTGACCAATAAAACACCCGGTGGCTCCGCTGTGGACTTCGGGGTCCAAACGGGCTAAGTTTCTTGCCTTAGCCTTTTGTGGGGCGCTACGCGCACGATTGTGAGGTTTTGAGCACTACCTAAAACACTTTCATGATTATCCTAATGGGCGACATATCGGTCTGCTCACCTGGAGATTTTGTACTGTGTGCCTTTAAAAGGGCTGTTACAGCGCTCTGTTATCAGCCTTTTTTTATCGACTACTATCTATCGACTAAAGTTTGTTTACCTTATTAGAATTTATCTTCTTTGTTTATGTTTCGTAGTGACGATTTCTTCGTACCCTCACACCACAGGTTTTATCGACCTTATAATAAAAGGAGAGGAAAGCTGAATAAAGGTGCAAATTTTGCATTTATTTTCAAAGCCTGGATGCTTAAAACGAAATTTCTTTTTATGACTTCCTGCCCCACTTCGAATGATCGATGTCGAGAACGAAAGTCGTAGTTGTTTCGGTTTTTCTCGTATGCTTTGCGATATCAGCTCGGATTCTCGGGAATTCGTCTGCTCTAGGCATCTTTGCGGATCCTTCTGACAACATATGGATATTTCTCAACAACTTATAATCTTTTTCATGAGTTAGCATGTGCTGGCCAAAGATTACATAGTAGGGGGATTCTCCAATGGATTGGTGAATATTATTTCTCAAGGCAGCATTAATTTTTTCTATATACAAGTCCCATAACCTTAGATCTAACCGATTTTATGATTGTAGGGCAGCATTGATCGACCTGTTGACCCGCTCCTCCGCGTTGGATTGCGGGGAGTAAGCACCAGTGAAAATATGTTGGATTCCGTGCTTGGGTGTAAAGGCTGCAAAGTCCTGGCTTTTAAACTGAGTGCCATTATCGCTAACCAAACCTCAGGAGTTCCAAAACAAACAAAAATCACATCTAAATAATTCCTCACTACCTTGGATGTGAACTTTTTTACCGGCCTTAGCCAAGTAAACTTGGAGAAATTATCTAGGAGAATTAATATGCCTATATTTTCGTTCCGGGTTTTTGGGAACGGACCAATGAAATCAATATAAATCCGCTGAAATGGTCATTGACTTGTGGCTTGCCCACCCATCGGCGGTCGAAGACGTTGTGTTGGATGTTTACAGGTTTTGCAAATATCGCAATGCGCTATATAATTGCGCACATCTATCACCATATTTGGCCAATAGAAGTTCATCCGAAGTCGCTCCAGACATTTAGCCACCCCTCCATGCGACGATGTGGGCTGATAATAACGCTTGCTTTCAATTCGCGTGGAACTAGAAGTTTGTAATTTGCATCGTCAACTTCTTGATTTCCGTTATCAAAGCCTGCTCTATAGTATATGTAGATATCCATGACTCGAAATTCAGGTAAACTTAATTTTTGGACATGGTCCCTTAGCTGACGGTACTCATCCGATTGGAATGCATCTGACTGCAAGTCAATCTCTGGAAATACATCTACTTCTATCGCCAGTATCTCGGTTGGCTCCTCGAACGATCGTGATAGGGCATCCGGAACGACGTTTCGACTACCCTTGCGATGTTCGATTTTACACACAAAGCCTTGTAGCTTAATCGCCCACCGGACAAGTCTCACGCTGAGGTCGGTATTAGTCATCAGCCATCGCAGAGCTGAGTGATCGGTATCAACTGTAAACTTATGCCCTTCTACATACATGCGAAACTTCTTGATGGCAAACACCAGGGCCAGACACTCTAATTCGGAAACTGTATAGTGAAGTTGAGCTCCATTCAATTTTTGGGATATGTATGCGATCGGACGTTCGTTGCCTAATTCATCGCATTAAGCTAGTACGCCGCCAACTCCGCACATTGACGCATCACATTGGATTATAAATGGCTTGTCGTAATCAGGATGAATTAGGAAAGGCGCCCCACAGAGCTTAGATTAGACTTCGTCGAAGGCTTTCTGAGCGTCCTCGTTCCATCTAAAGATCTTTTCGCGAAGTAAATCAGTGAGTGGGGCTGTTATTGTTGAATACTGGGATACGAATTGACGGTACCAGACACACATACCAAGAAAACGTCTTAATTGCTGTTGGGTTTTGGGGGCAGGAAACTGAGATACAGCACTGACCTTTTCTGGGTTCACTTGCAGTGTTCCTTCGTCCACTATATAACCTAGGTATTCGACTTTTCGAAGGCAAAAAAAGCGTCGCCACCGGTTAGGTGCTTTAAATGCTCGTTGAAACTTAGTGACATAATAAGGAGGTCGTCAAAATAGACGATCACGCGCGACTTCAGTTGATACGGTATAACTTAGTCTATCATACGACACATTGTCTGGGGGGCGTTGCACAGTCCGAAAGGCATATGTCTAAATTGGTATAATGGCCTATTCGGAACGATGAATGCCGTTTTAGGTCGGGACTGAGGGTCTAAATTGATTTGCTAAAAGGCATCTTTCAGATCAATTTTTGAAATGCAGTAAACTGGGGAAAGACGGCTTAACAATCCCTCAAGATTTGGAATCGGGTATGAGTCTTTAATCGTGACCTCATTTACCTTTCTAGAATCAAGACAAAACCTGACTTTATCTGACTTGACTATTAATCCGGTGATAACGGGTAATGCCATCGAGTGTTCGATTAAGTTCGTAATGCCAAGACCATCTCTGTCAGATGACGGAAAGAAATCTATTACACCTTTGAGTCTGGATCGATCCACAGGTGACAACTTAAGTTTGGAAGAATTTCGAGTGTGATCGATGGTACTATTAAGAACTCTATTTCTGCCTCAATGTTGTTATATTTAATTTTAATTGTGATCGTGCCGAGGGTGGGTTATTTTGTTCCATCTGCGGTTCGTACGTGGCCGTCAGCCTTAATGTATTAATATTTTCCTGAAATAATATTTTTAGCTAACGCTCTGCCGTAGTGGCTCCTGTTCGCCCCACTATTTAGCAACGCTAAATACGGTTTATTGAACACGACTAGGATTTGCGAACGGATGGATGTCTTTTCTTACTCTACTTATTGCCGATATCACGCAACTATTGTAGCCATATAACTGATTGATCGGGAATGCCATAACTTCGTTGTTTTTTAAGTTGGAAGGATGGGATTTTCTAATTTGGGCAAACTAACCCCATCTGCCAAATTTCACAAGGATCGGCCGACTATATACGATCCGATATATATCTAATAATATAAGATGCGTGTCACCACCTAGTGGACTGTCGCTCAACTGCAAGGGTATATCAACTTTGGCTCCGTCCGAAGCAAGCTTTCCTTTCTTGTTATTTCGTTATATTCTCTCAACCGAACATGATATGGCTTGATATGTCGGATATGGGCATTGTCCGGTGTCTGTTTTGGGTGGTCAGGAATTTCTACGCTTTCATTTGATTTATACTTCTCCCCGTCCGAGTCTACAGTCGGTCATCGGATTGGCACGGTTGTCCGCTTGGAAATTTCCCAATTTTTTGGAGCATTTTGGGCAAGGCTTATTTATCGCGCCACACCCGTAGCAAAATACTCGATGAGGCTGAGGGCAATTTTTGAATCGATGACCTAACGTATCACAATTCCAGCATTTCATTTGATTCTCATTTTGAATCTGTGGTCCTTGCAAGGATCCTTCGGGCTCTTCGTCTATAGAAATCTCATTTATGTTTCGTCTTACTGGTGGCTAACGTGAAGTATTTTTAGCTCTTAGATTGTTGAAGAACTCTTCATGACGGTGACAGTGCTTGCGTAAAGCAGCTATAGTTGGGGTTTCTATATGTAGAAGGTCAGATCTTAGGTTGTTTCTTATTGCCTGAGCCAACTCTGAGTCTGAAATGGGTTCAGCGCATCAGCGATGGCTAGGATGGAGTCAAGAAAATCGTCGAAACATTCACTATTTCTCTGCCTTCTTCTACGCATCGCGGCTCGAATTTCCTGATCTGGTCGTTGGTCTTTATATCGTTCCCTTAACTGAGAACAGAGTAATCGCCAATTCATTTCCTCTGAACTCCTATGGCATCGTCAAAAGAAGGTTAAAGCTGGGCCTACAAACAACAAATTCGCGTACTGATACAAAAGATCAAAGTTTCCATTTAATGAGCGACGTGTTAAAGTATTCACTCGATATATAAAATCTTCTACGGAAATTCTCTCTACGATTCTCCAGTGAATGATTGTCGGATATGACATTGTTACCTAACACATGATTATCGAAAAGCTGACTTTGCAATGGGTCGGCTGTCGCTAATTCCGTATCCCACTCAAGTGATTGTGTTTGAGAAGCAGGTATGTTAAGGCTTTGCATTGCCAGACTTATTTGTTCAGATAATGTCGAAGAGAGTTGGGTTTTGTATGCTTCTAAAGAATTTGTTATGAGTTCCTGAATTTTCCCTTCTGAAACGCTAGTTGTTCTTTGCGAACCTCCAGCACGTGGTGAACGCTGAGCTTGTGAGGTGGGCTTATTGGATACGGTTGTGCTTGACCTTGGGGTAGGTCTGGTATTCGGACGAGTTCTAGGAACGGCACATGTTCGCGGGTTTTAATTGGATCCGTTTTGAACCCTCGGAACTTCTAAGGTAGTGTCATGCGCTCCTCGTGTGCTACTATTGAGCTGCGAAGATAAGCATGGTTGACGACAATTTGGACACGTTTCATTTTGCAGTGACCAGGCAATTATGCACGTTCGATGAAAGCGGTGTTGACTCGGAGTTTCGACAAATTTTATCTCGGCGTTGGTATTATTGCATATGGAGCATTGCACCGACTCAACGGCCAATCTTAAACTATTTTCAGGACTACGCCGTACTGACATTATTTGATTTCGATATTAAACAAAAGGAAGATAACGAAAGTTGATTGATAATAATTCTATTATTTTCATTATTTAATTTCGGAAACTTGAATTTTATGGGATATATGGGTCTTATCTTTTGCTGTGTCGATTTCATTTAATATATTACAAGGGTTTCTGTCTTTATTTTCATATCTCTATTGAATCTAAAACAACCTGATGTGCTCATTGCGTTAAATGAAAGAGTATTCTGCTGAATATTCCAACCATTATAATTCTCAATTTCATTTAAGCAACTTACTGGCAATAATGGAGGTACAAAATTGAAGCCAAAATATTCGAAAATGAGTTATTGCTGAATTTTCCAACAACTACAATTCTCGAATTTATGAATATTTATGGTTTGATGAGTTGATCAAGGGGGTATAAAGGAGTTATTGTTGAAATATTCTCATCAATAGTCTCGACTTCTTATTCCTTAAATATATAAAAAAAAAATATTTCTATAGAAACATATTTCATAATCCTTTAACTTATTCCTTGGTCTGGTTCAGAGGATTTTACCAAAACACAGCAATCCTAGAAGAAAAACAAAAGGATTTCTGAAACTAAAAAAACTTGTTTGGAAGGCTGACTGTTAGGATAGGTTGGAGGACAGCTCGTGAGAGCAGGGGCTGCTCTGTTTATTTTTTCTTGTACTTGGTGTTTTGTTTGTTGCTTAGCTAGACGTTTTGCTAGCCCCACGTTGGGCGCCATTTTATACTGTGACGCATACGGTGAAGTGGATACCGATTGGTTGCATACTCTGCCGGGAACGGCCTAGCTCAGGGAAGAGGCAAGCGGGTCGGTTACTTCCTAATCGGCATCACCACCACACAATAAAAATTTGTAGACAGAGTTTGGAATGGGGTACAGTCCTTTGGAAGGATATGAATTTGCTATTGCTATTGAAGAACTAAGGTGGTGAGGTTCTTCCCCATGGCCCGCCCTACCTGTAAAGAATCAACATCGAATTATTGCTGCCCTAACACATATATAGTGAAATCGTTCAGCTCAGGTGCGCATTAAACTATAATTTTACTTCATTTCAATTATTAAATTTCATTACAAAAACATGGTTGCTTCTTCTTCCTGGCTGTGTGCTTAACCTATGCCCTTACTCCTAATTGTCCGTAATCACTAACCATACAGCATATGGACTACTCATTTCATACAATGGACGCAAAAATTTCTTACGACAGGCCCCAGAGAGAATCTTACTCTCGTTCTTACGCTCATTTTCCCAAAAAAAATTGTTGGTTCTTCAGTCGCTGAGAGGCCCTTCATCAAAATGGTTGCTCCGCGGTCAAATTCAGCTTTATATGTATGCACATATGGTTTTATGTGTGTGCGTTTGGTTTCGTTTTTAAGCCAGCTAAAATTTTTGATTTTTGTAACTTTTCACGCATGCTACCCTAAGCAAATTGTGGTATGCATTATTGAGTTAATGATGATTAAAGAAAATATATTTTATTTATGAATATTTCAGAGTAAATTTTATAATTGTTTGGGAATTGGGAAGTGGAAGCAGTAAAATGTTTTTCATATATATATTACTACGAATGAATACAAATATATATACTAAGGTAGAAACAGGGTGTATATTAGTTGGTATCACTTAAAACCCCAATTGCTTTTAAGTTGTTTTTGTTTTGCAAGCGGATGGTGCCTTTTGTAAGATGATTTTATGGAAAGTGAGCTAAAGAGAAACAGCTGATTTTTTGTTTACATGTTTTCAAACAACTTGTTATTTATTTTTTTTCTTATAAGATCTAAGTATTAAAATTTAATTATTTCTTTGTTTAAAAAATACAAAAATTGTCTTTTCCCTTTGCAAGTCTATTGAAATCCAATGAAAATGCAAGTGTTAGGCCGACTTTTAACTTGCGCGCCAATTCTATTTTCTTCTTTGCTTTGTTTCGGTTCTTGTGATTTTTGGTTGCTACTTGCTTTACATATTGGTGCACAGTCAAAAGCAGCATTTGCGCTTGTATTTTTAAATTTAACCGCGTAAAAAGGAAAATCTTTCAATTGCATTTGATTTATTTTTCGGCTCTGTGCGGAGTGTTTTTTTGAGTTTAAAAAAAGGGCTAATTTTCTTTAAGAATATAAAGCGAGATTTTTCAAAAGCTCTTGTGCTGCTGTGGTAAATAAAATTTCTATTTTTATACTCAAAGTAAAATATCCGACTGTATAAAATAGTATAAAAATACCTAATAATTTAAGCCTTAAATAATTTATTTACAAAATTTGGCTTAAATCTTATATATAGAATTCTCATGTCACGGTGTTTGTTTTTTTTTTTTCGAAAAAACAGGGTTTTTATTTTTTATGGTACGCATGTAGAAATACGTATATATTTCGATTTTTCATCCCCCAAAAATGGATGTGGTGTATTATAGATTCATGCCAGGGGAGTTACAGGGATTCTTCAGACTCCATTCCAATTAGGTTGTTTTCTTTTCCTTTGGATGATATGACTCTTAAGAAATGGATTGACATATGCCAATTGGATGACACGTTTAACAGACGAACTGCGCGAATTTGTAACAGACATTTTGAAAGTAAATATATTGGGGAAAAGGAGGCTTAGAAGCAATGCCGTTCCCACTTTAAATTTATTTGACAATTCTCTATTGCGTCCGAACAGTACAGTTCATTGTGAACAATTTGATTTTATCGCTGATGAGGAAGAACCAATTGGCATTTATAAAAACACAATAGGAACAACAAAATTTTCAAATAGCGTAGATGTTAGCCCTTCTTATTTAGAATCTCCTAGCGCACCGCAGGTAGAAGATTCACCTTTTTGTTCGAATTGTCAGAAAAGGGAAGAAAATGAGATGTACTATAGAAATAAAAATTATGAGATTGTTTCTTGAACTGAAGAAAAACAAAGAAAAAGTACAGAAAATGAGAAGAGCTTTTATTTTGATGAAAAATGCTAGCAGACGCATGGGTAAGAGAAATAGTAGGAAAAGCACCCCAAATTTATTTAATATTATTAATAAATTGCCTCATGTTTCTGACGAGGCCAAAAAATTATGCAAAAAATCGAGTTCTTACTGTTGTGTTGCGCTGTTGCGCAGAAAAAGGGATCCCAAAATATGCAGGATGTTTTAAAGATAAAACTTCCTGCCAACTGTACGTTGTCTCGATGGGCTCTTTTTTAAAATATGACGCCAGGATTGCAACCTGATTTTCTAGAAAACCTCCAGAAAATTGTTGGTGAATGAGCGAGAAAGGTAAAGAAGCATGGGATGGAATAAAAATAAAAAAAGGGACTGCAATATAATACCCCACTTGACGAAATTCAGGGAGTTGAAAACGATGGCGAAAAAAGAACTCGATTTTGGGGGAGCAAGTATGCGTCTTGAAAATTGGGATTTGATAATTGAAAGTACGTTATAAGTTATACTGTTTCGACTAACGGTATTAAACATGATGCCCTCATGAAAAAAGTTCATAGAAGTTTCGCAAACTTTGGGGCTTAACGTACGAGCCATAATATGCGACCAAGGCTTAAATAATAGAGCTGCATTTAAAAAATTGGGATTTAACATAAACAAGCCGAGTTTTAATGCTAACAATAAGGCGATATTTGTCATATTTGATGCCCTCACATCTTATAAAATCATTGAGAAACCTTTTAATAAAAAATAATTTATATACGCTTGATGGAGAAGTATCTTGGGATATAATAAAGAAGTTATACCAAATTGAGCCTAGAAACTCAACGCGGCTTTGTCCCAAAGTAACGGCAAAGCATATTAATCTAAACTCATTTGAAAAAATAAAAGTTAACTACACAAATATTTAGCCACACTGTTGCGGCCGCAATCCGATCAGTGGTTGATTCTGGTGGATTGCCGAAAAAGTTCAGAAGCAACGGCAAATTTTATAGAAAAGGTTAAGCTCTTTGATTGCCTCAATAGCCATGTTTTATATGAAAAAAATCCGTAAAGGTGTGGACTGCAACTTTTGCACAATTTACGCATGATGTTAACAATTTCATCAGTACTTGCACTATCTGAAAGTGTGTGGAGCTCCGAAATCTTTTATATATCAACCACGATATTGAATCAAGACCCCTTGGAAAACCCATTTTATTTAATAAGGGCTCGCGGAGCAACAAATAATCTATCGATGTCTGAATTCAACATACTCATGTCAAAAATGCTATCAATGAAAATATTAATATCCAAATCAGTATTTGGTAATTGCGGCCCAGATGATGATACAATATAAATAAATGTTATCCAGGACTGCAGCTTTAATAAAATTTGCAATGACTTAAATGACTAACCGACGAAGAAAACAGTAAAGATTTCGATATGTTCTCAGATGGGGAGACGGAAATTGAGCAAATTTTTGATATTGCAACTGGAAACGAATTTGATAGCAATGCCTTGCGATATTTTGCAGGCTATATATTGTTCAAATTTTTACAAAAAAAAAGATTGCGGAGTGTGTGCTGATCTATTGAAGAAAAATATAAAAGCACAATCCTGTACGGAAAATTATATATATATACTTAATAAAAATTATGACTGCGCTGATAAAACTTTAAAACTTAAAGCTCCTTCTGATTACTATTTTTCTTTGATTAAAATACATTATAATTTATAATATATAAACAGAATATAATATATAATCAATCCTGTATATCCTCCACTGAAAAATCAATATATAAATGATTTGGTACATGTATGAAAGAAGAAGGATATATATATGAAAAAAAGTTTTTAAAAATTTTTTTTTTTTTGTGGGTGGGGGGGTGATTATAAATTAATACACCCTGTTTCTACCTTAGTATATATATTTGTATTCATTCGTAGTAATATATATATAAAAAACATTTTACTGATTCCACTTAATCGTATTCCCAAACAAATATAAAATTTACTCTGAAATATAAATAAATAAATTATATTTTCTTTCATCATCATTAACTCAATAATGCATACCCCAATTTTCTTAGGGTAGCAAGCCTGAAAAAAAAAATCAAAGCTTTTCCTGGACGCCTGACCAATAAGACACCCGGTTGCTCGTCCGTAGACTTCGGGGTCGAAACGGGCTAAGTTGCTTGCCGTAGGCTTTTGTGGGGCGCTACGCGCACGATTGTGGGGTTTGGAGCACTACCTAAAACACTTTTATGATTATTCTAATGAGCGACATATCGGTCTGCTCACCTGGAGATTTTCCGCCACAACCACAAACACACGTGCAGATGCGAACGGCTGTGCCCATTCACGGCCACAGTTTCGCTGCTACTATCAGTCACACTCTGGTACCGTGTTGGGTACTACAAAAATTTCTACGTGGGGAATATGGTCAGGGTTTGTTTCTCAACTTTATTCCTCCAACTGTCCACTTGTGAGTTTTGATCGCAAAAGAATAGAGGTGGAGAAACATCGATGAAAACATCAAAGCATCGATTTTTTTAGAATTTTAAGAAACATCGATGTTTTGTGGCCACAATCGATGTTTTTGTCGCATCACTAATGTGAGGGAATGTATTGGAAAGGTATGTACAGGAAAATATTTATTTATTTTAATTAGTTATTTAATGTGTTTCTAATATTTAAATTTTTACAGATATTCAACTGGTGGTGCAGGAAACGACGGCGAGTACTTAAAGCCATGGATATTTAATTATAAAGTATTATTATAAATTATACATGTTTTTGGGTAAGTAAAGCCACTAATACGTGACTTGTTTGATATGCCTTTTAGGAACAACGAAAGAAAATGTTGAGCCTCCTCCAGCAAAGAAAAAGCGTGAGAGCTCCACGGTGTGGAGTCATTATAAAAAAACAAATGATGCTAATAAAGCCATTTGTGCTTATTATGTTTCATTTTATTGTGTTTCAGGTTTTTTATTTTATTATGATTTTGTTTTTATAGTTTAAGGTTTCGTATTTTATTGTTTAAATTTTTCTTTCGTAGTTTAAGTTTATCTGTGATCTCAGTGGAAATATAGATCTGTTTGTTTTTGAAACTTTTTTTGGAAAACATCGATGTCTCCGAACATCAATGTTTCTCCACCTCTACAAAAGAACCTTCGGATTGAGCGGAAATTCGATTGTCAGAATACGGAGTTGCCAGATAGTTCGTCTTAACAGCTTTAAAAGGGCTGTTACAGCGCTCTGTTATCGGCCTTTTTTTATCGACTACTATCTATCGACTAAAGTTTGTTTACCTTCTTAGAATTTATATTTTTTGTTTATGTTGCGTAGTGAAGCTTTCTTCGTACCCTCACAACTGGAAGGGTATATAAACTTCGGCGCCGCCCGAAGTTAGCTTTCTTTTCTTGTTTTTTGAATATGTTTTATTTAAAATTTTATGTTAAATATTGAACTGAGATTGCTCTCTGGAAAGATCCAGTTTTGTAAATGAGTTTTTATTTAAAACTTTAGTTGTTTATTATTATACTACGATCGGCCATTGCTCTTCTGGAAGATCCCGATTCATTTTTTAGCTTCGACCTCCTTAGATCGGCCTTGCTTTCTTGGTATGTATACCCCGTATTTCGTATCCCCTGTCTCCGTCTTTATCCCCTTTTTTTCATCAATTTTCCAGATGGGTCTTTATTTTGGTTTATTCCTTCTTATATGGCCCACTTTTTTGTTGAAAGACCCTGACTTCTTTGTGTGGTCTTTTTTTCCCCTTTAAGATACGAAAAAGAAAGCCAAACTTTAAATCAGGGAACGTAATCATTACGAGTTTTATTTTAAAAATCACACAATAATCATTATTCTCTGAGTGAAAAAATAAAAATTACAAAATAATGATTATTTTTGATTTTTATTTTTTTTTCGCTCAGTAATATCACTCAATTCAAGATTGCGGGCTACATATGAAATATTTTAGATATTTGATTGCATATCTCAAAAGACCAAGTATAATAGGTCCAAATTAACACTATGATTTTTCCGCAATCTCTCCTCTAAACCATTAAAAATAAGAAAAAACAAAAAATCAAGCAATCCTTTTAATTATTTTATTTCACGAAGAGTTTCACGAATTTGTTTCGATATGGACTCGCTTGATAGCTTACATCTTTGGTCAGTCAGCAACAATTTTAATGCCGAAAATGACCTTTCGACGCTCACTAGGGTAGCATCATCGCAGAGTGTACCATGGCTAACTGATACAAATAAGGTTATTGAAATTCCTGGCTTTTCCAATATTCAATCAATCAGACGGTAATGCATATATCGAATCAGGAGGTGATCCTGATCAGGAGTATATATGTCTCCTTCACTGTGTTTCACACTTTTGACCAAAATTATAATTCCCTCGGCAAGGGTATAAAAACGGCATTGTCCGCCAGAATCCATGACTTTCATGACTTCATAACACACATAAATAGTTCTCGTGTGTAAGTATGTCCGATTAAAAAATTTATTTGTATTTTCGTTTTAAATGTATTTATTATAAAATAGTGTATTTCTAAATTATTAATATTTAAATTAAAACTTATTATAATAATTATTTTATGTTATTAAATACTCTATATTTAAATTATTAATGTTGTAATGAAAGAACATTATTTTATTTACCATGTCTTCAGTGGTGGCAATTTTTGACCGGCAATTTTTGACCAACAGAAAATGCCCTCTCCGACGCTGCACTTCTCGCGGGAGCTGCTAGTATCTTGCAACTAATTTGATAAAGCAGCGGAAAACGGTCTTTATTTATTCACAATGCAGAACATCAAAATATTCCCTATACGCTTTATTAACATTTTTATATGTTTGAAGATCATCCTAAATATACGATAAAATGTTAGTGCTTTAAATAAGTTCTGAATAGTCTCCAAATATTTTATCTATGACTTATGTAGGTTGAATTAATTTTTCAATGTCATCATTTTGGCTTCTACGTTTTAAAAGTTTGGTCCTTTTCTAATTGTGAAAATTTAGCTAATTAATTGGTGGGTGGAAAAAAAATCAGGGCAATGTTGTGCAATTTTTTAAGATTTTTTATTACTATTGAATCTATGTACTCTAAAAGCTTTAGTTTGCATTTTTTAACATTTCTAAATAATTTTGAATTGGTGAGGATATTTATACCCTTGCAGAGGGTATTATAATTTTGGTCAAAAGTGTGGAACGCAGCGAAGGAGACATCTCCGACAGTATAAAGTATATATATTCTTGATCAGGATCACCTCCTGAGTCGATATAAGCATGTCCGTCTGTCCGTCTGTTTGTTTCTACGCAAACTAGTCTCTCAGTTTTAAAGCTATCGTCTTTAAGCTTTGCAGGCAGTATATAAGTCGCAACGGCCTGGATCGGTCGACTATATCCTATAACTGCCGTATAATTGATTGATCGGAAATGGCATAACTTCGTTGTTTTTGAAGTTAGAAGAATGGGATTGTCTATGGATTGTACTTTGGGCAAATTAATCCGATCTGCCAAATGTCATAAGGATCGGCCGACTATATACGATCCGATATATATCTAATAATATAAGATGCACGTCGCCACCTAGCGGACTGCCACTCAACTGCAAGGGTATATCAACTTCCGCTCCGCCCGAAATTAGCTTTCCTTCCTTGTTTTTTGAAGTTATTGATGTGTGGAACAGTCAAGTGCAATGTTGGATAATTGCTACCCTCTAGTTTTGTGGAGAAAATGTAAAAAGGCGCAAGAAGGTTGACCATTCAGATAATATTTATTATTATAATATTAAATTTATATCTGTGATTCTTGAAATTTCATTTTTATCTACCAAAACCTGCGAAATTTCCATCCAATTAGTTCGACTTTAATATAGTATTCCAACGAGTTGACAGTAGCTTTTTAGGGTATTTAAATACTAAAATAATTTTTTTAATAAAAGCTTGCTGCAGCGATTAACCAAATCCGGCAATTCTGGTACTTCATTCACAAGTTTGCCATTCACTTGTGGATCAAGAGATTTGCACAGTGTATTGTGCTCAGTCCGTTGAATGCTTTCGTCCATCGTCCATCATTAAATCACATCCAAAGTCACGTAAGATTCGCTCTATTTTTTTTTTTATTTCATTACCTAAGAAATTTTTATATTTTAGAATATATGCATATATATACATATTTTTTTTTTTATTATATTTTCCAATGTTATACTTCTTACCGGTACAGGAGGCTCCACCCATTGATTTCACTGCTAGCAGGCTATTTTTAACATAATGCATAGTCACTGAAAAGTAAGATTCCTTAAAGAAATTGTGCGTCCAGATATCCGAAGTTATGCTATATCCGTATTGTTTGTGCTCGTTAATTTCGATTTACTTCATTGAAGTCAAAAAAGAGTCAATATTGACGTTTCTCCGAGTTTCACACCGCCAGAAATAAAAAACTGCAGTTTTCCAGAGTCCGAAATTAAATTAAACGGTCGACCATTCTATATTATCCACTCCGCTGACTTCGCTTTCGGCTATTGGCCATCATGTAGCATTTGATTTTCACTACATTTGATGTGCTTTTTTCAAATTTATAAATCTTATTGCATATGTTGCACACTACTTCATCAGTCGCCACTATGCCGTTTGTATTGACCAGTCTTGAAAATGTGTAACTTTGCTCCGACCACGTGAATCAATAGGCTTAAACTCACCGGCTAATAAGATTCCGTTGTTTTGTCCAGTGTCTGATTGCAAATAATTTGGTTTTAATATACAGTGGGGAGCAAAAGTGATTCCATGTTCAGCATATGCATGTTCAACCGCTCATAAAACGTAAACCAATGAACCAAATGAAACAAACTTTTTTTGCTACTTCACTTATTCATTATTCATATTTCTTATTTAATTTGTTAGAAATAGACCTAAATACTACAATAATACAAGAAGAAATGTAAGAGATAGAAAAAAAAAACAAAAACTAAAGGCATGTACTCAGTTTTGCACCTTCCGTTATTCGCACTTGTTTTTGCTCTCCCTGTTTTCTTATCACCAAAATACTTGAAGATTTACTGTTTCATGTCTTTTCCATGCATTATTCGGTGTCATAATTCAGAAAGTCGCACATTTATTCTAGTTCAAAGTAAATTTTAATGAATTAAGAAATTAGTCGCCAACTTATATTTGTAAAATGAAGAAGCAGATACCGAAAATAGTATTGTTTTCATGACTAAAATAGGCTGTTCGACACGAACAATTGCTGAAAAGCTGAAAATTAGTCAGTCAGTGGTGGTCAAGGTGAAAAATGGACAAAATGTTTGTTCCGAAAGTGTGTTGAATGGTCGCCCCCGCCTTCTAACGGACTCTGACGCTCGACTTATGATGTCCAACATGAGGAAGGATAAGCTTTTAACACCAACAAATGCTTCTACGGAATTAAATAAAACCGCAAGTCGATGGACAGCTAGAAGAGCACTGGCTAGAATTGGATATGTCGCCTCTGTTAAAAAAAAAAATAAACCAGCTCTATCCGAGAAAAATGTTAAGGCTCGGTTACGATTTGCATAGACACACAAAAACTGGACTATAGAAGACTGGAAACGTGTTATCTGGTCGGACGAATCCAAGTTTAACCGTTTCCAGTCGGATGGCAAGTAGTATTATTTTCATAGTCCCGAGACAAGCTTCAAAGACATCATGTAAAGCAAACCGTTAAGCATGGAGGAGGAAATGTAATGGCTTGGGGGTGCTTCACATGGTGGCACGTTGGGCCGTTCCACAAAATTGATGGAATAATGCGAAAAGAGGACTATTTAAACATTTTAAAGACCCATCTTCACAATTTTCTCGATAAGTGTGCCTATCCTGAAGGAGAAATCACTTTCCAACAGGATGGGGATCCTAAGCACACAAAAATTGTTAAAGAATGGTTGGCAAAACAAAATTTTAAGGTCATGGAGTGGCCAGCTCAAAGTCCCGACCTCAATCCAATTGAAAACTTATGGTCAATTGTGAAGCGACGGCTCGGGCAATATCAATCGGCCCCAAGCAACCTTGACGATCTCTGGAGACGCGTGGAGATTGAATGGAACCAAATTCCGAAAGAAATTATTAAGAACTTAGTTAAGACTATGCCGAAGCGCATAATAAATGTAATAGACAATAAGGGTCTTTGGCTTATATCGACTCAGGAGGTGATCCTGATCAAGAATATATATACTTTATAGGGTCGGAGACATTCCTTCACTGCGTTGCACACTTTTGACAAAAATTATAATACCCTCTTTTAGGGTATAATAAACCGTCCATTACACGTGTTATATGGTCTAACGAATCAAACATTAATCGAATTTCATCGGACAGAAAGCAGTATTGCTGACGCAGACCTGGGAAAACTTAAATAGAACCCATATAGAGGAAAGTGTGAAGCATGATCGGAGAAAACTGATGGTTTGGGTGTGTTTTACGTGGTGGAACACAGGAAAACTAATCAGGATTGAATAGCATAATACCTATAAAACCTTAAAAACAATCTTCCCTATTTTCTAGAAAAATACTCATATCACGAAAAGTAATTTGTTTTTCAAGAAGACAGTGATTCCAAACTTACTGCCAAAATCGTTAAATGGGCTGAAAAATCAAAATTTTACACTTATGGATTAACCTGCTCAAAAACCCAACCTCAATCCAATAGAAAACTTATGAGCAATTGTGAAGCAATGGCTAGGACAGTATGAGGCAGCCCCTTGCAATCTGGATGAATTTTGGAGGCGTGTAGATTACAAATGGAAACAAATTCCAAAATAAATTTATAAAAATTGATAGAGAGCATGCTAAAGAGACTAAACAACGTCGTTAAAATCGAAGGTCTTTGGACCCGATATTACAAATTTCTTAGTTCCTTTTTTGTGTCATATCATCTGGGGCTGAGTTGAGCACATGATGCTACTGTTTTTAAGTTATATATAGTAAACGGCTTCTTTTATGATAAAGAAGCTTTATAGATAATTACCGGGTATTATATAGTCAGGAAACTTGACTATAGCAGTCTTTTCTTGTTATTTATGTTCATTTTTAAAGAAAACTATAAAATCAATCCGAGCATAGACAAGTGCGTATGAATCCAATGATGGAAGGAAGTATATAAAAAACGTTGCAATTAATTTGTCCAAAACTCATTCGAGCAGGAACTGCAGTCGTTACTGGCATTGGTATAATTTCCATGGACCCATCCTCCGTCACAGTTGTTTATCTTGTGAATTGAGTTTCTGTCTCACTCACTGTTTTATGTACATAGTCCATTTTCTACGGTAATAAATTTTGAAGCATCGCTAGTTATCGATATTATCGTTCCCCCTTCGTATATCGTTTCAAAACAATTTTTTGTAAAAAATTGATTATTTAATCCAAATATTTTTATTTAAAAATAAAAATCATATTAATATTCTCCTTGAGTCTGGTTCGCCTCTGAAACGCCTCATTGGCCCGCCGTGCTAAAAATTCTTTTATATTCAATCGGCAGATCAATTGCAGTTTTTTGACTGATAAATATTTCAATTCGTTTCCAAAAAAGGTTGATGCTTGTTCAGCATTTGAACTGTACTGAAACTCATTCCTTTTAAAATGCGGATTGTTGTCATCCTGCAGACCAAACTTTTTCCAACATTGGTGGTTTCTAACATTTTTCAACAATGAGGATCGAACGACTATATACGACTTAACTGTAAGGGTATATCAACTTCGTTGAATTTTTTTGTTTTAAATATATTTATGAAAAAGTCCCATCCATCTTTAAAAAAACAAAAGTTAAAGAAGACTTTTTTTCCAGTCCGCAGAGAAACAATGCTGTACGCAGCGACGCAAAAACGGAATCCAATTTTGAAGGTTTGAAGAGCACCTACAGACTATGCTCCTTAAAGTCTGCTCCGACGACGCAACCTTGGCTATCGCATGGTGCCAATATACCTGCTTTATACGGAAGCAAAAGAGATATACGTGGCGGTGGCCATCAGGGCATCAGTGGGCATAAGGCCACCGTCAGTGGCTAAAGCAAAACGCGAGAGCCGCAAGCATGGGAGGCTGGCAAGCTGGAAGAGTCCACCAATGGTCGGTGGACACACAAAATGGTCGGTGGACACACAAAATGGTCGGTGGACACACAAAATGGTCGGTGGACACACAAATGGAGAGGCCACGATGAAGACTAGTGCCCTAGATGTGGCACTGAAGAAACTGCCGAACACATTATTCTGAGCTGCGCTTCACCAGAGTCAGAGGGAGGGAAGAATACCTGGGAGGAATGACGATGGCGGAGCTCCTAGGAAGACGTCTGCTGGTGGACGCAGACGTCTGGAGAATGTCAAAATTAATGACTTTTAGCGAATATTTTAACCAAAATATTATTTAAACAATACCTTTCAGTTGGTATACAATTTGTTCGGATAGTTAGCACAAACAAAATTTAAATTTATGTAAAATTTAAACAAAATTTTTATTTCTTCATCTCCCGCATAGTAATAGTATGGCATGCCAATGGTATATCTACTTCAGTTCCGCCCAAACTTACCTTTCCGTTCGTGGTTTCTGCTGCAATTGAAAGGAAAAAACCCTTTCTTATAACATTTAAAAATCGTGTTTTAGACAACATAAGTGGAGCCAAGTCTAGGGGCAGAACTGTGGACAAAGAAGGGGCTACTGAGCAGGTACTCAAACAATAAACACTCAAACGTCACCTTCATTGTGTTTTTAAACAGTCTGTCCTAGAACAACAAGAAAGGAAATCTAACTTCGGACGGAGCCGAAGTTGATATACCCTTGCAGTTGAGAGGCAGTCCGCTAGGTGGCGACACGCATCTTTATTATTAGATATATATCGGATCGTATATAGTCGGCCGATTCATACGAAATTTTGCAGATCGAATTACTTGCCCAAAGTAGAATCCATAGAAAATCCCATCCTTCTAACTTTAAAAACAACGAAGTTATGGCATTCCCGATCAATCAGTTATATGGCAGCTATAGGATATAGTCAACCGATCCCGGCTGTTCCGACTTATATACTGCCTGCAAAGGAAAGAAGGGTGTGTGCAAAGTTTGCATAGCTTTCGATAGCTTTAAAACTGAGAGACTAGTTTGCGTAGAAACAGACAGACGGTCATGCAAATATCAACTCAGGAGGTGATCCTGATCAAGAATATATATACTTTATAGGGTCGGAGATGTCTCCTTCACTGCGTTGCACACTTTTGATCAAAATTATAATACCCTCTGCAAGGGTATAATAACAAATAAGTCAAAATATACAAATACAAGTCTACATACGTACGACTCATTTCACACTATGTAAATTCATTGTGGTTCTTTTCTTGTATTCGGAAAATAAAAAAATACGAGTTCCCACGATTTTCTACCTAGAGATTAGCTAGGGCAACTAGAGTTAGGCTAGTATCAAGCGCAGGTGGCTAAAAAAGTAATCATCCACTTCCGAATATTTGGGATTTGAAAGTATGTAGCAGAGCAAGCGCTCCCCATACTTTTGAAAGCGTTATAATAGAATTGACCAATTGACCAACTGTCTTGTCTGATTTATAAAAATAGACTTTTATTAAATTAAAACATTTTTTTTTTTGAATACAAAGATGCACATCCTGGGACCAAAACATGCAAGTTTGAACTTATAACTTTGAATTGGGTGTTATAAGTATCTTAACAAAATTTTTAATATTAGCGTTTTTTTTTGTGTATCCCATAAATTTGTACACTTTTCAATCCACCCTCGCTAGGAAGTGAATTCGTACCCGCTTTTGTGGCTTGATTGATATACCAATGAAGCAAGAGGCATGCTAAACTTTACATGAAAAAATTCACAAAAAACGTTCGTTAACTGATATGCAAAACGGTCCGAGGTACACTTTAGAGACCGGCGAAGTAAAAAAATGCAGATGGAGGCCAGATAAATTGGCAAGGAAGCCCACTCTCAAAGCTTATTTGCCTTCTTTTTTATACATACCTCTGGATATAATTTGGAATTTTTGGCTTAGGTAGTCTTTCAGTACAAAAAAAATATTATTTGAGGCCGTATAATATTAGTAGTAATATAAATTGGTAAAATGACCTATCAATTTTGGATTAAATCCTCGGGGACGTTTTCACATTCTGCAGGGGTATAAAAATAAAGTCAATATATTGATGACATTCGAATAATTTCTCAATTATACCATTACTCTTAGAGTAAAAGGTATGATCAACATCAAAAGACGAGTATTTTTAAAGTGTATTTCAGAGATTTGATTTTATGATACACTACAATATATTTTATATATACTTTGTAGGGTTGGATATTATTTCTTCCACGAAATACATACCTAGACAAAACTACCATATACTGCAAGAATACTAAAAGCTTGCAAGTTTCATCCAGAGCTTGCAACTATCGACCAATTTTTTCAATGTTGTGTATAGAGGAACAACACATAAAAATTTAACATGTTCGAACGTTCGGAAAACTCTTTATGCTCGGTACCCGTAGAGTAAAACGGTACATACACTAATAGAAAAATGGGGTCTAAGTTTGACAACACAAAATTCTTAAAACAAGACTCAGGTTTACAAATGGGTTATCGATAAAATTTTGTTGACAAACGGGGGGAGGGGAAAGCATGACTCAGCTAAATATTGAATTTTAAAGCAGCACAGAGCAATAAATGAACTCTAGAAATTTTTTCGCGCGAATCCTTGCCTAGGATAGCCCAACGAAAGAGTTCTCGGCTGATGTGTGAAGGGTCCCGGGTTCGAGCCGAGCATATCGAATTGGTTTGCCCATAGTAGAACCCATAGAAAGTCCCATTCTTTTAACTTTAAAATCAATGAAGTTATGCCAATTCCGATCAATCAGTTATATGGCAGCTATAGTCGACCGATCCCGTTCCGACTTATATACTGCCTGCAAAGGAAAGAAGGGTGTGTGAAAAGTTTGAAAAGAAACAGACAGACAGACTGACAGACGGACATGCTTATATCGACTCCACCCTATCGACCCTATATACTCACTTTTTTGACAATCGGATCGGAGCAGAGCTGTAGCAGATTGATGAAAAACTATGTGCTCTGCTCCGAGTTTTCTCGGAGCAAAAACAATAGCAATAGCAAGCGTCAAAAATTGAATACTGTGCCCCGTAGCCGTAGCAATAGTAAAAATTTGGGAGCAAGATGACAGCAGAGCAAATGAAATTTTTCATGTGCTACTGTTCCTGTGTGATTGTTGTTCTGTTTTAAGTTCTTTTTAATCTGGTATTATACCAGGGGCTTGAAAAAATACGTTTTTGCCCTTTGTACCTTTGACATTTGTCACTTTTAACAATTTATTCATTCATGGCTCCAACCAATAAAACGTTCAATATCTACAAATACTTTGAAGAGATGGATAACGACCACGTTAAATGTAAAACATGTTCGCGAGTTTTGAAAAAGGATCGCGTTTTTAATTTAAAAAAGCATTTAACATTGCATAAAATCCAGCCCGAAGAGCAAGAAAATGATTTTGGTTGCCTGCAGAAAAAGAAAAACGTTAAACAGCAACTAATCAAAGTGCATGTAAACAAAAAATTGTTAATTCGGTCTTACATTGCACAGTGGTCGGGCTTGTATGGAACCGCGGCCATAAATACTTTTAGGTGTGCTATCGCTATGAAATTTCAGGTCAGATCAGGCTTATATTTCTACTGTAAGTTATTTACAAACAGAAGTATAATACAAAAATATTGGAGTGATTGCCTAACTCCACTCCCACACCAATCCGTAAAAGAGATGCAGCAGACTCATCTCGAATCGCAACCTCTGCTATGCGTCGGCGTTTCGTCCTATTTGAAACCTCAGTGAAATCCTTTTTTGGACGTCCACGATGTAAATTAGAAACTTTTTATCACCCTTATTTTTTAAGTCCTTAATTAAGGCATCCAACACATTTCTACATCTTTGGGCAAGTGTACCGCATTCTTTAATCCAAATGTTAAAAATATGCTTTCGAGAATACTCGCATTGACAATGGGTACCTTGGAAAAGAATTAACTAACTAAACGAAAAAATAATCTTAAAACATAAAACACAAAGCGAAAAACAAAAATCGAAAGTACAAGAAACTAAAATCACAACAACAACAACATAACAGACACAGAACAAAAACGTGCTTCCCTCCTAGATAGAGCTACTGGAAAATGAGGTTAGGTTGCATTTTGTAATGGCAAATGCGCATCCGCAGCCTTTCGCAGCTGAAGTAAACATTTTTATTATCTTTAAATATTAGTAAAATTCGATCGGAAGCCATCAAATGGTTACCGCCATTTGTTTGACATTAAAAAATATAAATTACCTCAATTGGATTGCCCAACTAGATGGGGATCAACTTATAACATGGTGGACCAACTTAGTAAAGCGAGGAGTGTTTTGAGTCCTATTGAAACAGGAGGAAATAAATTCAAGGACGAGCATTTTATTGTAAATGGACTGATGTGGGACTTTATAGACGCGTATGTCACTAATATGGCTCCACTGCAAAAAACTATAGAGCAGTTTCAGCAGGAACAACTGCATTACGGAAATTTTTATGCTCTGTGGCTGCTTTGCAAGCTGTCAACAAACCAAATTTTAACAAAATGCTCTTTGAGCAAAGGTTCAAACATTTTTACAATTGGAGAGACACTTCTTGAGAGCATGGAAACACGTAAAAAAAAAATTGGTTTCAAATGTAGGCTTCGACGCTTGTTTATACCTTGACCCAAGGTTTCATCAAATACATACTTGATGGCTTTCAAAAAGAAAGAGCGATACAATTTTTAAAGACATTGTGGGCTTCAGATTCAGAAAAAATTGAAAGTAATTTTGATCTTTT
The DNA here is from genome assembly GCA_035045925.1 of Drosophila atripex. Lineage (NCBI taxonomy): Eukaryota > Metazoa > Arthropoda > Insecta > Diptera > Drosophilidae > Drosophila > Drosophila atripex. The sequence continues at coordinate 1,165,377 of JAWNOP010000032.1, forward strand.
GGACAACTTTTTAAGTGCTAGCGTTGTTCCCAATGAGTCAACAGATGTCCATGCAAAGATTGAAAATCTTAAATTGCCGAATCTGAAATCAAGCACAAAAGTTTTGAATTTCTTGAAGGAGAGGAAGACAAGCGATCCCGAGCTTTATGCGCTAAGCAAAATATGTTTTGGTATACCGCCAATTCAAGTAAGAATCAATTCTTAATTGAAAACAAAATAAAAATATACAAGTGTATACATTTTTTAATATTTAAAGGTAACAGTAGGCAATTTAAATTTTGCGATTGAATAATCTTTTATTTATTTTGACACACTTGATGGTAGAGGGAATGCCCTACCCATTATAATATTTTTTAGGCTATTATTATTTTTGTTAAAAGAGTGCAACGCAGTGAAGGAAACTTCCATCTTTGAAAGAATCGAGATCGGCTTCACCCGAAGTTAACTTTCCTTTCTTGTTATAGGTATATAACGGATCGTATATAATTTGCCGATCCTTATAAGAATTGTCCAATAAAAATGTTAACAGCTCTGAGCATCTTTAAAATATATGGCAGCTATAGGATATAGTCGGGCGATTCTTATGAAATTTGGCAGATCAGATTAGTTTGCGCAAAGTGGAATCCATACAAAGCCCAATCCTTCTAACTTAAAAAACAACGAAATTATGCCATTTCCGATCAATCAGTTATATGGCAGCTATAAGATATAGTCGACCGATCCCGGCCGTTCCGACTTATATACTGCCTGCAAAGGAAAGAAGACGGACACGCTTATATCGACTCAGGACGTGATCCTGATCAAGAATATAGGGTCGGAGATGTCTCCTTCACTGCGTTGGACTTTTGACCAAACTTGTAATACTCTCTGCAAGGGTATAAAAATACGAGGGAGCTGTAGCACATGAAAAATTTCATTTGCTCTGCTCTCATCTTGCTCCCAAATTTTTACTACTGCTACGGCTACGGGGAGCACAGTATTACATTTTTGATTATTGCTATTGCTATAGTTTTTGCTCCGAGAAAATTCGGAGCAGAGCAGAGCACATAATTTTTCATCAATCTGCTACAGCTCTGCTCCGACTGTCAAAAAAGTGAGAGCAATAGCAGTTGAAAAATGAGTTACTACGGGAGTAGCATAGTTTTTCAAACCCTGGATATAAGCATGTCCGTCTGTCTGTCTGTTTCTACGCGAACTACTCTCAGTTCTCATAAGGATCGGCCGACTATATACGATCAGATATAAATAACTAATATAAGATGCATATCGCCACCTAGCGGACTGCCACTCAACTGCAAGGGTATATCAACTTCGGCTCCGTCCGAAGTAAGCTTTCCTTTCATGTTTTAAAATTTGAATTAATTTTTTTTGCCGCCATAAGGTACGCAGGACATACGTAGCGCTAAATTACCGACTAGGTAAATCAGGGATGCTGCCACCTCCTAAATGGCATCTTTAAGTTTTATCAGGCTTGCTCTGAAAAGCTGCAATTTAGCCAACATGGCGCGTTGTCTAGTTGGACTAGGTTTCCGGTCTGGTTGCTGAAGCTTTTTTCAATCGAACCTTCAGAGCAGCAAGACCTGCAAGAAGGAACCCTCATCGACCAGTCATCCGTCCCCAGACTAAGAGATATGGAGATTGTTTGGAGTTCCCATTTACTTGTCCCGCGGATCACCCCCACGTGGAGTTACAATCTTCTCAGCATCCCGGCCATCTCCCAGGGAGCACCCCATTGGTTCCATCGAGGAATCTTCTCCGCGGACCAGTTTGTCTAAAGAGGAGGCTCTCCTCCTTCCGCATCTCCGGAGAAAAAAATAAAACATTTTTATCAAATAAATTAGCAGCAAAATGTGTACACCGGAAAAAAAATAAAAAGTGGAAGAAGTATACAAAGATACAAAGACAAATAAAAATACAAAGATGAATCATACAAAAATGAAAATATGAACAAAAATCCCATAATAATACCAATTTGTGCGAGTGAAGTACACTGAAAACTATAAAAACGGAATAAAATTATAAATTTTTTGAAAATTAACTAAACATTAAAATATAATGTAAGAGAAAAATAGTGCTAAAGAAAGTTAAAAAAAAAACAAGAAAGGAAGCCGTTGCAGTTCAGTGGCAGTCCGCTAGGTGGCGACATGCATCTTATATTTTGAAGATAGGATTTGTTTGGAAGTGGAAGTGGAATCCTTACAAAGTCCCATCCTGCTAACTTAAAAAAAAGGAAGTTATGGCATTCCCGATCAATCAGTTGTATGGCAGCTACAGGATATACTCGGCCGATCCCGAAAGGTAAGAGGGGTGTGTGCAGTTTGAAGTCGATAGCTTTAAAACTGAGAGACTAGTTTGCGTAGAAACAGACAGACGGACATGCTTATATCAACTCAGGAGGTGATCCTGATCAAGAATATATATACTTTATAGGGTCGGAGATGTCTCCTTCACTGCTTTGCACACTTTTGACCAAATTATAATACCTTCTGCAAGGGTATAAAAAAAAGATAAAAATCTGCCGTTCTTATATATCCCTAAATTATGGGAAAAGCCCCAAAATTTTGTTTCTAGCACTGTGGAAGCACACTTTTTTTTATTTTTAAATTTAATATTATCACTTATAATAATGATAATAGTAGAAATAGAATAGTAGAAATTTTTCGGAAACTAGCCCGAAGGCTTACTGTCTCTCTTTGCCGCCGTTTTGGATAGGAAATATAGTTTTGCTAGTGGCAACATACACAAAAAAAATCTTGAAACGAAAATATTTCAATTCATATTTGAATTGAATTAATTAATTAAATTAATATTAGGCTGCCTTAAAACAATATACCTATAACTACATTAAAGTTCTAGTAACTCCTAGTCTAATTCATTCAATTTTAGTTTATCTTCTATATTTACTATTCACGCCATATATTCTTGTATTACTCAATACAATCGATTATCTAATTTTTTTTTGTAATTTTCTTACCGAACTAAAAAGAGAAATGTCACCAGTAATTATACACTTTTATAACGATTGAAAAAAAAAAATAATTAAATGAATAACCAACCAAGCGGAGATCATATGTAGGTTGGGTAGGGCATAAAGCGGACAGCACAACATCAGTGCATAGCGGCATATTTCTCTGTCAAAAAGATAGTTTTGCTGAAATAGTCCGCTCGTTCTTCCGGTTATTGTATAGCTTTTGGGAAATTTGCACAATTTTGCTATATAAATATTTTTGTCCTAGCACGCTAAATTCTAATCTTATTAATAATAATGGGTAGCTACTGTTGGATTCTATATACGCAAGACCACAACCTCAAAGCCGACGATCTAGAGCCGAATAATAAAGCGTGCCCCGCAAGTAAAGAGTCCTGGACGTCCGATCACTACTACCGTTACACGCTACACAAGCCTGAAAAGTTACAAAAATCGAAAATTTTGGCTGGCTTCAAAATAAAATCGAATGCACATACATGAAACCGTGTATATGAATATGTGAACACGCATCCATATAAAGATGAATTTAACCGTGGATCAACCATCTTGATGAAATCGCAGCCTACTTGTTTAAAAAGTAATTCCAGTTAGACCTTTCAGGCGGATTAAACGGCTAGGTTTTGTCAGCAGTCATTTTTATTATCAAGCAGTTTAATCTAATCGTCTTTAACAATTTAATATAAAACTACGTCTAAGCGATGCTTAGGGCAAGAAGTGATTACATTGAATGTGGTTGATGGATTTACTATGTCAAGATCCGGTCTGGTACGTCTTGAGGGTGGAGTCTTTTTAGTCTTCTCCTGACTTGATTTCTTTGATCGGCGCTGCTTAAAGCAGCGGTGCCAAGTCTTTTGGCTAGGTTTTTGGGGTGTTCATTTAAAAGTTGCATGTATTTTTGAGAAAGTTTTAGCAGCTTATCTCCAATTTTGGGCACGTTGATATCACGTTCAATGTCTCTCGTTTGGATGAACCACGGAGCTCCAGAGAGCACCCTTAGAAGGGGTTTTTGCTTGCAAAACCCGGATTTTATTGAGAATGGTTTTGGCAGCGATACCATATACCTGGATCCCGTAGAAAAGGCTTGGCGCTAATATTGAAATATAAATGTTGACCTTACATCCTAGCGCAAGCTTATTGCGTGGTGCTAGTAGCTAAGCCATCCGAGCCACTTTGTTTTTGAAACAGTTTTGTATACAAGTGATATGTCTGTCAAAAGTAAGTTTTTATCCAGAGTGACACCAAGGTACTTGTACGCAGGAAAAGCTCTTATTGGACTTCCGATGAGATTGACTCCAGGGCAGGGCACTTCTACAATTAGTGAATGTAAAGTTATCACATTTGTCCGCATTTATTCGGATGTTCCAGTTCATGGACCATTGGTGAAATGCATCCAGATATCCTTCGTTCGTTCACTTCAGTGATTTGAGATTGGGTAGGCATATCTGATGTATATATGGAGTATAAAGTAGGGCCGAGGACGCTACCCTGGATAACTCCGGCAGAGATCGCTTGGATGGATGGTGGACGACTTGTATCCATCAACAGATACGTGGAAAGTGCGATCTTCCAAGAAGCTTTGACATTGCTGGAACGAGCTGGAACATTTGTGGTGTAAAAACTTTTGGCTTTATACAGGAGCCCAGGGTGCCACACTCTGTCAAACTGCATACTCCTTCTTCTCTAAGGCTTCTAAAGCAAAGTTGACAACTCTGTGTAATTGCTCAAGACTTCCCAGAGATGGAAGTAGACTAATGGGCCTGTATGAGTCCACGTCAGTTAGCGACTTTCCAGGTTTTGGGATCATGTGTATATTCGCCGATTTCCAAACTTTCGGAAAGTATCCAATAGTTAGTACGCTGTTGAGCAACATCACTAGAAATTGCAAGGCGTGATCCGGTAAAAGTCGAATCGTCCTGTGGTCCAAAAGGTCTTCACCGGGGGTTTTTTTTTGGCGAAAGTTTACGTACAAGAAGAAGGTTAGCAGGCAGGCTCATTTGAAATGGCGATTCCAGAAACTCTTCAACTTGTTGACGTATGCTTTCAGGTGAATAATCGTATGGCTTGAAATGTAGTTCTAGGTTGTAAGCAAACGCTTCAGCCTTTTCTAGGCTCGTACGGCACCAATCACCTGAGGGATTTCTAATGGACGATTTTGGAGTGGGCTGAGTTTTGTACCGTTTTGTGATACGCCACAGTGAGTAGTTAGAACTAGCGTCTGTGTCCAGGTTTTCCAAAAGTCGGTCTATAGAATCTTGTTTTCTCTGGATGAGCACCTTGCTTAGACAGTTAGCCAGCCGATGATATATCTGATGGATTCGGATGTCTCCCGCTCTTGCATATTCTCTTCTGACTCTTTGCTTTAGATTAAGGAGCGCACCAATTCTGGGTGGTAGGTGGGGATGGCTAGTTGTATCTGTACTTCGGTGATTGCTGGGTGCAGCTATCTCAGCAGCCTGGTTTATAATGTTCATGAAAGTGCTGATGGCATTGTCAATGTCAGAAGGTTCCTGGATTTGTATGTTAATCTCGTCCAGCTATTCTAGGTGGGCTTTGAAAGAGTTTATATTAGCACATCTGGCAAGGAGACGTGAGCATTGTGGATTTTTCACAGGTGTAGTATGGAGCGTGGCTAGAATAGGAGTGTGGTCCGAGGAGAGCTCATGGAGTGTTCTCCCTTGTAGCCTGTCCATAGCGTATCCATTGATTATAAAGAAATCAAGCGCTGAAGGTGTTAACAGACAAGTTGGTAATCGTGGCAAGTTGGTAACGCACATTTGCAATGGCTTCTTGCAACTGCTTACCTCTTCTACAGGCTCGTGAGTTTCCCCACCATGCATGTTTGGCGTTATAATCACCGCCAGCAATGAACTTGCTTCCAAATCCGGTCAGCAAGGATTCAAATTCTGATTGTATCCGTGTTTCTGTTGGGGGTAGGTATATCGCCGCTAATGTGACATTCCCTTCGGGGCAAAAGTCTGAATTGTAATCTCGCTATCTGTCTGTCATTGCTAGAGGCGGAGGGCAGGGGATAGTGACTTAGGGAATCCTTTATAATGACTGCAGATCTACCCCTGCTGTTGCCACTGGGGTGATAAGCATGGTAGATGAGATAGCCTGGCAAGTAGATGCGCTGACCAGCACGCATGTGAGTTTCTGTAGCAAACATTATGTCTATGTTATGAGTGATGAGGAATAATCGAAGCTCTTCAGAAACTCTGACTAATCCACGAGCATTCCACAATCCGATATTTAATATTAGTTGAATCATTTCGGCAAACGCGCAATGAGAACCTGAACCAGCTCTCTGAAAGCTTTGTTGGACTCAGCATTTTCCTGCATCAGCTTAAAAAGAGTATCCAGCTTGGTATTGATGTCACGGATGGCATTATCTATAACTGTGAACTTATGGCTGAGCCTAGGGTCGGAAGAAGAGCTTGCGTCACTCAGCAAGGTTGAGCCAGTCCTTGGCTGCATATTGGGTCGAGCTATATCAGCATACGATATATTCGTTTTTAATGCTTCAGAAGGTTTGAATCCACGAGAAACACGTCGTGGATCATTGGTCATCGGGAGTCTAGGCCTCGGTTTTAGTTTTTTAATTTTATCTATTCTGACTGGGCAGCTATTATCTGCTGAGACGTGGTTACCGCCACAGTTTATACACAAGCATGTACACAAGCTTACACAGAGTCAGGATACAGTAGCATTAGGGCCACTACATTCACCACCAATAGGGTCCAGGACACAGTAGTTTTTAGAGTGCCCAAAAATTTGGCATCTATTACATTAAAGTAAATGCTTTCTATGAGAAGCACGCTCAACATTGACTCTGTATCTCCCAAGTTGTGTTATTTTTAGGGACTGTGCTACATTAGCACTCTGCTTCAAGTTGACAAAAAATAAATTTTGCCTAGTTTTAAAATTTATTGTAGCTTCGTTATCATCTTCATTAACTGGAATGTTCCTCCAATCAGACTTTTTGGGGCAGTATATGTTAAGGACCTCAAAGCCGTTGTTAGTAAATCCCTGCTCAATCTGTGATTTTGATACGTTTGAATGGATTCTTTTGAGCACAACTCTGTATGCCTTGTCTTCTTTTAGGTCAGCAGTCATGACCGAGCTTTGTGACGAGACGCATGTGCCAGAGACTGTTCTTTAACTGTATTGCTTGAAAAAGGACAAGTCCACAGGAGTGGCAAATTTACTTTTATCTGACTCGAGAGGTTGGCTGAAGCGAAAATTTTATTCTAATAAATCAATTTTAAATTATTAAACAAAATAAAGACTTTTTGTGAAATTTGGGTTGAACGGCCAACGGCACATGCAAAATTTGCAGCACGTGCTAATCAACTGTTCAAAACTGTTAAAGGTTAACATAACCAAATAAAACATACGTTTAGGAGCTCAAGAACCTTTCCAAGGAAATTTTGTGTAGCATACTTTAGTGCAGAGCACTAATAAAATTTTCCCTTCACCCTTCTATCAACCGATTTAAGCATTCCAGGGTGAGCTTTTAAATGCACAGTGGTCGGGCTTGTATGGAATCGCGGCCATAAATACTTCTAGGTGTGCCATCGCTATGAAATTTTCACCACAAATCTAGAAAAGTATTATAAATATATTATAAAAAAATTTACCAGATCGTACCACAATATCCTATAGCTTCCATAGGAACGATTGCATCAGTGGTGGCGCTTTTATGAGAGAGCAGTCATAAAAGCACTTCTAATGGTCAGATCAGGCTTATATTTCTACTGTAAGTTATTTACAAACATAAAAGTATAATACGAAAATATTGGAGTGATTTCCCAACTCCACTCCCACGCCAACCTCCTCAAAAAGTTATGATAACAAAAAGATAATAATATATTGAAGTAGAAAATGAACAATATTACAAAATCATATTCATTATTGTTAAATTGCTTCATTTAATAAAGAAATGGTTGTTTCTAGTAGCGGTGATTTTAGAATATAAGTAATTTGAATATAAAGTGAATATAAGTAAAGGAAGGCGTCCTATTTGAAACCTGAGTGAAATCCTTTTTTCACTGCAACGTCTGCGGAAATGCGCGCCGAACTAACCACTCCCAATGAGGTGAAGGTACCAGTTTGAAACTGGCTTGAAGCTAACCCCGTAAGCACATGCTCAGTGACCACATCAACTACTGGATGTAGTACTTATGCAGTCACTAATACGACTTTTGGAGGAGTATTCTTTATTAAAAGCGTAATGAGCCTTACCAGTCATTCAGACAATGAGTATGCAGGAACAACTCCTTAAACTCCACCACTTTTGAAACGGAAGATGTCAACCCAGTTCCAAAAAACGTCATACCGGTTAAAAGATCAGCGAACACAATTCAGTAGGTTCCAACCGACTCTCATTGTTAGCGACTCTCATATTCCTCCTCGAATTTTCCTCGGAAATGTGTCAGATGTACTTCTCATGGGGAAGGAAATTTTAGGTGTCATAGGTCCTGAAAACTTTATGGTTAAAGTTGGCAGGAACAATACGGTATGCTACGGTAATGCTTCTAACCCGGACGATTATCATAACCTTGTGCGTTTGTCAAAGGACAAAAATGCAACGCACTTTACTTACCAGCTCAAAGAAGTCAAAGCCTACCGAGTGATAGTAAAACAGGAACTCTCGTACTTCCAAAATTAGCCAATTCGACTGGATAAGATTCAAATGGCCACCATTCAAGTAACCTTTAACAAATGTGAACAACACATTACTCATATGTGCAAAGTTTCACTCCAAGTTTAGGAGTAAATAAGAATTATGTAAGCAGAAGAATTACTTAGAATTCGAATTATGGTACCTCGTACTTAGAGAAGGACCTAATGGTACGCAAAGTAGGGGATGTATTAAACGATCAGGCTTAAAAATACCAAGAAATGCTTTAAAACCACTTAAACTTACTAGCCAAGAACATACTAAGAGAGCGCAGAATTGCAGGTGTCAGGGTATCAAGAAGACTGAAAAAGAAGAGAAGAGACTTTCGCCCCATGGGGGTGGGGGCGAAAGGCGCAAGCGCCCCGGGCGCCAAATCTAAGAGGCGCTAAATCGAGTCCGACTAGCAATATATGTTTCGAGAATTCATATTTTCCAGAGGCAAACTGGAGGCAGGGTCAGAGAGCGTTTGATCGACTAAAGGTGATTCTGACAGCTTTTCCTTCTTATCAAAAGCTTTCTCCCGGAGAGGAAATGTAGTGTTATCATCGATGACGAAAAGTCTTCAAACGGTCCATCTCAGCTGGAGTCCCACAAGGCAGTGTACTGGGTCGAACATTGTACTTTATTATTTTAAACACAAAATATATAATGTAATAAAAATATACTTAAATATATAATATAACAGCAAAAATAAATTTTGGACTTACCCCTGATAAAAATTGCTTATCATTGTAGAGCGATGTATGAGATGTTAACGTTGGAGACATTGCAGGAGTAACAGAACTTTCTGTACTAAAATAAGCAAGAAATGAACTATCTGAAAATATAAAATTACTTTCCTTGTTAAAGTTATCAATCGTAATAATCGTATTTTATGGTAAGTTATAATGAAATAAATAAAAATTCTTGTCGAGGTAAAATAACTGTTGCGATCTCGCATGCCATGAACAAAATCTGATATCATTTTTGATGACGAATAAATTCAATATACATATGTATAAAAACTACACATTAAAAAAATTCTTACCCGGCGCGGGTATATATCGTTTATTCTTATTGTTCCACTTGCCGAATAAGAATGTTTTAGTGCATGATTATGTTGCGTAATTTTTATATTATATTGGTTAGTTGGCTAGGGCATGTGTGTCGCCACCTAGCGAACTACCGTCCGTATATTTATTATGTATCCGTATATGTATTACCGTACCGTATATGTATTATTAATGTTGGACCAAGAAGCCACAATCCAAAACCCTCAAATTAGTCATAATATACGTATGTACATACATACACATATATATGGAGATATCATATGTAGATATCACCATTTCATCGGAACATATTCTTAGTCTGTCCTTCTCCCAAATTCGCAGGATGCATGTTTTCATTTTGCGGCGCATGCACTTTTGTGAGGATTTGTAGTTTTTTTTTCTGTAGCCTAAGCTAGTAATCAAGGGTAATGTAGAGAAATTCTAAGGTGACAATTAAATTGGAAAAAATTATATAATCTCAGTTTCACTGTAAAAAGTGTGTTTTATCTTTGTACATATCATTGAAAAAATAATATGAAAAAATTAAATTTTAGTTATTTTTTTTATTTTGACCAAGAAATAAAAATAAAAATGAAATGACATCGTTTTCCAAATGGCTTAGTTTTGAAAAATTTATCGTAGACTGCTGAGGGTTTTAATTTTAACTTGTGTGACCAGGACCTTTTAGGCCTTAAGCACACGAATTGCAACAACTATGAGATAATCTCGACGACCAAAACGTGTTGATATAACCACTAACCATACAGCATATGCTGTATGCGGCCGATCCTTATGAAATTTAGCCCCCCATGGAATCTTTATAAAGTCCCAATCTTCTGGCTTAAATTATACTAAAGCTATGCCATTTCTGGCCAATCTGAATATATTGAATATATTGATTTGAACAACCGATTCCCTGTGTATTGCGTGATTTAGCGTGAGCGGAGGCCACGTTTCCCATTAATCACATTTCGAAAATGCGTCAAGACTAGAGGTGGAGAATTATCGATGGCACTATCGATGTTTTGCCACTAACGACACGCTCTCGACAGCGGCGCGCACTTTCCATAGTTGTCAATGTAGTGGTCGATATTTTGGTTTTTCCGTCTCTACGTTAAAGGTATGAACGAAAGGAAATTGCTTGGATTTCAGGCAAAATTTTGCAAATTGGTAAGATATTGTTATTCTATTTTATAAACTTAAATTTTTAATTTTGTGTCATAAAGAAGTATGGACTTTAAATGGAGCAGACTATCGATAGTTCTCCACCTCTACCATCCCAATCCAACCTTGTATTCAAAATTTATTCAAGAAATTCGATTTTTAAAGTTGCCAAATTAAAAATATTCATATCCGGCACGTGTTTACATTGTTCCACGTACCGAATAAGAATAAAATATTCTTGTAATTATTTATACATACAGCTGTGAAAACAAAATAGCAACACCACCAGATACAATTTTTCAATAGTCACCATAATCATATTTTTAGCTTTAGGAGAACGTTTTATACGTTTTTCAATATCAAAGACCCTAAAGAAAATACAAATAAACAAAAAAGCTTAAATTTTTTAAATGTTCTTAAGTTATTTAACAAAATTAATTAAAGTCTATAAACTTCAACGAAAAATTTAATAGCAACACTTTTCAAATATTTATTTCAAATTATAATAATGACTAAATCAGATAAGATTCATTATTAAACAATATTGATATATTAAAAATGCGTGTATTTATATTTGGTAGCGCATCCTTTGTTGGCTAAAAGAGCTGCACAACGTCTTAGCATTGAATCTTCTCCGTTGTATGAAAAGCATGCTTTGTATTCTTTGTGGTGTACTGGGGCTTGTATTTAGAATTTTTGGGACGTCCAACACACGATCAGGATCCTTTACCACCACTCATGAGCACCTTGCTTTCATCGGACCAAAACAAATATTCCATTGCTGGGGGGCCCAATTTGTATGCGCCTTAGCAAGCTTGATACGGTTAGCAATATGTCTGGCATTTAAAAGTGGGACTCTTTTTGGGCTGCAGGCTTTTAGATTTTGATGTCTAAGATATGTGCGCACTGTTTGATCCCATGCAGCAATAATTAGGTCTTTTTTCTATGTCCCTTTTGCTATGGCGATCCTTTTGACCTCTAGAGGGGTCAGGGAAGGCTTTCTACCGCGTGTTTCTTTACTTTTGTTAAAGCACTAACCATACAGCATATGCTGTATGGTTAGTGGTTAAAGGTAATTTCGTTTCTTATTAACTTATTTGAACATCCAACAAGTCGACCCACTTTCCGAAAGGATCAACTTTTGATGAGATCACGCTTCAACTTTTTATACCCTTGCAGAGGGTATTATAATTTTGGTCAAAAGTGTGCAACGCAGTGAAGGAGACATCTCCGACCCTATAAAGTATATATATTCTTGATCAGGATCACCCCCTTAGTCGATATAGGCATGTCCGTCCGTCTGTCTATCTGTTTCTACGCAAACTAGTCTCTCAGTTTTAAAGCTATAGTCTTCAAACTTTGCACACACCCTTCTTTCCTTTGCAGGCAGTATATAATTCGGAACGGGATCCGGGATCGGTCGACTATATCCTATAGCTGCCATATAACTGATTGATCGGAAATAGCATAACTTCGTTGTTTTTGAAGTTAGAAGGATGGGATTCCTTCTAAGTTCTTTGCGCTAACTCTAAGAGTTATGGATTCTACTTTGCGCAAACTAATCTGATCTGCCAAATTTCATCCGATATATATCTAATAATATAAGATGCGTGTCGCCACCTAGCGGACTGCCACTCAACTGCAGGGGTATATCACCTTCGGCTTCGCCCGAAGTTAGCTTTCCTTTCTTTTTTTATTTGATATGAGATAATTTGGTCGTTGCAAGAACGTTTGTCACCGCACTCAGAGAAAAATCAAAAACCGTACCTAAACCAAGGACGAACACACTTGGAAGTCCAAGAACGACTTTACTTAATTGAAGAAAACACATTCTTCTTTTAAGTACGTAATTTTAAAGTAATTTTATTTCCTTAAGTTCGATTTTGAGAACGTAAATTCTTGATTTAAGCGTGAGAAATTCTTCTCGTACAGAAAAAAAACTTAAATTACACAAAAAAAATAAAATTGTATTTATTTATAAATACCTCTTCATTTTTTTATTTGATTAGTTAAACTTTTTATTTTTCAGTCTTTAATTGAACTGATTGAATATGCTAGAAGCCGCACCAGATGCCAGGTGTTTTTATAACAAAACTTAATAAAAACAACAATTAATGAGTAAAAAAACAAAATAACAACAATTGTTGAATTCTTGAACTCGACTAGGACCCGGTATCCCTGGTATCCCCGGTATCTCTGACAGGATGACGAGATGTTGCTCTCTGTAGCTCGTGTCGATTGAAAAGCGCTTCTAGTGGTGAAGACAAATGCAAACAGCTGCAAATTGTTTCAAAGTGTTTTCGGAGTGCGGTCGCCGCAAGGAGGTGCTTTGCCTCAGCTGTTTGCGGTCGCGGCCAGTGGCCAGTTCTTAGCAAATAACATTTTATTTAAATTTAATAAATTAAATGGCTTATTTCTATTTATTGTTGGGTTTTTTATGATCGCAAACTACAAAAAGCCAATCGGCAACCGAATATGTTTCTTTAATACTATGAATGTGAATGAAACTTAGCTTTCCAGCCAATACCTTGGGTTGCTTCACTTATCGAACTATGTATATCTTGAAACAAGCAACTTTTCCCAGATATAAACGATATATCAAAAGTTGCGTTATCTCAAAAACTATCTCCACATCTAATATAATTAGGATCGTTTAAGCCTAAATTTGGGGAAAAATTTTTGAAACGGATTTTTTATTTCAGTGTATTTCTTTTTCCTCAAGAATTATACATCACAGCGGACGGTAGTCCGCTAGGTGGCGACACGCATGTCCGCATATATATAGCCGAAGAATTAAAAATTTTCTGTGTGCGTTCAATCTGAATCAATGATTTACCGAATGAAAGGTTTTGTTTTCATTGGAGGGATTTTATTCAAACATTATCCTAAAGTAAAGGGCCTGCAAAGGAAAGAAGGGTGTGTGCAAAGTTTGAAGACGATAGCTTTAAAACTGAGAGACTAGTTTGCGTAGAAACAGACAGACAGACGGACATGCTTATATCGACTCAGGAGGTGATCCTGATCAAGAATATATATACTTCATAGGGTCGGAGATGTCCAAACCTTTTGACCAAAATTATAATACTCTGGCGATCAATTTTGGTGACAAAAAAATGCAATATATTTACACAAAATTACACATCACACGTCACATTTAATTTACTAACACTGTCCAACTATTTAACAATCTCGGAGTCGCTTTAAGGTAGTCATCATAAAGTGGTCGTTTAGTCGTATGGGTCTCGGTGTAATGAAGGCCACAAAAACAACATTTAACATGCTTAAAAAGGTTTTAGGGAGTATAAGTCGAACTCATTCTTTTCAGCTGCTCCTGGGGTGGCTCTGAAAATTCAGCAACACGTCAAAATGTAAGGACAGGTGGGCTATGACAAGTGTTAAAGCAAAAACCGAACAACTTTCCATGAGTCGACGTCAGAACAGTCTAGTTGCAAAGTGGGCAGACCACTGTTGAATTTTGGGAAATTATGTGAAGCCCCAGGGAGTGGAAAATAGAATGTGGCGCGGTGTTAGGACATAAAAGGTATCAAACGAATATACTTCTAAGCTAAAGTTATTATTAAGTTATTAACTTTATCTGTCCTGATGGGGTTGGTATAGTTACCATGTTGAATAGGTACTGTTTATGTATTGGAAGATAAACGCCTAAAATTGGATTGAACCAGAAATGACAGCGAACTTAAAGTAACAGTTTGCAGTATAACATGGCCGTACAATATAAAATATACAGTTATCGGATAAAGTTGCCTCATCCCTCTATGAATTTCATTATAAATCCAGTTTACAATAATACGAATGTTGGTATAAAACTTCAGTTCCTCCCTTTGTTTTTTATTTATTAGGATTTATTTATTGTGCTGCAGGACAATTTTGTTAAACTTTTTATTACTATTCTAGTAAGTTCTGCTTAACTGTAAATGAGGTACTTATGCTAAATTATTTGGTAATTAGATTGCCGTTTTAATCTACGCCTTCTAGGTGAAAAGGTACAAAGGTCTTGAGCCAGGGGATTCGTATGACCGGAGAGTCTTCTTATGTGGGCGCTTGCAACCGCATTAAGAGTTAAGAGCATCGTGGGTGAAGAGGCTGTAAAGGGTGGGCCTCAAGACACTGCCCGGTGGTACGCCTGCGCTGATTTGCCTGGGCCTCGAGGCTGCTCCATCTATCGATTAGCTGAAAGAGCTGCGGATGTAGGTAGCTCACCCAAACTCAAAACACGAAGTTATAGAATTTCCGAGCAATCAGTTTGAAATTTGGCTGATCGGATTACATTGATAATAGTAGTATCCATAGAAAGATCCATCTTTTTAACTTAAAACACAACGAAGTTATGGCATTTCAGAGTCAAATGCGGCCGAATTAAACAATTTCAATATTTGCTCTAATATTTTATTGCGGGTTCAATTCAACCCTAATATGTATATGTAGCCGCTCCAAACAATACCGAAATACAAGTGCCAACAACTAAGAGCTTGCGAAGAAGCTCTACAAAAGCTCTACGCTACAAAGAACAACAAAGCGCATGCGAAGCTGGGAGAATCAGGAGAAGATGGAACTGCTGATACCCGCTGCGGCTAGTTACACTGAGAGAACTAATCAGAGATAATTACAATAATTGATGCTCGCACAAGTCCCAAAAGCAGCTATCGATCCCGGCCGGTTCCGACTTTTGTACTGCCTGCAAAGGAAAGAACGATGTGTGCATAGTTTGAAGACGATAGCTTTAAAACTTAGAGACTAGTTTGCGTAGAAACAGACAGACGGACATGCTTATATCACCTCAGGAGGTGATCCTGATCAAGAAAATATATACTTTACAGGGTCGGAGATGTCTCCTTCACTGCGTTGCACACTTTTGACCAAAATTATAATACCCTCTGCAATGGTATAAAAACTTCTTGACGAGGTAAAATAACGATCTGATATCAATTTTTGTTGACGAACAAATGCAATATATATTTAAACAAGAAAGGAAAGCTAATTTCGGGCGGAGCCGAAGTTGATATACCCTTGCAGTTGGGTGGCTGTCCGCTAGGTGGCGACACGCATATAATATGTTATTAGATATATATCGGATCGTATATAATCGGCCGAACCTTATGAAATTGCAGATCGGATTAGTTTGCCCAAAGTAGAATCCATAGAAAATCCCATCCTTCTAACTTTAAAAACAACAAAGTTATGCCATTTCCGATCAATTAGTTATATGGCAGCTATAGGATATAGTCGACCGATCCCGGCCGTTCCGACTTATATACTGCCTGCAACGAAAAGAAGGGTGTGTGCAAAGACGATAGCTTTAAAACTGAAAGACTAGTTTGCGTAGAAACAGACAGACGGACAGACAGACATGCTTAAATCAACTCAGGAGGTGATCCTGATCCTGACTTTATAGGGTCGGACATGTCTTCTTCACTGCATTGCACACTTTCGACCAAAATTATAATACCCTCTGCAAGGGTATAACAAAAGCAGAAGCTTAAGGAAAAAATTTTTATTTCTTTCATAAAAATTTTCCTTGTCGTTTTTTCTCGAGCAAAGCTGCGTAAGGCATGCTTCCCTAGCTGTATCTTTTTTATTCGTAAAGCGCGCGCGATGTGCTTAGTTTCCCGGCCACGCCAATGTTATTTGGAAAAATTCTTTTCCTATGTTGCGCCGATCGGTGACTGCTTATTCAGCGAGCTTTTGACGAGAACGCGCGAGTTATACAATTATCATCAATAGCCCCCTCTCTACCCGCTAATAAAAAACTTCTAATAAGGCCAACGTTGCAATCTAAATTAATGTAAACTGTAGCGGACTTCTGGAAATTATAAAACACAGAAACCCAATTACGAATATGCAGAATCAATCCGAAGATATAAACATAAACAAGGAACCACTTGAATCACACCCCCCATTTAGAACCCAAAACCAGACTCTGCACTCTGAAATCAGATCACACCTAGCACTTATATCTTAAACTCAAACAAAAGGACGCTATATAAGACACTGATTGTATAGTTTTAGGGCAGTTTTTGTAACAACCTCTAAGTGAAATCATTCACCAATAAATAAAGTCTACATACTAACCTAGTCCTTTATTTCACTTGGTGCATTACTCATTAAAATATAACTCGCGCAACATTTCCGAGTGGGAAGATATCAAGGCTTAAGGCGACATACCGAGGCAACTCATCATACATCCAAACAATCTATCTCGGAACCAAACTCAACGCCCTCCAAGCCAAGAAATTTGAGGCACCTGACCAACAAAACTTTCAATACATAGTTAGGCTATAGTTTTCAGAATTGATAATCGGTTGTAAGTCCCCACGGGAGAACATTAATTCCTGACTATATGGTACCCGGTACTCATATATTCCAACAAAAGTTTTACTTTCAAACATCGGAGTACCGGGGTATAATAAAAAATGCCAAATACATTTTTTATAAACAAAAAAGTCATTCTGCGATTAAAATGCTATTTATTGAGTGGTGGTTACTGTTGGTTAGAAATACAAGTTGCAGGGCATACTCTATCGTCAATCCAGGGGAGTTTGTTTAGTTTCGCTGGGCCGGGCAGTTTAGCACAAGGCTGCGAGCACGGCACTCACCGGCCTCGGAGTCGAACCACAGACCGGCGCGACACTTTCGGAGCAGGCGTCGACCCTCACGGCACTCGTAGAACCGTCTGCAGTGTTTGGGGTCCCGGACTAGGCTGCCCTCTGCACGACCGACGCACATAGCACTGCTGCCCACCGGAGTGTTGCTGGTGCTGGCAAAGAGATTCCTCAACGGTTTGGGAATCAAATTAATTAACCCCTCATTGGGTGACTTCTGCAATTCCGATGTCTCAGAGGTGCAGGGTGGTGTTGTGGGTTGACGACAGGCGGTAGTGGTGGTCTCGGCACAGGGAGGTGAGGGCGTTGGAGTATTGGTGGCCTGACACGGAGGGCGAGGTGAAGAGGAGGTTGTGCCTTTGCATGGTGGACGAGGAGTTGTTACATCATTTGGACCAGGTGTAGTAGACTTTGATTGACCATTGCATGGAGGAGGTGGAGTTGTTACATCATCTGAACCAGGGGTCGTAGGCTTTGATGGACCATTGCATGGAGGACGTGGAGTTGTTACATCTTCGCTAGAAGGTGTAGATGTCGTGGCTTTGGTTGATGGAATTATAGGACCACATGGTGTAGTTGTTGTCGTTGTGGTAGTTGTGGTTGTTGTTGTAGTAGTTGTGGTTGTTGATGTTGTTGTAGGAGCGCAAGTTGTCGTTGTAGTGGTTGTGGTTGTAGTGGTTGTTGTAGTCGTGGTTGTTGTTGTAGTTGTTGTGGTAGTGGTTGTTGTTGTAGTTGTTGTGGTAGTGGTTGTGGTTGTAGTAGTTGTCGTTGTAGTGGTTGTTGATGTCGTTGTAGGAGCGCAAGTTGTAGTTGTCGTCGTGGTTGTCGTTGTAGTGGTTGTTGTAGTCGTGGTTGTTGTTGTTGTAGTGGTAGTTGATGTAGTTGTAGGAGAGCATGGTGTTGTAGTTACATCATCACTAGAAGTAGTAGGTTTGTTTGACTCCGTGGATAACGGTTGGTTTGGACCAGGTGTCGTAGACTTTGATTGACCATTACATGGGGGACGTGGAGTTGTTAGATCATTTGGACCAGGTGTCGTTGACTTTGATTGACCGTTGCATGGAGGACGTGGAGTTGTTACATCATTTGGACCAGGTGTCGTTGACTTTGATTGACCGTTGCATGGAGGACGTGGAGTTGTTTTATCTTCCCTAGGAGGTGTAGCTGTCGTGGCTTTGGTTGACGGAATTATAGGACCACATGGTGTAGTTGTTGTCGTTGTGGTAGTTGTCGTAGTAGTAGTTGTGGTTGTCGTTGTAGTTGTGGTTGTGGTGGTCGTGGTTGTTGTTGTAGTAGTTGTGGTTGTTGATGTAGTTATAGGAGCACAAGTTGTCGTTGTAGTGGTTGTGGTTGTGGTGGTAGTGGTTGTTGTTGTAGTAGTTGTTGTTGTAGTGGTTGTAGTAGTTGTTGTTGTAGTGGTTGTAGTAGTCGTCGTTGTAGTGGTTGTTGATGTAGTTGTAGGAGCGCAAGTTGTAGTTGTAGTCGTGGTTGTTGTTGTAGTGGTTGTTGTTGTAGTAGTTGTTGTTGTAGTGGTTGTTGATGTAGTTGTGGGAGCGCAAGTTGTAGTTGTAGTCGTGGTTGTTGTTGTAGTGGTTGTTGTTGTAGTTGTAGGAGCGCAAGTTGTAGTTGTAGTGGTTGTTGTTGTAGTTGTAGGAGCGCAAGTTGTAGTTGTAGTCGTGGTTGTTGTTGTAGTGGTTGTTGTTGTAGTGGTTGTTGTTGTAGTGGTTGTTGATGTAGTTGTGGGAGCGCAAGTTGTAGTTGTAGTCGTGGTTGTTGTTGTAGTGGTTGTTGTTGTAGTTGTAGGAGCGCAAGTTGTAGTTGTAGTCGTGGTTGTTGTTGTAGTAGTTGTTGTTGTAGTCGTGGTTGTTGTTGTAGTAGTTGTTGTTGTAGTGGTTGTTGATGTAGTTGTGGGAGCGCAAGTTGTAGTTGTAGTCGTGGTTGTTGTTGTAGTGGTTGTTGTTGTAGTTGTAGGAGCGCAAGTTGTAGTTGTAGTCGTGGTTGTTGTTGTAGTGGTTGTTGTTGTAGTTGTAGGAGCGCAAGTTGTAGTTGTAGTCGTGGTTGTTGTTGTAGTGGTTGTTGATGTAGTTGTAGGAGCGCAAGTTGTAGTCGTAGTGGTTGGGGCGCAAGGTGTTTCAATTGTTGTTGTAGTAACAATAACACAAGATGGTTTAGTGGTAGTTTCACATGGTGGTGGTGGTGGTGGTGGTGGTGATGGAGTGGTTGTCAGTTTACAGAGAGGTGCCGGGGTTGTGGTGATACCATTGCACGACGCCTTTGGAGGCTTGGGCCTGGTGATTCTGTGGCCAGATCCGACGCAGATAGCGGCAGATGCCACAAGGGCCAGCAAAAGGAAATTTGCTGCAAGGAAACCTGTTAGCCAAAGCCCACAATTATGGTACGTCCTCGGTACTTACACAGATTCATCGAAAACTTCGGACGGCGCAAAAGGATAACTAACTGCTGTTGGTTACTTTACCGCTTTCGCTTCGGTGCTCTAAGATCTGAAATTTGCACTTCTCTTTTATAGTCGTGTGGTAGAATATATTCCGTGTTTTGGGCTACAAAGTTACAAGTTTGTTACGACTCTTTACCTGATAACTAAGGGCCAATTTACAAAGTGCAGTAGTCTGATAACGTGTTCTGTTTTCACGAAACGTTTCTTACTTCCCATAATATTAGTCCAATGCAAATTCTTTATTAACTTTAGTGATTTAAGTCATTACTACATTTTCTGCAGTGTAGTCACTACTACATTTTCTGCAATGTAGTAATTTAGTATGGTTGGTTTGTTTTCTGCAATGATCTAGGCTATTACTGGGGGGTAAAAATTTAATTTGGTATTGTCTATTGTCTATTGAAGATCCAAAGATTTCCCGAAAGTTGTTGTGAAGGCAGTTTGTCGATCTGTCGCACTATGGTCCAGCCGACCACATTTGTTGTAAAAAATTCTATGTTTAAAAGTTAAAATAACGATTTTGATGGCATTGTATTCGGAAAAGACTGACTATCAGCATACCACAAATTTTCAAAGATGGCGCCACATTCTCGAAATCTGAAGTTAAACCCAGCTGGTCATACTTTAAACATTTGAAGGGGAAGAGTTAAAAATAAAAAGGCATTTTCAAAATCATATAACTAAAAAAATCAATAAACTGATCAATTTTTGTAATGAACAGTAATCAGTTTTTACTACGTGTTGGGTGTAATGAAATATTAAAAGTTGTGGTGTCTTCGTAGTTATCTGTTAAAGTAAGTCGTCTTAACAGTGAAAATTTTCAAAGAAATCTCGCTTTTAAAAAGGTGTATAAAGTGAATCCAGCCTAGTCTAACCTTGAACAATTTTGTAGGTCATAGAGTAATTAATTTTTGGTCGATTTTATATAGTATCTGCAAAGATTTTAGAAAGGCTATACGAAGGCCTTGCAAAGACGGCTAAAGGGGCAAAATTTTTCTTTATCTTGCACGTAGTATTAAACTCGAAATAGGAATTACTATAAGGATCGGCCAACTTAATATTATATCACGATGTATATCATACAGCATATGACTTAACAGCAAAGACAAATTAACATTAGATCCGCCCGAAATTAATATTGCTTTATAATTATTTTAAATATTATACTTACTGCCGACATGTTCGTTATGGAAAGCCAACATTTTCGTAGTTTTTTTCTTAACTTTTTAATACACCACAATATTTGATTCTGTTTTTGTTTTATTGCCTGAAATTATATAAATAGATCATTTTCTAAATTATATTAATTTACTCTTTTAATATTATATATCAAAGCCAATCGAAAGATATTGGTTTGATTAATGTTTAATTTATTAATTAATTTATATTTTAGATTATTTTTATCAAAAAATTTGACAAAAGTCAATTAGATTTGAATAAATTTGATAAAGGTGAAAAAGGTATATTCACTGAATGGGGGCTAATGGGAACATTGGAGCCCCCACATAAAATATTTTTATATTGTATATCACAGCAGACGGTAGTCCGCTAGGTGGCGACACGCATGCCTTACTTGTAACAGGCGCGTAAAGGAACTATATATAGCCGAAGAATTAAACATATCAAATGAAACGTATTGTTTTCATTAGAGGGATTTTATTCAAACATTAGCCAAAAGCAGATTGAGTTGGGAGAAATTTACGTAAATGTATAAAACTTTTGATTCACTAAATGGGAGATAGTAGACAAAATATTTTATTATACACAGATGTTGAATCAAAGTACGCGTCGATTGATAAAAAGTTATTATAGTAGCTTTCAAAAGTTATTCAGAAAAAAAGATTTTTAAAGAATTTCCCAATGAAGATTTTTCTCCGAAAAAAGTACCGTTCGCGTTTGCCTTATTTTATTTTTTTAAATTTGAGAATATTTGTTATTAATATTCGAACAATGTTTGTTCCACGATTTTTTTAAATTACCTTAGTTACCTTAAAAAATTAAACATACTTTTAAATTTAACAAATGCATAACTTTACAACATATGGTAACACTCGGAAAACGAATTGATTTTATTTGAAAACGAAATAATTATATTTCCGTATTAAAAAATTTATATTTTTGGTTGGCAAAAGCCCTTCCTGAACTCACCCCAAGGATGCCGACTGGAATTGATGCAACAGTTCCTGTACCATGTCAGGCGGCGATTAGCTAAGATAAGAAGTAAAAAGTATATGTTTTGATTTGAATATAATCAAACATATATGTCCCACTTTTATAGTGTTGCAAAAAAAATTTTGAAAATAATTATCAAATAAAAAACCTCTTGATGAGGTAAAATATCGGTGGGGAACCCGCATGCCACGCCCAAAATATCTGATATAAATTTTGGTGACGAATAAATGCAATATATGTATAAAAAATTATACATTAAAAATATTCTTATTCGGCACGTGGAACAAAAACGATAAACGATATAGACTGTGATAATATAGCTGTGATAAAATATAAATTTATGGCATCAAAAATGCTACAACAATGCATGGTGCTACAACAATGTCCCACTTGCAAAATTAAACTACGTAAGTGTTATAGGAGTCTTTATGCCAAATCCTCCAAGATTCTAGAAATCTATTGGATTTATGTTGAAGCTTATGGTGTTTATTTAATTTTTCAAGAGAAAAATCTCTTGTAAATAGTCTGTTGATAGTTGAAGTTTAAAATATGACACATTTGGTGGTTGTGTTGATTCGAGACAACTCTTTTTAATTAACTTTTGGTCACAGACAGCACACCGTCCGATGAATCCCATTGCAAACGCATCCACTTTGAGCATTTTTTTATTTCAACCAGCAGGACTGTTTTGGTTGAATGGCCCTAAAAGTTTAGACAACACAAACAGAAACCGAAAAAACAAAAAGCGAATAAAAGAAATTTACTGAGTTAAAAAAAGTGAAGTGTATAAACTTTTTTAAAGCAAACGTGCCTACCTTTTCTTTTTGAACAAAATGTATCAGAAATATATAGAAATAAAAGTTTTTGAAAAAAATTTTGGTCAAAAGTATCCCACGCATCTCCGTTCTAATGAAGTATATTTTTGATGAGTACCACCTCCCCGATATAAGCATGTCCGTCTATTTTTACGCATACTAGTCTGTTTCAATGCTTTCAACTCCAAACTTTGCACACCTTTTTATACCCTTGCAGACTGTATTATAATATTGGTCAAAAGTGTGCAACGCATTGAAAGAGAAATCTCCGACCCTATAAAGTATATATACCCTTGATCAGGAATGATCCTGACTCCAGAGTAAATATAAGCATGTCCGTCTGTCTGTTTCAACGCAAACTTGTCGCTCAGTTTTAAAGCTATCGACTTCAAACTTTGCACCACATCCTTCTTTCCATTGCAGGCAGCAGTCAGATCGCGGACGGGATCGGTCGAGTATATCCCATAGCTGCCATATAACTGACTGATCGGAAGTGCCGTAACTTTGTTGTTTTTTAAGATGAAATGATGGGACTTTCTATGAATTCCATATTCGGTAAACTAATTCGATCTTCTAAATTTCATATCGATCGGACAACTATATCTTATAGCTGTCATAGAACTGATTAATCGGAAATGCCGTAACATTGGTATTTTTTAAGATGCTTGGGGTTTTTTCCAACATTATATATACCATCCGATATATATCTTATAATATAAGCTGCCACTTAACTGCAAGGGTGTATAAACTTCGGCTCCGTCCGTCCTCTTGTTTTATTTAAAACTTATTCTATTAAAAGTTTTAACCTAAAACTCATTCTAATTTCTACATAAAAGAAGATTGATTTCATCATTCCAATGTGCGACACCCAAAAGTAAAATAAATGTGTACATATACTAACCATCCTAACCATAGGAAAACAATGAAATAATATTAGTAATGATTTAGGTAAATAATAATAAAAAAAGAGCAAGAATTTGTAAAGACTTTTTTAAGTGTTTCCAATTTCGCTCATACTAAAAGTCCTAACCCATATTCGTAACGCCACAGCAACTCGTCCCATCTACGAGGACGAAACTACTTGTGTGAAATTGTTTGTTCGAGTTCTGCAACTTAGCCTTTAGTTTCAAGTGCACGGCCCTTATAGCCACTGGCTTGTCGCAGCTCCTCAGTTCCCATCATCCACTTAATAGTCCCATAAGGCAGGTGCTCAAGGGAAGCCACCCACATAAATATATTTATTTATGTTTCTGGTGAGAGTTCTCTGGCTTGTTTTGTTTTTTTTTTTTGTGTATCCGTCTCATTGCCATTAGCCAGGCACTGCATCGCCACCCTGGATTCGTGTCCTCAAACGTCCGCGAGGCGTAGCTGACTTCTCATGTGTATTCCCCCAAACTTGTTTCTTTGACTGAAAACGTTGCTGAAAAACGAGTAATTATGAAAATTCTCAAAATGAACTGTGGTACCGCAGGAGAGCAAGTAATTAAGGCTCAGTTCCCACTACTCAATAAAGTAGAGTCTACTGCATTCCCGAGTTTATGCCTGACCCTTATTTCACTGAAGTGTTTGAATAAATTCGTTCAATTCACATCTGAAATGCATATGAATGCTCTAGTACTAGGAATGTAATGACATATACCATATTTTTTTTGAGCTTCTTTAAAATTGTCTAATTTTACTTAGACCTTATAATTAATAATAATTAATATTAATTAATAATAATAACTTCTATAAATAGGCTGAGCTTATATTATATATGTTATATTATAGTTTATATTGTAAGGTATATGACGGACCGGGTATAAATATATTGGAAATATCCGTATGATCCAACGAATCCACCTTGGAATGCAAGAAACCAATTAAATTTAAAGAATATTAAGCTTATGCTCTTAAAAATAATTTAAACAAGAAAGAACAAATAACGACAACAATACTACCGACATTCTTTTTATGATAGATTTGTTTTAATTACACAAATGTTTAATTTATACTATACTTACATTAAAACTAATTAAACCTAATATTAGTTTAGATTAAGCAAGAAAATGTTCTTGAATACATTGTGGGTTTCTGGACTATCAGCATAAACAATCCATTAGGAGAGCAGAATGAACAAGAAAGGTAAGCGGGCGAAGTTTATATACCTTGCAGATAAGTGGCAGCTTTTATTATTAGATATATATCGGATCGAATATAGTCGGCCGATCCTTATGAAATTTGGCAGATTAGATTAATTTTCCCTAAGTGGAACCTATACAAACTCCCATCTTATAACTTAAAAAACAACGAAGTTATGACATTTCCGATCAATCAGTTATATGGCATCTATAAGATATAGTCGATCGATCCCGGCCGTTCCGACTTATATACTGCCTGCAAAGGAAAGAAGGGTCTGTGCAAAGTTTGAAGACGATAGCTTTTAAACTGAGAGACTACGAGAATGCGTAGAATCAGACAGACGGACATGCTTATATCGACTCAGGAGGTGATCCCGATCAAGAATATATATACTTTATAGGGTCGGAGATGTCTCCTTCACTGCGTTGCACACTTTTGACCAAAATTATAATACCCTCTGGGTATAACAAGAAAGGAACGCTAACTTCGGGCGGAGCCGATGTATATATAGATGTACCCTTGCAGTTAAGTGGTTTTCATTATTAGATATATATCGGATCGTATAAAGGGCTTAATTTTTTACTGTTTTACAACCAATTCGGTTTCCAATATTGGGAAATCAAAACACTTATTTTGTTTCCCAACGACCTAGACAATTTATCAAATAAAATTAGAAAGTAATTAGTTGAACTGTTGCCAACGGTGGAGGCTTATTTAAACTGTGTATGAACATCGAAAAGCGTTCAAAAACCGATAACTAATTGGACGCAGATACTAGAAAAAGATAAAACTTAGTTAGTAAAATAAACGTTAAGTGGCTGCAACCCTGTCAGAACAAACATTAAAAGTGTTACGAGAATCTGATGATACCATTGACCATCAACCCTATTACGACAATATATTAAATCATTTAAATAAATGATATGTATGTATAAACAATTATAAATTAAAACAAGAAAGGAAAGCTAACTTCGGAGCCGATGTTTGTATACCCTTGCAGTTAAGTAGCAGCTTATATAACTAGATATATATCGATTCTTATGAAATTTTGCATATCAAATTATTTTATCTAAATTAGAATCCATAGAAACTCTCATCCTTCTACCTTAAAAACAAAGAAGTTATGGGATTTCCGATCAATCCGGTATATGGCAGCTAACAGATATAGTGAGTGCAAAGTTTCAAGTCAATAGCTTTAATATAATATAGGGTATTAAAAAAGGCAAACGCGGACGGGATATATTTAGTGAAAAAACTAGAATAAATTGTTCATTTTGGATATTCTTTAAAAATAGTTTTTCCTAAATAGCTTTTGAAAGAAATGTCGGATCGTGATGGTTAAGGTACCAATCGACCCGTATCAGAATCTATGTGTATAGAAAGTGTGTCTGGTGACACCAACACTTGAAAGTCGACCAAGAACGACTTTACTTATTTCAAGAACCAAAATTCCTAATTTAATTTAATTACTTATTAAGAATTTTACTTACTTAATTAGAATTATTTTCCTCAAAGTTCGATTTTAAGAACTATACGTTCTTGAATTAAATTTAAAAAAATTAATTAAAAATTGATAACACATTCGTTATAATTTCAATTCCGAATTTTGTATTGATTCAAGAAAACCTGATTCTTGTTTTGTCAGTCGTCAAATTAAGAACCCATTTTTCTATCAGTGTAGGCATTAATATACAATTGTAATTACCAACAGACATCCCTTACCTTCTTTATTTATAAAATTAAAATTCTAAATTCCACAATTGACAAATTTTTAGAAGGTACTTGGATCTGATTTATTGAAGTTGGGGTATTTTTCCATTGGGGTTATCTTGAAACTAACCAAGATGGGGAGAATGGAAGTGCACGTTCGGATAAATCCTGCACTTGTCACGCCGTGGTCTCCTCATTCCCCATGCTCCCACTCGTGCGAAATATTATTTGCATGTAAAATGCGTGTGTGCGGTTTGGCCTCGTTGCAAATGCAAAACAAAAACTGAAAATGAGCAAGGAGCATAAATAAAAGGACAAAATGTATCCTGAGGTGTAGGCGAATATGCTTTACCCTTTAAAATATAATCAACAATTGTGAATTGAACAATAGGTCAGCTGAAAATGTTGTTGCATTGCACGGTAAATAAAGGAAATACTAGAGCAGGTGAATTAAAAACTAGATTTTTTCCTTGAAGGATAGACCATACATCTTACATAAATGCGAACTGCTGAATAAAGCGAGTAAGCTCAACTTAAAGATTGGTTTCTCCGGAGAAACATGATATAAAACTACCAAGAAATAATAAATATAAAGCTGCCATCAGCTATTGCAAAAATCAATAAATATACGATTCGAGTTTCCATTACTCAGTTGTAGAAGGCAGTGTCTTCATGAACAGAACGTTCATGTCTGAATGCAACAGGTGGGGGAGTTGGAGACAAAAGATTCTTTTTTTGCTCCGCTTTACCAGAGCGTTTATTTGACATATGTATTTCACTTAACCAATGAAAGCAACTGCATAAATCCCATCCCATCAATATATGGCTACTACACAGATTAACAATATGAGTGAATTTATGCCACAGTTAAATGTTGAAACCCAATGACTTGGCTTAAAACTTGGTATTTCCATAGCTTTAATATTAAATTTGTCTATCTATGGCAGGGCCGTCCAGTTCCATTTAGCGCTCCTCACATATACAGGATATTGAACTCTATGCAAGCTATGAGCCCGAAGACTGAGAAGGAGTGGGAGAAGGAAGAAGCTAAGAAAATATTCCTGTGGCTTTTCACACTCCCATAATGCTAGAGGGCAGTGGGTTGAGGGGGGGCGGACAATTACGAGACATACATAACCCACGATTCAGGGTCAGGAAAAGGTTTGAGGGACACGGGAGAGGTATTTAGCGCAATCCAGAATTGTGTGGGTGCACTTATAGGATGTCCTGTTGTGACCTCCTGATTAACAGGTGGCATTTCCATCGCAACGAAGAGATTTGGACACAGTTTCGTGATAAAATTCTCCATTATTTACTTAGTAATTCAATATTGAAAGTAAGGACTTACATTGTTGCATTAATCTAATATTCATAATATCAGCTAAAAATGGTGTTAAAATTTTCCCCATAAATATACATATTTTCACAAATTCACGTTTCGGTGGTTACATTTATATTTCAAAATACTTTTGCTTTCAAAAACATATTTGAGGCTTTTCGGGTCGCAACTTTCAGTGAATTCACAAGCACTTAGAGCCAATTCACTTCTCTTCGACTGTCGTCGAAGTTGTGGGCAAAATATATCAACACTTGATTCTCCGGCTGAGTGACAGGCGATGCAAAACTTGCGGACGTGTCGGCGGCAGCGGTGGGCAGGAGTACGGAGGAGTACGCGAGCGATAAAAAATTCGTAATACCGACACCGGGAGTACAGAGAACGGTGCGCGTTGTGAAGAACAGGAATGTTCGCCAAGCGGCTACTGCCACACAACTGAAGGGCCAGGATGCACTCGCTCGCAGTGGCGGACGACTAGGGAACGAATGGAAATGAAGCAGTCAAAACACGACTTCGGTTCCGAGCGACTGCTTTGGGGCAGG
This sequence comes from Drosophila atripex, assembly GCA_035045925.1. Classification (NCBI taxonomy): domain Eukaryota; kingdom Metazoa; phylum Arthropoda; class Insecta; order Diptera; family Drosophilidae; genus Drosophila; species Drosophila atripex. The sequence continues at coordinate 1,194,012 of JAWNOP010000032.1, forward strand.
AGCAGGGTCCTGGGGGCCGGAGCCACTCGGCAGAAATCGAAAATACACGGCCGGGAATGTAGGTGTAGGGGGCGTGAATGTAGGTTCTGGTTCAGGAAAGGGGAAGTGAATTCGCCGTCAGAACGATGGTGCTCGGGATTAGATTATCGCCATCAGAGGTCGGGGAGGTCGGACGGGGGAGAGTATGGCTTGGGGGCCACTCTGCCCACCTCTAAATAGAACCTGCAACCTGACAGCTTTACGATGGCAAAATAGTCAAATAAACTATTCAAATCTACACGAAAATAGGCGCTTGCTGCTGACGCCTGCGCCCCACCCCGTTGCCGCAGAGCTGCCTTTGAACGAGAAGCCCATACTGGAAAACAGGCCTAAGCGAATGCGACTGCACATTAGGCCACACGGCCGAAAGCAGCCCTCACACACCGTTCGAGCAGTTGACAAAAAGACGAGAAGCGGCGAAACAAACGACAGGGGCCGCCCTGGGTGGGGGCTGGGGCGGTATGTGTGGGCGGGCGCTGTTGGGGCGAATGTGAAAATTCAAAGCATTGCACTGAATATGTAAAAACATCAGATGCAAGCCAAGGAAAAAGCACAGTTACCGCTAAAACAACATGACGCCTACCCTTTCGCCTACTTTATTGGCTTGCTCGGATATGTAAGTACACATGTTAACTTGCACAGAACCCAAACAATTGAACAATTTTATATCGTGTAAAATGTGAAAACTTTTTGTATAATAACCTCTAATGTGTGGCTGTTTGGGATAACGTATGAGTTTTGTAGATGGTTCGAGGATCAAAACTTTTGAAAACAAGATGGTTGACTTATAAAAGCAAAATCAAGAGCTCCGTTTGGAAACTTGGAGCTTGAAATTGGTCAGTTCTCTATTTTGGTAGAAAATTTCTTTCAGAATCGGCAAAGGTAATATTGGTTTTTTAAAATGGATTTGAGGATTATTTCCAATTGATTTTTGCAGGTAACCATAAAAGTTTTGTACCGTACACCTGTCGTAAACTAACATTGAACACACAAAATAAATAAATTTGAAACGTTGATCGGACTCATCGTTCTAGTAATCGGAGAAATGGAAAGAAGCAATTAAGAATAAAATAAAAAGACCTTTTGACGAGGTAAAATAACGGTGGCGAAACAGCATGACACGCCAGAAATATCTGATATCAAATTTGGAATATATGTATAAAAAATTATAATTTATTAGTTTATATTATTTTTTACAACCCAAAGCCGAGGTGTTCTGATAAATTTCCATGAACAACCAAAATTGCGGGCGAAAAGCGATCAAAAAGATCATGACTAAGTACCGTTATCCACGTTACCTACACAGTGGGTTTTATACATAGAGTCTTCCGCGCCTGCTACAAGGCATGCGTGTCGCCACCTAGCGGACTGCCGTCCATTGAAATCTAACATAAACATGCATAGGTGGTGCACTTGTCACAATCATGCTTTGTCGTGCAATGCTTTGATAAGTACTTTTAAAAAGATTTATCATTTTAATGTAAGTTTTTTAGACAAAAGTCGGAGACATCTCCGACTCCATAAAATATATATATTCTTGATCAGGATCACATCCTGTGTCGATATAAGTCTGTTTGCCCGTTTTTTTCGCAAATTAATCTCTCATCACACATCCTTCTTCTTTCCCAGTATATATGGGTCGGAACGGCCGGGATCGGTCGACTATTTCGTATAACTAACTATAGTTGACATAACTAACATAAATAACTGAGAGATCGGAAATGCCATAACTTCGATGTTTTTTAAGATAGAAGGACTTCCAATGGACAAAATTTTATAAGGATCGGACGACTACATACGATCTATATACAATATATATCTAATAATATAAGCTGCTTCTTAACTGCAAGGGTATATCGACTTCGGCTTCGCCCGAAGTTAGCTTTCCTTTCAGTTTTGAAATGTAACTTATTGGAGTACCCTTACATCCCCTAGAGCTCATTTAAACACTTGTATTTCTTTATTTTTTTTTTTCGCGCGGTTCCCAGTCCAACCGACCGAGGTACGCTGCCGCATAACGTACGAATCGCGGGATAGATCCGAGACAGTTTAAGGAAAGAGTAGGAGTAAGATATTACGAGAAAGAGTGTTGCACAGATAAAGCGTTTGGTATAAAGGATTTAAGATTATTGGTAGTGCAAAGAGACAAGATATGGTAGAGACCATTGTAGTCCGAACATAATACCCTGAACGGATCGTGTTGAGCATATGTCGATCTACCATGGCTAAGGAGTAGAGGACGAAAGTTTCTAGTCCTTCAAGGAACGTTAAAATGGTAAGTTGATTAATAACAGTCTACTGTGATAAGACGGGAGGAGAAGATTTGCATCCCAATTGCATCAAAATGACATAAAAAGACCTTAAAATACTAAATAGAAATGAGGGCTGGTGGAAAAAAAGTTTTTATAGACTTTCAGATAAATGGCGGTTTATAAAAAATAATGATGTGTATCAAATATCAGATATAATTGGCTGATTCTTATGGGGATCTCCGGATCTGTTCATAATTTAGTTACATATATGTAGGCCATAGATATATACACGTCCGTTCTAGAATGAATCAATGGCATAATAAAATAATTTTATAAAGTCCAAACAAGTATTAAGTATAATGTACAAATCCAATCGTCCAGTCATAGGGTATATTCGGCCACAGTTTCAAGACTGGCTCTTGTTCAATGCATTTTACACTTTTCACCGAATTGATATTTGTATGAAATTATAGTTCTTATAATATTATTATTTTACCCGTCATAGCTTTTTTAAAATCTTTAATTGTACGACGGCGGATAATCAAAGGTTTTGTTTTGTGCATACAGCAGTGGATTCTGAATCTAAATAGATATGTCACGGCTCCCAAAATGATGAGTCAAGTACAACTGTGGGCTCCAAAATCTGACCAGTTCGCTTCCGCTTTGATGGTTTCTGTATTTGACAGAAATGCTAACCCATAACTTTTGTCGACTGCAACGAAACTAGCCAACCCTTTCCATTGCCTTTAAGCGTTTCCAGCATTTTGGCCAACCAACCCCGAGTATTTTCTGTGCGAAACATTTAAATTTTCTTGTGACTGCCTCTTGTGCAACTGCGGACTGCGGACAGTGGACTCCGGAGTGGCAGGGTTAAGAGTGCAAGAATGAAGAGACTCAGGACTGAAGGCGGCTTAACGTGTTGCAGCCACCACACGAAGCAGCCATGTTAGATGGCGGAGTAACGAAATTAAGAATTAGTATTCATGCTTCGCAGTGTCATTTCCGCGGATGCGTGCAAGCGCTGAAACCAAAAAAAAAACTTTTGCACAACATTTTCCCAAGTTGCCTGCAAGGATCTGGCAGTGAGGCAACGATTGATATGCATACCATCATTGAAATGAAAAAGATAGGGAAGATGAAAGGAAAGTTCAAGCTGTGTGAACAGAATTCCCCTTTATATAGAGCTTACTGCCCAACTTATCACATAAATTCATAATTATTGCTTGTTTGCATTATTCAAAGTACTTATACGTTCCGAAGCGTCCTTCCAGAGGACAGGAGAGAGGCGCAGAGGAGGAGAGAGAGGTTTTAATTGGCGCATGGGACAAACCTCCTTTCAACCCGCCCTTGTCTTCTCAATCAGCCCAAAATATGGGCAATAAAGTCGGATGCCACATCGAATTTCGCACACCAGTTCTTCTGCTCGTGTTGCGAGTGTCAAGCGGACAGAATTAAGCCTCAAATGGAGGGAACCTGGGAGCTGGAGGACGCAGGACTTTAGCACCAGCAGGGGAAACAGGTCGCCAATAGTCAGGCACTTTGAAATATTTTGTACATTATGCCACAAAAATTGTGTTCTGGCCAAGTGCCAAGTTTGCCACCAACGCTGCTACCAGCCCTCTGTACCCCAGCCCAGCATCCAGCCTATTGGCGGCGGGGAAGGGATTTCCGATTTTGGGCTTAACATGGCCGAGCACAGAGCTCAGTTTGCTGAACTACCAGCCTGAGTACTGTCCTCGTCCTGGCTGACATTTAAACTGATGCAAATGTACGCTTCAGGACACCGCGGAGAGTGCTTGCTTTTGTTTCTCTGTCAAACTTTATTTCGATGCTAGGTGTCGTAAATTTTACTCAACCAGGAGCCGAAAACGATGTTCAAAAATGATTTTAAATGCATACATTACTTAATGATAAAAAATTATAAAACTAACGGATGAGTTGAACAATTTATTATTTTCCTCACTTCTTTCAGTTTCTAACCGTGTAACAACCGTGATCCACATGGAACTCATGAAGAAATCGTTTTCTGTTCGCTTAAGTGAGGCATTTATATTTTATTCACTGTGGCCTTTAAAAAGGAAGTACTAAATCTTCGTCTTGACTTTACTAGTATTCGTGAAAATGTTCAAAGGTTCAAGCTAGTCAAACTTAGCACACATCCTTCTTTTTTCACGCAGTATAAAAGTCAGAACGGCCGGGATCGGTCGATATTTTTAATGCATAATTTTTTATACATATATTGCATATATTCGTCACTAAAATTGAAACCACCATTTTTTACCTCGACAATACGTTTTTTATATGATATCATTTATTTTGAGAGTTGCATGAACGTTTGCCAACGGTATATTGCATCGTCAAGGTGTTTTTTTAATGATATAAAAATTTTTTGTAGCCCTATAAAAAGTCGTTCATATATGTTTGATCACATACAAATCAAAACACAGCATTTTTCTTAGCTTTTATCTTAGCTAATCGCCGCCTGACATTGTACTTTGAACACACATTGTGGACATTGAACGCACACACAAAATTTGTAATTCTTCGGCTATATATAGTGTCTTCACGCGCCTGCTACAAGCAAGGCATACGTGTCGCCACCTATCGGACTGCCGTCCGCTGTGATTATCTTGATCAGCATTCCCTCTTGAGGTGATACAAGCATGACCGTATGTCACCGTTCAGATTCAAAGCTATCGATTTCACATTTGTAGAATAGTTTTGGGGTACAAGGCTGAATAAATTGGTACATATGGATCATATATATCTCTTGTTCACCACTGCACACGAGACAATTTTTCCAATTTCTAATTTTTTATTTAGCGAGCTCTTAATTCCTTTTCAGCTTTGCAGGCAATTTCAATCATGTATTTATAGCTTTAAGGTAACAAAATAGGGAACCTTAAAAAATGCTGCGGAAACGCTGGCAAAGCAATTGCACGGAGTTTATTGTTGCGCATTTGTAAGCGCAGCTGTTGCAGCAAAATTTCTCCACAGGCACCCGGTGGAGCTGGGTTTGTGGAGCAGCTGTTTCTGGCGGAGAAGACTTAAGGGGACGCTTTACATAAATCCATCTGGAACCTGGGTTCCGTGGAGGAACTTTTAGCCCACTCCGAAGCGCATTTGTATTAAATCGAACGTTTCCTACAGCCACCCGTTTCCATATATGCTCCAAGCTTGGCTTTTTGAGGAAAAACTGCACAACTGTTTTATTTATTGACTGCACGTTTCACATATCCTTATAATTTTTGTATGTGAGGTCTACATATGTTTGTCTGGGAGAACGTCTTGAAAAGATAGGCGGAGGGTTTGTATTTTTTTTTGCGCTCCACTGCACGTCCAAATATCACCAACAACTTCTTCATCTTCGGCCCGTGCCCCTCAGCCCATCTACGTAAGCAATCTACTGAAATTGAACCTGCAACAAATGGCTATGTTTGCGTTGGCCGAGTCAGGCTGTTTCTACATCATTTGATTCCCCTTGCGTCCCATCCTGACGGCGAATACCGTTTGGACATTTTAACGGCTTTTAAGCAAATAAACGATTTTTGCATTTTATAATTTAAAGACTCTACTTTGCTAATGTATGGTACTTAACCAAATAGGTATCGATTGAAACGTATGTACACATATGTGATCAATTGCATATACTATTCCATGAATATGCATGGATCTATCATAATATAGGCGCCTACGACCTTGCAGTTAGTTTATTTCTTTAAAATGTAAAAAATGTTCACGATATTTTTTTATTGAATTGCATTTTAATTGAATTTGAATTGAGTTTAATTGAATTCCTTACAACTATAGTCAATTTAATAAAAACATTTTGTTTTTTGTCGATAGGTTACTATTTATAACGAAGACAGAGCACGGATCGGCTGGTGGCAAAAATTTCTTAGATCACAGCGGACGGCAGTCCTCTAGGTGGCGACACGCATGCCTTGCTTGTAGGAGGCGTGGATGGCACTATATAAAGCCGAATAATTAACAAGAAAGGAAAGCTAACTTTGGGCGGAACCGAAGTTGATATAGTTGCAGTGGCAGTGGCAGTCCGCTAGGTGGCGACACGCATCTTATATTATTAGATATATATCGGATCGTTTATAGTCGGCCGATCCTTATGAAATTTTGCAGATCGGATTAGTTTGCTCAAAGTAGAATCCATAGAAAATCCCATTCTTCTAACTTTAAAAAAAGAAGTTATGGCATCCTTCGTTAAGTCATCCTGATCAAGAATATATATACTTTATAGGGTCGGAGATGTCTCCTTCACTGCGTTGCACACTTATGACCAAAATTATAATACCCTCTGCAAGGGTATAATAATTGATATGTAGAGTTTGGGAAAATGAATTTTGAGAATTGATTAGGTAGTTTCTCTAATTGGATATCCTTAAAAGGATAAACTAAAATTGATATATAAACTTTGGATAGCTAACAAAAAAATGTTCACTTAAATATTTATACTTCATCCGCTTTTCAGTAAATCTTCATGTAGCATCTTCCTGAGGCATCCTCGAATTTTTCCCCATAGCAAAATGTTCGCTTTAGTTGCGTCTGTCATCACCCACAAACAAATTTATGGGTTTTTACAAAATTTACAGGACATCTTGAAAATATTATATATGATTGTGGTTAAAAACTTAAGCATAAACAATTTGCACAATAATCAATTCTTTACTATATGGTGGTGTGGTAAAATTCTATTACTTTATTTCTCTTTCATTGGAGGGTCTAGCTTTAAAAATGGCAGGAATATTTGGGATGTACCCGTTTTTTACGGCATTTTAGGGCATTGACAAGTCCAATTTCCTACAAAAGCTTTTAAGGTTCTTAAAAAGCACAGTAAAAAATCTCGTTCGTTTTGGTGGTACTGTTTAAGGCCAAGAAAAGTGGTCGTTACCACATAGTTATTCGTGTCCTTGCAAGAAACGAGGAAAAAAGGAATATTTGTAACTAAACCTTCTAATCCTTTTCCACCTTAGTGGAAAGGAACAGAACACAAAACATCTACAAAAGTTATAGTTAAGTCAATAGCTGTAGTATAGTCAAATTGACAAATTTATTAGTTTTAACCTGTATTAACAATTCTAAACAAGAAATTGGTAAATAAATTAGATAGACCTTTTTAATTTTTCTATAATTTTGTTTTGAATTTTGAATTTTGTGTATTTTTTTTTTGAAAGGGGGTGGCGAAATCAAGTACATGTTCTTGTATATATATGTATAAATTCTATAGATACGATTTGAGAAAAAAATTCATGAGACATAAATTGGTAAAAAAAACATAATCGGAATAAGCTCGATAAAACTTGAAAATAATCCTGTAATTTTGGACTTCCGTAAACCCTTCTAAACATTTCTTGTAGAGATCATATTCAACATGTGCCCTTGGTTCCGGGCTTAGACTTATCGAGACAACTATGCCAGCATCCAAGCTAATTTTAGAATATATGTACGTAACGCAAATAAGAATATTTATTATTATGTTTTTGAAGGTTTTTCCCATAACCAGATAATTATAATAGTGGGTGTGACCCAATATACAAAAGATATATCCCCCATGAGTGACGTTATGGAGCAAGCAACAGGAAGTGGAATTATCAGTCAAACCTCAACTTGGCACAGTTAGAAAACATTCGCGATGCTAATTTAAGTTCAGCCTACATAGGCGATATCTTTAAGAAAAGTGAATTTTGCGGAGCTTGACCCTTCTCATTCCGTAGTTGTAGATAAAAGCCCGATTTCGTTAGGAACTGCGTCTGAATGGAGGCTATAAAAGCCACCTCGTTCATCGTTTTATTCAGTTGTGTTTTCGCAGTCGTTTAGAAATAGTCAATAGTCGCAAATTACTTGTAGAACTCTCCCGCGAAGTTTTGGTTGAACTCAAAGATTCTTTGTGGATCGAAAAAAAAAGTGTTTAAGTCCTTGCATAATGGACGCTTAGTGCTAGATTTGTATTTTGTCCCGTACACATAAATACTTTTGTCATAATGGATAAGAAAACTATTTTCTTAACCATGTACTTGCTTTGCATCTGTCACGTGTATGCCGAGGATGGAGACATCATTATGAACGATGAAGACGACGAGGACATAAAGTAAATTAACTGTTGCAAACTAAACAAATACACTCGCGATTTTTAGTCTCGAAACAAGAATTTTTTTTCCATACATTAAAACGAAATCCCGCAGCTTCTTTCACTATTTTTTTTTTTAATTATAGTTTATTTTTTATGCTATATAATAATACATACAGCTTTTCAGTAAATCTTCCGTCCCGTCACAGCCGACTAATCCATCACAGTTGAAGTTAAAACTTGGCACATAAATACATTAATCAAATATCGTGTTAACAAACTCTTACTAAAATAATTGAAACAAGAGAAGAAAGCTGAGTTCGGGCGGAGTAAATATATGTACCCTTGGCAGTTAAGGGGCAGCTTATATTATTAGATATGTCGGATCGTATATAGTCGCGGCAGATAGGTTTCGTTTGCCCAAAATTGGATTCTTGGAAACTCCCATCCTTCTAACATAAAAAACAACAAAGTTCCCGATCAATCAGTTTTATGACAGCTATAGGATATAGTCTGCCGATCCCGGTCAAAGAAAAAGGATGTGTGCAAAGTTTTATGTCGATAGCTTTAAAACTTAGTGACTAGTTTGCGTAGAAACAGACGGACATGCTTCTATGGACTCAGGAGGTGATCCTGATCAAGAATATATTTACTTTATAGGGTCGAAGATTTCTGCTTCACAGCGTTGTGCATTTTTGACCAAAATTGTAATGACCTCTGAAAGGATATAAAAAATGACTTTGACAAATCATACAAATGACAAATCATACAAATTTAAATTTTTTAATTGCATTTTATTGTATTAAAATTAAATATCAATTTTAACCAGACTTCTATACCTTTATATTTGTTCAGGGAAAGGATGATTGTGACAAAATGTTATAAATAGCTTGTAGTCTTGAAGTGAGACTTTCTTATGAAACAAAAAAAAAAAAGCGATTATATTTTTTTTGACGTAAAAATAATAGGCTAAAAATGAGCATTTTCAAATTATAGCAGAAAAGGTGCCGTGGAAAGTGGGTTGTACGACGATATCCGTTTTTATTTTTGTCGATCCTAAGACAGTGTTTTTAAAGTTAAACTTTCATTTATAAACATTGAAATATATTTAAATTAAAAATAAATTATATTAATTAATAATAATTATTATATAATAAAATAATAATTTAGTATCAATAAAAGATATTATATATTCTTTTAGAAAGAAAAGTTTCATTTTGTTAATATGTTAGAATACGATGTTATATAGAAGAAATTTATAATCAATTTCCTCTGCTAATTTCGGTGGTTTAGTTTTAGAATATACTTATATACATATGTTTCATAACATTTAAACTGTGCATAAAAACTTTGCAAAAATAGCCCACTGGTCCAAGCCGCACCGGAACTGGCTGATAACGAGAGTGACCGTCCCGAGCGCCATATTAGCTTCAACATCCAGAGCGCGCCTGCTGTTAGGTAATGATAAGTCGAAAGGAAGCACGATAAGCGCTCAAGTTCGGAGCGGGTTATATAACCCAAACATTTCCATTATTCCAGTGCCAGATATACTTATGGCGGAGGAGCAGGAGGCGGAGGAGGATATGGGAACAGCATAAAGACATCACTCAAAACTGGATTCGGGTGAGTAGCTGTGGAGGGCGTTTCTACCTAGTGCTTCTATGTCTTATTTAATTTCAGAGGAGATTTTCTCACCAAGACTCTAGGTGTCTTTGGCCTCGGAAAGGGGTATGGCGTACAGTCGGAATAAAATAAAGATTTAATTTTGATTTTTTTTTTAAATTGAAGGCAAGGAAACTTTTACGGCGGAGAGTCCCAACGTTTAGATGCTTCTGGCAAGTGCTCCGCCCTGCCACTGCCCCCGAACGTCCAAGCCTCGTGCCATAACGGACGATGCAAGGTCTTCTGCCCAGCTGGGTATAGCTTCGCCCAGAACATCCAGGAGCTTGAGATGTTCTGCAGTAACGATGGGTGGATCGTGGCTAACTCAGTTTTTACAGAGGTTCCTCCGTGTCAGGCCCAATGCTTCCCCCAGTGTCAGAATAATGGCATATGTCTTTCGGCGGGGGTGTGCCAGTGCCCGGAAAACTACTACGGACCGGTGTGTCAGCAAAAAAAGTCGGTTTGTGCGTCCTTTCCGAAAGCCCCTAAGAACTCAAAAGTCTCCTGCCGCAATAAGTGAGTTGTGCTCCAAATAGATGCTTTCGAAGATCAATTATATAATTACCCCACTTCATTCCAGTGTGTGCAACGCTCAGTGCATGCGGGGTTTTCAGTTTCCGGATGGCAGTGGCATAACAAACATCGAGTGCCGTAACGGCCAATGGGTGCACACAAAGACTGGACTTTCCACCACCCCAGACTGCGCTCGTGAGTGGAGAAACTAATCCTGATTTAACAGATTCTTACTTCAGTGGTTCTTACAGCCACCTGCAATCCCGCATGTCAGAACGGAGGACAATGCATCAGTTTCAACGTATGCCAATGCTCGAAGATGTTCCGCGGCGCCCATTGTCAATTTAGTAAGCTTCCAAATATTTTTTCCCAGATTGTAGAAACAAAGGTTAACAATCACTGGAATTTCGGCACAGCCTTCTACTTTGTCTGAAGAGCGCCTTCCCAATTTTTATCTAAGTTTACTAGGCAACTGTGTATTCTTTTCGCATTACTAAGCTTAATCGATTTTCTTAGATATTGACCGTTGCAACGTGACGAATACTAATTTCAATGGCAATTATAAGTGCTCCTATGAAATGGAGGAAGCTCGCTGTACATTTAACTGTCCTCAAGTGCCAGGATTGAGGGTTCAAGGACGTCTCGACATTGAGTATAAGTGCAACTATCAGACGGGACATTATAGGCCCGCCACCCTTCCAAAGTGCATTTTCCGTGAGTGCTGATAAATAGATACAATGTATTGTGACTCATGTCACGTCTATGGTAGCTCCCGGTTATACGATTCGCTCCAGCACCTCTACACAAAAGGTGACTCAGCAAGCTGGATCCGTTTACCACGGAGGCTTCAGTGGCGAAGTGGCCTACGAAATCCGCACCGAACGGGAGAAATTGTTGGCGTTGCTGGCGAAGTACAGAGACCTGGAAAGAAAAAGTGTAAGTATTGCTCCATAATACATTAACAAACTGTCTAATCCAGTAAATATTCATTGCAGGAGTGGTGGTCCTCCGAAGAAACAGTGGTGACTCCCGGAAGGTATTCCCTGTACCAGAGCAGTGAAGTAGACTTGGTGATTGACAAAACTCCCCGCCCAGCTCTTTGTACTACTTGGGGTGGCATTAATATAAAGACTTTCGATGGTCTGGTCTTCAAGTAAGTTATATACTCCCAAATTATTATTTAAATCACAATAAATCAAATTTATTTTTTGTATATATATACAGGGCTCCTCTGTCTTGTTCACACACATTGATTACGGACAAAGTTTCCGGCACTTTCGACATCATCCTAAAGGCCTGTCCTTACGGATCCGGCTATGGGTGTGCCCACACACTGAAGATACTATGGCAATCCGTTCTGTACACGTTTGAGAATCTAAGTAAGAGTTTTCCTAAGAATGGGAGCTGTAAAAGTCCTACCTTAAATTTTACTTACAGATGGTACAATGCAACTGTCGACGCCCATTAAGACTCTTCCCATGCCAGTGCAGGTAATGGGCATGAAGGTCATGCCCGTGGCTCAGCATGTGCAAATCGATCTTGAGTCCGTAGGCATTAAACTGGACTGGGACCATCGTCAGTATGTCTCGGTTCATGCCGGTCCGCAAATGTGGGGCAAAGTGGGTGGTCTTTGTGGATCTTTGGACGGTGATTTCAACACGGACTTGGTCTCCAAAACTGGCAAAAAGCTGGAGACCGTCAAGGCATTTGCGGACGCATGGCGCGTGGAGGACAGAAGCGAAATGTGTCAGGTGGAGAACAGCGCCGAGCTTGACTTCGGAATTGAATCGTGTCCGCAGGCCAAAATGCAGAAGGCTGCGTCAGTCTGTGAGCGACTGCTGGCCAACGAGAAGTTGGGAGATTGCATAAAGCCATTTAACTACGAGGCTCTGATCCGGTCCTGCATGGCCGACTACTGCAACTGCGCAAACCAGGAGCACCCTGAGAGTTGCAACTGCGACTCTATCGCCATGCTCGCCAAGGAGTGTGCTTTTAAGGGAATCAAGCTAGAACATGGCTGGCGAAACCTGGAAATATGTCGTAAGTGTTCGTTCCCTAAAATTGAGAGACTCAACCGCACTATACCACCATTGGATTCATATTTTTATATTTCCAGCCATCAGTTGTGGGTTTGGCCGGGTTTATCAGGCGTGCGGTTCAAACGTAGAGCCCACCTGCGACTCGAACGGAGCAGTTACACCCTCAAGAGAATCGTGTAACGAAGGCTGCTTCTGCCCCGAAGGCACCGTCCAGTATAAGGATGCCTGCATCACCCGCGAGCTGTGTCCCTGCACTCTTCGCGGCAAGGAGTTTAAGCCAGATTCCACTGTAAAGAAGAACTGTAACACTTGCACTTGTAAGAATGGACAGTGGCGCTGCACTGATGACAAGTGTGGCGCCCGTTGCGGAGCTATCGGAGATCCGCACTACCAAACGTTCGACGGAAAGCGGTACGACTTTATGGGAAAATGCTCATACCACCTTTTGAAGACGCAGAATTTGTCGGTTGAAGCAGAAAATGTGGCCTGTTCGGGTGCCATTTCGGAAGCCATGAACTTTGCCGCGCCTGACAATCCATCTTGCACCAAGTCTGTGACCATCAGATTCATCCTGCGCGACGGTACTCCTTCAACGATCAAACTTGACCAGGGCTTGGCTATCGCGATTAATGACAAACCCATTGCCAAGCTCCCGAAGATGTTGGGTCTGGGCGAGATCTTGATCCGGCGAGCAAGCTCCACTTTCTTAACAGTGGAGTTCGCCGATGGCATCCGTGTGTGGTGGGACGGGGTATCGCGAGTTTACATCGACGCTTCTCCCAGCTGGCGAGGCCAAACAAAGGGCTTGTGTGGAACCTTTAATTCCAATACTCAAGATGATTTCCTTACACCCGAAGGAGACATAGAAACGGCCGTTGAGCCCTTTGCAGATAAATGGCGGACTAAGGACACTTGCCAGTTTCCAGCTGAGAGTCACCAGGGGCCGCATCCCTGCACGCTCAATCCGGAGAAGAAGGCCATGGCGGAAAAGTACTGCGACTGGCTCCTCCAGGACATCTTTCAGGAGTGTCACTTTATGGTCGAACCAGAACAGTTCTATGAGGATTGTCTATATGACACCTGCGCCTGCAAGGATGAGCTCTCTAAGTGCTTTTGTCCCATTTTGTCGGCCTACGGTACGGAGTGCATGCGGCAGGGAGTGAAGACAGGCTGGCGCATGACGGTCAAGGAGTGCGGTAAGTCGGACATAGTTTTCAATTAAAGCTCATTTAATTTTACCCCTTGTCCTTGAAGCCGTGAAATGTGCCATGGGACAGGTGTACGACGAATGTGGCGATGGCTGCGCTCTCACCTGCGACGATTTGCCCAGCAAAGGCACCTGCAATCGAGAGTGCGTCGAGGGCTGTCGCTGTCCCCACGGAGAGTACATCAACGAAGAGGGCGAGTGCGTTCCTAAGAGTAAATGCCACTGTACCTTCGATGGCATGACTTTTAGGCCGGGCTACAAGGAGGTTCGTCCCGGCGAAAAGTTCCTAGACCTATGCACCTGCACAGACGGGCTGTGGGACTGTCAAGATGCCGAGCCGGGAGACAAGGAAAAGTATCTTCCGTCGTCAGAGCTGCGTTCTAAGTGTGCAAAGCAGCCGTACGCTGAGTTTATCAAATGCGCTCCGAAGGAACCAAAGACCTGCAAGAACATGGACAAGTACGTAGCAGACTCATTAGACTGCCTTCCCGGTTGCGTCTGCATGGAGGGTTACGTCTACGATACGTCCAGATCAACCTGTGTGCTCCCGAGCAACTGTTCCTGCCACCATGCTGGAAAGAGCTACAATGACGGAGATGAAATGAAGGAAGATTGCAACCTGTGTCTGTGCCAATCTGGCAACTGGAAGTGCTCGAAAAAAGGCTGCGAATCAACATGTAGTGTCTGGGGCGACTCTCACTTCACAACATTTGACGGGCATGACTTTGACTTCCAGGGAGCTTGTGATTATGTTCTGGCCAAGGGTGTCTTCGATAACGGTGATGGTTTCAGCATAACTATTCAAAATGTCCTTTGTGGGACTTTGGGAGTCACTTGTTCCAAGTCACTGGAAATCGAATTAACAGGCCATGCTCAAGAGTCGTTAATTCTCAGTGCCGATTCATCCTACAGCACCGACCCTAACAAAACCCCCATCAAAAGTAAGGAAACAATCGGCCCCTAGTCAGTTACTTTAAATATATCTTTTACATTTCAGAACTAAGAGATAGTGTGGCCTCTAAAGGGTATAACTCTTTCCACATTTACAAGTCTGGGGTCTTTGTGGTTGTCGAAGTAATTCCCTTGAAACTGCAAGTTAAGTGGGACGAAGGAACTCGCGTTTACATAAAGCTGGGTAACGAATGGCGAAGGAAGGTAAGCGGGCTGTGCGGTAATTACAATGGAAACAGCTTGGATGACATGCAGACACCCTCACTGGGCCTGGAGACGAGCCCGATGCTCTTTGGCCACTCGTGGAAGCTCCAACCACACTGCTCGGCTCCTGTGGCGCCCATCGAGGCCTGCAAGCAGCACCCAGAACGCGAAACATGGGCACAACTGAAGTGTGGTGCTTTGAAGTCGGAGATGTTCAAAGAGTGCCATGCGGAAGTTCCTCTAGATCGCTACTGGAAGCGCTGCATCTTCGACACATGTGCCTGCGATCAGGGTGGCGACTGTGAGTGTCTCTGCACAGCAGTAGCCGCTTATGCAGATGCTTGTGCCCAGAAAGGCATTCACATTAGATGGAGGTCTCAGCACTTCTGCCGTGAGTAAACCAAGAAATTTATTAAAAAACTCTAGGGAATTCTTGAACATGTATAAATCAGGAAGAAACAAGAAAGGAAAGCTAACTTTGGGCGAAGCCGAAGTTGATATACCCTTGCAGTTAAGTAGCAGTTCATATATCTAATAATATGTATATCGAATGGTATATAGTTGGACTATCTTTCTAAGAATTTTACTATTAAAGCGTTTCAGGAGGTTATCCTGATCATAAATATATATTTTATAGGGTCGGATGTTTCTAGACACTATAGACACTTTTGACCAGAATTATAATACTCTCTGCTAGGGTATAAAAATTATCTCCTACCTCTAAAGTTTCATAAAATTTTATGATCAATTTTTAAGAAGCTTATAAAGGGTATCCCTCTACAAGTCTATTTCTACTAAAAAGCATGCGGATACGACTTTGGTGATTAATGGCAAAAATGGTTCATAAAAAAAAACAAAATGGTCCATTCAATATTCACCTACTGGGCTTTTTTATGTAATACCTATTCTTGTATGACGCTTAAAAAAATTATTTTGAGTTTATTTAAATTAAACTTATATTTAAACTTATTACATTTTCCCCTCTTATTTCCTTAGCTATGCAATGTGATCCCCATTGCGCTGAATATGAAGCCTGTACGCCGGCCTGCGCGGTGGAGACTTGCGACAACTTCCTCGACCAGGGAATTGCCGATCGAATGTGCACTAGGGAGAATTGCCTGGAGGGCTGCCACATAAAACCTTGCCAGGACGGATTCATCTATTTGAATGACACTTACCGAGACTGTGTACCCAAGGCCGAGTGCAAGCCGGTGTGCATGGTGAAAGAGGGAAAAACATACTATGAGGGAGACGTAACCTACACGGATGCTTGCGCCACGTGCCGCTGCTCAAAACGCAAGGAGATCTGCAGTGGAGTTAAGTGCGATGCCCCTACGACGCCGGTGCAGTGGTCGCCCATTTTAGAGGGCACCACAACCTCTCCACCCCTAGCGACCCAAAATCAGACCAAGTGCGTCAAGGGATGGACGCGGTGGTGCGACAAAGACAGGGACTCATCGGACAAGAGCGTACGTCTGAACGACGAAGAGAAGCTTCCGCGTTATGATCGTCTGGAAAACATCTATGGAACGTGCCTGAAAGAGTACATGACCAAGGTTGAGTGCCGCGTCAAAGGAACCCACGAGGATCCCGCTCAAATGGACGAGAATGTTGTGTGCAATCTGGACGTGGGTCTTCAGTGCACCGGGAAGTGTCACGACTACGAGTTGCGGGCCTTTTGCCAGTGCGACGATCAGCCATTGCCCGACCTCCCGAAGCCCACCGAGAAGCCCCAAATAGGACTTGCGTGCGATGCGGCCATTGTAGAATACAAGGAGTTTCCTGGAGACTGCCACAAGTTCCTCCAGTGCCAGCCAAACGCAGTGGACAGTAGTTGGATTTACGTAGAGAAAACATGCGGCGACTTTATGATGTACAACCCCAGCCTATTCATTTGCGATCACATAGCTACCGTCCAACAAATTAATCCAAGGTGCGGCGGAAAACCTACCTTGGAGCCAGAAACCGAGCCGATTAGGCAGTGCCCCGAGGGGCAGATCTGGGTAGACTGCGCCAACCAATGCGAGCACACCTGTCACTATTACGGCAGCATATTAAAAAAGCGCGGGCTGTGCCACCCCGGGGAGCATTGTAAGCCAGGCTGTGTGGAGCTTCAACGGCCTGACTGCCGGGTGCAGGACAAGTATTGGCGAAATGAGACCACGTGCGTACATGTCGACGAGTGTCCCTGCATGGACAAGAACGAGCTCTATGTCCAGCCACACAAGCCCGTGATCGGAGAAACTGAGCTTTGCCAATGTATCGATAATTCCTTCACTTGTGTGCCAAACAAACCGGACCCCATTCCAGTACAACCCAAGGGTGAGCAACCCCATTCCGAATTTAATCGTTCCCATGAAATTTTAAACCCTCTCTTTTGCAGAGGAAGGGGAGACTCGAAGCATACCCCTTGGACCCATTTTGCCGGTCACTTTGACCCCGCCCCTGGAATGTTCCTCAGAAAGGTAAAGTCGGAATCACCTATAAATGTTATTGAACTTAGTATAACCTTGATTGTAGGCTAATTCCCAAGATTGAAAACATTCGACACCCCCAACCAGACGCTATTTTCAATGCCAGCTCTCAACTTGGTCCGGAGCACGGGCCCCACATGGCTCGTCTCACTAAAGAATATTCCAAGGGTAGTTGGTCGCCTAGCATCAACGATCAAATGCAGTACCTGGAACTAAACTTTGGCAAAGCTGAACCATTCTATGGAGTGATCATGGCTGGAAGCCCAGATTTCGACAATTACGTGACTCTTTTTAAGGTACCACATGTTCTCAAAATGGTTTCCTCTAGAAACACGATGGCAATCTCACTTTTTTTGACGGCTTACAGATCCTTCACAGTCACGACGGCATTAGTTACCACTACCTGGTGGACGAAACAGAGAAACCACAAATGTTCAGCGGTCCCCTGGACTCAAGGGCCCCCGTACAGTCTCTCTTTAAAATTCCCATTGAAGCCCAATCCCTCCGTATTTACCCTCTCAAATGGCACGGCTCGATAGCAATGCGCGTTGAGCTCTTGATATGCGGGGATAAAGTGGTTCCAGAGCCCATAGTCTTCATCCCAACCAGCACGGAGACACCATCTGAGCTGAGGAACCAAGAATGCATAGACCAAATGGGGGTAAATGAGGGCAAACTATACCCCGAGCAGGTCCAATCGAGCAGTTTATGGCAGTGGCCCGAACTCACTAAGAAGCCACAAATACTGGATTTGCTCAAGCTATCCACTCCACTCGCCTGGCGGCCCCTCGCCAATACTCCGAATGAGTTCATTCAGTTTGATTTCCTCGAACCGCGCAACATTTCTGGCTTCGTTACCAAGGGTGGTCCAGATGGATGGGTTACGGGCTACAAGGTGATGTTTTCAAAAAAAAAACCGACTTGGAACACGGTGCTGTCGTCCAATGGACAGCCTCGTATTTTCGAGGCCAACGTAGACGCCCAAACTGAGCGCACGCATCATTTTAAGAATCCGATTCTGACACAGTATCTTAAGGTTGTACCAGCGAAATGGGAGAAAAATATCAACATGCGTATTGAGCCCTTGGGATGCTTCCAACCATATCGTAAGTCACCTTCATAGTCATTTCTTCTCTTATTAATTTATTTGGCTTTTTTTCAGCTGAGATCCAACGTCAAGTACCTATAGACTTCAGAGAGCCCACCAAGTGCAACATTTGTGAGGGTATAACACCTCCCGGATTGAACGAGGTCTGTGAGTGTGGCGATCAACTGTTCTGGGATGGCAGTACCTGTGTGCAACACAACCTCTGCCCCTGCGTCGAGAACTATGTTAGCTACCCCATCGGAAGCAAGTTCGAAAATTCCGACTGCGAGGAGTGCGTCTGCGTTCTTGGAGGCCACAAAAATTGCAAACCAAAGAAGTGCCCATCCTGTCAAGATGCCAAGCTTCGATCAGTCATTACAAGTGACTGCTTCTGCAAGTGCGAGCCTTGCCCAAAACATCAGCGATTGTGCCCGTCTAGTGGGGACTGTATTCCCGAGATCCTGTGGTGCAATGGTATACAAAACTGTGCCGATGACGAAGACGCCAGCTGCAGAGATACGTTTACAGTGGAGCCCGATATCAAGCGGGAGAAAAACCAGAGTAAGTCAAAGATGTATTTATTTCCATACATTTTAATTAGAAGTATTTTTGAATATTATATGTACCTCAAGCTGAAATCATCACCTGTCCTGTCCCGGAATGTCCGCCACATATGAAGATCAAAATAACAGAGAAGAAACAACGAAAGATGTCCAAAATGTTCACGTTTTCTAAGCAGGTGTCTATCGTGGATGATGGTGTCACCATTACAAAAACAAAGTTTATTTCTTCGAAAGAACAAGTTCTGGCATTACCCAGCCAGCAGCTGGACTTCCATGAGGAGGAGCAGTGCGAAGAGTTCACCTGTGTACCCATACCAAACACGCAGTTAAACAAAAACGAGAGTATTTCCTGCACAGAGCCTAAGTGCCCTGAGAAATACGATGTCGAACTGGACATGAGCGCTGCCAAGGCAGGAGACTGTCTGAAGTACACCTGTATTCTTAGGCCCAACAAAGACGACGTTTGCGAAATTAGCGGCAAGAGTTTCACGACCTTCGACGGTACCGTTTTTAAGTACAGACCCTGCAGCCACATTCTAGCCAGGGATATTCAAAATGGTAGCTGGTCCATATCAGGTATGATGGGAACTTTTCTTAAGCTCACTGATTTCTGACTTGTTTTTTCAAACAAATACTTGTGTGTATTTAGTTCACCTGGACTGCAGCGACGAACACCGAAGAATTTGCCGTAAAGTGATTACAATTCATGACAAAGAGGCCGGAAATGAGTTGATTTTGCTGCCGTATCTGAAACTAAAGTTCAATGGATTCGAGTTTACCGTGGAACAGCTAATCAATTCACCAATATGCAAGGCTTCTTTTGTAGTATCTCAACCGGGAAAAACTCTTCTGGCTGTGTCGACCAAGTATGGCTTCTGGGTCCAGCTCGATGACATTGGAATCGTCAAAGTTGGTGTCTCATCCAAGTTCATACGCACGGTCGATGGTCTTTGTGGGTACTACAATGGCAATCCTCGGGATGACAAAAGGTCGCCGGATGGCCAAATAGTTCCCAACACAGAAATGTTCGGCGACAGCTGGTATGATAAGCGGATCCCAAAAGATCAGTGTGGCGACTTGAAGTGCTCCAGAGAAATGCAAGCCAAGGCCCTGCAGCTGTGTAACATCATTCAGTAAGTTCTAATATCCGATACTTCCAAATAATATTTCATAATCATTTTTTATGGACAGCCATCCAACCTTCGCTCGGTGCCACAAGGCCATAAACTACAAGCAGTTCCTCAACAACTACTGCCTTGAGGCTGCATGCGACTGCATGATAGCTAATAACGGGGACACAAGCGCTTGCAAATGCAACATCCTGGAAAACTTTGTAAAGAAGTGCCTCAGTGTAAATCCTTTGGTTCAGCTAACCACCTGGAGAACGGTGGCGCAGTGCGAGATTACTTGCCCGGCTCCCTTAGTGCACACGGACTGTTATAAGCGCCGATGCGAACCGTCCTGCGACAATATTCATGGCGATGACTGCCCGGTGCTCCCTGATGCCTGTTTTCCTGGCTGCTATTGCCCTGAAGGAACTGTGAAAAAAGGTCCGAACTGCGTCCCCATATCCGATTGCAAGGACTGCTTGTGTAATTCTTTGGGTGGATCCAAGTACATGACATACGATCGTAAAAGTTTTAATTTCAACGGAAACTGTACTTATTTATTGTCGCGAGACGTAGTGCTCCCTGGGGTGCATACCTTCCAGGTGTATGTCAGTATGGACGAGTGCAAGAAATTGGGCCAGATCACGTCTTTGGATGGAGCCAGCTGCACTAAGTCTCTGCACATTCTCAACGGAGACCACGTCATTCACGTCCAACGTATTCCAAACAAGCCGAAATCCTTGCAAGTCCTAGTCGACGGTTTTGAAGTTAAAAAGATTCCGTATAAGGATAGTTGGATCGGTATACGCCAGGTGATAGGCAAGGAGCTTGTCCTATCACTTTTAGACTCCCACATAGAGCTATTTGCGTCCTTCGAGGAGCTAATTTTCTCCCTGGGAGTGCCAAGCATTAAGTATGGAAGCAAGATGGAAGGCCTCTGCGGCGATTGCAATGGGAACGCTGAAAACGACCTGCAGCCTAATCCGGCAAAGCTGAAGCCTGGTATAGACGTCATTCAGAGCTGGCAAGCAAATGAACCAAAATTAGGAATTGTGGAGGAATGCCTGAGTGAGGATGTGGCCAAGCAGGACTGCATTCCCCTACCGCCAGAAAAGGATCCCTGCTTGCAGTTCTACAACTCGGAGCTATTTGGCAAGTGTCCCCTGGTGGTGGATCCCATTGCATACGTATCTCCGTGTCAGCAGGACATATGCAAGCCAGGAAATACCCAACAAGGGGTCTGTGTGGCTCTCGCGGCGTACGCCAAAGAGTGCAACCAACATGGAATTTGCACCAAGTGGCGAAGGCCCCAGCTCTGCCCATACGAGTGCCCAAGCAACATGGTATACGAGCCATGTGGATGTGCTAAGACTTGTGATACCATCAAGGCCTTGACGGAGTTCGATGCAGTAAGCTTAAAGAACCAGGCCTTCGTTCATACAGTGAAGAGCGATGAGATGTGTCTGAACTCGGAACGCTTTGAAGGATGCTTCTGTCCCGCAGGTCAGGTGATGGACGACGGAAAATGTGTGCCTGAAATAGCCTGCACGAAGTGCGACGATGGTTTGCACCTCCCCGGCGAAACCTGGCAAAAGAGCAAGTGCATTGATTGTCGGTGTGATCAGACCGGCAAGACATCGTGTGTTGAAAAGAAATGCCAGGTGGAAGAAAACATCTGCGCCGAAGGCTACAAGCCCGAAACCATTGTCAGCAAGGATTCCTGCTGCCCCAAGTATAGATGTGTTCCGGAGCTCAAAGACCCAGCAAAGGTGTGCTTGGCTCCGCTTATGCCCATTTGTGGGCCAGGACAGTTCAAAAAACAGAAAAACGATGTGAACGGCTGTCCTCAGTACATTTGCGGTGAGCTTAATTTACTTTTTTAGACGAACATTTGTTATTATTTCGGTTTTACCTTTTCCCTTTTCAGAATGTATGCCCAAAGATCAGTGTGAACCTTTGATGCCGCCTCGGGATTTGGGTCCTGGCGAAAAAATTGTGACAATCGAGGAGGGCTGTTGTCCCACTCAAAAGATAATCTGCGAACCGGAATTGTGTCCCAAGGCCCCCAATAGTTGTCTCGAGCGATTCTACGAGGTCAAGACAGTCAATGATGTGGATATGTGCTGCCCCAAGCATTCCTGTGGTAAGTAAATTGAGCCCATCGGATGATCCTGGAATGCATAAAATCTATTTTTTAGTCCCACCAAAGGATATGTGTATTATCCAGTATGGGCTTGACGAATCCTCCAAGTTCACCAAGCAAATAGGAGAGAAGTGGACTCACTCCAAGGATCTGTGCGTTCACGAGTCCTGCTCATATGGTCCCGATGGATCATCGCAGGTGGTCAGCACTCTTGAACAATGTGTGACAGATTGCGCCCCAGGATTTAGCTATCAAAGAGTCGACACATCCAAATGCTGTGGCCAATGTGTTCAGAGTTCTTGCATATTTGAACAGAAACTTTATGATGTCAACGCACATTGGAAGTCTTCCGACAACTGCACTTCCTACATCTGCTTGAAAAAAGATCAACAACTTATGGTTTCCTCCTCCCAAGAAGTATGTCCCGACGTGGGTAGTTGCCTCTCGCACCTTTTGTACCAAGATGGCTGCTGCAAGCGCTGCAAGGTGGAGCCGTTGGTGGAGGATAAATGTAGGTTGCTCACTAATGGGAGCTTCAACTCACTTAA
This sequence comes from Drosophila atripex, assembly GCA_035045925.1. Classification (NCBI taxonomy): domain Eukaryota; kingdom Metazoa; phylum Arthropoda; class Insecta; order Diptera; family Drosophilidae; genus Drosophila; species Drosophila atripex. The sequence goes on from JAWNOP010000032.1 coordinate 1,216,885, forward strand.
CTTTCTTAATCTCAATTTTAGCCAACTGCTTGCCCGTTTCACTGGCCGAGTCGCAAACAAACCGCATTATCAAGGTTCCCAAGATAGGTCATGGGGAGTGCGTGAACGCCGAACCAATCAGGGGGTTCACCGACTGCCAAGGCGCCTGCTCTTCTGGAACTAAGTACAATACTCTCACTGACGTCCACGAAAAGTATTGCACTTGCTGCAATATCAAGTCCTACCAACCAATATCAGTAAACATGATATGTGAGGATGGCCACACTTACGTCCAAAAGGTAAATATCCGCTTATCTGAATCCGCAATCTGAATTCAAAATTGATTGTTAATGTTGTTGCAGCATGAAGTTCCCGCCAACTGCGGATGTTCGTTGTGCTCAGAGTTTTCAGATCCCGCGATCGACATTAGAATTCAACCGGATGTGCAATCCCCACTGCTAAAATTACTTAGTGCTCCGTAGCATTTATAATTATCCACATAAGACTAAAATTACTCATTAATAAAAAGACACCGCAATTTATATTTGTGAAGGGCTAAAAGGATTATATTTTTAAAAAGATAAAATTACATTAAGATTCAATTTAAGTTGAAAATTGGAAACTCCGCAGAATGTTGCTTTACCATTAAGGTGAGATCACTTAGTGGTCATTTGGAAGAGCAGTGTGTCTACCCGACATGATATTCTCACCAGGCACGTGTCTACATCATAGCGGACGGCAGTCTCTAGGTGGCGACACGCATGTCTTGTTTGTAGCAGGAGCGTAAAGACACTATATATAGCCGGAGTATTTAAAATTTCCTGTGTGCGTCAAATCTGAATGAGTGATATACCAAATGTATTGTTTTTATTAGGGGGATTTTCTTCAAACGTTAGCCAAGAGTAGTTTGGCTTGGGAGAAATTTTCGTAAATGTAAAACACTTTTGATTCACTAAATTGGACATTGTGGGGACATCGGAGTCACCAGACAAAATATATAATTATATTCACAGATTTTTCTCCAAAATACGCGTCGATTGGTACCTCAACCATCCTGATTTCTTTTAAAAGTTATTCAAGAAATTGATTTTTAAAGAATTGCCCAAATGAAGATATTTGCCAAATTTTGCTCCAAAATAATGTACCGTCCGCATTTGTCTTTTAAAATTTTTTAGAAAAATTTGAGTATATTCGTTATTAAAATACGAACAACGTTTGTTCTACGATTTTTTTTTTAATTAATTAAGGTTACCTTAAAAAATTAAAAATAGTTTTAAATTTAAAAAACGCATAACTTTGGAACCAATTAAGCTAACTTCACATGCTATATTTCCATAGATATTTTTATTAAATATATTTTTCACTTTCTTTATGATCAAATGTCTAAATCTTAAGGAAAGTCACATGGTTGCCATATCAGGTGAATAATGGTTAAAACGTGATTTTTGGTCAAAGAACACAGTGCAACAGTGATTCTAAACTTTTACAGTGACATAGTGGGAAATGTTAATCTGATTTATTGAGAAGTTTTAATTTCTATGTGTTATGAATAACTGACATTTTTGTAAGTTGTACTGCAAAAAAAGGGCGTGAAAGTCAGAAAATTATGAAATAAAATCGGAAATATCACTTTCTTGTGTACAAATTTCTTTTGGTTTAAAAAAATGGAAGATCTTTTTTTTCCAAAAGCTACAGCCTTCAACTATTGAAAAACTTTGTTTTTGGTTTTGTGTTATTTTTGACCAGATTAACAATTTCTACTATGTCATATTAAAAGTTCATTCACTTTAATTTTTTTTTTTGTTTCCACTGTGTAATAGAGTGGTTTGATTCCGGACTTTTTTCGATTCGGGATTTCTAATATTCTTTTTTTTTGTTTTGAGATCGGATTGCATCTTCAACCCCAACTCTGGCCTTGAAATTTCGGAAATTCGCCTAAAGACAAATGCAAGACAAATAGGTCGCTTAAACATCATGACTAACGGTTTTTGTAAAGCACTTGATTATCAGATCCGATGGTTTTCAGCATCCTCATCAAGGAAAGAGTACATCAAAGCAAAAAACGCAGCAGTTACCCATTAGAAGTAATTGATCTTTTATCAGTACCAAATGTCGATATCCCAAATAGTTATCATACTACAGATAACGATGATGAAGATGACTGGGATACATTTGAATGTATAGATGCCAATTTCTTTGATTTAAATGTAGAATGTGATTAAAAATTAATTTAGTATTATGATTGTTCAAAATGCATTATTTAGCTTGGAATTTGAAGATTGGTAGGCTGGGAGGGGATAAGAGATCGAGGGGACGTTACCTAAAGTTATATTTAAAATTTATTGAATATATTGGCCCAATTTGCATGGATATTTTGTAAATTTTTGTCCCAGAGTCCATTGGTTTCTATGGGACGGAAAGGAAGGCGTGTCCCGATCGGCACAAAATTCAGACTGTCCAGACTTAACATATATAATAACTATATAGTGTTCCAAGTTTCAAGTCTGTAGCTTCATTTTACTAGTTTTTTCAAGAATATTGGACATTGGGACCAGTGTGGACTATATGAAACCCAGTACTTATATTTTCCACCCAAACTTTTATAACCTTTAACATATAATATAAATAACAACATTTTTACAATAAAGAAATCTATATGAAAAATTTTATAGCTCTTTCTTCTATTGTCTCTGAGTTTATACACACAGACGGACATGGCTATACCGACTCGATCATAAACACATTCCGGTTAAAAATAGTTTTAATTTGTTATTTTGTATTCGTATATTGCATTCGTCAAGCGACCGCAACGCGCAACCAAAATCGACGGAATGTGTACATTGCGTCAAAAGCTACGCCAGACATCTTTTTCGCCAAAGCTGCGAGGTCCTCATTCGGTCCGCTAAACACCAACAACGGCTTCTCCTATGCCGATGCTCTACGATCTGCAATGAAAAATCCAGTTCAGCCTAACTCGCAAAGCGCTGAACAGGCCCCAGAACAGCCACAAAGCAAAACGGAAACTAAGACGCTTACCCTTCATCAAGGAATGATGGAGCATATGTCATTCATGGAAACGACCATGCAAACACTTGTTGAAAACCAGAACATGGTAATACAGCTGCTCGTAGCAGAACGCGCTAAATAATCTATGCAGGGTGTCTCACGGCATAAACTAGAATTGTCACAGTCCTTGACCGAAAACCATGTTGACGTTATGCTACTGGTGGAAGGCGAAATACGCCTTCGAACAGAGAGAATACTTTAGCGCTATTTTTGTCGACGTATCTCAAGCTTTCGACCGAGTGTGGCTTAATGGACTCATGCACAAAATTAAAACGTCTTTGCCAAAATGCCACCAGCTACTGAAATCATACCTCTATAATAGGGTATTCTCGCCGACGATACCGCTATCCTTAGTCGCTCCAGATACCCAACGCAAGCAACAAACCAACTGGCCATCTAATGTTAGTGGAAAGGTGGCTGTCCGAATGGCTGTCGAATGCATGAAGATGCACCTCTACTAGATCATAAACTCACGATCGCCACTGTGCCTGGAGTACAAGTTAATACTCTACAATTTAGTCCTAAAGTCAATCTGGACGTATGGCTCCCAGTTGTGGGGGAAAGCAGCAGCAACATAGACATCATACAGCGCACACATTCAAAAATCTTGAGAACTATCACTGGGGCACCTTGTTGGTATGTTCGCAACGAAAACATCCACCGGGATCTGGGCATCCTCGCAGTGAAAGACGAAATCCAGAAGCAAAAAGAGTCCTACAACCAAGCAATGGATTTTTAAGGCCGTCTAACTCTGTATCAGTCAATATGACTGTTAGTTAAGTTAAAAATATAAGATTTGATACACCTCTTGTTAGTCTCGCAAAGAGAAGATTCAAGAAATAAAAGCAATGTTGAAAAAAAAAGAACAAAGCATCGTTGGAAAGGTTTAAATATCTACTCTGCTTTCATTAAGACGAAAAGTCTTTATAGTAGGCAAAAAAGAATACACTGAAAATAAATTTTTTTGGTCATTGCATAGACGTTCGTCACCATTGTTTTACCTCGTCATGATGTTTATTTTATTTAATTTGGATATGGTAATGAAGTTTATGTAGTGGCGGCTAAGACTCATTCAAACAAGTTCAAGGTTTTTTAAAATCGGTTCTTAAAGATGACTACAGAATCTGAATTGTACATCCGTAACATCGATATAAACCGAGAGCGTGTCATCCCTTGTGAGAGATAATTTGAACAAGCAACAAGTTACAACTACAGGCTAATCAATCATCGTCGTCAACTACTCAGTTGTACTCGGCCCACCCTAAAGATTATGGAAATCAACCAATTTGTTACATAGGCATTTTTGTACGTTTTGTTTTTATACCCTTGCACAATTTATTGTAATTTTTTTAAAAATTGTGCTACTTATCGAAGCTGACATCTCATTTTACAGGTTCCATTTTTGACCTAATAATAGGCTTGGCGAATTTTATTAGGATCGATGGACTGTAACTGAACGATCGTATATGACACAACCTTTGTGTTTTTGAAGATAAAAAATTGATCTTTTTTAAATTCATTAGGATCGGTCAACTAAATCCGATATATATCACTTATATAACCCATATATATATTTTAATATAGAATTTCACTTAACTGCAGGGGTATATCAACTTAGGCTCCGCTAGAAGTAGCTTCCCTTGCTTATTTTTAATGTAATTACCGGAAAAGCTTCCCTTTACCAGGGAGTTCAATAGAGTGGTCTCAATTACCGCGCAGCTTTGGACAATCGATATGACTTAACATAATTACAAATCTATGGCTTCCCTGTAGCTCGTGCTTATTGTCGTTGTGTCTTGGCCATCAGTCGATGGGTCTCATGGAGCGTTGGCGCAACAAAGTGGCCGTGGTATCAGGAGCCAGTTCAGGCATTGGAGCTGCCTGTGCCCGGGCATTGGTCGGTGCTGGAATGGTAGTCGTCGGGCTTGCTAGACGCCAGGATCGAGTCGAGCAGCTCCGCCAGGAGCTGTCCGCAGAGAAGCAATCCCGAGTTCATGCGATCAGGTGCGACGTATCTCGAAATGAGCAAGTGACTAAGGCTTTCGAATGGATCAAGGAACACCTTGGCGCCGTGGATGTATTGATAAGCAACGCCGGGACCATGGCCACGGGCGAACTTAGTGGGCAGGCTGACGCCGGGGCCATGCTGTCTACGATGGAGACGAATGTAATGGGAGGCGTCTATTGCATCCGGGAAGCGTTCCAATCGATGCGGGAACGGGGGGCTGAAGGCCACGTAGTCATCATGAACAGTGTCGCGGGTCAACAGGTTCCCAACCTGGGTCCTCAACTGCCGTCTCTAAACATTTACCCGGCGAGCAAGTTCGCCCTCACGGCAATGAACGAGATCTATCGCCAAGAGTTCCAACGGCACAAAACGAACGTGAAAATAACGGTTAGTATTCAACTTATTAAAGTCAAGAGAGCCATAAAATAAATTCTTGAGTTCCTAGACAATCAGTCCTGGAATCGTGGATACTGACATCTTGCCACAGCAAATCCAGGGCATCATTAAACAGCACATGCCCATGCTAACTTGTGCGGATGTTGCTGATGCAGTGATTTGGGCCATCGGAACTCCTCCCAACGTTCAGGTTAGTCATAAATAAATAAATAAAATATTGGCATCCTTTTGATACTTACAATTTATAAATTTATGTATTGAAATTTCCGAAATAAATTGTTGTTATTTTTAGGTCCACAACGTAACCATAAAACCACAAGGGGAAAAATTTTAATCTCCGCTTAACCAGAATATATTGTACTTTTATTCGCATTTCCAAATAATATTAAATGTACTAATAAAGATATTCTTCAGTTTCACTCCGAGCTTCAAAGAGTAAAGACGGGCAACTAACTTACATCCACAGCTACTTCGTGCCTAATTACATATAAAACAACAAAATACAAAGAACAAGTAAACTTCTTTACACATTGCCGGGCCCGAGCCAAAAAAACACGCAATGTCTCGACCACCCCACCGCCCATTGAAAATGACAAACTTAATAACAAGTGAACCGATATATATTATTATTAGTAGAACCGACAATGAAACCTTTGAAAAAATATCACCGTTTATTATTAAAAATGTAGTAGATTTCGCCTGCAATGGAGCAGTCAAAACTTGCAAGAAAACCAGATCTGGTCTCCTTGTCAAAACAAAAAACCACATACAGGCACAGAAACTTCTTAAAATAAAGTCTTTTCACAATTTCCCTGTCCACGCTGGAGAACACAAAACTCTGAACTCCTCCAAAGGCATTATCTACTTCAACGACCTACGGAATATCGACGAAATCTTGGAAGAACTAAAATCTCAAAATGTTATTGACGTCCGTAAAATACTAAAAAAAGACAACAATGACACAAATAAAACAACAGAAACAGGCCTAATTTTACTAACTTTTTCAACAATTACCCTACCCGACAAATTGTGGATAGGATATGAAGTAGTTAATATACGACCATACATTCCGCCCCCAATGAGATGCTTCAACTGCCTTGGATTTGGACACCTCTCCGCCTACTTTAAAAGCCCTAAGACATGCCGCCAACTGCTCCGAAAAAATTCACATAATAAACAATGAACCATGCACCAATACCCAAACCTATATCAACTGCAAATATGAAGATGACAAAATCAAACACCACAACCCAATGGACAAATCATGCCCTGCCTTTAACAAAACAAAAAGAACTGGCCACAATCAAAACAACTCAAAAAGTAGACCACAAGACAGCCCGCTCTATATACAACGCACGCCATACACACCCACCTACACCGTACGCCCAAAAAGCAGCAATTTCAACACACAAAACAGCAGCTATAGAAACAAATATTAACACAATCACTACATCAAAAACAAACTCATCAACACCAAACACTATGACTAGACAAATTATCACCTACGAAGACTCCTCTGAAGAACATATGGACACCAGTGCATCAGCATCATTACACTCCGCACGTTCTGAAACTTCCGACGGACTAAGACTTAAAATATTCTCAACTAAATGAAATAAATTAAACACCTCCTTAAAATCGAAAGAGAAAAACAACCAAAAAACCAAAAATGATAAACAATGAGTACACAATTGTATACAATGAGTACAGATGAAGATTTAGCATTATAAAATTATAATAATAATAAAACTAATATAATAATCAAAATTATTTTAGTTCTAGTTAACCTTAACCAATATTCTTATACTTAACATGCTGAAAATATATATTATCTCAGATAATTATAACCACCTACAGATACTCATAAAAAAAAACACAACCGTAAAATAATTTCCGTTCAAGATCCTTACCTTCACTCTACAAATAATATTCCCATCCCAAGAAACCTCACTCTTTACCACATAAATAACTCGAACAACTCTTATGGCGGAGTTGCTCTCCTACTTCACAACTCCTTACAACAACAACAAACCCAAATCCGCAATTTAAGCTTTGTCTCAATCGCCGTAACAGTACATTCTAAAATCAAATTGACTATAATTTCTATTTATATAGCTCCTAAAAATCCATTCACTCTACGAGAATTACAAGACACTTACAATTACATCAACACTCCTATCCTAATAACAGGCGCTTTTAACAGCTGGCACAAAAGTTGGGGATCACAAAATAATAACTCACGAGGAAACTTATTTTTCAAATTTATAAACCAATCCCTTCTAACCCCTCTTAATAATGGCTCCCCCACCCACTTCTCCACACACCACACCTTTACACATATTGACCTCTCTCTAGCTTCCCCTGAACTATGCTTCCACTCTAAATGGATTATTGAAAACCACCTCTCAGGTAGTGACCACTTCCCAATCACAATCAAACTCTTTGAAAATATATCAACTGACTCCTTAATCCACCTAAATTCAACATTGATAAAGCCAACTGGTCCCTCTATCAAAAATTTAGTAAAAAATTTTCCGACGACAGACCACTCAGCCAACAAATAAACCAAGAAACTGTCCACCTTTGTGCCATTATAAGACACAGCGCTCATTTATCCATACCACAATATCACAATACCACAAACTCATCCAAACAAGTACTCTGGTGGGACACCGATCTACAAAAACTAAAAACCAAAAAATAAATTTGCCTGGCGAAACATGTGTCGCAATATTAATACAGCCAATATAATAGCTTACAAAAAGGCCATCGAAATACTCAAACGAGAAATAAAACAAAAAAAACGCAAAGCCCTGCACGAATTTACCTCAGACATAAATCCACAAACTCCAATTCCAACAATATGGAAAAAATCTGGAAATCAATCGATTCTGTGGGCTTAAAACTAACACCCAAACCCATTGTATTATTAACCCTAGTAATTCATCCGATACCCATACAAACAAATATGACATCTCGAAAGCCCTATGTGAATTCTGGTCGAATGCATCACTTAATAATAACTTCCATTCTACATTTAGATCACACAAAGAAAACGTAAACTACAATTTCTCCCACAGAACATCCGCTCTAACCCAACCCTTAGAATGCGATATTTCTATTATTGAATTAAAAAGCGCCATAAACCCACTTAAAGGCCAAACACCAGGTAGGGACCGCATCAGTTACCCTATGATAAAAAATCTACCAGATTCGGTAACTCAAAGGCTTAAACTCTACAACAATATCCTCAACGCACACATTCCACAGCAATTTAAAGTAAGCAACATTATACCAATATTAAAACCGGACTCAAACAAAACAGAGATACCTTCATACAGTCCTATATCTTTAAATAGCTGTCTATCCAAAGTAATGACTAAAACAAGAAAGGAAAGCTAACTTCGGACGGAGCCGATGTTGATATACCCTTGCAGTTGAGTGGCAGTCCGCTAGGTGGCGACACGCATCTTATATTACTAGATATACTTCGGATCGTATATAGTCAGCCAATCCTTATGAAACTTGGCAGATCGGATAACTTTTCCCAAAGTAGAATCCATAAATCCCATTCTTCTAACTTCAAAAACAACGAAGTTATGGCATTCCCGATCAATTAGTTATATGGCAGCTATAGGATATAGTCGACCGATCCTTATGAAATTTGGCTTGAATTATTTTACTCAAAGTGGAATCCATACAAAGGATCCCATCCTTTTAACTTAAAAAACATTCCCGTTATGGCATTCCCGATCAATCAGTGATATGGCAGCTATAGGATATAGTCGGCCGTTCCGACTTATATACTGCAGAGGAAAGAAGGGTGTGTGCAAAGTTTGAAGACGATAGCTTTAAAACTGAGAGACTAGTTTGCGTAGAAACAGACAGACGCACAGACAGACATGCTTATATCGACTCTGGAGGTGATCCTGATCTCCTGGTCTCCTTCAGTGCGTTGCACACTTTTGACCAAAATTATAAAGCCCTCTGCAAGGGTATAATAATATCTAAAAGACTATGGTGGTTAGTTAACAACAGCCAACTACTCGATACTCATCAAATGGGTTTCAGAAAGGGAAAATCAGTATCAGACTCTCTAGCAACGCTAGATTATCTGACTACCAGCACCCTATCCAGAAAAAGTCATCTTCCAATAATTTCACTAGATTTTCAAAAGCATTTGCCAAAATAGGAATTCACACAATCATAGATGAACACGTTGATTGGAAATTAGGGGCAAAAATGATCAAATATATAATAAACTTCCTAACTAACCGAAAAATCTGTGTTCAAACCCAAAATATACAATCCCAACCCTTACCACTTAAAAATGGACTTCCACAAGGATCACCATTATCTGTAATCCTTTTTGCAATTGCCTATAACAAATTTACAGCATACGCAGATGACTATACAGTTATAAAAATACACAATAGAAGAGATTCCTCAATAAACATAAACCCACTGCTCACAGACATTCAAGAATGGTGCAATTTCTCTGGAGCCAGTCTTTCTATTCCGAAGTCTAAATATTTACACATTTGTCGCAAGAAGAACTCTTCAAAGTAACTAGCACTTTCAGTTTAAAAAACGAAAAATCGTTAAAAATACTAGGATTAACTATAACCAATAATTATAAATGGGACGCACACATAGGACCAAGTTAGTAATGTACATTTTTAAAGGACTAAACATTATAAAATATCTCTCTCTAGCATAAGTTTCTGCCTCATTAAAACCATTATTTATGTAATCAACTCAGTTATCATGTCAAAAATTATGCTTGATTATATACTATACGGAAAGGCACCCAAATCAAAACTTAATAAAATAAAAACCATATACCACTCAGCTATTAGAATCGCCCTTGGGGCATTTCGCTCCTCACCAATAAACAACCTGCTATACGAAGCTAACATAAGCACTATAGAACAGAGAAGTAAAAATGCCATATTAAAAAATTTTTAAATGATTTCCACCTTCAAGAAAACTCATCTAGAACAAATAATTTAAAAAATCTCAAAAACAAACATTATGGGCAACGAGCTTGCAGGCCAAGCTTCTAAACAAGCACTCACCATTAGCCATTACTATCATAAATAAACTACAACGTACCAGATACCCTTAAATACATCAGTAATCACATAATAGCCGAAAATGACCTTCTATCAAACAACACATCTGCACACTATAAACACATCAATACAAAAAAACAAAAAATATCACACTTTTAAAACCAACTATATCTCGAATAGATACCATTAAATTTTCATAAATTCATAAAAACTCCGAATATGACTCAAGAAACTGACACATAGCCACCTTTTTGATAAAACTCCTCCACCCATATGCCAACAATGTAACATTAACCTTAACCTTACCTGTACCCTTACATATTCCCAGAATGCCCTACCTACTTTGAACACAGACGTAAATTCCTCCTTTTTTTTAAAACTTTAGAAGAAATAGTAAATCCCATAAATATAGCCACAACTATCCAATTCCTAAAATCCATAAACCTTTACAACAACATATAAGCTTAACTTTACTGTACATAACTATAATAAATTCAATAATATAAACTCGATAGCATACATTTAAATACATATTTAAGTAAAAAAAACAGCTGTCGTTAGAAATATCATATTATAAACTATCCATCTCTCCATCATTGTTACATAACACATGTTACATATTATAAAATAGATTTTATGCAGAAGGCCATTGTAGCTATTCCTTAACACAAAGAAAAATTGCCCGCACTTTATAATTGTTGGCAATTTCTTTATAATGGCAATTTCTTTATAATAATAATAATAAAAGATATTATTGATGAGCATCAACAGCTAAGGCGATATAGCCATGTCCGTCTGTCTGAGAAAATATGGGCTAGAGCTACAAGACTTAGCAAATAGACTCCACGCCCCAAAACGAGGAAACGGCTTAAGGCCTTCAGGCAGATAAGGAGCTCGAAGAAGCTACCCCCAATCAGGACTCAAACTACGCCTTGTGGCGGTTAACAAGTCGCTTCAAGAGGAAGGAAGCTCCTATGTTCCCTATCAAGCAAAAAAACGGATGCTGGGCACGATCCCCGCATTAAATGAGTATGGTCGATCAGCCCCTATTTTCTGCCTGTCATGTTCCTTTGCAAGTGCAGCTTGGAGTTAAAATTTTGTGTAAGAACGAGAGACCTTCATCAATCCGATATTGTCGGCCCATTAAGCTAATTTGTCAAAAGAAATCGACTGAATTAATTATTTCTGAGACTGAAAATATAAATAGTCAAATATTAGCAATGAAACCAATAATTACCGACTCATATAAAATTTTCCATAAATTTAACATAACCATGTTGGATGGAAAAACATTTAGTGTCCTTGCAGAAGCAGCACCAAAAAATATGAATAATTTAGATTTGGTGAAGTATTACGAAGTTGACGCCGACTTATTAAAATATGGGCTGTCAACCCTTCATGCCTGGACATTTGAAAGAATGTCTTTTACACGTTTCTTACCGACTTCCAATTAAAAAATGGCAAGTTCGCTGTAATGATAAGCCGGTTGTACAGGCACGAAAATCTGAAATTCAAATGCAACTTAGAGGGGATATGGGCTTATTGGTAGATATACCTATTGCTAATAGTGGAAATACAAACAATGTTAATACTGCGAGACGGGTTTTTCAAAGAACCAGAATTGGAATCAATAATTATCAGAGTCAGAAAAGAGCTTTTATATGTAAGTTCAGTGTAATTCTTCGTGTACTGGCCAGTGGACATCAAATCGATTCGGAGACATTTTGCTCATATGCTATGGAAACGGCCGAAATATTTGTTGAATTATACCACTAACCATACAGCATATAGACTACCTCTTAGATTAATGTTTGAAGAGGGACTCGAAGCCAGGAATAAAGATTTCAAAAGAATACGACTGAACCACTCTAGGTAAGACAAAAGAGTTAATACGATGTAAGTTGTTATAAATGGGTTATTTATTTCATCAGATCCATTAATAGCATCCTTATCTAAGCCATCACAGTTATCCAAAAGGCCCGTCCATTTAGATGAGGATGTTGTCAAGCTGCTCACTTTTCCTAACAATTCATTGGTCGACTCCGACACATCCGATTCTGAATAGCCTTAATATATATTTTTATAATTTTTGTATTATTTTCATATAATATTATATTGAATTTAAAATGTTTAAAAATATATTTTTTGAAACACTATAAAGTTACAAAATTCACTATATTTTTTAAATTAAATCTATGAGATTTACTTGAGGTAACATATTAATATTTTCAGAATATGTCAAGAATACATTAAGAAAATTAAGTTACAATTTTCAATAAAATATCAATTCATTTACCCGAGTTATTATTAAATTTCCGCTAGCAGAGGCACTTGGCCCACTGTGTTACGGGAAGAAAATTGAATTTAGTGGAGGAGCTTCAGCGACAATAAATTTATGAACAGACAACTACATATGTACGTCCAACGAAATTTTTTGGCGTAACCCTACACTATCTTCACAATGAAAAATTCCACTATATTGTCATTGGTATGAAGTTCAAGGATTTTATAAAAACAACTAGCCAAAACGTGGAAATAAAAGTTAAATCGGTTTTCGACCAGTTCGGGGTCGTTAACATTGAGCCCATTAAATGTATCACCGATCGAAGCGCAAATACGCCTCCTACCTTATCCACCTACTTTCCAATGCACTGGAAAGGTCATTTTCGAAAGCTGTCGAACTATTCAACAATTTAGAGTCGTGCAAAAACTCACAAAATTTAAAAAAAAAGCAAACCTTCAACATCTTTTGACTACAACGTTAAAAAACCAATGCCAGGTATTTATACAACCAGGGTTTGAAAAACTATGCTACTCCCGTAGTAACTCATTTTTCTACTGCTATTGCTCTCACTTTTTTGACAATCGGAGCAGAGCTCTAGCTGATTGATGAAAAATTATGTGCTCTGCTCTGCTCCGAGTTTTCTTTTTGTGGTCAAAAAACTATAGCAATAGCAATAGTCAAAAAATTAATACCATGCTCCCCTTAGCCGTAGCAATAGTAAAAATTTGGGAGCAAGATGACAGCAGAGCAAATGAAATTTCATTTGCTACAACTCCCTCGTATTTGTATACCCTTGCACAGAGTATTACAATTGTGGTCAAAAGTGTCTAACGCAGTGAAGGAGACATATCCGACCCTATAAAGTATATATCATCTGGGTCAGGATAACCTCCCGATATAAGCATGTCCGTCTGTCTGTATCTACGCAAAGTAGTCTCAGTTTTAAATCTATCGTCTTGAAACTTTCCACACATCCTTCTTTCCTTTGCAAGCAGTATATAAGTCGGAACGGCCGGGATCGGTCGACTATATCCTATAGCTGCCATATAACTGATTAATCGGAAATGCCATAACTTCGTTTTTGTTAAAGTTAGAAGAATGAGATTTTCTATGGATTCTACTTTGGGCAAACTAATCCGATCTGCCAAATTACGTAAGGATCGGCCGACTAAATACGATCCGATATCCACCTAGCGGACTGCCACTCAACTGCAAGGGTATATCAACTTCGGCTCCGCACGAAGTTAGCATTCCTTTCTTGTTTTTATACCCACCAGCCAATAAATTGCAATTCTCACCTATGGAGGAAATACTTAATTTTATTGTACTACTAATTAAATCTAACTTATTTAAAACGAACCTAACTTCACGGCAAAGTCGTACATCCAGTACAGTTTCATTTGATTCATATAATATTATATTTAACGAAGCTGAAAATATAATCGATCCACAACCGAGTTCTTCAAGTGATGCCTTTTTTCTCCCGACATTCTATATGGATATTCTATACCAATGGATATTCTATACCATGCAAGCAGTGCAGCAACAGACAGATAATTTTCATTAGCTGGGAATATATGTAGATACTAAGAAACGTAACAGAAGTGCATTTATTCGCCACAAAAATTGTTATCAGATATTTTGGGCGAGGCATGCGGGTTCGCCACCGTAATTTAACCTCGTCAAGAGGTTTTTTTTATTTGATATCAGATATTGATATCAGGTGTTGAATGAACGTTTGTCACCGGTATTTTACATCGTCATGAAGTTTTTTGATTGATATCAACATGTACCCCCATGAAAAGTCGTCCATAAATGATTCATGACATACAAATCAAAACATACTTTTTACTTCTTATCTTAGATAATCGCCGCCTGACATTGTACAAGCACTGTTGCGTTAATTACAGTTGGTCTCCTTGGGGTGGGTTCATAAAGGGGAATTCTTCCAACCAAAAATATTTAATGTTTTCATATGGAACCAGTTTTTACCGTTTATTATGGAGAAAAAATGTCGATTGCTACAAATTTGTAATCGATAATCATTATTCAGCAGCTGCAAATTGTTTGGGGTATGTTTTGCGGATTGTGATCGCCGCCAGGCAGAACTTTGCCTCAGCTGTTTGCGGTCGCGGCCAGTGGCAAGTTCCTAACAAAGAACTTTTTATTTAAATTTAATAAATTAAATGCATTATTTGTATTCATTGTTGGGTTTTTTATGGTATTTTTTATCATACTACAAAGACCAATTGGCAACCGAATTTGGTTCTGTAATGCTATGAATATGCAACTTAGCTTCACAGCCTGTACCATGGGTTGCTCTACTTATCGAAATATGTATATCTTGAGTATGCGACTTATCCCAGATATAAACGATATATGAAAAGTTTCATTATTTCAAAAACTATCTCCACATCTAATATAATTAGGATCGTTAGAGCGGGTTTTTTATTTTTTGTTTTAGTGTATTTATTTTTCGTTAAGGATTTGACGTTTGACCTTAAAAAAAAAATGAAAAATATTTTAAAAAAAGCTATCTAAAGAAATTTAGTGAAGTTAGCTTTATTGGTTGTAAAGTTATGCGTCTGTTAAATTTAAAAGTTCTTTCAATTTTTGAAAGTAACCTTCATGAATTTAAAACAAGAAAGGAAAGTGAACTTCGGACGGAGCCGAAGTTGTTATACCCTTGCAGTTGAGTGGCAATCCGCTAGGTGGCGCATCTTATATTATTAGATATATATCGGATCGTATATAGTCGGCAGATCCTTATGAAATTTGGAATGTCGAATTATTTTACTAAAAGTGGAATCCATACAAAGTCCCATCTTTCTAACTTAAAAATCAACGAAGTTATGCCATTTCCGATCAATCAGTTATATGGCAGCTATAGGATATAGTCGACCTATAATCGCCACCTAGCGGACTGCCGTCCCCCATGATAATAAATCAATACCAAATCAATATAAATGCACACTTTTTGACAAAGTTACATAGCCAATAAAGGGATAATCAATAGTAGCTGAACTAAGGATAAAGACATAGCAACGGGGCAAGAGTTCTTGTCGATCCACTCACGAAAGTGGTACACGTCAGTATAGATGCCAGCGTTGTTGGGCTCCCCGCAACCACGGCCAAAGGAAACGATGCCGTAAACCTTTTCGTCACAGATAAGGGGACCACCAGAGTCACCTTGGCAACTATCCACCTCGTAATTTTTTGGATTAGAGGCGCAGATCATGCCCTCATCCTTAAAGCCTTCCAGAGTCTTGCAATAGCTTTTTGGTTTGATTTGCATGTCCGCATTTATGGCCTCGTCGGGAAGCGGTCCAAACTACGCAACGAAAAGGGAAAATTAGGCGAGCAGTTCTTCCATCCAGATAGCTTCTAGTCTAATTGTACCTCTAAAATTGTTCCCCAGCCAACGACGGTGCAATTTAGTCCTGGCTTCGGCTTCTCTTTGGCGATAGATATGGTATCTGCAGTTTCCCCAGTTGACAGATCTTTTTCCATTGTCAAAATACCTAGATCGTACTTGTGGCTCCTTTGCTGTTTGTATTTGGGGTGTACCTTAACACGTTTCACGTTCATACTCTGCGTGCTATCGGTCTTTACCAGTCTTTTCGGCGTTCCGGCTACGACAATGATCTCCGACGACTTAAGCTTTTTTTCTCTTTAAAATATTAAAAGAATATTGTTAAGAAATAGCTGGTTAAAACGCAACGAATTACAAAAACATCCGGATTTTGTCTAATGTCTAGAAGTAAACCCCATTTCAAATACGAGGACAAAATTCTATAAGGACTAAAAACTGCCAAGATCCTCCAAGATTCAAGAAAGGAAAGCTAAATTCAGGTTGAGTCGACAACCGAAGGATTTTGAATCAACCGATCATTAGGAGTCTAAAAAATTTAAAAATTAACTTTAGACAAGAAAAAAAAAATAAATTAGGATAATAATGTAACTTATAATAAAATATGTATATAGTTAGATAAATAGTTTAATGGAAACTTATAAGAAATAAAATCTTATAAGAAATAATAAAGAAAAAAGAGAAAAAATAAATTTCATTGTAAAATCAAATGAAATATACGAAAAAGTCCCGACTTCTATCTTAAAAACCACCAAAGTTGTGTCATTTCTACATTTAGATGTAGTAGACCAATCCCTGTGGTTCCGACTTACAGATAGATAAACAGATAAACTGACCAAGAATACATGGACCTATCTATCTTCCACAGTGGAGAAATCTTCTTCACTGCGTTGCACACTTTTGACCAAAATTATAATGTCCCCTGCAATGGTATATAAATATATACATTGTTATTCCAAAGATTACCAAAAAATTCTGACCTGTTTTTTACAGTCACAGGATCCAGATTGGAATTTTCCTTTGAATTCAATTTTTTTTAGGATCTCTAATTATCTTAGATGTAAAATGTACGGATCTGCAGGCATGTACGGAAACTAAAATAACACTTCTATCCTAATATGGATAACATAAAAATAGCTTTCTCAATATGGAATCCTTATCATGCGGTAGCTACTACAATATGCATTGGCGATTGACATACTCATTGAATAAGCAGTGGGCTGCAGTCAGGACGGCACGCTTCGATATTATCGCACCTCCGCATGCGTGGTTATCCCCAAAGTAGTTTTTCTCTTTGTACTGTCGCAAGGATACCACGTACTTGACCAGATTGTTAGCCTTAGGCCGATAACCACCGGTAACCAGGAACTGATAATCCGAATCAGTTAAATTTTTGGACTCAATCGCTGTTTTTGGACTCAGAAGCTGTCCTGCGGATGCATTTTCATTTTGTTTTAGCTTCATAGACGTACACTGGGCTTCTTGCTTGTACAAGCTTACGTGGGCAAACAAAACAATCGCCACGATACAAACAATTTTTTGCAAGCCCATTTAATATTTTGTTAGGGTTGTTATGTAAGTTTATTTTGACAGATATCGAAGTAAAATTTGACATAAAATAAATCACTCTCTGTCGGAGCTTAAAAAAATCCAGATAAAAATAATCTGATATCAATTTCAGTGATAAAAAAATCAAATAAAAATATAATAATTACCCATTTAAAATATTTTTTATTCACATATTCACATCATATATTAATAGTTTATTTCACATATTTTAAGAATATTTATAATATGATTTCCCAAAACTTTAAACGTACCGCCGTGAGAATGAGTGAACTCTGTTTTCTGTATGTGCATCGAATACCCGGTGATTTTCATGTTTTTATCAATAAAAGTGTTGGATAGCGGAGAAATAGCGGTGGAGACTTGGCTATAAAATTCGAATAAAAGATGGGTGGAAGGAAAATCGTCTTAGGGACAGGGCCTACAATTAATATTAAAAAAAAACGGTCCAATAGTTAAAAATTAAAGTTGGGTACCTAATCTTCGATGCTAAAGAATCTGCTTATGGGTAATTCTCTAATGTCGAACGCGACATTCGTACGCATTTCAACTGAAAAAAGACGTGCTTAGAATGTTTTTCATTAAAAAAAAAAGTGAATCTTATTCCTCTGGACAAGTACTATAATTGGTGCAAATATACATTTTGGATGAATTTTTGTTTTTAAAATATTGAAACATAACTAGCGCTGTCGCAGGCGACTTAGACAGAAGATATTTCAAAAGCTGATTTCAGTGAATCCTGATGAGAAATTTGTCCCCAATAAAATTTAAAATTTTATTTAATAAAATAATTGATCTTGGTAATTCTCTTTGATTCACTTTAAAATATTTTTAAATTCGATTTTAACCACTGTCGCAGGCGGCATTTTCTTCCATCAAACTTATTATGTTTATGTCCTTTTTAAATAATTAAAAATGAATTCGATATTCTATATTAATTAAACCTTAATTTAGAGCTAAACAAAATAAATGTAGAAAATATAGTTTTAAAGCTTAACAAAAAAATTTTGTTTAGGTCAATGGCGCACGCGACAATGAATGAAACTGATAATCTTATAAGAACTTCGCAATAATTAGCAATCGCATCGTTTCTGTTACATTTTTGTTTTAATCTTTGGTTATTAGCCAATATTAAAAATAGTGAATATCAATGCATTTGAACTTTCTTTAGGAAATATATTTGAAACATATCGCGCCACTGAAAACTGAACTTTCGCACTTTTCGGACTTTGCATTGAAATATTTCACAATGTGTTATTACTAAATGTAAAATATTATTAAATTTGTTAAACTTAAATTATTTTAAATTTTTCCCTATAAAAACATCTGAAAAATACATACATTTATAGAATTTGAATTTTTGGTATGTGGTTGACCTTTCTGGGGAATTACCAATATGTAGGAAATGTGGTTTAGTTTCCCTTATGGTAATAAGCACCAGATAATAAATAAATAAATTTTTAAAAATTAGGAATTCAACAGATCGATCGTTGTTCAAACGTTTCTTCATATGCAGCTTTCAAGTTTATTTTTGTCAAAATCTTTAAATCTCGACTGACGAAGATTCATCAATTATTCGATCAAGTGTTTCTAAGGCACTAAAAATAATAACAGCGGCAAAGTGCACATCGGCAGGGCCATTTCCATCCAAAATAGAATTCATAATTAGAAGGTACACAAATGTACTATGTTTGGTAAAATGAAAGGGTATCACCCAGGCTACAAACCACGAATATACCTGTTACTTGTTTTGTATGTTTGTTGTTGTTTTTGGTTCCGATTGGATGACGATGAGTCGGCTATAAAGGGTGGTGGAAAAGCTAGATTTAGTATGCACCATTTTTGGAATACCCTTGTTTAAGGTTTGCGATCCATATTACATGATCATTGAATAAAGGAGTCAATTTTAAACCAGCCAAGCCGAATTCAAAACAGACGTTTTTGTAAATATTTTATTAAATACCTCCCAATAATACCTCCAAGTAATACACTTTTTGAAGTTTGGGGAAGAGTTATGGCTCCCTCTATGAAATACTCACGTTTAAGTAAATGGTCAGAGGTGTTCTATAGTATTTTTAGAAGGGGTCTCCAAAAAATAACAAGTTTGCAGTTTTTATTTAAGGCAATGTTAAAATTTTAATATAGGCCACTTGGAAGTACCCCGCCCAACGTAGTCCCGCCACTGGTAGAGGACTTTTAATTGTATTTGTCCAGCTAAGCGAAACGGTGGAGTATTTTCACTCTCTGAAATTTGTCAGTTTTCATTTTTTTTGTTCGCCAGAAGTATTCATCGCCCTGGAAGGGAAACATCGCCGCACCGAGCTCAGTTATCAATTTAAAAAAATTCTATCAAACGAATGGAGTAAACAATGTTCGTGATTCTGCATTTCGACAAATATGTTATGTATTATTTGCAATAACACTGAGTGCGGCAGCATTTTGGTTTAACTATGGGTCGTTCTCATTACAAGATTCTGCTTAATTTATGTAATTTCCTTTTCTTGGTGAGTCGTTTGAATTATACACAAAAATAATCAAAATGGGTATACTTTAATTATTTATTTGCCATAATTATGTTTTTTTATGAATCAACGATGTCTCAGTTCATTTTTAAAAGTTAAATATGCAAATATACAAGTGTTGGCTTAAATGCCAAATGTAGGCCCGACACCTACTCGATTGTATTTTGAACTACACTTTAAACTTTAATATTCTAAAACTAAACTACTCTTTTTTAGATATGTGGCTTGCTACTAATTGCTTCGGGATGCTACCTGTATTCCGACGGTAAGCGCGTTCTGCTCTCCAGACTTTTTGCTGCCTCCAGTGATAGGCTGAACTCGCTCCCCCAGCCACTGCTCCATTACATTGCGTTGGGCGTCGCCTCGGCGGGATTAATAGCTGTGCTGGCCGCTGTCGTGGGCTGCTGGGCCAATTGCCTGCACACCTATATATTCCATTGCATTTACTTTCTAAGTGTGGTGGCTCTCCTTTTGATCGAATCGGTAGTGTGCCTAGCTATTACACTATGGCCCCACTGCTTGGGAATCAGCTTGGACGAGAGTCAAATGGTGCGTTCTTTGCAAGCGCTCTATGGAGTACCAGGGCAAGAACAATTCACAAACGCCATGGACCTGGCGCAGGCTCGCTTTGGGTGTTGTGGGATGAAGAGCTCCCTCGACTACGACACATCCCTTTGGCGTCTCCAGAATTTTGGACAGAGGAATTGGCCTGTACCGCTCAGCTGCTGCGTATTGGAAAATGCACCGCATCCGTTGGCGTATTTGGATCCCAAGCCAGTAAACGCATCTGTTTGCCAGTCCCTTGACCGTTTGAGTTATGAAAGGGAGAGATACACAGAGTCCTGTCTTCCTCATCTCGACGACTGGTACAGGGAACATTACAGTGTTTTTCTTGGGGCCAGCCTGGTGTTAGCTTTGGTGGAGTTCTGCGTACTACTTTGCATTATTATGAGTTGTGCCGGCCTGGCATCCGAACGGGCTGTGCTGAAAGGCTGCAAAGAAGAACTTCCAGATCGAAAGCGACGACTAAAAGTGGTGCAATCTAATCTGGCATTAATCGAAAATATATACGAGCCGGAGGTTGAACTTCGGCCCAAAGCTAGGCATAACACTGAAGCTGCTGGACCTACTAGACATGTAAGCAGTGAGGATTTCAGCGAATATTATTCAAGGCGTCAATACCAGTGACAGCATCGGTAGCATCAAAGATACAGATGTACATTTACGAATATTTATTTTTAAGGCACATTAAATATTTTGTTATATACCTTTTAGCGTTTTCATTTAGAATCCCTATATTTTACTGTCTTGGCTGTTTTTTATGTGGTGGATATACAAACGAGGTTTTTCTCTTCATTCTTTTCATTTTTTAGTCATAATTCTTGATTTTTATATAAAAATCACAAATAAAAATATTTTTCACACGTGAAAGCTACTTCACATACATATAAGCGTAAATATATGTTGTACACATAAATACCTTTAATTTGATATATAATATATATATACATTTTGTGTATGTTTATTATTAATATAAAAATAATATGTACAATTAAAATATCATCTATTATTTAATATTAATAATATATTATTAATATAAAAAAAAACTCTTGAAGAGGTAAGATGTACCCACATGCCACGCCCAAATTATTTAAATTGTTAAAAATTGTCTTCAATTATAGAATTATAATATTGATATGAATTTTGGGCGACGAAAAAATGCAATGAAGGTGTATAAAATGACACATTAAAAATATTCTTATTCGACACGTGGAACAATAACAATAAACGATATAAACACGTGCCGGGTAAAAATATTTTTATTGTATAATTTTTTATACATATGTATATTGCATTTATTCGTCAAAAAAATTGATGTCAGATATTTTGGGCGTGGCAAGCGGGTTCGCCACCCTCTTCAAGATGTTTTTCTTACTTGATATTAGATATTTTGGGCGTTGAATGAACTTTTGTCACCGGTATATTGCATCGTCAAAGTGGTTTTTAATTGATATCAACATTTTTTTGTAGTTCTATAAAAAGTTTTCCATATATTATTAATCAGATACAAATCAAAACACAGCTTTTTTACTTCTTATCTTACTTCTTATCGCCGCCTGACATTGTACTGGTACTGTATTGTCATTTCCAGTCTGCATCCTTGGGGTAGCCGTTCCAAGGAATAGGATTATTGCCAACCAAATATATAAATTTTTTCATATGGAAACATAATTATTTCGTTTTCAAATAAACGTTTTCGTTTTCAAATGAAATCAACTCGATTTCCGAGTGTTACCGTTTGACTACGGAGAAAAAAGTCGATTGCTAAAAATTTTTATTAATTGCTTGGGATATTTCTTTCGCAGTGCGGTAGCCGTCAGGAGGCGCTTCGCCTAAGCTGTTTGCGGTCGCGGCCAGTGGCAAGTTCCTAACAAAGAACTTTTTATTAAAATTTAATAAATTAAATGCATTATTTGTATTCATTGTTGTGTTTTTTATGATATTTTTTATCATACTAAAAAGAGCCAATTGGCAACCGAATTTGTTTCTGTAATGCTATGAATATGCAACTTAGCTTCACAGCCTGTACCATGGGTTGCTCTACTTATCGTAATATGTATATCTTGAGTATGCGACTTATCCCAGATATAAACGATATATGAAAAGTTTCATTATTTCAAAAACTATCTCCACATCTAATATAATTAGGATCGTTAGAGCGGGTTTTTTATTTTTTGTTTTAGTGTATTTCTTTTTCCTTAAGGATTTGATGTTTGATCTTAAAAAAAGTGAAAAATATTTTTAAAAAACCTATCTAACGAAATATAGTGAAGTTAGCTTTATTGGTTGTAAACTTATGCGTCTGTTAAATTTAAAAGTCCTTTTAATTTTTGAAAGTAACCTTAATGAATTTAAAAAAATCGTAGAACAAACGTTGTTCGTATTTTACTAAAGAACATTTTCAAATTTTTTCAAAATTTTAGAAGATAAAATAAGACAAACGCGGACGGTACATTTTTCGGAGCAAAATTTGGCAAACCTCTTCAGTTGGGAAATTCTTTAAAAGCCGTTTTTCCTGAAAAACTTTTGAAAGAAATGTCGGATCGTGATGGTTAAGGTACCAATCGACGCTTATTATGGAGAAAAATCTGTGAATATAAAAATATTTTGTGTGGTGATACCGATGTCTCCACAATATACAATTTACTGAATCAAAAGTGTTTTACATTTACCCAAATTACTCCCAAGCCAAACTACTTCTGGCTAATGTTTGGATAAAATCCCTTTAATAAAAACAATACCTTTCATTTGCTATATCATTCATTCAGATTGAACGCACACAGAAAATTTTTAAATCTTCGACTATACATACATATATAGTGTTTTCACGCGCCTGCTACAGCAAGTGCATGCGAGTCGCCACCTAGCGGACTGCCGTCCCCCGTGATAATAAATCAATACCAAATCAATATAAATGCACACTTTTTGACAAAATTATATAGCCAATAAAGGGATAATCATTAGTAGCTGAACTAAAGATAACGACGTAGCAACGGAGTTCTTCTCAATCCAATCGTGATAGTGATACACGTCAGTGTAGATGCCAGCACTATTTGGTTCGCCACAACCACTGCCAAAGGAAACGATGCCGTAAATTCTTTCGTCGCAGATCAGTGGGCCACCTGAGTCACCTTGGCAACTGTCCACCTCATAATTTTTGGAATTGGAGGCACACACCATTCCATGAGCTTTAAAGTTATCTAGTTTCTCGCAAAAGCTCTGCGATTGGATTTCCACATCGCCATTAACGATCTCGTCGGGAAGGGGTCCCAACTACGCTACGGAGTTTCAAGTTAGGGAAGCAATTTGGCTACTTAGAATCTAACCTCTAAAATTGTTCCCCAGCCAATTGCGGTGCACTTCAGTCCTGCCACCGGCTTCTTGTTGGCTAAAGAAATGATGTCTGTAGAGTCCCCCATTGACAGTTCCTCTGCCATTATTAAAATAGCTAAATCGTTCCGAAGGCTCCTTTTTTTAAACCGGGGGTGTACCTTAATGCGTTTCACCTTCATGATCTGCGTGGTATTGGTTTGGACCAGTCTTTTCGGCGTTCCGGCGACGACAATCATCTGCCATGGCTTTATCTTTCCAAATCTTTTAAAGTAATGAAATAAAATTATTAGACAAAGAGCTTTGGTAAAATACTCTGGATTCAATTTAAATACTAATTCAGCCAAAGATTAAACATTGAGTAAACTGAGTAAAACTGAATAAAAAATGTTTCAACGGTAAAAAAAAATTATTCAAACAGTTCCATTGTCAGCTTCATTGTTAAATTGCCGTTACGCTAAAGTGGAGGAAAGAATATGGCAGATATGACTGGTGGCAATAGATTTACGTATAAAGTTTTTACCAGACACAGAAAAATGAAAACGCTCACACTCCTAAAATAGGTAATAGTAGGAGGTAATAGATAATAGAAATAGTAAGGGTATAGTTAGATAATAAGGTTTTATTAAAAAATGTTGATAGACAATAGAGGAAGCAGAGAAAGACCCTTATTAGCGCCTAATATGGGGCCATTTTGCACAGGAACTACTAAACGATGTAGTGGCGAATGGCCCTATTTGCTATTTGTAAAAATGGTTTCCAAGTAAGATTATGCCAATACATACACTTGATATACACAGTGGGCTGCAGTCAGGATAGCGCGTTTAGTTATGATGGAACCTCCGCATGCGTGGTTATCGCCGAAGATTCCTTCCTTACCTTTTCGCAAGGATACCACGTGCTTGACCAGGTTGTTAGAAACAGGCCGATAACCACCGGTAACCAGAAATTGGTAATCCGAATCTGACACACCTTTTAAATCATTTAAGGGCTCTCCTGCGGATGAATTTCCATTTTGTTGGAGCTTCTTAGACGTACAGTGTAGTTCCGTCACACTGGAAAACAAAAGAATCGCGACCATACAAAAAAATGTTGGCAAACTCATTTAAAATTTTATAGACTTTTTAGGTTTGATTTTGTATGACAGCTATCGAAATAAAATTGGACATGAAATTGGTCAGTTTTAAAAACATTATAATTTGAAGATTAAAATCATAAAAATAAAAAAAAAACAAGAAAGGAAACCTAACTTCGGGCGGAGCCAATGTTGATATACCCTTGCAGTTGAGTGGCACTCCGCTACATGCGGTGGCGACATGCATCTTATATTATTAGATATATATTGGATCGCATATAGTCATCCGATCCTTATGAAATTAGGGAGATCGGATTATTTTGCCTAAAGTAGAATCCATAGAACCATCCATATAACTGAACGATCGGAAATGCCATAACTTCGTTGTTTTTTTAAGATAGAAGGATGGGACTTTCTATGGATGCTACTTTAGGAAAATTAATCCTATCTGCCGAATTTAATTAGAATCGGCCGATTATATACGATCCGATATATATCTAATAATAAACGCTGCCACTTAACTGGGTTATAAACTTCGGCTTCGCCCTAAGTTAGCTTTCCTTTCTTGTTTATTTTAAAAGCCTATTCTTTGAAAGGTAATTTAAAGTTTTAGTGGAAAAGATGATTTGATAGAAAATATTGTATGATTCCATAGTAACCGATTTGGCCGTCGTTTATTGGTAAATTAGTTAAATTATGTAAAAATGTTAATTCTTGAATAACTTTTGAAAGAAATGGTCGGGCTCAGATCGTTGAGATGTCAATCGACGCTTTTCAAGAGTAGAATGTAATACAAGAAAACTAGTTTGGCTGGTGACTCCAATGTCCCCACTATCCCCAGGGGAAAATGTATTCAGTGGAAAAACAAGAAAAGAAATATAACTTCTTATCAGCTTGTATTTTCTAATAAGAATATTTGAAACAGCTCCAAGAATCTTTAAAAATAGCATGGTTGTGTCATTTCCGATCGTTCAGTCTTATCACGGCCTAGGATATCCTAATTAGTACGATCCTCACGATCGTAGATTTGGTAGATCGGGTTAATGTGCCAAAAATGGACACCATAGACTTGCAGATCATATTACAATTTTGGTCAAAATGTGCAACGTAGTGAAAATAACATAGCCTCCTGTGGACGTTTATGTCCTTACGAGATGTCTCGCAATATTTAGCCGCCCTAAAGTTCAATGTCCAGTGTGTTTGGCTCATGTCCAACGAAAATGGCACGAAGTCCAAGAGAACCACTACTCTACCCGGTGGAGAGTCCATATCTAGCCAACCACAGGCTATGATGACGAAGTCATTAAACACAATCACGCCTCCTTAAGCCCTAATCGAGTTCCCTAATAGATGGTCTCGATTGCGAGGATGACGACGATGAATGCTCCAGCCAATTTAACGCAGCCGCCGAAGAACGTCACGATTAAAGAAATTAGGAAATTAATATTGAAAAAGATTACCTTGTCGGAGGGCGCCGTACCCGCGTAATATACATATATGACGGTGATTAGGCCCTACAATCGGGTGCTATCTCATGATCGCTATCTCAAGTCTGGTGGCCAGAACGCGTAAAAATGCTAGTCTACGGTAAATCCTTTGAGGAGCTGTGCTTGCATGTGGTAGTGCCGCTAAAACCCGCTACACGTCCTCCCTCATACCCCTATTTTACTAATAACTAATCCTAATCTAATTAAATTAAACTAATGACTAAGGCTAATCCTCAAATTGATTGTGGTCTCCGCTGTGTTTTAATTTAAGATCTCAATCTTTGTGATACTTTCTGTCGAGTCGAGTAATTCCCTATTCTTTATCATTTTACTCCATGTGGAGGGTGAAGGCGATCCTTAGAACATTGTACTAAATAAAAATATTCTTTCATTATTTAATTATTATGTTTTCTTATTTTCTGAACACACCTCGTTCTCTTGATAAGTTTGTTTTGGCGCGAACTTGTCTCTTAATTTTAGAGCAATTGACTGTCAACTTTTTGCATAGACTTCTTTTCTCTGCCCGGATTATATATCCTTTACTACTATATCCTTTTGCTACCATAGAGCTAAACGAGTGTTGCCATTCTTTGTGCACAATCTTTGGACAATTTTTGATCGTGCAGAGAAGTTTGGGACTTTTCAGAATTTACATTATCATGAGGTCTCATGGGCATTATGAGACCAGAGTTGTGGGAAACAAACTCGGAGGTTTTTTAATATGAAAACGATACAGTTTTTACGATAACTGACTTCCCTCCCAGTGAATGTTCTTAATTCAATGTCCAGTGAACATAAACAAAATCGAGGGGAACATAGCCAAGAAAAGCATGGGGTATGCGGAAAGTCTAATATATGTATGTTTTTAAAAAAATTTTCAAGATTGGATCCAGAGCTTGGTCAAATGTGCTGCAATCGATGGGTATCACTTTAAAGGGGACAATATAGAACGATTTCTATGTAAAATTTAGTATTTTCCGAATGAGTTCCGGGAACATTTTTATCAAGGTGGTTATTGGATCGGGAGCTATCTGAACAAAATAAACATGTCCTGCAAAGGCATAAAAAGCTTGCGAAACGCACCAAAGGAATAATTCGAGTTCCTGCAAATTTTCTACCCTAAAACTCCTGCTTGGTGGAGAGGGGAGCAGGCGGCAGTCAATGGTGATGCATAAGCTATTATTCCGCGCAGTAAGTACACCTAGGCCCGGCAGCAACATCGTCGCCGCTGTCCTCATCCCGGCCGCCGCCACCTCCGCCACCAGAGTCCTCCCCCTCGGCACTGCTCCGGTAGTCGTCAATAATTGCTTGCAGCTCCTGCTGTGCATCCATGAACTCCTGCTCCTCCATGCCCTCGCCAGTGTACCAGTGCAGATGGGCCTTGCGCCTCAGCATCACCGTGGAGCCATCGAGAAGACGCTGAAATAGCGACTGAATGGCCGTCGTGTTGCCGATAAACGTGGCCGACATCTTGAGGCCCCTGGGGGGAATGTCGCAAATCGCAGTCTTGATATTGTTCGGAATCCAGTCGACGAAGTTGTTAATGTTCTTGTTTCGCACCCCGGTCATCAGTTGGTCCACCTCTCGCGGAGACATCCGACCACGGAATATGCCGGCCGCCGTCAAGAGCTTGCCCTTGCGCAGATCAACAGCGCAGAGGAGATTGTTGCTAGAGAATATCTGCTGCACCAGCTCCGACACGGTTCCTTTGCTAAACTGCTGCTGCTTGCAGGTGACCAGCGGTGCGAATCCCGGTATGAGGAAGTGCAATCGGGGAAACGGCACCATATTCACATAGATCTTGCGTAATCCGGCGTTTAGCTGGCCCGGAAATCGCAAGCAGGTGGTAATCCCAGACATTGTCAAGCCCACTATGTGGTTGATGTGCTCGTAGCCAGACATTTTTATCTTCAGGTTTCGATTACAGATCTGAAAAAGCGCCTCGTTGTCCAGACAGAAGGTAAGATGCGAATTGTTCACCAGTGCGGGCGTGCTTAGAAGTGCGTTATACGGTTCTACTACCACCTGGGACATATTTGGCGACGGTATGGTCACGTAATTGCATAGCAGGTTGTCCGGATACTGCTCTACCAACGCCTCCATGATTAAAGAGGTCAGACCGGAGCCCGTGCCCCCTCCGATCGAATGGAGCAGCTGAAAGCCCTGCAGGGAGTCCACGGACTCCACCTCCCGACGCGTGTTATCAAGTACTTGCTCCAAGATCTCGGCCCCGTCGGTGTGGTATCCCCTGGCGAAGTTGTTGCCCGCGCTTTCCGACCCCGCCACGAAGTTTTCCGGCCTGTACAACTGGCTGCTCGAGTGCAGTCGCTGTATGGTGCTCGACTCTGTGTCAATGATGATGGTCCGGGCGTAGAACCTCTTGCTTGCGGTGGCGTTAAAAAAGACATTGATCCTCTCCAACTGGAGCGGGCTGGTGCCCCCAAAACGTCCGGAGGCATAGTCCACGCCGTGCTCATGGGAGATAACGTGCCAGAACTAAAGATAAAAAAACCCATTAATTATAGGATCATTTTAAATTTATTATTTAAAAAACTTGCCGCATCGCCTATGGCATTCCCGGCTCCGCCAATCTGCAGGGTAACTATCTCCCGCATTGCCAATCCCAGACTTCGTTTCTAGACTTCCGTCACCAGACTCTCCAGACTCTTTAAACCCTTTCACTCCGCTTGAGAATCCAAGAATCCAACACGGCAGGATTCTACTGCCGCATTGCGAAACTCCTCTCCTCCCTTGCTTCCCGCTTCGCTCACGCCGCTCAGATGATCCTGCTGACATTGTCGTAGGGAATCAATTTTTCCAGGCCGCCTTGATCCCATACATATACAATTTTTTTGGGAGAATTGACTCTTTAATTTTAAAGGGTAACATATAACACGTCAAAATCGAAATATATAAATAATATTTTACCATATACATATTAGATTATGTAGCCCGTATATTTCCGTATATCACTGTGGATCGATACGGAAAACGCCACCGCGGGAGTCAATTGGAAGCCTTGAGAAGAAGGTGAGCAGTGCGATTCAGAAGGACTGGTCATCTCCGGGAAATGGCAACAGCAATATCGCCAGCGTGTCAGTTCTGGAAACTCGGGGAGCCAACAAAAGAGCACATCCGAGACAATATTGGATCGCATATTGCCGTACATAGTGAGTTTTTAATCTGAGGAATATCTTTTTAATTTTGCATTTTAAATTAAACAATTTCCAGCTCCATTTGGCCCAGAAGTCGGCAGCCAAGGTCCAAGTTCAGGCTATCGAGACCCTAACCGACTGCCTGGGCATGGTTAAGGACATACCCCGTACTGCCAATGTATTTCCAGAGTACATTCTTCCCTTCATCACGGACCTAGCCAGCGAAGCAAGTGCCGTGATTGAGGCCTTCGCCCGCAACATTGCCGCTCTGGCCAAGAGTGCCGTCTATTTCCTGGAGGAGACCCAAAAGAATGCACCCAACGAAATTCCAGCTCTACGCTACAAAGCGGAACTTAATGCCCTCCACGGTATTGTCAGGCAAGCGGTGTTAAGTCTCCTAACAGATTCCCAACCAGTGGTGAAGCAGACTCTCATGGAGTCAGGAATCTGTGATCTGTGCGCATTTGTTGGAAAGGAAAAGGCCAACGACGTGATCCTGTCGCACATTATGACCTTTTTGAATGACGAAGATAAGAACCTGCGTGGCGCCTCCTATGACAACATTGCTAGAGTGGCTGGCTACGTTGGCTGGCAGGCATCTGACATACTGGTTCCCCTCCTGTAGCAAGATTTCACAGACCGCGAAGTCTGTAATCGCGAAGGCCATTCGGGCAGTCACCATTCATATCGAGCTTGGACATATAAAAAAGCCAGCGGTGACGGAAATCGTCCAGGAGACTGCCAGATACTTGTGCCACCCAAACTTGTGGGTTCGTCATGAGATTTGCGGCATGGTGGCCACCACGGCACGCAATCTGAGCGCCATCGATGTTCAGTGCAAGATAATGCCTGCCATTGGAGCTTTTCTCAAAGAGCCACTCATTCAAGTGGAGAAGGCGCATATTTTGCTGGACTGTGTCCATCCACCAGTGCCCGGAAAATATTCGTCCGGCAAAATATTAGTCAGAAGTCACGACGCTATGTAGCCTTTCCTCATCTCTCTGAAGCATAATGCTCTCCAGGATCTCGACAACACAGCCTCTGGAAATAGACGGATTATTGTCAGCCGGAAGCAAGCAGCTTGCCACGAATATTCACTGGCGGACAAGGCCGTTAAAATGCCATCCGAAAACAGGAAGTTGGAATTTTTTAATAATTTTTCACATCTTTACTTTCTGAAATGTTTTCTTTTTTTCTCTAGATGCCTTTTAAAAGAATTTTTTAAAATAAAGAAATTAATTTTTGAAATAAACTCCTCTGATATTTTCATTTCTGAACTTTTGACATTCATACGCTGAATAGTTTGAAAATTATTTTTAAAATTTCCCAATTATAAACCAAGTATTAAATATTAATCAATATTAAGTATAAATCAAGTATTAATATTAAGTATAAATCAAGTATTAATATTAAGTTTTGAAATATTTTATTAAAGAATTGTCATGTTTTTAAAAGCCTTTTTTGTTGACTTTATTTTGAATTTTTGCACAAAATTAAACTCAACTTCAGGATCCACAGATGGACCCACTTTGATATCGCCACCATCGGATGCCGCCATCACTCCGCTGGGTGCTGGGGGATAAGCCGGAAGTCCTGCTTCCGGTGCAGTTGTTCTTGGGGTGCCACTACGACAATGAGTGCTGCTACTTAGGTACTTGGGGAGTACACTATGCCGGAGAGGAACTGCTGGCTGGAACGATCCTCCGAGTGCTGCAAGGACCTCGAGTCCCTGATTGCCAAGATCAAAAGACGCTACAACGTCCTGGCCATATCGCAGCGCTGCAGTTATGACAAGTTGGTCACGCATTATCCACCCGGCTGGCGGATGAATGACACTCGGGTGGCCCACTCGCACGAGCATTCGGAATCGGTCATCAAGCTGGCATCCCTGCGTCCGCACGGATCTCTCTTTGCCAGTGGCAGCATCGATGGAACTGTGAGGCTGTGGGACTGCAGCAAGCTAAATGGGAACCAGGGCGTCAACAAGGCCCGGCAAGTGTACGCCGCCAATACTCCAATCTATGCGCTGGCTGCCTGCGACAGTGGCCAGTCGCTGGCGGTGGGAGGGAAGGATGGCAGTATGCTGATGATGCGGATTGACAGAAACTCCACCAAGATGACCCTGCAGCAGGCGCTTGACCAAAAGTAATTTACAATCCCATTATTTGAATCAAAAACTTCAAAAAACTATCATTTTAGCGAACACAAAGATGGACCGGTGGTGGACATGCATGCCTACGACCAGGGCCACTCAAAGTGTCATCGTCTACGCCACTCTATACGGTAGAATTGTGGCCTGGGATACGCGAATGCAGCATAGTGCCTGATCACCACAGAGGCACGGCGTGATCACTACCATCAGTGCCGACCCCACTGGCTCGTGGCTGGCCACAGGAACAAGCGGTGGCAATCACATTTATTCAATAAATTAGTAAGAGAAAGTTAAGCAAATGTTATTTTTTTTTTTTTATTTAATTCTTGTTTTTTTTTAATTTTAGTGCAGTTTTCCATATAAATATCCAGAAAACTATTTTATTTTCAAACTTTTTGGTTTTACTTATAAACGATCAATATATGCCGTGAAACAATTTGAAATTGAAGAATCGTTTGAATTGCTCAACAATTCCAAATTGTAAATACAAATTGCGAAAAGATTTTTTTTATTGTATTTTTACTGGCAAGAATTGAAAATAAACGTAACAAATCGTTACGATTTTCTGGAGCTACTTTTTGCATCGTTACGATTTTCTGGAGCTATTTTGCGATTGAATTTATTTCAAAATAGCGCGCGCCTGTTGAGTCACTTATCAACACTAACCGTCTTGCGGCTTAAACTTCTCGGTCCCACTGCTAATGGTCAACAGCTGATCGGAGCGAAAGTGACACGACGACAGAGATATTGAAAGCGAATTCGCGTTTGAATTGATTACCTTATTGTTTTCTTTAACAAAACTTAGCGCTCGTCATCAGGATGTCTCACGCAATAGACGAACTGCAGGCAATCATCGCCGAGTTAAAAGTTGAGCTGGAGGAGCAAAAGACTTCGAATCGGCAGGCACGAAGTCGAATCGATCGTATGTCCGCAGAGGTGGTGGACTCCAATCCATACAGCCGACTTATGGCTCTTCAGCGGATGAATATTGTGAAGGACTACGAACGCATAAGGGACAAGGCGGTAGCCGTCGTTGGCGTTGGAGGCGTGGGAAGCGTTACTGCCGATATGCTCACCCGGTAATCCCTTAAAGCGTTACAATAAGCTGAGATGTCGGCTGCAGCTTAAAATGCATTTCTCTGATGCCATTTGAATCCCTATTTTAGCTGCGGCATCGGAAAACTAATTCTGTTCGACTACGACAAAGTGGAGTTGGCAAATATGAACCGGCTGTTCTTCACACCCGACCAAGCGGGTCTCTCCAAAGTGGAGGCCGCTGCACGTACCCTGAATTTTATCAACCCGGACGTGCAGATCGAAACGCACAATTACAACATAACAACGGTGGATAATTTCGATCGCTTTTTGGCCACAATAACAGAGAGTGGAAAGGAACTTGGGCAACCCGTAGATCTCGTCCTAAGCTGTGTGGATAATTTTGAGGCCCGAATGGCGATCAATGCCGCCTGTAATGAGCGAAACCTAAATTGGTTCGAGTCGGGTGTTTCGGAGAATGCCGTTTCAGGACACATTCAATTTATTCGACCAGGAGACACAGCCTGTTTTGCCTGTGCTCCACCCTTGGTGGTGGCTGAAAATATTGATGAAAAGACTCTAAAAAGGGAAGGTGTGTGCGCCGCATCTTTGCCCACAACTATGGGGATCACAGCAGGTTTCCTGGTGCAAAATGCCTTGAAGTATTTGCTGAACTTTGGCGAGGTCTCTGACTATTTGGGATACAATGCTCTCAACGACTTTTTCCCAAAGATGACACTGAAACCAAACCCCCAATGCGATGATAAAAATTGTTTGTTACGGCAAAAAGATTTTCAGGCGCGGCCCAAGCCGGTAGAGGTTAAGGAGGATGTCAGTTCCTGCGATGAGCCCCTGCACGCTACCAATGAATGGGGGATTGAGTTGGTGGCAGATGATGCACCCGTCAACTGTCCGGAGCCAGCGAAATCATCAGCCGTGGTTCAGGGTCTAAAACTGGCATATGAGGCCCCAGAAAAAGACAATGTGCAGGAACAAAATGTTGCAACTGTTTCGGACGAAACCAGCTTAGAGGATCTAATGGCGCAAATGAAGTCGATGTGAAGTTTTATTTGTTATAATTATCGAACAACACAATTTTAAAAAGTGAAAAAATAGACAAACAAAATTTAAGCTCTATATTCAAAAATTATAATTGTAATATCTGCAAAAACTTTGTATTCATCCTAATACTGAAGAGCATTTAGAACTATTACTATATATGTTTTAGAATTATTTTTTTTTATTAAAACCAACAAGTTTTTTACATAAGTAATACTTTACGGAATTTAAACTGTTTCCATAGCTTAAAGCTAAGGAATCTGATAAGAACCTACTTATACCATAATAATTTCATATGACTGACAAATTTTATGTCATTTATTATTTTATTCATTTTATTATTTCCCAGATTATTATGGCAGGATTATGGATTATTATTATATATATTATATAATATGGTATATACAAATTTATGGCCATGTGGGATTTGTTGTTTTGAAGGAAGTCCTTATAAAATGAAAAAAAAATTGCAATTAAAATAAAAAAAACACTAGATTCTGATGGATTATTTACAAATCTTTAGTTAAAGTAACTAAAATTTGCTATTCCTTTTTAGCCAACTTCAGAATGCCATATCGGTTAGGCATTTATTTTTGTACATATTTGAATATGTTTTTTTTGCTTGTACAGAAATATTTATACTAATAATACAATTTTCCATGAAAATCCTGTAAATTAAAATTACCATACAGAATACACAACACAGTTAAAAATAAATCTAACTAAATAAAAAGTGTTTAAAAAATAAATCTATATTTAATTATTTTTAATCTTAAAGTAAAATAAAATGTCCGTTTACCAACACTTCTTTTTTTCACAATATAAAAGGTAACTTTGGATTTCTGAAGGCGGTCACACTATCTGGACATATTGTTGTCGTGCTGTCAAAAAAAAACTAAAGCAAAAGAAAATCTATTCTCAAAAACAAAAAATTCATTATTAGTATAACAAAAGCATAAAACGGGAAAAAGTTTTAATAAGTATGACCAAAAAGGAAGATAAGACGCAGGCGCCAGAGGAGGTGAGAAAACAAAAACAGAAAAAGCCCATTAGGGCTTTGCCGGCTCCGAAAACTAAACTATATTCAATTTAAGACACGTCACTGAATATTTTCTTATTTTCTCGATTTGCGACAGCTGGTCAAAGTAAACAAGTGGGACGGATCGGCAGTTAAGCATGCCCTTGATGATGCTGTCAAGACCTGTTTGTTGGGCGATCGCCCTCAGTTGAAGGAACAATTCGGGCTGGTCAATACCCGATTAGCCCTCTGCGCCTTGGCAGTGGGCGTGGCTATTATGGCCCATGCTTGGGACTTCACCCACCCTTTTCCCCAGTCCAGACCAGTCCTTATGTTCAGCGTCCCGGCTTACTTCGCATTGATGGGTGTACTAACTCTGCATTCCAGTTTCCGTGAAAAAGGCACATTTGCCGTGGCCGTCCAGAAGGATAAGGAGCGCGAGCGTATATGGGAGGCCAGTTCGGATATGCGCAAATACGATGACAAGTATTTGCTGACCCTCAGCGTGCGGGATGTTCGAAGCGGTAACCGCCGTGAGCAGACTAGCTCAAAATCCTGCGCCGCTTTCATCGATCAGAACGGTATCGTCCTGGATAACCTTGTGGCGAACGAGGTCAATCGCTTGTATAACTCCTTGGCTGCTGAGAAGAAAGACAAATAGCTAAAAGAAGAGACAGTGTAACCGGTCTACCACTATTTTTTTAAATAAAAATAAAATTTAATACATGAGTATTGTCCTATTAGGAGTATTAAGCTTATTTGGTACATTCTTAAAATGAAAATTTTTAAATATTCAACAAGTTAATAGAGAATGGCTGATCGTTTTATTTATGAAGGTCATCAAAGAACATAAAATGTTGCGTGTTAATCTACAAAGCATAAAAATGTTTTTCATGTACCATAGATAATGGATGTTTTTACATGTAGACTCCGATAAAACTATTTTCAAAGATATTTTGTTACCGAAGTAATTCCAAAAGCTGAATTAACTCATAGAGTTCGGGGTTTTTTCATAAAGCAGTCGACACCTTTATTCTTCAGCCCTTTTGAAACAACCCATTTTTGGTAACCCTAAAAATGAGTTCAAAAAACAGTATTTTTAAAGGTAATATTTTGTAAATGATTTTTAAAATCACTGTAATCGGCAGAGCAACGAGTGGAGTAGAAAAGTTACGGATATCATACAGTAGAGGGTCGAGCCCTAA
Source organism: Drosophila atripex (assembly GCA_035045925.1). NCBI lineage: Eukaryota > Metazoa > Arthropoda > Insecta > Diptera > Drosophilidae > Drosophila > Drosophila atripex. Next base: position 1,253,228 of record JAWNOP010000032.1, read on the forward strand.
CCATCCGTTCCTGTTTCAAATATTGAATTGACAAATTGGATATGTAACAATATGTTTCACATGGAACCCAGTTCAGATTCAGTCAGATTCGAGGCTGTGCGGAGAAAATATTTCTCTCCTTAGTCTATCTGGTACTTGCTACAACAATAATAAAGGTATATTTTTTAGTGGGCGTAATACAACAAATTTTTAGATGAGTAGAAACACACTAAATATTCATTCGCCTAATAAATTAAAGCCTCCGAGGATGGAGTCGTTAGGGCGGGGAGTAAGGCACCCCCGTGAAAGCGATACTGAACCGATATCACCCAACGGGAAGCCCAAGGCTGAGCCAAAATTGGTTCGCCGATGCCCGCCGAGAAAGCACCCGGAAAGGAAAACCAGGGAGGAGAGGACGATCGAGAAGTTCCGAAACATCGACTTCTTTGGCCAGCGCGACTCGAATAATTTACTGACTGTCCAGACTCTTGAGTTCCCTGATGTCAACATTAAGCGTACAGAGCTTCACAAGCGCGACGAGTGCGGCAAGAGCGTCATCCGTGGTAAGGGGCGGGACTTTGCAAGCTCCAGCAACTCCCACTTCAGAGATGGAGTCGAAACGGTGAAAATTCGCAGGGAGAAATGCACCTCCTCGAGTAAGGCTCAAGAGTCTCAGCCCGAGAGTCGAAGGACCACAGATCTTACACATGAGAGGGTTGGGGAACCAAATTCGGACGAGCTCATCGATTCGATACACAAGCCCTCGACGCGCCCGCCAAACTTCAATGGAGATGAGTGGAGACGACCGTGTCCAGCCAGTTTCGTGGCTGGGGCTCCGCGGCCGCGTATTGGTCGCTGCCCAAAGAATTACGAACAGCTAGCCAAGGTCACGCCGGCACGCCGGAAGTTCTTCCTCACCCAGGACCCACGGAAGACCCATTGTCTTGTCAATCCTGTTGCATTGCGCCACAAGCCATTGACCAAGGAGGAGGAATTTAATCTGATCAGCAAGTTGGTGAAGCACGGCGACAATCTTTGTGCGAGCACTGGTTCAGAGACGTCCGACACCCACATCTGCGAGGTGATTGACTTGCAGAATCCCCTGGGCCTTGATTTCCATGGCATGGACTACAAGACGACATATGAGCAGGACGAGATCGAACAGCAGAACGCCCTGACTTTCTGGCGAGTTCAACGGTATATGGCGCGACGCAAAGCCAAAAAGAACACCAAGGTTAATGTGGAGGCTGAGCTAAAAGAGGAGCGCCTGGCGGTGCCGCAGCGCTACAATACAAAAATCAAGGACATGCCCATCATCGAACCGACTCCACCGCGCTCGCCGCGGCTTGTCCATTTGTATCGTAGTCCTGACAAGCCAATAAATAAGGCCAAGATCGAGGATGAGCGCAAGCGCCGAGCTGCCCGCTACAAAGACATATACCTTCGGAATAAGCAAAGAGATCTGGAGCAGATGCAGGAACGTCAGAAACAGGAGGCAGCCATCAAGGAGATTCAGGGGCGGACTGTGGCCGAGGAGGATTTGCGTGCGGATGTGGCTGTCATCGACGATGCCATCGAGCGCAGTTTTCGAAAGCACGTGGAACTAAAGCCAATCATCCGGAAAAGAAAGGTCTTTCCAAAGACCCTGACTGAGACAGAGCGCCTCAAATCGATCATGCACCGAGAAGACTGTGTGCGCCGCGACAAGGCGCGAGTGACGCAACAGTTCTTCATGGAACGGACGGGAAAAATGAAGCACCTGCCGGACGCGGAGCAGAACCTGCGCTGTGATGAGAGCATCGAGGGCAGCGTCGGCTCCACGCCCAGTGAGCAGAGCAGCGACGATGAGGATTATCTCCAGGTGGGAAAAATTGGGGACAAATTTCAGCTTCGCGGCTTCCATTTCAAGCACGGGGATGGCCTTCGAGGCAAGCTGCACCGGCACCAGATCATGCAAGGCCAGCGAACGGTCAAGGGATGCCTCACGCGCGAAGAGTGGCTCAACCAGCTAGTGCCTCACAAGGAACCCATCAAATTGGACATCGAACGCGGCATCATAAAGGTCCTGGATCCCGATGACCCCAACCTGGATCTGTTCCCGCCCGAGCCACTGCTAATGCGGCGGCGCGAGCGAAAGAGTGCGGTCAGGGAGTTTGTTGACGAGCGCCTGGGTCGTCATTACCATCGCCGGCTGAGAAAGAATCTTAAGCTTGTGAAGCCGAAGCCCACCTATAACGTCAAGAAGTTTAATCTGATACGTTACGTCTTCCCCGAGAAGGTAATCGTACCAGACGGGCACGTGCCGGTGGAGGAGATGGAGGTTCTCGATGCCACCAAAGTGAACACCACCTTGGAGTATCTTAATCTTAAACAGAAACTTGCTAAATCCAAACGCCAGAAGATAAAACTTGCCCGCATGAAATTGCTCGGTCTTCCCTGCATTGAGAAAAAGCAGTTGCGAACGGCAGATCCCTGCCTGGACGTGGAGGAGGAGCTCGACGTGGACTGGGTCCCGACGCCAGAACCTCCTTACGATGAAGAGGAAGCCATGCATCGTTTGGAGGGCGGCTGTGACCGACCATCGAACCAGCTTCGTGGATTTACTCGATCGGTAAGGCCCAAGCGTCAAGGTCGCAGCTACGGAAACTCTGCTTTTCGGGCCACTTCTGGACAGGACGATGTCGAGGTAATCCAGCCGCCCCGATGGCGTGGAAATATGCCGGCACCCACCGAGCGGGAGAAGACGCTTACGATTCACCCTCGGCGCAAACGCGACTATGCCAACGAGCGAGTTCCTTCGGCCATTTTCAATGAGGTGCTGCAGAATTCTCCGTTGCCACTGCTGGAACAACCGGAGCCGGACAAAATACGCTTTGCCAATGTGCGGACAAAGAAGCGACCTTACACAGAAATATTTGAAGCACGACACCATCACGACCATTGGGCTCCCACCCAGGTTAAAAACGTTCATGTGCAATACCAGCCAAAGACGGTGCATCCGGAGGTCACCAATGTGGCAAAGAAAGTTAGGGATCCGGTGTTAAAGTTTGAGAGGGCCGATCCGCCTTGCAGCAAGTATGTGGACCGAGACCTGACTATGCCCAGCTATGACTTCGACAAAATGATAGCCGAGCATCTGGCCGCCACCCGGACGGACAACAAGGAAGCAGCAGGGGAAATTGTTCCAGATCTGTGCCGGCCCTATGATTTCGTGTTTCACTCTCGCGACCCTGAGGAACTTGCCAAGCTGGACTTCCCGGGTCGGAAACAGTACCTGGAACTGTTGCGTGAGACCCGCGAGGCCATTTACGAGACCAGGGACATAGAACCGGGGGAGGAGCGGCTTCTGGTCGATCGCCGCGCTGTGGTGCAAGACCTCGAAGAGGATCTGAAAAGCATCGAGAACTGCTTGAGCTCTTTGAGCAGCTCAGACTGCACGGACCTCTCAAATGATAGTGGCAGCTATATGGTAATCGAGGGAAAGACTAAGCTGCCCCTGGATTACATAAGAAAGCCGTTGGTGCCTTTTGAGGAGATGCGACGGGCTCGCTTCCATGCTGCGGTGATCGACGTATCGGCCGAGGACGAGGATCCCTACCGCATGCTTCCATTTTCGGGGCAACACAAGGAGCAAGCCGACATGCTGGGACCCAAGGACACCTTTTTTACCTTCGGTACGCGGCTACGCAACAGTCTGCGTCTGCGACTCGAGGTGGCAGTGCCAGACGTGCGTAAGACACTCTTGGGTCCGGGAAACCGAAAGTACTATGGGGCAGTAATCACTGACCTCGATGAAAACTACATTGAAGAGCTGAAGAGCCGCGCCACTATCAAGTCGTTCAAGTTCAAAACCAGCATTCAACTCCTCAAGGACGCCATGCGCCTAAAGTATGAATCCCTGCTTATCCAGGGACAAATGGTGCGCACCAAAATCTACGACCGCATGAACGAGCGCCACTGGGTGAACATGAAAAACACCAAAAACCTGTATGAGGCGCTGTTCGCCAAGTGGAAAAAGAAGGAGTACAACGCCGCCATGACGATGGTGTATCAAGTAAAGTCCTACTACGAAACCACCGACAAGCTGAAGCAGGAGTACCGGGAGCTGGAGCGTGAGCTGATGATGCTCAATATGGATATAGTGTTTATTGAGGGTCACTGGATCCGTTGCATCATGCTTCAGAACTTCCATTACCTAATGGGAGACCAGGACTGGCGAGCTGAGCACGACTGGATACACCTTGTTCCGAAGTCCAAGCGCACGGAGGCCGAGGGATCCGAAGAGCAAGAGTCCGAGGGGCATGAGGACGGGACCGAGGAAGAGTTGGAACTGGAGCCTTACGATGTCTCCATTGCCAAGCGCGGAATCGTAAATATTCGTGTACGCGATAAGGATGATGCTTGGGCAATCCGCGCTTTTTATTACGACGTGTACATGCAGAAAGTGCACCCAATTCTGCAGGTGTTTCCGGATGCCGAATCCTTCCTGCAGGGTGTGGAGAACCTGAAGAACAAAACGTTCATGCTGCTGCTGGAGATGCACTTCACACTCTCTATCCATACCGAGCTTCAAGGACGCTTGGAAACATTTAACGACTGGTGTTCCAAACACCTCAAGGAAAAACAGGAGTACGTGGCCCGCAAGTCGGCCAAGAAGTTCTTCATGGAGGATCGTGCCAGGGAGATGGAGCAAAAAGTCCATCAGTATCTCGGAGAGCCTATCAAAGAAACCATCGCAGACGAGGATTTCAACAAGCACCGTGCAGTGCTAGCTGAAGTATGGCGCCGTGTGGTCCCAGACTCCGTGCGCGGAACCAGCGACGTGCTGCCCAGTACCGCAGACATGGTCGCCGCTATCAGCGATGTGGTTATGGAGATACTGTCCAAATTTGAACATATGGATATTGAAAAGGTTCGCGCTGTGGAAGCGACCCTGCGAAAACGCCGGCGCTACCGGGAAAAGCTATCGGCCCAAGCATATCAAGTGGAGCGGCGCATCGACATGGAGATGAAAAAGGTGCGCCGTAACTTAGAGCCGCCCTACAAGAGGCCAAAGCGCGAGGGTCGTCTGCCCAGATTATTTCTCAAGAAACGGGTTATTCCGGAGGAGAAGGAGGTGTTTGTTATATCCGAGAATACAAAGAACTTTGTTCGCGCTTTTAGGGAGGACGGATACACGGGAGATCAAGTGACCCACACATCCCTGCTGACAGTCGACAATATGCAGGAGCAAATAGTACCCTTTTACTTTGATCATTTCCTTAAGATAAACGGGTACACGCCAAACTATAACTTTAGAACAAACGTAGACTTGCGAGACGGTCCTGAGTTCAGCCGGCTGAAGATCCGTGAGGTTCTACCCGAAGTATTGAACAGGTTGGAAAACTGGGAGAATATGCACAAGAAGATCATGGAGGAAAATATTCAACGTAATCCCAAGATGTACGAGAATGTCATCTAAGCCCAGTTACCTAACACAATGAACTTCATATGAACTTGACTCCAGCCTGTACCAAATTTATCGTGCTCTGATTGGGATCTAAGGGCATAAGGACATTTAAAAAAACAACACAAACTTCGTTTACAAATTTTAACGGTATTGCTATTAATAACTCGCACTTTGAGAAAATATTTCAATCATAAATTTTAAATGAGCTTATATAGTTTCTCTGTTCCTTATATTAATGACTAAGTATGGCAAATATAATTACTCTTAATTAGAGAAACTAAAATAAAAGTTTTTACTTAAAAATTGTTGGAAAATTTTAATTAATTTAAATTGGTGTTATGTTTGACACATTTTACGCATTATAAATAAATACAAATATTTGCATCGGCATGACGACAGAATATTTTATTAATAAATACTATCGTAATTACATAGTATTACAGTATCTTCCTTATCTACCTACGGGTTTGATTTATCTGTCTTGCTGATTTTAGGAGGAGCTGTCTTCCTCCTATTTAAAAATTTAATTTTTCCTTAATTTGCAAATATAAGGAAATAGTGTTTTACTCAACATAGGGCTGGACGTCGTTCTGCTGGCGAATTGCTTCTGCTTCCGCCCCAACTGCACAGGCCATGAGCGAATTTACAGTCTGTTCCTCGCCCGCTTTGTAGATATAACCATTTGCCTTGTCTATGTGGTTACGAAGCCGGAGCATGCTATGAGTGCTGAAAACGTCCAATAGCTGGAAGGACACTAGGGCGTAGTCCTCCACCATAGTACAAATTGCCTCGTTTAGCTTTTGAAATTTTCGCATCGCTGGATCGTCGTCCAATTTCTCCAACAAGTATTTCAGGTCCAGTACATCGGTGTAGTAGTCCACGTTGAAGTGTAGCTTCTTCTCATGCTTGCGTAACGTGTCGGCTTTGGATAGAGCGTTAACGTGCGGCAGGCTCATCCGCAGCATCGTGTTTAGGGCCATAAGCAGCGTGGCAATAAATTTAGCCGGCTCCGAGCAATAGTGTGAGTCGATCAGGTTTACGGTGACCAGATTGTACCGCTCCCGTCCCAGGCGCTCGAACACTTGGGCCATAGCTCTGTGATGTGTGTACAGCTCTATCTGACCGGGGCAATCAAACAGGAAATAATTGTAACTGTGACTCAGCTTGCGTAGGGCTGGCAGTAACCAGTCCTCCAGGTGCTCAGCCAGAAACTCGGCGCAGTGCATGAGTGCACCGTTCGGTCCCAGCTGCAGGTGTTCCATACAGTCCTCTACGGTTATTAGTTCCATCACGTTGATCACCGGCTCGTATGCCATGTTTTCATTTGCCGGGTCGAGATTCACGACGCAAACGTGCCTACCCAGTTCGCGGTAGAACTTTAGGGCCTCCCCGCAGTAGGTGGTTTTACCTGAACCAGGAGGGCCGATGACGAGTTGTCCATATCGAGGATTCTCTACCGTAGCATTTGCCGGAAATCTTTGCAACATACTGGACAATTCCAGAAAACCAAAATGTAAACAACCACAAAAATGTAAACAAAAACACAATTCAGTGTGACCCAACTATTTACAATTTGGTGGCTGGCTAGGTACAAAATTATCAAGGTACAAATCGGAAGGAGCAGAATTGTGGCTACACTATGATATGTTGCCAACAGTGTTGCCAACTACTCTATAATTAAGCCACATAGAAAATTTTAACAGAAAACAGAAAATGGCTAGATCTTGAAAATAATAGAGAAAACTGTAATTTAGTTATGTAGCTGTAGCTTAATATGTTCCTTAATATTTAAAATAATTGTATTCACCTTTTAAATACATTCACATTTAAATAATTGTATTTACATTTGAATGCATAAAATAGCCACTAGCTAAAATAGCTAAATAGCTAAACAAGCTTTAGCTATTTTTAAAGAATGAAAAAGCAAAGATTTACGGAAACAGCTGAGTTGGCAGCACTGTCTGGCAGCACTGCGCCTTGAACTCGGTGTTTTCATTTCCCGGCGAAAATTCGCATTTATTAATAACATTTAAATATCTCCAGCACAGAAGATCGGATCACAAGCAATGGCACAACCTCAGCCCCCGGCCTACGAAAACAGTGAGTTGGCATGCAAGAATAGTTGCCGGCATGGTATATAGACTCTTATAGACTGCATTGAAGAGACAAGAGAAGAAAAGAAATGAAGGGGATGAGTCAACAAGCGAAAACGGTAAAAGCTTAAACCACCGCCGGAAGCGCCGAGATTATGCCCATAAATGGGCAGCCAGTGCTCGACGCGTTGGTGGGGGGCAGGGGCCCCACTCCCCTAAAAGAACGGTCTATGCCGCACCCATTTTTTTGCTTCCACGACTCCTTCGCGTTATCTAAAGTTGGTTCTTTGTCTAATCGCCGTCTGTGGCGGCTCCCTTTGCAGAAAATATCTACGCAACGCTGCCGCGCACCCAACGGGGCCAACCCATTGTGCTGGGCGCCGATCCCAAGGGCAAGAACTTTCTCTACACGAATGGAAACTCCGTGATCATCCGGAACATCGAGGTAAGCTGATATTGTGCAGCTCCTGCCATAATCTGTGGCCGCTCCAAATGGCGTTTTATTTTTGGACAGTTGCAGTTTCTGGTGTTTTTCCTTCCGACCGTGTGTGTGTACGTGTTGTTTTTCCTCTGGCTGCTGGCATCTGTTCTATATTTATTTTTAAATACCCATTCCACAGGCCGACCGGCGAAACATTCACACACACACATAGCCGGTCTGAGAAATTTCTTGTGCCTGTTTTCTGCCCACGCATCATCATTTATGGATGATGATCGCCGGGCGATTCGAGCAGAATTTTGGGGTGTCGCAGGAATCAAACCTGCTTGTAGTTTTGATGTTTTTTAGACTAACCCCCTTTTTTTCCGCCCCAAAGAATCCAGCCATCGCCGATGTCTACACGGAACACTCATGTGCAGTTAACGTGGCCAAATACTCGCCCAGCGGATTCTACATTGCATCTGGTGGTAAGTTTTGCACTACAATTTCACACTTCGCGTCTTCGACACGCAGCGGAGCATGCAGAAGCCGTAGCAGAGCCAAATCGTAACCACCATGAGTCATGGCACTGCCTGCCATTAACATTTCCATATTAGGAGGTTTTTTTTATCTTATCTGCGGTTTTGGCTCGATCGATTCAGAGTTTTATTTACCGGCTGTCTACAATCCACAGACGCTTCGGGCAAGATTCGTATCTGGGACACAGTTAACAAGGAGCACCTTCTCAAGAATGAGTTCCAGCCAATTGCAGGACCCATTAAGGACATCAGTTGGTCGCCGGACAACCAACGCATCGTGGCCGTGGGCGAGGGACGTGAGCGGTTTGGTCATGTCTTCATGTCCGAAACTGGCACGTCCGTGGGCGAGATCAGCGGACAGTCAAAGTCGATCAACTCTGCGGACTTCCGGCCTGCCAGGCCGTTCCGCATCGTGACTGGTAGGTATTGCACAGGCTACGCGCCAACCATGCGACAATTCATACTTATTGTTATTGACGCTCTGCAGGCAGCGAGGACAACACGACTGCCGTGTTCGAAGGACCCCCATTCAAGTTTAAGATGACAAAGCAGGAGCACTCGCGATTTGTCCAGGCCGTGCGATACTCGCCAGACGGCAAGTTCTTTGCCTCGGCCGGATTCGATGGCAAGGTCTTTCTCTATGACGGAATGAGCTCCGAGTTGGTGGGCGAATTCGGGTCGCCAGCACATAAAGGCGGCGTCTATGCCTTGGCCTGGAAGCCAGACAGTACCCAGCTGCTGACCTGCTCTGGCGATAAGACCTGTCGCTTGTGGCAGGTAGAGTCGCGTGAACTTATTGCAGAGTTCGTAATGGGAGCCACCGTGGACGACCAGCAAGTGTCCTGTCTGTGGCAGGGAGACAACCTCATCACTGTTTCGCTGTCGGGTGTGATAACCTACCTTAACGTTGCGGACCCCAGCAAGCCTTTGCGTGTGGTGAAGGGCCACAACAAGCCGATAACTGTGCTGGGGCTGAGTGACGACCGGAGCACTATCTACACTGGCAGCCACGACGGTGTAGTGACCAACTGGAATTCGGGCAACGGTACGAACGATCGCATCACTGGCACCGGCCATGGAAACCAGATCAATGGAATAGCCGCTTGGGGCGATTTCGTCTACACCTGTGGCATTGACGACAGTCTGCGCCAATTTAGCGTGGAGGGCAATGTCTACACCGACTACGTGGTCAAGCTCAACTGTCAGCCGCGCGGTCTGGCCATCTTGCGCAGCGAAAACATCATCGCTCTGGCCTGTATCAAGGAGCTGACCCTTGTGCAGGATCAGAAAAAAATATTCTCGCTTCCAATCAAGTACGAAGCCAGCTCAATCGCTGTCAATGCTGACACCCACGACGTCGCTGTCGGAGGCGATGACCAGAAACTGCATATCTACTCGCTCAAGGCTGGTGCCCTGGAGCCTAAGGTTGAGCTGGATCACCTGGGTGCCGTGACTGATGTTTCCTACTCACCAGATCAAAAGTATCTGGTGGCTTGTGACGCCCATCGCAAGGTCGTGCTCTACTCTGTGGAGGAGTACAAGGTAGGATAATATCGATAGAGTCCATTTCCGTAATCTAATGAGATTGTCGCCCTCTTTCAGCCTGCACATAACAAAGAATGGGGTTTCCACAGTGCTCGCGTAAACACCGTGGCCTGGTCACCAAACTCGCTGCTGGTGGCTAGTGGATCGCTGGACACGTCAATCATTATTTGGTCTGTGGCCAACCCGGCCAAGCATACTATCATAAAGAGTGAGTAAATCGCTTACGATTCCAATTTATTTTCGCCTTTTTATACCCTTGCAGAGGGTATTATAATTTTGGTCTAAAGTGTGCAACGCAGTGAAGGAGACATCTCCGACCCTATAAAGTACATATATACTTGCTCAGGATCACCTCCTGAGTCGATATAAGCAGTCCGTCTGTCCGTCTGTCTGTCTGTTTCTACGCAAACTAGTCTCCCAGTTTTAAAGCTATCGTCTTCAAACTTTGCACACACCCTTCTTTCCTTTGCAGGCAGTATATAAGTCGGAACGGCCGGGATCGGTCGACTATATCCTATAATTGCCATATAACTGATTGATAGGAAATGCCATAACTTCGTTGTTTTTGAAGTTAGATGAATGGGATTTTCTATGGATACTACTTTGGGCAAACTAATCCGATCTGCCAATTTCATAAGGATCGGGCGACTATATACGATCCGATATATATCTAATAATATCAGATGCGTGTCGCCACCTAGCGGATTGCCACTCATCTGCAAGGGTATATCAACTTCGGCTTCGCACGAAGTTAGCTTTCCTTTCTTGTTTTTTATCTGTAAGGGTATTGAGTAGGGGAATAGTTGTTCTGTGAATCTAATTATAAGTTTTAATGCATAACTTTGATAAGTATCATAGTCACTCTGTGAGTATGATGTGATTGACTAGGTTTATCCGTTTATTTGAATTAATTGAAAAAGCTTTTCATAAAAATTCTATAACATCAAAACATACTGATTTTGTTGATTGTTCTTAAATGTATAGTATAAATGGGTTGAAAATAGGAATAGGAATCTATTAGACTCTGAATATAATTCTGAATTTAATAATTTACTAATCATATTATCTTTTTCACATTTAAGATGCGCACCCGCAATCGCAAATCACTCGACTGGTCTGGCTGGACAACAACACTGTGATCTCAACTGGCCAGGACTGCAACACCAAGGTGTGGCACGTGGAAACCATCTAAGAGTCGGCGCCGAGACAAAAATTTTATACCTATCCAGGGGAGCAGCCAGCAGCCCCTTGGCTTCAATTCATTTAAGTGCAAGAGTTTACATTACTATTTATGTCTTTAGTCCCGCCCGTCATGTCATGTCTTTACATTTAAGCCCAAAGTGTTTACTAATAATCATGCAATGGATATCAATATTTTTAGCCCTCTATCATTTGCTACTGCGTTTTCGCGAATCTATTTTCTACTACTCGAGCTAAGAACTGAAACGGAAACGCAACTATATGCAAGGTACGTCCGCGTACGTAAATTATTGTATTATGAAGTGAAATAAATTAGTTTTGGCATATGTCTTGTTGTTTTGTATATTACTGCCGCCCAACTGCCAAAAGAAAGCTCAGTTCTGGCTTCTTAACAATTTATTTTATTTAAAATGTTGTTTTGGCTTTTTAGGTCTTCACCCTGTCTTTTTGTGTGCAAGTGTGTGCGTGTTCTGGTGTATAATTACAATATTTATAAAAACTTTTCTTAATTTACTAGAATGTGTGGGTTTATGCGTGTGATAAGGCGGAAGGTAGTTGCAGCTTGCAGATTGAGAGCCTCGGAGGTTGCTACAGTGCAAGGAGCCCAATGTGCCCCGATCGGCTGGGCTGTCGTCCTTTGGGCGCCCAACGCATTCTGGGCAAGCATCGGCTTTGTGAAATAAGAACTTAAATTTGTGCTAGAAGTAGATACATAAATTAAGATAGCTAAGAAGGCGCTCCCACAAGTGTATGTGTGAAGAAGGTAAGAAACGAATTGCGCTAATTATCACAGCCGGGTCTAAGACGTTGGTTTCGGTGGGGCTAGGAGGTTGTCATTGGTGCTGGGGGCCACAGGCTCTGCTATCATGCCGAATCACTGGCAGAATATTGACTTGAAATCGGAATCCTGACGACCAGCAGGAGGAGCTGCCTAGTGTCCTCCCAACGCAAATTAATTTGCTTGTGTGTGTGGGCGGACGTGTTCTTTGTATCTGTGTGCTTGTGAGTACGGTGAATTGAACAATTCAAATTTAAATATAATTCCCTTAGGTGGTCGCAGCTGGCGTCTCAATACCTGCCGCCGCTCCGTTGCTGGCGGGAGGCGGCTCACGCTCCACCTTGATGTCCAGTGGTGCCTCGTGGCCCAGGTCCAGCGACGCCCCTGAGGCTGGCGAGGATTCGGCCACCGCAACTGCAGCTGCGGCTGCAGCCATCTGAAACTGGTTCGGAAGGAAGAGATACGGATTGCCTCCCTCCTGCCCACCAGTCGCCGCATTCACCCCTGCGCCGCCCGACCCTCCGCTGGTCATTGTGTGGCTAGGCATCTGTAGCGGCGTAACCGTGGGCGTTGCACCTGCCGGCTTTGAGACGCGCTTCCGCCTTGCCTCATTCTCGCATGGCGATGGCGCTCCCGGGTGCCGATAGCTGACGTGCTTCCGTAGGGCGTCCTTGCTGCGGGACACGTGGGAGCAGACGTTGCATGCGTACCTGTGGGCGAAAGAAAGAAGGCCTAAGTTTGATCTTTTATTGCACGTTGCACTCAAATTTGTGTTAAATAAAACTTCATATTCTTTTAAATACAATTCTCTTAAAATTTAAATGTTAACACCTAATCTTTATACTACTATACTAGTAGTACTAGTAGTAAAATACTAAGTACAAATCCTCAAGCTACTATCATCAAAAACACAACATTTTTTAAATTTCCAATTCCGAGTTTTTCAGATATATTTATCTTAGGAACTTAAATTCCATAGAGTTGGATAAATTCTTTTCTTGAAACTTTAAACAAATAATGTGTACTAATCATTTATAACTATGTCTAAAATATACATTTTTTATTAGCACTATAGTTATGTGAGATAGTCCTCAGCTTATAAAATATATATTTATTTGGGTATCCTTGCGGAGGGTATTATAATTTAGTCAAAAGTGACTAAACCCCTATTCCTATAAAGTATTCTTTATAGGTGTCAGTCCTTCTAATCGATCCTATATGCCAATTTATGTGCATAATATAAAATAATATAAGCCGCCATTTAACTGCTAGGGTATATAAGCTTAGCGTCCATCAAAGTTAGTCTTCCTTCCTTGCTTATAGGAAGTGTTTGGAACTTTTTGTTTCCTTCCTTGATACATACATATATAGGCCTAGGCTTCTTGTTTTAGGATATTAAGGAAAACTTAGGCTATTGATTCTGCTTAGCCAGTCGCAGTAGATACGCACCGTACATTCTGATGGGTCTCCAGGTGGACGCGAAGGTTGTATTGGTTGCTCAGCTGCTTGTGGCAGATGAAGCACGTGGCATAGAGCTTCGAGTTGGAGGGCGGCTTGATGGCGGCGGGGGGTAGCGGCTTGTCGCGGTCGGCACTCAGTGAGAGCAGGTTCGGCTCTGACTTGGCGCTGACCAACGCCATTCCGCCAGCGGCTGCTGCTGCTGCCGCGGCAGCCGCCTCCCGCTGGTACTGCTCGATGTGGAGTTGCAGCTTGGCATGGTCCTCCGGTGATATGTAAGGCGTGGATGGTGCTCCCTGCGGATGGTGCATCTGGGACGCCTGCTGGGCTGGCGTGGGTGTGGCGGCGGCGCTGTAGAGCGGTGGCTTGCTGCTGTACAGGTGACCGCTGGTCAAGGGGGTGGGGTAGCTGGCCGTGGAGCACTTCACGACCGGTAGCTGGGGCGAGAAGTGTGCCATGGCCGGTGGGGCTAGAGTGACTGGCGAGGTGGCCACTATGGGGTGAGGATTGGAGCAGTCGGATGGCGACTTGCTGCTGCTGTTGGTGCCCGATGCCTTGGGCACTTTACCGGGGATCTTGTCCAGCCGGCGCAGCTCCTTCGGAGGAGTGCTGCCTTTGAGCCGCTTTGCTCCGAAGCAGTCCACGTCGTCATCCTGGATTCCGCTCTGGTACAGCTGGCACTGCTGCTGGTACTTGGCCAGCAGCTCCGTGGTCTTGTTCAGCGCCGTTTGGGAAAAGTTGAGGGGCTGGGGCAGCAGGCTGGGGTAGAACTGCAGCGACTTAAAGAGGTTCTCCAGGGGATTGTTGCCCATGCCCGCCGCGCCCACCGATCCCAATTTGTTGGCCAGAAGAGGCGTATTCAGTGCTGGGCACGACAGATTTGACAGGGGAAGGCCCATGCTCGGAGTGGGGGTGTGCGAGGGGGTGGCGGTGGGCGTGGGTGCCGGTGAGGGCGTGCTGGGACGCTCGAACTCTGAAGATTTCTCGTTTAAAGATTCCATGTAGGAGGTGGCTCCCGTCCTCGATGTCTTCGGCAGCTAATGCAAACACAATTGAAAGAAACCAAATTACTTAGACTAAAGGATAAATATTAAATGAATAAGAATATGAAGAAATGAAAATTATTATATTTCAAAGAATGTAGTAAAAAAAAAACAGTTTATTCAAAATTTATGTTTTTTCAATGAAATATCCGAAAAATACTATTGAAAAATAAAATGTACTTTAATAAATTAAATAGTAAGAAAAAAAAGGAAAAAGTCAAGTTTTTATCATACATTATTTTTAAATTTACTAAATTTAAAGTTGATTTGAAAAATGATTTTCTAATTAGTTGAAAATAATAACATGAAAATAACACAATAAACGAAAATAAGAACTAACAGAAAAGAAAGAGAAATTGAGTTTTTCGAGTCTAAGAAAGAAGTTTTTCGAGGGAGCCAAGAATACTCTAAAACTGAGTATTGAATTATATTTATACAGTTTTGAAAAACACAGTTATCTCGTGCTTTATCGAAAGTTTTTTGATCTTTTAAGGCTTTTTTTTAAAGGCGTATTGGGTACTGCATGGAATCATCTTTGAAGCTTGTGAGTTATCATTACGGAAAAGAGTCAATCAAAAGCTCCATAAGATTGGATATTCGATTTTTTTTTAATAGGTTTTTAAAGTATACATTTAATTAAAATAAAATGTAATAAAATTATATATGTTGATTAATAACCTAATGACCAAAATATAATATTGAAGAAAAACCCTTTTTTTTAATTTTTTAAAATTTCTACTAAAACTAAAAACTGAACAACTAAAAAGAATAATTCGGGTAAAAAATTAGAGTACTAGAATTAGTCAATATGTAGAAGAAAGTATTTATTATATTGGTTTGGATAACGAAGTTTTGGACAACTTACAATAGGTTACAAAGATAAACAAAAGAGTTTAAAAGAAAGCCATAACGTTAAATAATGTTGGTAAAGTAGTTTCTTAACTAACAAATTTTGGAAAATGAGTTTAGTATCTTTGGAAGTTAGATTTGAATTTGACATTTAATATTCGGTATCTTCGAAAATAAATACTCGAAACTCACATTGTTATTCTGAACATCGGCCAGCCCCTTGATGCCTAAAGTCTCCGCCAGATTGAGCAGCGTGGGAATCTGTTCCTCGTACACGTTCACCTCTCCGGAGTACATGAACGTGAGCAGGGCGGCAATCGCCCCGAAACTGGCTCCGGGTATGATGATGACCGGGTGATTGCTCGCCTCTAGGGCCCGAAAGATCTCCATGAAGAAGCTGCTGCAGGCGCTCAGGACGACGCGATGAGCCCGAAGTTGGCGACCCTCCGCGGAAATGGTGACGTCCGTGAGATGGGACTGGTCCAACAACACCGGCAGGGTGCTAAGCAGGCTGGTCTGGAAGGGATCGACGGAGAAGATGGAAGAGAGAAGAGAAGCGCTTGTAAGTGGGTCACCTAATCGTAAAAATACACTTGCCCGGGAAGGGAGACGCTGTGTGCTTGGATGCAGCTGCTCGCCAACATTGGTACTTACTCTCAGTGGAAATTCTTTGGATTTGGCAAACGCATGACTTTTTCAATTATTACCACAGACCCCCGGCTCTGCTTTTGGGAGAACCTCGGGGTCCACCGAAATTTTTCTATTTTGGATATCCCCTTCCCCTGCCGCCACTGCCCCACCCATTGGGCAGCCTCCGTAGTAAACATCGAAACGAAAAGTGTCACTATATGAAAGTGCGGAAAACTATGTGTGAATCTGTTCGTAGTACGTACGCCTGGATGTGTTTGGATAGATAGATCCTATATATAGACGGGCGACATTTCGCTGGCTCGCTCGCTTCAGTGAACGGTGACCAGTCCAGTTCGATGACGAGGCAAAGCCCCTAGCCCCTGGCCCAAGTTATCTCCCCAGAAATCGGCTCTCCGACAACACCGCCGATCGGGGGCAGATTATCTCTGGGAGTGCTCACCTGATGATTGTGCCACCGGAGGCAGAACTGCTGCTGGCTCTCATTGTGCTGCAGCTGCTCGAACTGACTGAGCTGGTTCAGCTGATTGGTCTGACTTGGCTGCAGGAGCTGGTGCGGCTGTCTGGTATTGGTGCTATTTACATGTTCCATAATTCATCTGGGGTAGATCGCATGGACCAGCTGCAAAAGACGGGAAGTTCAATTAGTGGACAGGCGGCAATGTTTTCATTTGTGTCTTGGGGATGTCAGGGAGGTAAACAGAATCTTTCGCGAGAGCCCACTCAGTTTTGTTTTGGTTCATCATAATTTGTTTGTTAGCGCTTGGGTTTGTTTATTTGTTGTGTGTTTTGTCACTCGCGAACACACGCTTTTCGCCCGCTTCGCTCCTCAGCTCTTCGATAAACTATAATGGTCGATTTGTGGTTGTGGCCAACGTGGCGTATACGTATTATTGCCAGCCTTCTATACAGTAATTACTCATACGCCGAGGTGGACCATGGGCGCCGCTTCTCCCAGGGGACAGATGGCCTTCACCGCCGGGTCCTCAGCATTGTGCCGGGGAGCATTCCTTGGACAGTGCTGCCTGTCAGCGATTCGTTAGCCAAGTCAGCATTCGCCCAGCAGTCGGGCAGCTCGGACATCCCAGACGAATCTAGATTACGGCTAAGACGCACACCATCGAGCGGGTGCAGGCGGCCAGTGCGATGTGTGCGCTCTTGCTGGCAATTAAATGAAATTCATTTAAATAAAATAAGTTCTCCTTGGCTGCTGTGGGTTTCTGGGTGCACTATAAATTTGGCAATTTCCATTGTTCGCATCTTTATAGAGCGCGGCCGGGAGGCGGTGGCCACAATCATCACACTTTTGTCCGAGGGCTATTTTTAAGACGCCAGACCAAGAGTCGCTGCAGAGCTTTCTCAGTCTATGCTGCACTGCCGCCCATTGGAGGCCCCCCAACTACAAGCGAACCCAGCCAAGGCAACCGAATGCAAACCAACAAACAGCAATGTGACAAGTCCGAGTCCGAGTCCGTGTCCGTGTCCGTGTCCGTGCCCGCAATTGTGGCCGTAGTGGTGTCCGTCTCCGTGTTTTTTTGTCTGATGCCCAAGGCACCTAGCAGCCAGGCTAGCCCAGCGTGTGATTGTTGTTTGTATTGCCTGTGCTGCCGCTGCCACTGCCACTGCCGCTTCAGACGGACGGAATTTTCTTCATTCCATTATGCATGCGCTGCGGCAGAAATCGCATCTAAGCATTTCTCTATTGAGAGACGATGGATGGGATGGTGGAGGTCGGCTGATGGGGTACAATGGATGCTGGGTATTGGATGGGATGGACACATGGGGATGGAGGACAGAGGGCCGGGAGGGGGTGGCTGCGGCGGCGGCGGCGGCGCGGCCTTTTTGGCGCTCGTTCACACAAGAAAGTGTCGTGACAGTCAGGCAGGCAGCCTTCTTTTCCGTAACTCTTTGGTATTTCGTTTAGTTTTTACTTGATTTTCCGAAATTAGTTTTTCAGCCTTTCTTCTTCTTCTTGAATATGTAGCAGTTGTTGTTGTTGTTGTTGCAACTACAGTTGCTGTTGCTGTTGCTGCCGCGTTTTAAATAGCCATCCAAAAAATAAAGATCTGTGCTAAACGCTCTCGCCAGGCTGTCTATTTTGATTTGTTGTCCAAGTGCCTGGCTCTTGTCGACCCAACAATCCATTCCATCGCACTTTGCAATCGCTTTCGTGGCCACTCATTTGATGCGTAATATTCCACACATAATCACTCATACGCCTCTTTGGTCGGAGGCCATAAACTGCCCCTCCACGGTCCTCGGGCAAAATATTAGATTCCTAAGTTGTTCAACTTTCATTTGTTCCATGAACTGCTGCCGCCATAAATTGTCACCGTTTGTTGTTGAATTTGAATTTGAATTTGGATTTTATCCGCCTGACCAGTACGTATATGTCGCAGTGATTCACGCATAATCCAGTAGCCCAGCACCGTCCCAGGGAGTCTAATTATAGAGGCTAGAGGCTAACCCTTACGACCGAGGATGTTTATCCGCTTCTTCAATATTAATAGAATACCCGTGCCGGCCATCAAATGATCGTTCCTCCAACTTATGTTTTATGTAGCGCTTGTATGAGGCGCGGCTATATATTGCGGATACGGATTTGGTGGTGGCTTCGGTGGTAGGACTCCTGCGCACACTTCTTGATCGACATTACACAATTTACTTGAAACTGAATTCACGTAGCTCTGTTTTCACTTGGGTCTCTCTCAAAGCATCCTTCACATTCTTGTTTTTTTTTGTTTTTTGGTTTTTGATTTTGTTTTTTGGTCGCATGTGTGTAGGTATGTACTGTGTTAGTGACGATTCCCCTGGTGAAATGTGAACGCGCCCGTTACGAATTTTCCGTTTCAAGATTTCTAGACCTCGGCGTCGGGTCGAGCGCGCACCTTTGTTAACCGTTTGCTGCTCGCATCTGAAATGAAAAAATCCGAAAATGTTTCAATTCTTTCGGTTTAGTTGGAGATTTTCTATTTTTCGAATGTCCATCTCTTGACAATTTTCCTCTATCTCGTGCTCCTGTTGTTGCTATTGCTATTGCTGTTTCTGTTTCTGTTGCTGTTGCTGTTGCTGTGCTGTTGCTGGTGGTATTGCTGTATGCTGCCATTTGTTTAGCCGATTCGAATTTGAATTCGGCTCTCGCAGCTTCTCGCCGACATTTGTCGCCCAATTCCATGTTCTTTAATTAATGAGCAGGCAGCCACGAGAAGAGCAATCTCGCCAGATTTGTACTTCGCGGCCCGACTTTCGGCCGAATTAATTGGCCGCCTCGCAGCCAGTTAATCAAAACATTTGTTGGTGGCAACTCATCAGCAGGGCATCAGGAACTGCCCGAGACACAATTGACATGGCCAACACCGCATTTGTTGCTCTGTGTGCATTATTAATTTGCAATAAAATGTGGAAGAGGCGACAGCCTCCGCCACCGCTCGAAAGTGTGTGCCGAAAATAAATTCATACCTGCGCGTTGGATTTGAATTATGCCTGACAAATACAAATGGAACCGCCAGATGGAAACGGAACCTGCCGCCGAGGAGCAGCCGGGGTCCACTCGGGCAACCAGCACCCAGCACCCAGCACCTTCATTATGCACTTTTCAATTCATTAAAATGCCACAAATACTTATTTATTATTGTCATTTGTGTGCGCCTCTATTTGGGTTAGCAGTGCCGCTGCTTGGAGGCTGCGAATACCACAGCCCAGAGATCCCCACCCGGGTCAATCCCACATACTACATATATACACATGCACCTCCATATACATTTCTATTCTATTCAAGACCTACAAACTAAAGCAATTGGCTTGTGCCTTTGGCCGGCACTGCTCCGTGGGGGAGTCCCAGGCGAAGTCGTAGGGACATCGCACTATGGTCAGGAAGCCGCCCACGCACCGGTAGAAGTACTCGCAGCGCTGAGGATGAGGATGGACGGAATCCCCGACGGACTCGCAGTGGGGCCGAGTACCGGCTGGACCGGGAGGGAGAGGAGGACGAGGTGTTGTGGCGACTTCTATTACTGGGGAGGACGTGGGAACGGGAGTCGAAGAAGGCACGGCAACCTCCTCTGCTTCTGACTCGTCTACCTCCTCCTCCTCTTCGGTCTCCAAGCCCTTGAGACACACTCCGGCGTCGTCAAAGACGCACTCCTGGGTCTTGTCGTCAAAGTACGTCTGCTCCGGGCAACTGTCGCGGAAGGAGTCCGCTCCATTACAGTAAATGTAGGCGGCGCAGTCGTCAATGGTCATCACAAAGGTGTCAGGATCCGCATTCGCACATTGCGAAAACTCCTCCGCTCGGTTGCCGAATGGCCTGCAGGTTAGGATCATCAGGCAGAACACAGTTTGTCGTAGAAACGCCATCGTCATAGTCGGTTGTCTTTCTCTATTGATGCTGCAGGGGCTTTTATGGCAATTTTCAAGGCCGTTGATGAGCTCTTATCGCTACTTATAACTGATAGGCGTGGCAATACACACTTGCCAATTGTTTTCTTACCTCTATAATGTGTCAAGGTCGTACGTTGGCACTTTTTTAGATAAAATCATACCATCAGCCTCTCTATGTACAAAAATGTAGGTTTTTAAATCTATTGTTTATTTTACAAGCTTTGAATTATGAAATAATTCTACTTTAGCAGATACTTTCTCTGCGTTTCTAATTGTGGATTTGTAAAATTTTGCGATTTTGAAAACAGAACGGGATCAATATTTATTTAGATCGCGAGATCACAGCTTTTACCAATGTCTACCATTCTCAATATTTGACAATATTATAAAAAACAAGAAAGGAAAGATAACTTCGGTCGGAACGGAAGTTGATATACCCTTGCACTAAAGTATCATTTATTTTATTAATCGGATTGGATATAGTTTTACGATCCTTATGAGAACTTGACTATTTTCTAAATTTTCGATCGTTCATGACTATGGCTATATAGTTAGCTATAAAATAAAGTCCTTATGAAATTCGAAATGCGTTACACAGCTTTGACTAAAGTTATAATACCCTCTGCAAGGGTAGCTAAAGTGAGAGTTTTATAAACAAAATCGGAATAATGAAATTCTATAAAAAACAACATTTCAATTATATATTTTAAAGAGCGGATAAATGGTGGTTCAAAGTTTTAAAATCTTAAACTGACTTTATTAGCCTGTTGAAAGCTTTCAAGGAAAATCATAAAAGATAAGAAAGACAACAAAAAAGGTTATACTGAAAAAAATAAAATAAAAAGCATTGAGGTAAATATCCTGAAAATATTTAGAAGGTACTGTTCCCCGTTAATTTCAAGACTATAATACTAAAAAAACAGTGCGCTTACTTTTTTAATTTTCTTATTAATCGTTTTATTGAATATGTATTTCATTCACATAATATATAGCATTCGGCTTGGTAGTTGAATGCGCCTATGATTTGTTTATTTGATTCTTAGGTGTCCTCTAATGCTGTCTAATGCGATTACTTTCTGTTTTTGTTAGTCTAAGTTTATTTCTCGTTGCATTGGCTTGCTTGTCGTCGCTAGTGGTTTAAATTACGGTCATTATAGCTTATGATTATTGATCTCTTGGGCATATCACAGAACAAAAATGACAGTAGAAGAAGACATGTTCGGGTCTAGTGGGAAAGTGACTGGAATCTAGTTCGGAGCTTAGAAGTGTAAATATTTTACTCGGAGCTTAAAATTAAATATTCGTGTATGCGTATATGTATTCCTGATATATATCTATGCCGTGTAAATGTTCATACAAAATGTGATATTCTTTTAGAAAAATACTGAGCAAGAGTATTTGGCATTGGGTATCTACGATCCCGATTAAGGTTCCATAGCGAACTCAAACTCTCTTCCCTGGTTTCCGCGGAGCCTACACGAGAATCTTGTCGTAGGACGGGGGAGGCGACTCGTCCAGCGGCAACTGTTTCCCCAACGCCCCCGACGTCTGCTCCGGCAGCAAGATAGCTATATGGTATGGGGGCGGACCAGCCGCGGCCACCGCAGGGTCTCCCGGTACTCCCTGCCGCTCCTCGAGATACCGCACGTCGCTCATCTCCAACAAGCAGCCGGCTGCTGGGGCCCCATCCTCTCCTGACCCGCGTCTTGCCCCCGACATGCCGCGGGTGTGGCATACTGCCGCCCGACCTTCAGCGCGCGGACCCGAGCTGGAGAGCAAGCCTTTGGGGATGCGGCAAAGACTGACCAGGCAGGCGGCCAGGAAAAAGGTGGCCGAGAACGCGCAGAAGATGACCACCTCCAGGCCGGTGCCTTGGTGGTCGAAGTAGAACTTGGTTCCCGCTACGAATACCGAGGCCAGGACCAGAGAGGCGCACATGCCGCACTTCAGGTGGCTGGGCAGTAGCTGGGAGTCTGCGTGCTGGAGCAAGGCGTGGTGTTGCTGCTGCAACTGATTGCTGTGCGTCGTCTGCGGCACGTTTTGGGAAGTTGCTGTCGATCCACTTGACCCGATCGGTACAGATGTTGGGGTCGGCGATACTCCTACGGTGGCAGGATGCCGCATACTACTGTTAGAGTTGTGGCGACGAGGGGTGACATAAGCGTTTGATTGTCGGGTGTTGCTGCTGGCGCTGCTAATGTAGTTGCTATTGTGCTGCTGGTGAGAGGGTGCGTGATGGTAGGTGCTGTAGGCATCGTCCCTGAGGAGAATCAGAAATATTACTAGGTCGGTTCTTTAAAGTGAAGCAATTTAAACATGTACACTACGCCCAAGGACACTCACGCATAAACGTTGCCGGAATGTGGCTGCTGCGGTGGCAACTGCTGCTGATGCTGCCGCACAGGCACCGCCATGTTGCCAAACTGTGGGTGGTGGTAGCTGTAGTGCTGGTAAGGCTGATGTTGCTGCTGCGGCTGTTGGAGCGAATGTTGCTGCACCAATTGTTGCTGGCTCCTTGGCTGGAGTCGGGTGCTGTGCGTGTGGTGGTGCGAGCCACGTGCCACTAGGGGAATGATGGTTCCGCTGCCTGTGAGGACAGCGGCAGAGGATGCGGTTCCGCTGGCGTTGTTGTTGTTGCTGGCAGTGGATGTTCCGGCGGTTGTGAGATGGCTGCTGCCCATGCTGGCATTGTTGTTGTTGCTCGTGCTGGTGCTGGAATGTTGTTGCAACAGGTTCTGCTGCTGGCTATGGAGTAAGTTATTGTTGGCATACTGGGACTGGCGGCTTGTGCCCGGCTGGTGGATATCGTAGGGAGTCTGGGGCAGGGCCCGGTGCACTGCAGGCTGGCTGCTGCAACTAGTGGTCTTACTTCGCCTTGGCGGGTGGGCGTAGCTGAGACCCCCTCCGGCGTGCGACAGGGAGGCCGCCACTCGGGAGCGCCCGAACCCGCACTGCTGCGAGCGCTTGTCAATCCAGAAATGCATCGCAGAATTCACCTAAAAGGAGTTAAATATTCATTATCAATATTTAAAAAAAAGATGCACTTAAAAATTTAGTATATCATGAAGAACGGTTTCGTATTTTTTTTTTTAGGTAATTCTTGGTTGGATACGTTCGCCAGACAAGGCTTATTTATTTGGCAGTGTAACTCTGTTTAGCGTGGCCTGCCTACGTGTAGTGGCCGTAATGATTAACTTTTTTAAAAGTGTTTCCTATCAATGCGATTTTTCGGTGCATTCACTATCTGACAGACAGGAGTAATACGTGCAGCAAACTTATTTGAAGTTCAAGTCGTGGGGGCGGTAGGATGAGGCACCCCTTGACTAGACAAAGCACATCTGACTCATTTGGCTTTGTGTCTGCCAGACGGAAGAAGTCATCCAAACTCGCACTGCATTCTGTTTGTTTCCCGAAAAGCTCGAACAGGAAGCGTGAGCTTCGCCTTCTCTGATGCTGCCTTGCCACGGCCGCCTTCCTTGTTTGGAAACAATCATTCTGGTCCTTGTGGTCTGGAGCTTCAACCCTCGTCGTGCCTCCCCTTTCGAAAGTGCAACACGAGACAAAGGTTGTTTTGGCAACTCCCTGCCTGGTCAAGGAACCCGCCAAAAGAGGAAAACATTCGTTGAACGCTTTCACTTCCCGTGTCATTGGCAGCCGCAGGACCCCAAAACACCAAATTCATACCAATTCGCACACAAAGAGTCTGTAAGCCACACAGACAGACATGATAGTAACTATGAAAAGGGTAGATTTCGCTGTCATTTTAAGAAAATTTAAAGATTAAACAAAAATTCATAAAATATTTTGAAATTTTAATAATGAATGAAACTTAATGAAAAAATCTTTTTTGGATTCTTAGGATGAGAATATTAATGGTTTAAGAAAAATTAAATCGATCATCAAAATAATATTATTCATGAATTCATAAGGAAGAGAACAAATATATCAAATCCTTCTCTCAACATAATTTAAAAAAAAAAATACATAAAATATATTCAATTTAAATGTATTGAATGCAAAAGATAGTGAAGTATTATGGGTTAAAGAACTATTAAAGGGTTATGACGTTAGTTCGTCACACCCTCCGCTGATAGAATTTCCCACCAAAGCCACGAAGGGCACCATTGTGCAAGGCATTTGTTTATGCATTTGTGGTCTTTAACTCGCTTAGCTGGGCGTTGAACTTTCCCCAGGGATGGTGTGTCCCTCCGCTAGTTGCTTTGCGGTCGCTGCGGTATTAGCCAATCACTGGAAATGCCAAAAAGCGCCATTCCCACCGATGGAAAAACATTTTTTTGAATAATCCCCAGGCGATTAGAATTGTGGAAGAAACAAACACTATGGGCAAACTTCGTCCAAGAAGTTTCATTAAAGTCTTCGAAAAATAAAATGGCTTTAATTCGGGAACTTTCCGGATCTGACAGCAGGTTCAAAGTTCAACGACTGTGTACGTTTTCGAGAGGAGCCGAGTTACACAATACAATGAAGACACAGAGAAAAGAACTGAGCCCTGAGTGCAAATAAATACCCAAGCTCAAGCCAGAGCAATAAAAATATTTAAACGAGACATTTTGACAACCTTTTGATAGGTTCATTTCGTTTTCATTTCTCGCTTGGCGCCACTCCCATTTCGTTTGAGATGAAACCCCTCTCTACCCCCGGTCGGATGAGAATCCTTTGTGTCCCTCGACCACTTCGATGCCACTCAGTGAGGTTCAACTCTGTTTTCCCCGATAGTGGTCAAGTTTTACGTCGAAGCCCGCATGCTAAAAACACTAGACATTCGGTTCTGTTAGTTAAAAAAAAGAACAATGGAAATCATAAACAAAATACCAATTAAATAAACACTGCTCACAGGGGCCAATTTACTTTGGACCCCTAGCCTGAAATCAAAAATAAGTCTTTTATCAGCCCCGCCCCGACACCTATAGACCGTCAACAACAAAATGCCCAATCACTTGGCCGCCTTGAAATAGTTGCCCTTTAAATAGACAGACAAGACTTTCAAATTTTATTCACTGAACGAACCAGTTTAATAATATTTTTGGTCTGGTGCTTGTTGGTTGCTGAAGCTACCCTCGGAGCTTCAATGCTTTCAGCTGTTTCCGTGGTGTAGCGGTTATCACATCTGCCTAACACGCAGAAGGCCCCCGGTTCGATCCCGGGCGGAAACAGGTAATAACTTTTTTTTTTAATAATTTTAAATTATTAAAATTAATAACCCAATATTATAAAAATGACTACCTTCTTTATATTGTTATATTTATTATATTTATATTGTTATTATTAAATTGTTTTTGGAAGCCAGATGGTAAAAAGTGAATTGGTTCAATAAAAATTATTTGTAATAAAAAATAAATATCTGATTGCATCTAAAACAAAAAAATAAAAACTTTAAATTATTGTATATTTTATCATAAATGTTAATAAACATTTATTAAATAATAACTGGGATGTTTTAAGATTCATTAAAATAATATAAAATACAAATAATAAAATATAATACAAAATACTCAATAATAATGAAATATTTACTTTCATCTAAAGATATTTTGTCTAAGACCTTTTTAATAGTATTATTAAAAATCTTTTGAAATAAACACAGATCTAATAAATGTTTCTCTAATTTGAGGTTTAAATTTATTAAAAATTACAATTTTTTATTTTATATGAAATAACTTTGAAAAACATCCTTACATTTAATAGTGTCCCACAAAACTAAAGCGTTATATGTGAATACAGTTTTTAATTTAAGTTTAACCCTAGACGGTCATGCTTATTTTTCCTACGTTAAGGTTTGCTCGTCGACGACGCCATTTTAAAAATAATTATTAATAAAAAAAAACAAAATTTTTTAAAATTTTTTTTTTTTTTTCGAAAAAAAAAAAATAATTTTTTTTATAATAAAAACAAAAAAAAAAAAAAAATCTTCTTTTTTTTTTTGTTTGTGTGTGGGAAAAAAAACAAATGTCTGAAAACAAAAAAGAGAGAGGGATTAGGGCCGGGGAGTGGGTTGAGGGGGGGGGGAGGTGGCTTTTTTGTTTTTTTTTTGTTTTTTTTTTTTTTTGTGGGTGGGGCTTTGTGTGGGGGTGGGGGTGTTGCTTGGGGGGTACCCACTAAGTAGATAAACAACTTATAACAACCACAGGGGGGGGGGGGGGGGCGGGGGTGCGCCGGGGGGCGGGGGGGGGGGCGGGGGTGGTATTGTATGGGATAATAGTTTGGGTGTGGGGCAGGGACGTCACCCCCCCGGGAGCGATCCTTGAATAATGCAGGGGGGCAGGAGGGGCGGGGGGGGCGGGGCGGGGGAGGAACAAAAAGAAAAAAAAAAAAAAAAAGAGGACGAGGGTTAATAAACCTGATTAACATGTTATCTATTTAAGAGTTACCTTCAAAAGTGTAAGTATTTCTCTACTGTGAAAAAAAACTTATCTTCCTGTTTCCGCCCGGGATCGAACCGGGGGCCTTCTGCGTGTTAGGCAGATGTGATAACCGCTACACCACGGAAACAGCTGAAAGCCAGGCGCACAAAATGCTTACTTTTGGTTGAGGCCAATTCCTTACAGGAAAAACTATTTGAACGTGAAAAGATAAAGATAAAGTCGGGAATACGCACAAGCATATTAATAAAAAAAATTGTTAGGGAACTTTGAATAAGTGATTAGATTCTGTTTTTTCGATTGCATAAAATTGGTTTGAGGCAATAACTGTTCATTTTTTGGGAATATAGATCACATAAACGTTGCCAAGTCAAATAGAACCGGGGAAATTTGTATTATTTATTTTATTTCGGCGGATGTCCGAAAAATTGCAAAAACAAACTCTGCCCGATCGCTTCATAAATGTTTGCTCCAGGCCGCCAGCCATCTATGCGTCATCGAAAAAAGATGCCAAAACAAAACAGAAATTGTAAACTTTAAAGCGCGCCCATCATCCCCATTTTACTCTCACTTGCTGCTTTCGCTGTTAACCTTTGTGCCGTTCCTGCTCTTCTCCGTTCGCTCGGTCATGCCTTTCTGGTTGGCGGGAAGTGAATTTGTTTCATTCGCGAGACTGCATTGCAGGGGTGGCCGGGCTGGCGATTAAATCTGAATAAAGAGTAAGGGGACGAGGGTCGAGCACTGGCGGGCTGGCTGGCTGACTGCCTGGCAGGCAGAATAGAACTTTTGTCCCCGTGTCTGCTCGTCCAAGCCACAAGAATGAAAAATCCCTGCCCACTTGATGGCGTACGCTGCGTATGAGCAATGCGATGCAATAAATGTATGTATTAAGTACATATGCATTACATATACATACATATGACATATGTACACAATATATACATATAAAGATTTTTATATAAACATTCTGAATGTATGCGTTTGATAGCTTGTGGGTTGTTTTCAAGTGCATGTCAATTCAGCAACTGATTGTTTGATTTCGTTTACCTGCAGTATTTTCTTAGGATTTGCGAATACTTTTCTTTCAGCTTTTCAATGCCTTCGCCTATTGGCACGTTTCTGTCACGTTTTTTGTTATTGCACACATATTGTTTCTCGCTGGCGTTGTTTTTGCAGCTCTGGCAGGAGTCCTTGGGCGCTCACCCGACCCGACAGGACCAGCCAAAGTGAGCTCACTTTAAAAGTAACGGAACCGCGCGAGAAGTCAATATTTCCGTCAAATCTGGCTTCAAACTCCCACGGACCTTTGAATTCGCTTTAAACGGCAAGCTCCTCGAGCCACTGTATTTGCTCAGCCTTCCGTGAATAACCGCGACTGGAAGGGACGGGGATGAAATTTCGATTCCGGATCCGAATTCGATACGAATGTAGCAAGGACTCAAAGCCAACTGAATTGTGAATGCAGCTGACCAAGCACCGTGCTCGTTTTCACTTTCACGGATTTGGCAGCGACTCTTTGGCCCCCCTCGGCTCGCCGTGTTTTCATCAGTGCCGAACTGGAAAAAACGTCGGGGTTCTCCCACAAACTTTTTCTGAAAATGGAAGAGTATAGAATTTGCCATTTGACTATCTCCAGTTCTTTGAGCCAAAATTAAAAGATTAATTTGCTTAAAAAGATTAATAATTAATTAGGAACTAAATCTTTAACTAAGATTTGAAAGACAAAGATTTTCGGGCAGTGTAAAGTGGGTGAGCGAGGCAGAAAGCGTTTTGTTTTTGTTTTCTGTATATTCAGCCGTGTTCTTTTTTTGTTGTTGAAAAGCTCAGAAAGCTACATTGAAAGCTCTCCGCCACCACAGAACAACAAACAACTCTGGCGCACTTGCCAAGCTACGGCCACACTATCCAGAGAATACATTGGACTGAGGTCTGGCGCCTACCGGTAAGTAGATTTATTTGGATTGAAGTTGGCATCAATATTATTGTCTCTTACTTGCAGAACTGCCTCAAATGTTGTGGAGAATTCGGTGATGGCTTCACTCGCAAAGTTTATATAAATAATTACTTTATTTTTATTTATTTCTTGTTTATGGAGTGGATTTAAGGTTAAGTCTATGGCTGCAGGCTATCAAATTCGACTTGGACATTTGTCTTAGGTGGAAATATTTATATGGTTGCTTAGCAATTGGTCGGTTGACATTCCATAGTTCCATAGTTTTAGAAAAAATTTTGTAATTGTGTTATACCCAGCGTGACTAGGCGCTCGTTAGGATCATCGTTGTCGCCGCCCCAACTATGGTGCACATTTCACATCCCATTAATCTGTGGGTGCCAGTCCCTGGAGTGTGCCCCGTGTCTCAACGTACTATTCGATCTATGTTCCACCTTCAAGTCCTCATCTTAGAGTCCCAAATTTAGATCATCCCACATAAGTTGGTAAGCTACGGATGGTACAAATTCGTCGCTTTGTTCAAAGGCAACTATACCTTGAATTAAAAATGTTTACACTCGTCTTTGAGCGATAAACCGAAGCAAAGGATTATACCGCAAAGGATTTCCAATTACTCTGCGCTTATATTTCCAATATAATCAGTTTTAGTAAAAAAATTATTCACATTTATCATTCAAGCAAAAAGGGTGTGGTAAAAATCTTCATTCCCTTTGAAAAATAAAACAAATGACAGTTTAATTAAAATTTTTCAACAAGAACGTTATTTTATTTGATTATTTTTGTATTTATTTTCCTTTTTCATTTAGAGACCAATGTTTTGGAGCTCGCGACAATCCTGAACCTTGGCATCGTAATATAGTCCTGGCGTGCAGTCCAGAGTAACACCACGTCCATCAACGCAGTAGTAGTAGGCTTCTTTACGCGATTTATGGGGGTAGAAATGTACTCCTTCTTGTGGGCAAGTTATGTCTGCGCGGCGCAACGGAGAGCGGGAGTAGGGCTTAATGTTTCTGACCTTAGCTTCGATCTGCAAAAAATGTTACTATTTAAAATAAAATCTAAAAACTAAGAACTTTAGTAGTGACGACGCGCGAAGTTTACAGCATAATTTAATTTATATAATATATATTAGCTTTTTAATATAGACTGTTACTGTGCCTAACTCACCGAGCAATTCACATTCTTCTCGAAGTCGCAGCACTGGCAATCAGGATTGTAGGCCAAGCCAGGAGCGCACTCCTGTTCCCAGGGCCGGCCGTTGGAGCAAACAAAATACTTGTTGCAGGAGGCCTTGCTGGCGAGGTAAATTATATTCTCCGGCTGGTCGGTGGCCGAGCAGTCGTTGGCCACGCAGTCCACGTACTGAGGAAAGTCGCAACGATCCGTAGCATTATTGTACTGGAGGTTATCGTGGCACTCCCGAAGCACTGGACGTCCGTAGTAGCAGAGGACGTATTTGGTGCAGGTGTTGTCGTAGCAGAAGCTGCTCAGCGCGTATGACTCACAAGTGGGTAGACACTGCACCTCGCTCCTCCAGGTGCAAACCTGGAAAACAGGGTCGAAGCCGATTTCGCACGGTAGCTCCGGATCCTGGCAAAGGTAGGGTGACTTCTCCTCATTTTCCTGACAACTACCGATTTCATGTATGGTGCCGTCTAAATAAGTGATTATTGAATCATGGAATGGTTCGAAACTTTAACAAATAATGGTTTATTATTGTATCATTAATTTACTATTTATTTTTATATTATCGTTACTTTTTTTTATATAATCCTTTTTGCTGGAGCTTCCATTAGCCATAGTGGAACTATTTACCCAAGGGTTGTAACACACATATATGCTAACCACTCACATGGAATATACTTACCTAGGACCGTAAATGGTATTATATACTCAACTAAACACCCGTTTTACTTACTCTGGCACTCGATATACTTCGCGCAGTCCCCTACATAGGGAAGGTAAACACCATCGGCGACATTGCGGCAAACATTGATCTGGGTATTATTGTACATGTCATACTGATCTTCGATTACTTCGCCATCGCGATCATCGTCAGGGGCAGGAGCCACCACCAGGTCATCCTCGCTCCTGGCTCTGTACATCGCTAGTAAAGTCAGAAGGAAAAACAAGGTGGTCCGCCAATTCACTGCATAATGAAGATTGAAGAGATTTGAAAAATCATAGGGGCACCTATCGACAGCCCTACTTACTCCTGGGTAGTGCGCAGCGTGCCATCAACTGTTTGGCCATAGCCTGGAAAATATCCCATTTATATCGATTCTTTTAGAAGCCACTTAATGAGTTTCTTGCCTTTCTCTTATCAACCAGACTCCGGCACACGACTATGAAAACTAGATGTTCAACATGCGCGGAGCAAAAAAATGGCTTCTGATTTGGCGGGGGCCGGAGGAGTGCAGGTTTCATAGAGTCTTGAAACTCGTCTATAGACTTCTCCTCTTCTACTGAAAGAAATTGATATGAAATATTCATTTCTTTCGGTGTGCTTACTTTTAATTTGTTTGCGGCAAGGAATGTGATAATACTAGTACCTACTATACATATGTGGTTTGTTGGGTACTCCCCTGGGTAGGGGAGTACAACATTTGAAATTGGGTAGATATTCTACTTCCAAGAAATCACATCTATTAAATACAGTTTGAGGGGAATGGTAATTAATCTAGCATGATATAAAATTCTCATTTATTCTGTTGATACGGGTTGGGATTATCAATGTGGGGATTTGTCGCAGTTCTTGGTTTTGTCTAGATTCCTTCAATGAGCAAGTGACTTTCTAATTGTTACATTGTACCAACTACAAGGAAACTTAATCGGCAGCTCATCAGTACACGTGTTTTCTAATGTGGCGCCTAGTTATCTTTCTTGAGGATTCCTCACATTACACATTACCTCTTCAGATTGGACCTTGTTCGTTGGTACTATCTTCCGACCAATTTGAATGAGATCAGTTCGTACCAGTCTAATTACAAACCGAAAAACAAGCATCCCCCATCTGATAAGATTTCCCTTTACAGGAAGTCAAATTTTTGAGCCAATGGAGTCACATGGTATAAATGGTAATGATTGGCGGCTCAAACGATAGTTGGTTGCTGACACTGAACTGAAAGAGTAAGTATGAAGACCTAAGATGCCCGCGACCTAATCCTTTATCCTGCAGTGATGCATCTCCGAGTCTTTGCGCTTCTGGTCCTGATTGGAATCGCTGCAGGAGCCGATGTTAATATCTGTGAGAATGTGGTTAATAATCTCTTTTTGCCGCATGTGAGCAACTGCAGCCAGTACTACCTTTGCATGGGTGAGACGTCCATTTCCGTCTTTCAATTTCCCTATTTATAATACTTTACTATCAGAGGAGGTGGCCGTGCCTCGGACGTGTCCTGAACAGTACTACTTCGACTCTCGCACTCAAGAGTGCGCCGAGTTGATGGAAACTGATTGCATCAAGTCGTGCAAGGGGCGGGGTCTGTCCTCATTCGGCTACCCCCGCACCTGCGACAAGTACGTTCTCTGCTTCGACAATACCCCCGTGATCCGGAAATGCGC
This sequence comes from Drosophila atripex, assembly GCA_035045925.1. Taxonomy (NCBI): domain Eukaryota; kingdom Metazoa; phylum Arthropoda; class Insecta; order Diptera; family Drosophilidae; genus Drosophila; species Drosophila atripex. The sequence goes on from JAWNOP010000032.1 coordinate 1,285,502, forward strand.
CGAGGGCCTTCAGTACAACGACCAGACCGACCGGTGCGACTACCCCCAGTACGTGGATTGCGCCGAGAACCTATGCATCCGTCAGAACAATCCCAACGCAATCGTCTACGCATCCAGCAAGGCGCGCTGCGACAAGTACTACATATGCATGAATGGTCTTCCCATGGCCCAAAACTGCACTTTTGGTCTGCAGTTTAATAATAAAACCGACAGCTGTGACTTTCCCTCGAAAGTCGAGTGCGAGGTAAGTTTCGAAGGTGGCACTTGACCGAAATAGGTAATACGGAATCATCTTCTGCCATCAGGTGGAGACCCTGCAGCGAAACATTCTGCCCTTCGCCCGCGCTCCTCCAAGGAGGGCCACTATCGACTGCCCTGCGGAGGGGGCCCACTTTATAGCCCACGAAAAGCGGGAGGACGCCTACTACTACTGCCTGAACGGACGCGGTGTTACCCTGGACTGCACTCCCGGGCTGGTGTTTGATGCTCAGATCAGCGAATGCCGCCTGCCTTAGCTTGAAGGCGCCAAGTATTAATAATAAATATTTGTATTTGCCAACTCATTTATTTTCCTTTTAATTCCGGCAAGAATATGAATTCTTTTTACTTGAGAGCCGAGCATTAAATTATTCTAAAATAAATATATATAATATGACAAACTATTCTAAACCAAACATTGAACCGTTGTATGTCCTAGCGGAGTGCGAAAATGCTGAAAGGCCTAAAAATTTGCCGCAAACGCAAAACAATCCGAGGATTTAAATCCTTCACTACTTCGAAAAACGCAAAAATGGGAAAAAGAGTAATTTACGGGTGGGGGAAACTTAGCCAACTTCTCGCTCCTCCACAAAGAAACTTATAATTGAGAGCATTGGCATTGCTTACAAAAAGCTGAAGCGATTATCCGCGATGTTGCACCCAACCCCGCAATTGCGAAGGTGCGTGGTATGAAACTATTCAAAACAAGCGAAAAAACATAATTCTATACTAGTTTTAAGGGATTCATTATACTATTTTTAGAAAGCCTGTATTTTCCCTATACTTTCTACCACAACCAAAGACATGACAAAATAAATTCAAGGCTCAGATTTATTAATTTTAATGTCCCACGTTTTTAGGTTCGCGGCACTCCTTTACCGAAGGATCAAACCACAATCCCTGCGAACACTCCAGAACCAGGCCGTGACCCATCGCACAATAGTGGTAGGCATCCGGACGTGTCTCGTGGGCATAAAAGTGAACGCCCTCGGAGGGACAGACCACCTCGGACGGCTTGAGGGAAATTGGTTGAGAGTTTTGCCTCCGTTGAGCGGGCATCTGTAGAATGTGAAGAATATCCTTAAACAAGTTACTTCGGGTAGGACTACGGCTCTTCAACTGGCAGTTCGAGTTCGAAGGAATGTCGCAGCAATTGCACTTTGTGCTAAAATGTAGGCCTGTGGAACACGTCTGTTCCTTGGGAATTCCGTTGCCACAAAGAAAGTACTTTTCACAGGAACTTTTGCTGGCCACGTAGCGCAGATGGTAGGCGTTGAAGTAGATGGAGCACTCGGACTCGACGCAGTCCACGTTCTGGGGGAAGTCGCAGCGATCTGTCTTAGAATTGTACTGTAGATCGTCCTGACACTCTCTCAGTACTGGATGTCCGTAGTAACAAAGCACATACTTGGTGCAAGTGCGCTGGTAGCTAAAAGTACTGAAATGAAAGGGTTTACAGGTGGGCAGGCAATTCGCCTGGCCAGGATTCACACAGCTCTGAGTGGCGGCATCGAACTGATAGGGCCACTCGCATTGCAGCTCAATGGATTGACCGGCTGGAGGATTAAAAAAACGCAAGATGGCTATGGGCTTGTACAGATTATTGGGGCGGAACTCACATCGACACAGATAGTATTTGTTGCAATCGCCCACAAAGGGTAGAAACACATTGTCGACCACATTGTGGCACAGACTGAGGTTTCCCAAGATCAAGGGACTATTATTGCCATCCTCTTCACCGAATACAGTTTCAATATCTTCATCGGGTGCAGTTGTGGGTGTAATTTCATCTCCAGCGGATGTGGCGCCATCTAATCTTTCCGTCCTTGCGGTCCACATGGCACATATCATGCATAATAAAATAAATCGCCCTAAAAGAGAAATGTTAGTTTATACTTGTATTTGATGCTAGTGGTCGACCAACATCTACCCATCGTCACTTCTCAATGGCAACTACTGGTTGCCAGCGACGACATTCTACCTCTGTATATAAGGTTCCTACACTCAGCATATGTCTTATCTCCATATCGTTGCCTAACACAGTAAGCATATTAATTCTCGAAAGATAGTGTCTTCCTTTATGGAAACATTTTAAGGAAGCACCTTAATGAACAGTAACCTTAAATAAACATTGTGTATCTTTAAATAAGGATGGTATTTCGATGGGTATTATAATTTAGGATGATTAAAGTGATGTACAATAATATTTTTTACCTTAAACTTATATCACAAAGACTACTTATTGATAATAAAAGTGACTCATTTTAGACTCATTCTCGATAATTGTGGTGTCTTGCTATGAATGTAAATTTCGAAAAAATTCCAAAACTTTGCGTTTAAGTTTATTAGTTTATAGGTATATTAGAATATATATTTTTTCGCTGAATGAGGTTCCTATCATTCATGAATAAATTATTTTTCTACAACCACCCACATCATTATTGAAACGCTTGCCGCCTGTTCAACGAAATTCAAAGTATTACATATAGACACGATCGTTTGAAAATATTTTTGTTTTCGGCGCAGCGGTTCAGTTGGAGCATTGGCATCTCTCGGCAAACAGCCCTAGCAATTTAGCGCCTAGAAAATACATATTTTTATAAAAAAGGAAATTTTTAAGGTAAAATATTTGCTTTTCCGCTGTGTAAGTTTCATAAGTTTTCCTGCGCTGCCAAGTTCTGGCACCCATCAGATTCAGAATGGTGTTTGACACAATTGCAACTGAAAAGTAAATTGAACAAAGAAGGATTTATTTATAGCCAATGTTTCATTGGGAGTGTGTGTCTGTATGCACGCAGTATATGTACATACATTTGTAATCAAAATATTCTCTGGCTTCTGCAGGCTTTTTAAAGATGGTCAACGAGTTGAACCGACCCCAGACTGGGGATAATGCCGCCCTAAGCGAGGTAAGTAATAACTATTATGTTTAACATTTAATTAAATGTTCAACCGATATAGTAATTTTTCATATATAAAGTGGCAATCATTTAATCCATTTTACTTTCAAGCGTCTGGCAGCATCCAATCGGCAGCTTCAGGAAATGCAGGAGGAGCACAGGCAGCTGCTGCTGGAGATGGAGACTCTCCGGACCCGCGCTGCCGAGTTAACGCGCCTGAATGCGCAGCGTCAACAAGTGCGGCAGGCAGCTGGTGAGGCCGAGGCACTTCAGGAACCGGCAGCCACTCAAGAAGAAGCCCCAACTCAGTCAGATTCAACGCATGCTCCTCCCGCTGATCCAGTTCCATCACAAAGCCCAGAACCTAACCAAGAGGAGACATCCACAAGCGACGAGGACAAGGAGGAGACGGCCAGTTACCTGCAGGAGAAGCTGAACGAGATTGCTAATTTGAAGGCGCAGTTTAAGCGCGTCCAGCACATGGTGGACACAACAAAGTTGATTGAGAAGCATATTTCCACCAGGGAGACCTCGCAAAGCTCTTCTTCAAGCCAGAGTAGTCGCCAGACCACGACCTCGGAGGTTCGAGTGCCTGTCCAGGAGCAGGAGTCTGCTCCCAGTGAAAGTCCAAGTGGCTCCTCTAGTACGGTTCCTGACAACGCTGAGTTACTTAATGCAATGTTGAACATGTTCACAGACTTCACTAGCGATCTCAGGGGTCAGGCGGAGAGCCTCCGGGCTGAGAGGGATCGCATAAGGACGCTCAAGGAGGAAATTATACAGCGCAAACAGGGAAAATAAGAGCCACTTCCGAAATGTTTTCACTTTTAGTCGAACATCCTTTCATTCATAACATCATTGCGAAAATGGTAGAACAAATAAATGAAATAAATTCAGGAATTTTTATTTTTTTTATAACATTAATATGAAATTATATAAGGTATCTTAACATATTTTGAGTTACAAAAATATTGGCAAATATGTATATTTACTCTCAAAAGCATTGGTGTAGATTCTAGTAGCAAAATTCATAGCGGAATAAATATGCTATTTTATTTATTAATACTATTTTATATTATGATACTTATTTTATTATACTATACTTTATGATTTAAACCATATTAAATACAAATTTTTTACTAAAAGTAAATTATCAAAAACCTCTAAAAAAAAATAAGATAGAGTAGATCTGAATAGGCTTTCTAACGGTCATTATAATTTCAAAGTTGAGCCCCGTTCAGTGTGACCGCATCATAGGTGGCGCATTGTTTTGCAGCCCTGGAACAATCAGCTGTCATAGTGCGCAAATCAGAAAAACAGTGGGAGTCTAACAAAAATAAATAAATTTGAATAAAAATACATTTTGTTATGGCGCCGCCCCTCAAAGTAGTTGTGGACAAGGGTAGCGCCTCCGCCCGCTCCAGCGGCAATAGCAATAATAATTCTGTCAGCGGTGCGACCGGCGCAGTTCCCAAACAGCAGCAACAACAACAGCGTCCCCTTTTGAATGGGGGAACATCTGCAGCCGGAGCCGCAGCAACCACTCCTACCACCGGCCGGTCAGCCCGAGTCCGTCGACAGCAAGAGCACCTGGGCGAGCCGGACCTGGAATTCGTGGAGCCCCTACAGCGAGAGACGCTGAAAACACTGAACGTAAGTTGTCGGTTGCCATGGTATCTTCAAGATACATATGGAGATGCCTCTCCGATTTAAAAATACACTTTACACTCATCCCGGCCGTAAAATTTCAATCCAATGGTTCAGTAGAGAAAACGATCTCAGTCCTGGTGGTCAAGGGATTCCGGTCGATCGCTAAACGCATTTTATATACATATATCTGAAAAAGCTAATATATATGTAGAACAGCCGTCAAAATTGCGGCCCTACTTCTGCTAATCCTTCTGGTAACCTTTCTTTGGTGTTGCTTCAAGGAGCTGCTGCACCGATCACGTATCACAAACGGAAAAATCCGCCCCCCAGAGGACCAGCAGCAACCCACATCCTCTAGAGACCCTGGGATTGACGCACAAGAGCAACAGAAACCACGACACGAATCGGGGGAGCAGAGTAGTTACGATACAGTTGGTAAGTGGTCGCCAGGTCAGAAGTTGCTTTTAGAAACGTATTCATTGAACATTTTCAATATGCCCACCTAGCCGCAGAGATCGGTGCGCTAGTTCATGTTCTAAAAATACGCGGGCACGAAAATAGACGCCCACGAATCTACGTGGTCAGCAGCCCACACTCTCACGTAAATCGATGCATATATAACACAATTACCTTCCTTCTCAGAGCAACAGCACCAACGCTACCGTTTCCCCGTGCGTCCTGTGCAGCGTGTCCAGCATCAGCCGTCGTCCTCGTCACCGGCAGTCACTTCCACATCTCTGTTGCGGCTGCGTCAGACGACTCCCCCGAATGCCGCAGTGGGCGTAGTTATTCCAAACGCGACCACCAGCAACGGAAACTTCAACAGCGGCGACGATAATTCCATTCCATTGAGCGCCAACCTGCAGACACTAGTGCATCGTTTTCTTAGCCTTCCCCCTATAACCCACAGGATTGAAGGCGGACGCTCCCAAGTAGAGGTTTTGCGTTCCCTGCTAGAACTAGACGAAAACTTGAACAGCCACGGTCACCAGTCAGCGGAAAACCTAGTCGAGGTGGGTCAACCTAAAGTTGAAATTAGTAATTGAAAAAGCAATTATTTTAAAAAATGTTCACTAATTAATTGACCAATTTTCCTAATGAACAAAATTAATTAATTTCCAATCTTTATAGCAACTTAACAACATGGTGCACGAAATTAATCCGGGTGCGGAACAAGAGGAGGGTATAGTCAACTCTACAAGTCTGGAGGATGTTGCGTTAAGCGAGGTAATTGTATTCAGGAATAAATTATGTCTTTCCTCAACTAATTCCAATTCCTTGCAGATGAGCGACAACCGAGCCCAGTCTATCCAATCCTTGCACAGCGTCGCGGAAACTCCTACGCCCGACACAGCACCCACCTTTGATGAGCTGCAACAGAGGCTGGAAGCCTCCAACCGCAACATGCAGCATCTGCAAGATGAGCAGGCCAAGCTACTGCAGATTCAGAATCTGGCCAAGTCGCATCTCAGCGAGATGGAACAGCTGCGGCAGCAAGCCAGTCATTTACCCCACAATAGAGGAGGAGGAGATGCCCCGAGTTACGAGTCAGTGCAACAGGTGCAAGACGATATGGCCTCCTTGGTGGGACGCATGAAAAATCTCACGGCTTTCATCCATAACCAGAACGAGCTAAGCAGCGTGTTGGGGGACGATGGACCTGAAATCTTGGCCGAGCAACAGGCCCTACAGCAAAAGTTGGAGTCGCTTCGAAGTCAACGCGAGGACATGCGTAACCTGGTCGACGAGCTTAACAGTATCAATCGCGTGGCCAGAGAGACTCGGTGCAACAACCACGCAGGGTCTGCCACTCCCACACAGAAACCAGCCATTGAACAGGCCCCGGCCTCGGAGCCGACCTCTGCTCCAGCGCCTGCCAAGGAGCGAGTGGTGCCAGTGGAATACCAACGTAATGTGCCCATCCTGCGTCAAGAGGCCTCCAACGCAGCCCAGCGGGCACTCCACGCTCAAGCTATGATCAACCAGAAGACGGCGGATATTGATGCCTTGAAAGCGCAAATGGCAAAGTTGAAGAGTATGCTGAACACAGTGAACCAAATTGAGGAAGGTACTCCCAGTGTGGGCGCCTCATTGGAGCGACGTAGTGAGGAGCGGGCCAGCGTGGAGCGAGCCTTGCCGGCAGAGATAGCGCAGCGTGTTTTCGCGCTTAACGATGTTACCTCGGAGCTGCGTGCTGAAGCAGCCAGCTTACAAAAGGAGCGCGATCGGATTCTTGCCCTTAAAGCAGAAATCGAACGCCGCAAGCAGCAAGCTGCCGCCGCAGTTCTTATGGGCGAGGAGGCCCTCAAGCGCAACAGTCTTACGCCGACCCCAACGCCAGCAAGGCAACGAGCAGTGGAGGAGGATGAGGAAAACGAAGATCCTTCCGAGGTCGATACCTCTCTTCAGGCTACGCCCACCAAAGAGCAATTGCGCGACGAGCTGAGGCTCCAGTGCGAGCGCTTGCGAAAAGAGTACGAGCAGAAGCAGCGAGAGCTGGAGCAGCGCTACGTTGCCAGCAACCAAACCACTTCGGAGGCAGACGATGAAGGTAACGACGATACCGACAGCGACCGGTACTTTGCCCACGTCCGCACCGCCTCTTCGGCGACCCTGAAACGGGCACCATCGGCCAGCACGGTGGTCGAACAGCGGCGCGGACAGCTCGCTTCTCACCCGCCACCGCCGCCGCCGCCTCAGGCTCCACCTTCGGCCCACACTGAGGACGAACTGAACGCCACGATAGACACGTTGTCGCTAGGAAACGACAGTCTGCCCTCGAGCAGCAACAGGTCGCAATACATGCCACCTCCCATGCAGCCGGTGAAGGGCATTTGGGGTAAGTTTTTTTAGTAGTATTCGAGTATTTACTTAAACATTTTTAAATGAGGTCCTCTTTAATTATACCAATGATTGGCTCGTTAAATGGGCGAATTTTATTAAATAAACATCTATCAAGGTAGAGGTAATTTTGTTCTTAAAAACCTCAGCTACCTTAGTAATTACCGATTTTCAATGTAAATCACACAACAAAATAGAAAAGCAAAATAGTTTTCGTTTTTAATAGTTCTCGTTCTTAAAAATATCATAATTTTAAAAAACCCATAAATTTCTAATAGTGCTTTAGAAATAGACGAGATTTATTTAAATACTTCATGGAATCAAAAAACTTAAATTTTTTTTTTTAATAAATATAAAGTTACGCCCGTAGTGTATTCGTGAGGTTAAATAAAGCTTGAACAGGGAGAAGGAACCATCTCCGACCCTATAAAGTATTCTTGATCTGCATCAACATCCGAGTTGATATAGGCATGGCAGTCTGTCCGTATGAGCTCGTGGATCTCAGTGACAATAAGATATAGAGCTATAAGATTTTGCACGGGGACTCCTATGAATTAGCCAAATCTCATTCCGCCCAACAAATTTACATGTTTCTTTAGCTCCAGTTTTAAAGAATATTTTGAAAAAGTTTTGATAATTTGATAACAAAAAGCTCATTTATTTAAGCTAAATCGGACGATTTTTGGAGGACTTATAGACATTTATATTCTGATTCCCATAGTGGCTTGGAGTATTTGTGAATGCGCAGATCTATTATATAGATCTTATAGTTCAGACTATTTAATAGAGCTATCAGATTTGGCACTTAGACTCGTAGGATACGATCAAGTTTATGGCAAAAATTTTGCCACCCCCACTTTGGCCCCCCAAAAAAATCTTCATGAACCGCCAGCTCAGTAAAGTTCTGTGAAAAAGTTAATTTCATTCTTCTTCCCTACTGTGTTTGAGTATGAGTTGTTTATTCCAAAACATACATTTTTGTTGGGGAATCTACATATACTTAAAGGTTAAATAAAGCTTGGGCGGAAAATATGAGTACCTGGTGTCATATAGTCGGCTCAAAAATACCTGAATAAAACAAATTTAATTTTGTATAATTTTTTACATCTAAGGCTCGCAGAATTCGGGCAGTGGGTGGCATAGTCAGCAACCTGGCTACGGCCAAGCCACCTCCAGCTCAGGAGCAGAGTTCAAAGCGCCGACAGAAGCCCCTCAGGCAAGCTCATCCAACGCCTCGGGATCGAACGGATCCCCCGATCCCGTGATGCTGCAGCAGTTTATGCAAACACAACAGATGCTTATCAACTCCGTGTGTCAGTGCAACCAAACTCTGTGGCACCAGCAACGGGAAATCGACGCTCTTAACAGCCAGCTGCATGCGGTATGTTTATCCTTTAAAACTCTGGTAGTTCATAACTCGAATTTGCATTTTACAGCTCCAAGATCGCCTCAATGTGGTGGCTTGTCAGGATCATGGCTTTGGAATGCGAGCGGACTCAGTCCCTCCACCGAATCTCAACAACCTCTGCCTGGGAAGCGCACGCGCCCAATCAGAGCAGCTCTTCGGCTTTGGCACCCATCAGAGCGCCTTTAGTAACTTCCAGCGTAGTCACCGGGCAGGAGGTGACAGCCACCTGCATCCGCAGCAGCAGCAGCTGCAGCACCAACAGCAGCCGTTCCTAAATAACGCAGCTCCGCCACCAACTCATTTCAACAATGAAACGCCTCTGTCACCACCGTCTTACCGCAACAGCCCTGGACCTATTTTCATGAACCACCACAACAACACGATCCACCAAAACAACGCAAACCTGCGCACCCAGAACCAGCATGCAAACAACCTGCACCCCCTCTCCGAGGGAGCCGGATCGGGAACTGGAGCAGCGGCCACGCTCAACAACCAAGTGCCCCCGGGCAACAGGGCCAACAACTACTGGGACAACTTCCGCAGGTAATGCCCAACTTCGGTGATGGTTTTTATTTAGTAATTTAGGGGAGAAAGGTCCCAACCAATAAAATATAAAGCAAAATAGTGTTTTGAGTTCATTTTCAATTCTGTGATTCGGTAAGTGCAGCAAGGCGTTGCATGCAATATTGGGTTCTATTAACAGAGTTGAAAGTGACTAACAGCCAGTAATCCTGGTAAAAATGGTATATATGCCATTGAGCCAAGGTAGCCTAACATTTTCCTTCTTTTTTCCTCCGATTACCATTATTAACTTTTTGAGCTGAGGCTTCTTGCTTGCCATAACCCATTAAATTCAATGCGCTTTTGCAGCCACTCCCGCCAAAATCTTCTGTCGAACAAGAGTAACGAGGAGCAGAACGTGGACTTCCAGCAGTACCGCCGGCAGCGGACACGGCCAAGCTACTTTCCGACGCCCCAGCTTCTGGCGCCTCATTCTTCTCGCGGGTCGGCGAGTGGTGTCACCCTTCCGCAACAGCAGCCGCAGCGAAGACATTTTTTTGAGTCGCCACTAACAGCTTTGCATGGCACCAGCAGCAATAACCTGAACAACAGTGGCAGTGCTGTCAGGAAGCGAGACTGGCGCGAGGACCAGGCTCTCGACCACAATCGCGAAGACGAGGAGGTGGATGATGTCGATGAAAACCACGACAACGCGATGTTTGGCTCTGGTCGGAGACGGAACCGTCGACGTCCACAGCTCTCAACACTGCGGGACGAAGAGCCTGAGCAGGCAAACCAATCCAACCTAAACATGAACGTCAACTTCGGCAACAGCCCCTTGTACCAACGGAACAAAGTGCCAGCTAAGCCGAGCACATCTGCAGTCTCGTTAACTCCCATCCAACAGCGTCACCTCCGTTTCGATTTTGAGCTGCCTGCTCAGTACATGGACTACGGGGAATTGCCTCAAGCAAGCCCTCTAGATGCTACTGCATCCTTGGGTCAGGAGCTATCCCCAGAGGATGAGTCGAACGTTTTGGAGCGGGAGAGAATCGAGGAGACTGCGTCTGAGGAGCTCAACCGCAACCTATTGGTTAATGCACTGAAGAACGACAAATTCACTACGAAGTTCTACGAGTCGATAAAGGAGGACGTCTACCGTCGGCTGGAGTCACTTTTCGAGCAGCAACAGCTTCATCAATTTCAGCAACCGCAGGAGCCACAAAACTTGCGAAAGGCGCTAAACCAGGACGACAACGAGCCTCGTCTCAATCCAGATGTTGAAGCAACAGAGAGTCGCAGCGACTCACCGCTGGAACCGGTGAGCCTGCAGTTGGATAACGATCGTCCTGAGGACGATAAGGCCATTGAACCTATTTCCCTTGAGCGGGGGGAAGTGGCATCGAATGCCTATACGGCGGCTGTTGCAACTGCTACCAGAAAAGAAAACGAAGAGGTGCCTATTACTGTTAAAATTTTAAAATTTCGGAAAATACATTAATTTTTTGTTTTTAGGAAGGACGCGAGAATTCAGGAGAGCAATCAGATGGTGCAGCAGAAGAAGTAGCATCCGATTTGGGTTCAAACCTGGGCCCGGATCATGAGCTGATCGAGTACATCATAAAGCGTATTCGCAACCAAACGCACAACAACACCGTTATAAACGACTCCCTCTTGGTGGAAGTCTCCAAACTGACAGCCACGGCAGCGCAAAACTCGACCAGTACTAGTTCCCCACTCATATCCCCCAAACGCATTTATGCAAAAATCAAGAAGATGGTCATGCCTCGGCAACGCGACAATTTTCTGTTGTGGTACCGAAATTATTTGGAACAACTTTTCGTAGTGGTTCAGCCTCCTGAGAGCATGAAGGTGCTGTCCCATAAGCCTCAAACTCTGGAACTGTCCCAGCCCCAATCGCAAGACTCCCAAAACGATGGCGACCTGGCCGAAGCGGACCAAAAGAATGGAAACTCCCCCGTAAGTGGTGAGCTGGAGTGTGAGAATGATGAAAACCCGGGGGAGGAGGCAGACGGTCCAGCTGTAGACGAATCGCCTGATCAAGAGAAGATGCAGCCCACCCAGGACTAAACGAGGGCATAAACCTTCTATCGATTTATACATTCCTGATATCATAGCTTACAAATATCCATACGGACACCCCACCACAGATTCCCATTTTTCGGGGCGTTAAATTTATGTTATCCCTACCCAAGTTTTCAGTTTTGGATTAGAAAATTCATTTAAAACTAAATTACACTACTTTTTTTACACTAAATGCGTTTGTTTATAATTCCTATGGTTTTTCACTTTGCACTGAAACTAATTTTTAAACAAAATAAAATTACTTTAGATGATATTCCTTACAAATATGAGTTAAAATTGTCTCTGTTTAATGAGGTCTTATTGGTTTTATCGAAAAAGATATTACGAGAAAGTAGCTCTGTTTCACACGTGAGTCAATTATCTTGGTAATAACCTACATTTGGTAATATCTGGCGCTTAGGAACAGATTTTGTAAATAAGTATTTTTGGAACAATGAATCGCTTTGGTTGCTTCGTCCGCCTATTCATTCAAAACAAATACAACACATATTCCTTTCGATGATATTTAATCTTTAATATGAAACAACAATGTTCCTAGCTGGTCTTGCTGGTTAGTTCCTCCAGCATGCGGAAGTAGCAGTATCGACTGTCGTAGTCGAGGTCGTACCAAAAGTTAACGGCAATGCATTTGTGGCTTTGGCGCACGTGGTGGAACCAGTAGTTGGGCAAGTAAAGGATGTCCCCCGCCCTGACGCGCACATGTAGGGGCCTGGCGCGGGAGTACTCTGGGAACCTAGCTAGGTCTGGCGCTATTGGGTCTATGCTGACCCACTCTGTGAGCTGTTCGCAGCCGTCCTCGTCCCGAAACGGTTCTATGTAAAATTTTCCATTGTCGGCAATGCGGTAAACGCCTGTGGGGTACAAGCTTCGAGGCACACAACTCAGCTGATGTGGGGGAATAAGGATGAAGTCCTTGTGGCCGGATACCACACAGTAAAGATTCTCATACGGATCTTTGTGCATGGAGGTCACGGCACGCTCATCGCCCAGCCAGAAATTAACCGCATCAGGAGGTTTGTTGAATGACTGTTGGGCGAAGTCAAGGTCGTTGATCCGCAAGTCCTTGGCAAGTTCGGGCAGATCCTGGCTGAGGTTCGAGTTCTGCTTCTGGATGTAGTGGACGGGGCCTCTAGGATCGTCAAGACAGTTGATCACCTGGGAGAGTTTCATCTTCGTTTCCATGGGCAGAACAAAGTACTCCTTCCCATCCTGGACAGCCAGGCCATCGGCGTACCCGTTTGGGGTTATGGCTACGTCCACAATCTTATCATTGAGGGCTTTGATCAGGTACTCTGGAGTCCACTTTCCAATTGCCGGCCATGAAACCGCATTGCGAATGACTACCGGCTGATTCTTGCCGTAGAACTCGCGGCAGAACTCCAGGGCAGTGGGCACCTTGTCGAGCTCCACCACACTGCTGCCAATGCACAGCTCCTCCGCTTCCTGTAGGAGCACATTGATGGCCGATTTAATTTTTGGCATGCCGGTAGTCCATCACCAAGTCAAAAATGCGAGATAATACCCTACGAGGGCGTTCCCGTTTTCGTCCAAAATAAAAACATACATGTGTGATTATTCACATGTTTATTGCGAAACATATTGAATTTTCCTAAACTGGCGGTAAAAGCGATTACAAAAATTTTGTCTTTAAATTTTCGACCAAAAATATTTTTGCCAATTCTTAGGTTTAGACATGCAATACTTACATAAAAATGTAACGTGTGTATTTCGATGCTGGTTTGCTTAAAAATAATATTTATAGAAGCTTCCGCTATCAAAACGTATTAAATATTTTCCTTATTTCTAAAGTAACTAAAAAACTGTCAAAGTTAGGAAAATTGTGTTATTCTGTAATCTATTTTCATATTGGCCAATCACAAATCCCATGAAAATAAAATCCAGAGTCATTTAGGTGAAAACAAGAACACCCCGCAGCTTTAGAAATGTGCTAACGCGAAGGGCAGCTGCTGTCACATATGGAGAATCGAAGACATGTTGCGCCTGTGAACTGGCAGAAAAATCACCTCGAACCGGACTCAATTGGAAGGCGAGCCGAAGCATTCCACTACGGGCCACTGCGACCGAAAAAATGGGCGAGCCGAGGGAAAGCACAGAGTCCGGGGACGAGCAAGTGTTCAACTGCCTGGACGAAGCCAATGCCATCATCCAGGACGTGAAGGCACACGTCGCCGAGATTTGCGTTTCCTCCAAACTGCCCAGTGACGCAGCACAGATATATTTAAACATACGTACCATCGAGAGCGCCACTTGCTGCGTGCAGGTGACCAGCCGCGGTTTCAAGATTGCCTCCTCGCAGTACGACACCATCGACGACGACGCACGGGTGTCCGCTTTGCTTCGCAACGGAGGAGTTGACCAGCAAGAAGACGAGGAGGAAGAGATCTTCGAAACGCCATACGCCCTGCTGGACAAGATCAGCCCCCGTTATGTAGAGTCCTTCGGCAACCAGCTGTGTCAGCAGCTGAGACACTTGCAGCAAATGCGAACAGAGTTCCACGAGGAAGATGAGGAAGAGGAAGAGGAGGAGTAAGAGAAACCACCCGACTTCCACCCGAGGCTTAGAAAGAAGATTTTAGAGTTAATTTAATTAAATGTTTACTTGTAATGCTATATTGTATGTTCTCCGAAGCAACTGCTCGGATTTCCTGCCTATTTAGGTGCTGTGTGTGTTTGCCACAGAAGTATTCCCCCGCTAACTGGCTTATTTTACTACAGCTCCATCTCCAGACGAATTCCCGACTAGACCTTAAGGCGTTTTAAAAATAAAGATTGTGATTGCAGCTCCAGATCAGTTAGTTTTCGAACGGTGGGCACCAGTTGCTCCACATGATCGGCATATCCGCTGCCTGTGTTAAGGTTCTTCTGGCCATAAACTACCTTGCCGTCGAAGTCATTTACAGGCACCTCCATGGCGCGGTCGACTTGCTGGATAGTGATATTAAGGTGGTCCTCCACTTCAGCCAACAGATTCGGCTCATTGTACCATATGCAGCAGCCTCGCACATCGGTCAGGTTGGTGTTGCTGCAGTTGCGGCCGCGGGACTTGCACCACTCGCCGTGGTACCACACCTTTTCCGGCACAGTGGCCACAAGGCTGATGGCCAGCCCCATGCGCTCGGCCCTTCCAACGCGTCCGATGCGGTGCACATAGTTAGCCTTATCGTCGGGCAGAGTCACGTTAATCACTGGGGGAAAATTTGAATTTTTTTAAAAATTATAGCAATCCCAATCGTAATTGAATGTCTACCACTTACTGAAGGGCAATCCAGTAATGTCCAGTCCACGGGCTGCCACGTCTGTGCAGATTAGATACTTGACCTGTTGACGCTTGAACATTTCTAGATTCTGCTTGCGCTCCTGCGGCTTGCGATCACCGTGAAGGCAGACGCAGGAGAAGCGCTGACCCCCACGCTGTTTCAAGTACTGCTCCAGATGATCGCAATCCTGTTTTGTGCGGCAGAAGATGATGGCTCGGTCCATGCGGTGTTTCTCTATGGCATAGACGCAGTACTCGCCCTTGAGAAGTTTTACGGCCTGCGAGAAGGTCTCCTGGGAGTGGTTGCTGGGGTGCACGTTGTCCCTATCGTGAACCCCGTCGGTTCGAATGGCCTGGCGCAAGGACTGCCAACTGGAGTCTGCATGTGGGTCGACCATGCAGACGACGTGATGGACCGTCTCTGGCACGGCGTCCTCCCCTTTCAAGTCTACCCACGTGGGGAAGTGCATCAGGCGTTCGGCCATCTTCTTTACCTCGAAGGCATGCAGCGTGGCGGAACATACGATCATTTGCAGCCGTCGGCCATCCGCCGTAATCTTTGGAATCTGCTTGTGCAGGTGGTCGATCAATTCGGTGTAGCCTTGTTTAAGTAGTGCGTCTGCCTCGTCCAGTACGAAGAAGCGGCAGTGCGTAAGCAGCACGAGGCCACTATTAATCAGCTCCTCCAGTCTTCCGGGAGTACCAACCACAATATGAATTCCCTTCGACAGCTCAGCCTTTTGCTCCTCCAGTCGCACGCCACCAATCAGCAGCAACGAACGTACTTCGGGATTGCTCAGATGGTGCTTAAACTTCTCGATTTGATTAAAGGTCTGCTCGGCCAACTCCCGACTGGGCTCGATTATAATGGCCTGGGGTGCGTTGGGAGCCGGCTTGGCATTCAAAGAATTTGAAGACGGGCTGGCTAAGGGATTGGAACGAATGTACTCTGCTCCCGCCTTGCAGACAGCGACGAATCCCCCTCCCGGTGGGTACTTAAAGTCTGTTTTCCCGAAATTAAACTGCATTTCGGCGTTCTTGAGCACAACAGCCGGGTAAAACGTTTCCTTAGCAAGATTCTCAGGCAGACGAAAAGCCACTCCCAGGCTTTGTCCGTTCTTGGTGAAGCTTACTTCTAGGCGTTGCAGGTCAAGTAAACAGCCTATAACATCGGCTTTGCCGAAGCTTTCACCGTAATCGTCGAACTGCCGATTGTTGGACTTTTTGCCGGTGCCTCCGAATCCGAAGCCAAAGCGACAAGTACCCAGGTCCAGGTTTGCCTGCTGCGTGGACCAGCCTACACGGCAGAGACCCTCGTCCGTGACAGTGGCCTCAAAATAGAATCGTCCCTTGCCTTGGACGCCTGTAGTGGCGCGGCAGCCGTGCCATTCTTTGAACTCACGCGACTGGCAACGCATCCCATCTGGGGTTACAGCTAGTGCATTTCCTCTATCGAAGAAGGACAGTGTCCATGAAGCTACCGCCCCCGCTGAACCTCCAGCACTGCCTTTCCCAGACTTTCCCTCCTTGAGATCTCGCAAAGTTTCCCAGACAATCTGGAGTATGGGCAGACAGAAAGCACCAGTCTTGCCTGACCCTGTCTCGGCAGCCATCAGCACATCCCCTCCACCAAGGATCAGGGGAATAGCCTCCGCCTGGACATCAGTGGGCAAGCTGTAAGTGGTATTAAACAGTAATACATATATATAACAGAAGGAGTTTTCTTTGCTTACGTCCAGTCTAGCTCATCCGTGGCCTTTCCGAGCTCCGGGAGCACACCAAACTCTGCAATGCATTTGTGAATAATATTTCAATTCCTCTTTTTCTCCACTACATACTCACCCTCGAATGCAGTCATATCGCAGACAAGACAAAAATTCTAGTAAGTTTATGTAACAACCCAAATTCCGGCCCCTCCTGTGAGGAAATAACCGCAGGCCTTAATATATATTTTTTAATAAAAGCCGGCTGCCAAACGTTTTGTCGATATCGTCGATAGGTAACAGCTTATCTGATTCCTCTGAACTGATTCCAGAGATCCGAAAGCGAACTGGTTTCTGAGATTCGGTAACTAAACTGATTCCAATTGATATATCGAACTAGTTCTTCCATAATTTTAATTTTGGAGGTAACAGCAAAGAAAAAGAAAAATCGTTAGTTACTTTATGAACCAGGCTGGGGGAATGGACCGTTCGTATAAATACAATATTCAAACGGCAACGAAATTGTGGTAGTAACCATAAAAATAGCCGAATTAAGAAATCGGAAGTTTACAAATCAGGCAGCCTTCTTCTTTCAGTGTTGAAAGTTGAAGCAAAGAAGGTTAAAAAAAGAACAGGTTCGGAAAATCGAAGCAGAAAGTGTCATCCCTATCAATGAACATCTGTGATTTCTGGGTGTTTCCCAACACATACTGTATACGCGTAAATCTCGCAGATTTTTTGTTGTGTTGCGGAATGTTTTTAAAAAGTGCCAATTAAGCGAGGGAGATCATGTAAACTGGGCGTAATCCGCAAAATGTAAATGGTTCCTCACTTGGTGGCAAGTACAATCTGCGCGCCGGACTTGTATCCACTTACCCTCTAGCTAATGCATTTCTCCGCAGCGCAGTAACTATTCACTCGGAGGATGTACTTTCCAGTAGGCTGGCCCAAGCGGGTGAGCCTGGCACTGCCCGGCGAGAGTGCAAGGATAAGGCATATCTCCTGCGATGCCGTCAAAATACTCGTGGCCGCCGTGGGCGACGATTTCTTGGGAATCTGGTACGCGAGCCCGCTCATCCCAATCGCATACTTTCGGCGCTCGGCGGACTCTCTCCAGCAATATGGCCCCAGCCAGCTAGTCGTGTGGAAGCCGGACTCCCGTCAGCTAGTTCTACTTACCACTGCAGGCGCACTCCTGCTGTATCAGCTAGATTTTGACGCGAATGGTAGTGGGATCCTACAACAGGTTGACCCGCCCGCGGTAAGCCTGAAGCGGGACTCAGCGGAGCTGTTCATCAAGGAGAACATTCCACGATTGAGTTTGCGCGAGGTGTGTAGCGTGACTCTTGGGTCCGTTATTACTGCAGTTTGTTGCATTAGCCTCAGTGAACTGCTCCTGGCCACCCAGTCCTGTGAGCTTCTGCGTGTGCAGTGGGCGCAATTGGAGTTGGCGGAAAATGAAATACAGCTGCCCGCCCTGTCCGCCATCCAGTTGCGTGAAATCCCTTTCTACGTCCAGCAACAGCCGCATCAAGCAACTGCGCGTAATGTCCCGCCTATGGGAAGTGATTCGTTTGTGGCTTCCTTGGAGTACTCGCCTTTTATTGGCGGATGTGCGGCCGTCTTTAGTGATCGCCGGGCTGCCTTTCTTGTCGCCAGCCATCTGCGCTTCGATACCACCCACATGCACGGGTTTTGGGTGCCCGACGTAGAGGACGCGAGTGTGTGCAGTGTCAATCACAAGTTCCGGCTACTGGCATACGGGCAGGAAAGCTCTGCAGTCCATGTGTACGCTATCGATGATGCCACTGGCGGCTTGGAGTTTTCCCACCGCCTTATGCTTACGGAGAACGTGTTGCCGGACAGCCTTGGAGCTGTCAACGAGCTAAAGTGGAGTCCCGACGGCTGCGTGCTGGCAGTGAGCTGGAAAAACGGAGGTCTTTCGCTGTGGAGTACCTTTGGTGCGCTTTTGATGTCCACTCAGAGCTGGGACTTTGGTCTTAACGTGGATCTGCTGCGGCATAATCCACTTAAGTTGCGTCGCCTGGAATGGTCCACTGAGGGCTACCAATTATTTATGCTTACTCAGAAGCCGTCAGAGGAGCAGGATGAGACCGAAAAGGATCAGAGCAATGTTTTGCAGTTGCAATTTGTGAAAAGCGCGCTCAGCATGAACCCGTGCATGACGGCGAATCCTCACATACTTCTACAGGGAGAAGATTGCCTGTACCTCAACCAGGGTAATAATCTTGAGAGGACGTACGCCGGCAGCCAGGCCACATTTCCTTCGAGCGGCACAAGTACAGAGCAAACGACGGATGACGACTGCTTGGAGCTGAAGCAAAGTCCCCACACTGGTAGTATTTTAACCGAGAGCAAGTACTGGACGGTGCTGCAACTGCCGCTCAACTATGCGGCAACCAATTGGCCCATTCGATACGCGGCGATCGACCAGGAAGGGCTGCACCTGGCGGTGGCCGGACGCACTGGACTCGCGCATTATTCACTGGTGTCCCGTAGGTGGAAACTGTTCGGCAACGAGTCACAGGAGAAGGACTTCGTGGTGTCCGGTGGCCTCCTATGGTGGCACGGTTTTGTGGTCATGGGCTGCTACTCCCTCCTGGATCGCACGGATGAACTGCGCTGCTATCCGGCGGAGTGTAAGTTGGACAATCAGTTCGGCCACAAGGTACAGGTGCGCGCTCCCGTTATCAGTCTGAACTCGTTCCGACACCAGCTTATTGTGCTCACTGCAGACGGTATAGTTAGTCTATTTAATATGACTAAAAAGTCGGCATACGCCCTGGACATCGAGTGTGCCTATGAGCTGGATGTAAAGAGCATCTGCATCCACCCGGCTTGCATAGTGAGTCTTACGGTGACGAATCTCAGGAATGAGTTTAAGCCGCAGGGCCAGCTTCCGACGGGTGCGGAACAGGCGGAGACGATAATCGTGAATGTCTGTGGTCGCATCCTAATGATTCAGCGAGACTCCAGCGAGCAGGTAAGGTTATCTAAGTTCCTAGAATCTGCATGTGGCAGTTGACCAATGTAATTCCATCATCGAAACAGGTTCCCAACACTCTCCTGGCCACCTGCCTAGCCAGTTGTGTGGAGGTGTTTTGGCTTTCCCACTCCCTGGAGCGCTGCGCGATGCGGGACTGTCTTTGGCTCTATTCGGGTGCACATGGAATGCGAGTATGGTTGCCCATTTTGCCGCCGGGACGGGAGCGCCGTGAGGGCGACCAGGTAGGAGGTCAACGACTACACAGCTTCATGTCCAAGCGGATTATGTTGGGATTTCCGCTGAAACTTTACCCATTGGTCGTACTCTTCGACAACGTAATCGTGCTGGGCGTGGAGAACGAGAGCACCTTGTATGCCAGCGAGCAGGGCTCTCACTTCTCGCTTCCATTCGCCCTAATGGAACGCAAGTCGCAGATCTACCTTCACAAGGTTCTGCGCCAGCTAATTAAACGGAATCTCGGCTACTCGGCGTGGGAGATCGCGCAGTCCTGCCGCTCTCTTCCCTACTTCCCTCACGCTCTGGAGCTGCTCCTGCACGAGGTGCTTGAAGAGGAGGCAACAAGCAAACAGCCAATTCCAGACGCCCAGCTGCCCAGCGTGCTCGATTTTATACGGGAGTTTCCCGTCTATTTGGAGACCATTGTGCAATGCGCTCGCAAAACGGAAATCGCCCTTTGGCCGTATCTCTTCTCCATGGCTGGCAAGCCGAAAGAGCTGTTTCAGCTCTGCCTGCAATCCGAACAGCTGGACACGGCTGCCAGCTACTTAATAATCCTGCAGAATCTGGAGCCATCCGTGGTTAGCAAGCAGTATGCCACCATGCTGTTGGACATTGCGTTGCAGCAGCGCAAATGGGAGTTGGCCAAGGATCTAATTCGGTTCCTAAAGGCCATCGACCCTAACGAGATTGACTCGCCGCGCTCCTCAATGGTGGTGAACGTAAAGATTGCCCCTCCGCCGCAGGTTAGCCAACAGCAGCAAGTGAATCAGAACGCGGACGCATTCAACATGGTTTTAGGCCCCATTGCGAGGGAGCGCAGCTTCTCCACAACGGTGACCAGCAACTTGCCGAAGGACAAACAGGCGTCTGCTACGGGAGCGGCACCTGCGACAGAGACGGGCAGTTCGGGCGCACCTACGGTGGTGCGTCGCCGATCCACCAAGCAGAAGGAAATTTTCTGCATCGACCTGATCCTTCAGAGACATGCTCGCCAACTACTGCAGAACCACAAGCTGATGGATCTGGGCCACATGTGCGCCTACCTGGACTTTCATCTGGTCACCTGGCTTTCGCAAGAGGTGGAGCGGGCGGCCAAGCTAGAAGACTTCGCCCGAGCTCTGCAAACGCTGCACGAAGAACTGCAGCTACCAATTCCCTTTCCGCCTCCTTCTAAGGATGACTTCGACCAGCTGCGCGGCAGTCGACAGACGGGCGGAGCGGGATCGTCGCAGACCTCGGAGTCGGGATATTTTAGTCTAGCTACTCCCAATGGAGCGGCAACGCAGTCGCCGCAGCTGCAGCCAAGTATTAAGGAAGAGGAGGAGGATCTGCAGCAGCCCAGCTCGCTTCCCGTGCTGAAGACGCGTTCCGGGTCGCAGCTCTCGTTCGATAACTTTCGGTATCGTCGACTCTATTCGCTGCCTGCTTCCGAGGATGATCTGGCAACGAACCCGTTGCCTGAAAAGCTGTCCATTAAGCTGCGTTACTTGCTGCAGCTGTTCATCGAGGCGAACTGTACGGACTACGCCCTGGTACTTTCCATCTTGCTCCAAGATGCCGCTTCCATCTCCCGCATTGTGAATGGCATCATCCGGAGCGAGTCGGTGCTCACCTGCCGGCGAATGGAAGCTGCCCTGAAGCAACTGAGTCAGAGCACCTTCGAGCACAGTGGATCGCTCTACCGGGGATTTGTGCTAACCCTTCAGCCGCATATCTATCTTTTGGAGCAGTACATCCAATCACTGGGCGACGCCTCCTGCGCCGCACTCCGTGACACCAGTACGAGTAGTGATCCGGGTGCGGACTCTGGCACCGGCCTCAATGAAGATGAAGTGGATGATTTTGTGCCAAATCGGGCGGCGCAGCAAGGGAACGCCAACCAGTGGTCGGTGGCGGACTTGCGGCCAAGTCACCAGAGACTGACGCGACACGCCAGCCTCGAGTCCAACGGAAACGTTCCGGCGGCAGGCGGCGGAACTGCCCAGTCCACCCCGACACTGCGACAGTTGCCCCGGCAGAATAGCCGCGAGCGGGAGGGCTGTCGTGTCATGTAAACAGTTTCCATACTCAGATCTAGGACGTAATACGCAATACGTACTTTATATGCATGTCTTTTGTAAATTCGTGATGAAAAGCGTTATGTTGCTGTAACTTGTTGAAATTTTCCGTTAATTGTAAGCAAACACACACACTCACGTGGCGGAGAAAGAGCCGGACTACACGTAGAAGATGAAGCGGGACAGAAACCATCCTCCTATCCAAACAACGAAGCGGCGTCGGCAGAAAAAATACAAATCCGTAATACCGTATGATGCATACGTAACGTAATCCATTATTTAGTAGATGAAATTTGCTGCAATATTTGTTAATTAAAATTATACAAACAATATACTTAAATATACAAATCAAATGCAATTATATTTTTACTAATAAATGAACTATTTAACAATAAGCCCCACTACTGTTTTTGTTGCATTTATTTATATCAGTTGTTGCCCAGAGGCCTTGGATCTGGCATCGGATGTGACAGTCTATCATCCAGTTTTGCCTTCCTAAGCTGGCAGATTTCTCGGCACAAATCGCCATTCGAAACATAGGTATTCCCATTTTCAGTTACTCTTTCTGAACTCTTTCCAAGTACAATTGCGTGTATGGGTATTATAAGTATGGAGGGTTATAGGTAACCGTCAGCTGTGATGCAACTTAACTGCAAGGGTATATTAACTTCAGCTCCGCCCAATTTTAGCTTTCCTTTCTTGTTTAGGAATAAATTGTACTTTTTTATGAATCTATCGCAAACTATCTGTTCGATATTTGAGCTGGAGGACAATAATCTTTGCCTTTATAATCTTTATTATTATCTTAAATTATTAAAATCTTTAATATATTTTCAATCCATCAGTTCAAAAAGACCGTTACACAGACTGACGTTTTACCCCTGGATACCCATGTACAGGATATAGAAAAACATAAAAACTGCAAATTTAACTGTATTGTCAAACGTAAATTAATAAATGCTGTTATCCCTTAACCATATTTGAACACAAGTTTAAGTTCATTCCTCACCGATAGATATAACTGGAAATCCCTTCAGATGTTATGATTTTAAAATTTTTGTGTCGTATATTGGCAGAGATACAAATTACCCTTGTCGCCATTCGATGGAGTCTGTCAGTCGAATCCTTTCCAGGGTCGGCTCTAATTCTCTTGCACACGGCTGCTGTAAAAGTTAATCGCTGTGACTGATTCATTACGTGCTCTGCTTGATTTGGTAATGCCACTTGTGATCGGGATAGTTCTGCTGCCGAATAGCTCCCCGCCGAGCTTCTGTTTTGCGAGCTGCGCTTTTCAAGTTTACCACCAAGTTCTCGCGCAGGCAATTTACAAAAGTTCGTCACCCACACTGTGTTATTGGATGCACTCGGAAAAAAACATCTAACAAAATTTAAAGTTAATAAAAGGAGATAGAGGGCAGGTGATTATTGATTTATAAGGTCAGTGTCGAATATATTTTTAATTATTTTTCGAGTACCTGCAGTTTATGAGTCCATTAGTATAAATATGGCTTTTATTTTGTTAAGTGTAAAGCCTCCATCCGAGTATGGCGTACGAGGGGACTTACAATAAAACCGTAAGTTTTACAGAGCGTAATCACTGTAATGCTGCGATGCGACAGCCGGCCGGTCGCAGAACTTGTGAGTTCGGTCGCCAACCTGGGGGCCCTGGGGCGCAATATTTAAGTGGAAAGGCATGGATTCCCGTGCACCTCGCATCCTTCCGGAACTGACTATTGGCGGTCCTGCGAAGAGTCGGCCGTAAGTTGTGGCGCTGGCGAGGCAGTGATGGCAAATAAATAAAAGCATCAGCACCAGACACATTGCAAGTTGGAGCGGAAGTCGTCGCCGTCAAGTACGCAGAATTTTTTTGAGAAACTTTTACGTATCCTTTGCAGCGGCCAGAAGCTGCCAGCCACCAATAACAACTGTAATAACGTCTCAGACAACAAAACATTCTGCAGTACCAACAACGCTACCCACTACAATGTAATCAACAATGCCACATGCCACGACGACAATCCTTGCGGCTCCCCACGGAGAGACGAGGAGGGCGGACCAAGTCGTTGTCCAATCACTCCAGGCTTAAGGATGTGCTCAGATTATGGCTAATGTATAAATGTTAAATGTAGCTGGACAGGACTCGCCTTCAATTTATTATTGTAACATGGCCATTTATTATTTTAATAAAAAACTACTAAAAGCTAGTTAAATAACAGCGTACATCACTCACTTTTCAAACTTTCAAAACCACCTCAAAAAAGGTGTAAATATTAAAAGGAGCGTCAAGTTCAGGCACATTTCTTTATTAATTTAAATGGTTAACCCTTTATACTCTCAAGTAACATGAGCTGGGGAAAAAGTATATTCTGTTTATTTATCGTTGCAGGAATCGCTTTTGTTATTTGCAGTAGTTACCACTGCAGTAGCTGTTATGCGAGAAGTTTTTCCGGGGCTGCTTCGGAGTTAAAATTTGTTTTAAAAA
Source organism: Drosophila atripex (assembly GCA_035045925.1). Lineage (NCBI taxonomy): Eukaryota > Metazoa > Arthropoda > Insecta > Diptera > Drosophilidae > Drosophila > Drosophila atripex. The sequence continues at coordinate 1,309,932 of JAWNOP010000032.1, forward strand.
CCGAAACCAAAAACAATTTCATTAGCATAGATTACGAGCAATTCAGACAAAACAACGGCTTGCATTTGAAATGAACCCCGAAAACAGACTGACGGCTCCAGCACCCTTCTTTTTACTTTTCAGACCCCTCCGACCCTATCCGACCCCAATCTGCTGTGCAGCTCAATGGATGCGAACATAACCTCGAACAGGGGCTGCCAAGGCGAGTTCCAGGTTCACCCCCACTTGCGATGTCGGCTCCATCGAGTCTACCATTTTTTGGTGTAAAAATTTCTAAATTGTACATTCATTGCATTTGCATTTTACAAGTAAATCCCCAACTGCCAATCTAATGCATGTTGCAAGAGCTCCGCAAACTGGATTCCTTGTATCAGTCTGTCCGTCTGTCCGCCAGTGCCTTTTTCGGTCTGTCCGCCGCTTTGTCTGTCTGTTGGTTGGTTGCTCTGTCGGTTTGTCTATTTGTTTGTAGCCAGCCAAGCGTCTAACCATTCGTCCAGGAACCCGATATCCTAGCCCCCTAGTGCAGACCCCAACCTGATCCCCGACCCCCGATCAGCGACCTTACATTCGTGTCCATGCCGGCGCTTTTGTGCACAACATTGAAAAGTCTACACTTTTCTTCCTTTTTCCAGCCAGCCAGTTCCCAAACTCCGCTGCAGCATCAACTTTGAACCACCATGAGACGGAGGGCTGGCCCAAAAACATAATAAAAGCTCAAAATGCAGCAGCGACGAGCAGGGCGAGTGCCAGAGCGAGTCCCCGGAAAACTTTTCGCCCCAAAAATCACGGAATCAACTTACACTACAGTCCATTGCTGGTAACTCGGCTTTGGCTTCATCTCCATCTCCATCTGCAGTTCTGTTTCTGGTGTTGTCCCTACATCGTTAGCTGCATTGAAGGCACCCTCTGCCCTTGCCGGGTATTCGAATTAGTTTTTGCGAGCTTGAATAGATAAATACGCTGAGAAGTAGCACCCACTGGTAGGTGTCGGTTCTCTGGTCCCGCCCAGCCTACCCGGCTCCCAGGGCTATCGCGTCTGGCTAAAATTTGAAAGCCACAGTAGTATTGTTCACTGAAAATATTTCCTTACTAATAAAATTAACTATTATAACTGAGTCCATGACATACAATCTACGGAATAGATATAAATATGGGTTATGCTTTCTATTTGAAATAGTATAACTTTTGGTAAAAAAAATAAAACGTAAAATATATAAATATATATTTTTTTTTATATATTATTTAGTGTGTGCTAGAATTTATTGTTTATGCTTATTTAAAAATAAAATATGCCTAAAAAAGAAGTTACAAAAAAATGTAAGTGTTTAGACATCATATCTCTTATATTATATAAAAAGTTGTGGCCTAGCCATCACTGCGTATGAGTGATAGGCCTAAGTGATTATGTGTGCGTATGTGTGATTAGGCCTAAAAATCAATTTTTTTATTCTTTTAACCCTTTTTTTTGACAAAAAGCAGCGAAGAAGTTGAATGTATATTTTTTCTTAGGATAACCTCCAAAGTCGATATGTTCATATCCCTCTGATTCCATCACGACTTATTAACCAAAAACCACTTCTTCCAAGATGGAACACACGAAATCGATCTATATCCTATTGCTACTATATGTATTGAGGTCAGATAATAACGACCGGATAACCGTGACAATACCAGATGGTAGTGTTGCAGATAGCTGACTGGTTAGGGTAGTCAGAACTTCTTATTATTTAAAATTTAATAAATGTATTTGATTTTAAAAACTATATTAAAAATATCCTCTGGAAAGCATGCAAACTAAAGTTCAACATATCATTCATTCTTTCAAGAACAATTTTTCGAGTGTACCCGTTTTCACTTCGGTAAGTTAGGGATTGGGAACTTTGTGTGGAGGTGTCTGAAGATGTCCGTCGCAACTGTCGAATTTTATTTATTTCACTGGGGCCAAGAGCTCACAATAGAAACGTTAATGGCAACGTCCAACCCCATGCCGAGATCCAGGAGCGTCCGTAACAGAGTTTCCGCTTGGTTCCTTGAGGCGGTACCGCCCCATCTACCCCCACAGCTGGACCGCACATTACCACCTCGTGAATGGATGGATAACTGTGTGAGGATGCATGTGTGGGATAAGTGGGGTGGTTGGTGTGGGCTTGGGTGTGGTTGTGCGAATGCCCCGCTCTCGTCACAATAGCAGTGCCAAAGTTTTGGTCTTTGTTTCTCCCGATATCCAACATGGCCCCCCTTCGGCATGCCCCACCTGGACAAGGGTGTGCGTGCGCCATGTAAATGTTAATGCCTTGTGCCCTGTTCACCTACACGGTACCGCCTGCCAGAGGTGTTGGGGATTTAGGGGGTGAGGTTGGGCTGGTGGGCGGGCGTGTCCGTGTTTGGGCGCTGGAGCAGCGTTTTATCACGTGTCAGCAGCAGCAGAAGAAGCATTGACGTTGACTTGCCCCTGGAACAGGAGCCGGAGCCGAAGCCGGTGCCGGAGCAGGAGCTGCAGATGGAGCCGGGTGGAGATGGAGATGGACACGTGAGGAATGAGCCAGCTCATGTAAATCACAGTGCGAAATGCCACGATTTTTCGTCAGCCAGATGACAAACGGGTTCTTCCAAATCATGTGGCATTTTCGTGTATTTTTCTTATGGTGGCCAATATTTATGCAGTGAAAAGGCCAATTGTGAGCTAAACGGATATTTCTTTCTTTCTACTTAGTATATCAGTTACTGTGACTAAAAAGCTCTCTTTTTAACGTCGATGTTTGTTCAGTTTTAACAACAAGTATTTTAAATAGTAACAGTAATAGATACCAATATAGACTTAACAAAGATAATTTCAATAAAAAAATGTACCATCTAAATAAAAATGGTCTCAATTTTTAAGATACAATGTAATTTAAATTTATAAAATAATGTGACCACTTCTATGAAAGCGGATCTACGATTTCCTAATATTAATGATTGAAGACTTCGATAGGACTAAAATAAAGTAATTAAATGTTATATTAAAAAGTGGTTTTAATTAATTTATACATATTTCTATGAAATTTTAGATTTCTCATTTTGCAATGATTTTTTTATAATGAAAATTTAATATTATTGTACCTACATACATATATGAAGATTATAAGGTTTGGATTTGATTGTAAGAGTGTCTTCGGACACTGTCATTCCACCCCTACAAATTTTATTTTCAAGAAAGGTCTGTTGGAGAGGATGGAAAAGTGAGTACCTGGTATACAAAATATTTCCGTCTTTTATTGTTGTTGATTGGTCGGTAATCAATTCTAATTAAAGGTTATGGCCTCACCTGAAAGCTTCCGGTAAGTAGCTCATCTACATGGATTTAAATTAAATTTAAAACTCGTATTTATGTTTTTGAGGAGATGAGTCCTGACACTCCATTGTCAGAGTCCTGCAATTGGCTTTTCCATCCTCAGTGGCATTTTAAATAATTAAGTATCCGAATAATAAGTAAAAAGGCACAAGTTTTGATTACTGTGGCACTTGTTCCGACCTTCCCTCCGAAGCGGTGCAAACTGTCGCCATCGGACTATGTTTTCATGGCCTTTCTGTTAACCGCAAAAGTTTTCCCTCCGCCGGGGACGGGTGGCGAATTGCGGACGACTCGCATCGTTCTGTTGTTCTTGCCATCGCCGACTGACCTCTTGAACCTGCACATTAGCAAGCCAAACCACTGCTGATTTCGGGCCAGAAAAACGAGCGCTCCGCTGAAGGTGGCCTGACGTGACGGAGGCATTAAAAGCAGGAATACCTGGAGGGGTGCGTGAAGGGCTCCCCGATGCCGTCGTTTCTGTCATTGAGGTGCAAAGTTTACCTCATTAATTCATTAATCAATGTGTCTGCGCCCTGGCCTTTGCATTTGTGTTTGTGTTTGTGTCTGTGCTGGTGTGGGTGTGCGTGGGTATGCGTGTGTGGGGCAGAGCTTCTGCTTTGTTTTGGCACTTTTGGACGAGCAGCACCTGAACATAATGGCCTTTGTTCTACGCCTCGGCAAGGGGCGGGGGGATCTCTAGGAGGCGGGGCAGCTTACGTTCCATTGCACAACACCCGAAAAAGGTGAGTAGAGAGGGGCACGGGACTTCGGCATGACTGCGCCACTTCTCCTTGCCACTGCTCTGCCTCGGCGCTGCGAAGAGCTCCAATGAAGATTTATGCCCTGCTCTAGATACCATTTATAGCCACCGCCCCACACCCGCTTTTCGTCAATCATTTCTGTTTGCTAGTTTCGATTTCGATTTCATGGCTTTTACACGCGCTTTCGGGCCACAGGAGGCGAGCGAACTAGAGCGAAATTTATGCAACTCACTTCCGTGGGAACTGGAAAGCCATTTACGCAACACAACAGCAAAAACTTAATTTCCTGCCCATTCTGTCCGTTCGGAGCGTTCTGACCGTTCCGGGGTGCTTACAACCACGCCCGACCTAAGGCCATCTCCTTCAGGACCCGTAACACATGCCAGAGATCATTAAGTATTCGCCCCAAAGGGTGTCAGTGGAGGATGGGGCTGGGAAGGGGAGAAACTATCGCCGGCTAGATAAACTGCAATTTCGGTGCAACACCTGTGAACTGCTTAAGTTTTAAGCAAAAGCTTCGCCATTTATGGCCGTGGCAATAAGCTCCATCCACCCGCCACTTGTCCCCCAGGATCTGCAAGGATGTAATCCGAAAGATTTCAGCCTTTATGGGCCTGCATCAGTGGGAGGTGTGTCGGTGGGCGTGCGGCAAGTGCATAATACTTAAGCAACATAGCAGCAGCCAAGACGACATAAAAGTCCAGCCGACAAAGTAAACCGAAGTGTCGAACTTGGATCATCAGGTCTGACGAAAAATAGAGTACTTCGACGGTTTTTAAGGAGTTTGTATTACAATTGGAATGCATTTATTGTTAGTTGAGTATTTCCCGAAAAAGTATCAGAATTTCAAAATCAGTTTTATGTTATTACAAAATAAAAGTCAAATAATTTAATTTGCTATGATGCCTTTTGTGGGAACCGTCAGTCAATATAAGTCTACTTATGGAACATATTCCACTTAAAAACGTCAGTAACATCCAACCATCCTTGGAAACAAACCTGAATCTGGACACTTTTAGTCGCCTGTCTTGCGAAAATGAGACGAGTTGCAAAGGATGCAAGTTTCGGAGTATGTGTTTTGCTTAAGATCATTTATGGCAGAACTATGCATATTTTTATTACACTAGACCTGCATTAATTCAAGCATTATTGCACTTTATGACCAGCTGCTGTGCTTTGTCCCTTTGATCCACCCCAGCCCCACCCCATCCCTACAGGTGCCTGGCAAGCCATGCTGGAGCCAAACAGCACAGACGGGTCAAAGGGAACCGGGCGGAGAAAGGGCGGGGAGAACATAGATTTTTGCATGCCTTGATATGTCTGTCACTGAGGTGTCCTTGCTGCAGCTGCACCTATCCTGACTGCACTTAAATGCCAGGGCTGCCTTGCACATGACTTGTGTCGAAAATTTCTGTCATTCGAAATGCTCGCCTCCCTGAACCCTCCTGGCTGCCAATGACGTTTGGCAGGTTGCTTTGAAATTTAGATTTTTATGACTGCGGCGGGGGCTGGGGCCAGGAGGCACAAGCTGCGGGGGATGCTGCTGATGAGAGTGCTGGAATTGGCTCCGCCTATTAGAAATGCACAGTTCGGCATTATTTCCCATATAAACTGTGGAAATATGCTAAAATTTCGGCTTGTAAATGGTCAGGTATTTGGGGGAGCCCTAAATGCGATGAGGTGGCTTCCATAAAAAAGGGTTAATGGCCATAGAAATGCGAAACTTGTCAGCGGGCAGTGTGGGGGAATTATTGAAATTCTTTTAGGTGTTATTTGCTCTGGCCCGGCCGTGTGATATAGCCACTTGAATCGGATGTGACAGCATTTTACTCTTATTTCTATTCTTTCTGCATAATTTCCGCCCCGCCGAGTGTCGGTTTACATTTCAGGGGTGGTGCCCTCAAATGTGGCACGCTTTTAGGCTCACATTATTCCGAGTGTTTGAGTGGGTTTCGAGTGTTGAATTCGGATATCCCTAAACTCAATCACACCATCGCCACTTTGGGCCCAGGACCTACTTTTGCGGCGGCAAAGTTGTCCTGCCAACTTCATCAAGGGAGCCCAGAGCCACAGGCAAATGAGACACCATAGTTTTTAGGGTGAAGGGTTGCCCTGAGAGACTCCAATGGGGTGAGCCAGAATTCCCCTGAAGCTTAATCGAAACAGACATTTTTATTGACTTTAATTTTACGGAGGGCTCGATAGGTATCCATTGGATTGTGGCTTTAATTTGTTGAGCCAACACTCCGTCCGGGCGGATTTCGTTGTTTTGTCCACATAATTCCATTGATTTCCACGCAACTGAATATTGTTTGCGATAAAATGGTTAAAAAAGAGGGGGAATTGGCAAACGATTGCAGATTATATATCACATATAATGACACTCCCTGTCCACCGAACTTAAAGCGCCGGCAAATTAAATGTTTTTACACATTAATTCGATTTTTTTCAGCGTTTTATTCGGCCGTTGTTTGTTTGCGTCTTTGGGGCTCGGGTCCTGGTGTAGCTGGAAATCATTGTCGTGCTATTGAAAATGATTTAATATGCAAATTATTATAAATGCGCATCACTTTGTGGAGCAATTTTAATAACTACTCTGGCGGGCGAGGCAAAAAGTCCTTAAACTGATTTCACGCAGGAGCCAAACCAGCCGCAGTCCGACTAAATGGACAGGCTGAATAAATGAATAAATAAATCTGCTCTCGAATTTTGAGCTGTTTACAGTCCGTCCACAAATCCATATACCTACATGCCTGATGCATCAACAGTTTTTTGTAGCAGATCCTACCGTAATTTAAACACTCCCAGGGCCTGGTCGAAAAGTTGACAAGCTCTTTGTTTGTTGACACAGTTTAAGTGGCCATGGCAAATGCGAGAGCTGCGTATTTTAAATGGTTAATTAATAGAAATAGTTTTCCGATTCGAAAGCTAGATTGCCGACGCCTCGGGCGGCTGCCAGAAATGATGGAGTGCGACAGGCTCTGATAGCTACATCGATACGGAAGTCACTTCTCCCTATCTCGACAAGGCACTTATCATAAATTCAACATTTAAATACTTTGCGTTCAGGGGCTAAGCCGAGTTTAAAGTTTGCTTTGGCAAAGTTTGTTGTTTTGACCCGGAACGCGTTTTCTTTTTGTAGTCTTTCGTTCTCATATTTTGGGCGGGCGTATGTTTTCCCAGTGCCACGCTCAGCGGCGGCAGGCGCCCACCGAGCTCCAGCTGCCCCGCCTCGTGGCAGGCCAACCCCTGGCCATGTGTTTGCGCTTTAATTGAATATAAATGTAAATTAATGATGCAAAAATAATTTTTGCTTCGAGGCTTACCCTCGCTTACCCGGTTCATCCGCTTCGCCCGTTTTCCCGCGTGGGAATTGCTTATTTATATTAAAGGATCTGCGTACGTGTGTGCGAGCCGCTATTGTTGTCCTTGTTGTTGGGGCTGCAGCTTGTAAACATTTTCATTTCGCAGCGTTTTCGCAGGTTTTATAGGCAGTTATGTAATTAATTTGCATTTAACTAAATTTGCATAAATAAATAAGCAAGATTTTAAGTGGTTATAATCCACCCACACATGCCATACACGCAACACATACATATGTACATATGTATATGTACATATATAATACTTCCAGGGACCCTTGAGCCTTTGAATTAAATAAAACACAGGATAGCTTCTATATATATATTTAATATATATTTATTTTATTTATTTTTTATTTTTATTTTTAAGTTTTTTTTCTCTTGTTCTGTTTCTGTTATTGTAAAAGTTGCTTAGCTTGCGGTTTAGTATTTTACAAAATGATTTTAGTAAGTAACTTAAACACATTCATAGAGAGTAGTTGTTGTTGTAGTCGGAACTTAGCTCACAATCAAACAATGCAGTTCACAACGAATAAATGATGATGCTGCTTCCTGTTCTCGTTATCCTTTAGTTCAGTATCAAAAATGTTGTGTGAGTGTTATCATAGTGTGGCGACCTGTAGGTGTTCATTTGGCTGTGTATCTATAGACGTACATAGTGTGTGTGTGTGTGTATGTCAGTGGGGGTGTGTGGAGGCAACCGCTTGCATTTTATCCTTAGAAAGACTGAGGTTAGGTAGAACTCGGTTTGAGGTTAGGCTGAACTGAAAGTGTGATTAGGTCGGGATGCCATCGAAGTCGGCAATCTAATGTCGGCAAGGAGCTGTTTACTGCGGTTCTAATAGCCTCAAGTACAGTTGCCTCCGTTCCGCTCACGCAGAGCCCGCCACTGTTACTTATGATCGAATGGTATTATCCTTCTAGTTGATTTTACGTTTAGTTTGTTCTTTGGGTGATTTTCGGGGTGTCCTAGCCTGACGGCGACCTGATGGGGTGGGGTTTAGCTAATCGCTATATATACTGTACGTTACACTCTATATAGGTATATTTTTGTATGCATATGTCTGCGTATCTATGTATGTGGGTCTGTATCTAATCCGATTCATGCAGGAGTATACACAAACACTGAAGATGCTTCTATGATGTCGGCTATGTTAGAACTTTTGATTGATGTATGTATGTATGGTATGTATGCTTCTTCCCTCTTCAATATGTAACTTTGCTACTATGGCTAACGACAATGCAACTACAATTTTGTGGGTTTCTAACGACACATTTAAATACTTTTTGCAAACTGCTCTACTTTAAAATAGTTTTGTTTTTTGTTTTTCATTTTTTTAATTTTACTCATATGCAATTCGATTTCCACCCCTTGACTTTCAACTCTCGACTTCCATCTTTCCACTCATTTCCCCTGTTCATGTTCCCATATTCGTTTTCGCTTCCGTTTTCGTTCCGTATCGCTCATCGCTTTCCGTTTTCTTGCCATTGCCAATAGGCTGCCCAAAAAAGTATGCTACACGTTCCGCCCGTCGATCCTCAACTACGTTCATGCGTCCTTACTCGTACTTCTGCCTAAAACTAGGGTATTTGTTTAGCCTACTCTCCCGGTCCTCCTATTGATAGCTATGCGGTTTCTTATTATTGCTTTTGCTTTTACGTTTCCTCTTATATATGCATGTATGTATGTATGTATAATATTAATATATATAGTCCTTTTGGGGATTCACCCTGCGCCTCTCAGGGTTCCTTTCACGTTTGAAAAAATCAAGGTACACACTAAAAATAGTTAGGTTCTGTTTTATCGCTTTAGGTAGGTTGTGTTTTGTTTTGGTTTCCTCATTTCTTTCTTCTTTCTTCTCTCTCTTTTCCACTCCTCACTCCAATTCTTCCTATCTCTCCTTCCGCAAAATAAAAGCTTCGAATAGAGGGCCTAAGGACTTGTACAAATATCTTGATACTACTAACATGCTACTATGTGTTCACTGTGTCCCCGCATCTGTGTGCGTTTGGTGCTTTATCTAGGACCCGGCATCCAATCTGGGCGTGGATCCCGGTGGAGCTCTTTGCCTGGTCCTCGAGATGCCGTTGAGTGGAACTTTCTAGGAACAAAAGGTGTCTTGGCGGCGACTGAAAAGCGGGGAAAGGAAAAGTTAAACTGGCTAATTGGGTCAGTTTTAAAAACTTATTAGTTGGCTGAATGGAGTCCTCCGCCTGGGATTTTTCTGCGGAAACAAAGGACCGAAATGGGAAAAGGACCTGTAGCCGAAAGGCTTCAGAGTAAAACAAGTCGTCCAGACAATCGGACGGACTTCGAGGCCGCGCTTTGCATTTTAAATGCCCGGCCCGGATTCGTGATCTGGAAGTCCGGTTTATTGGCTTAATATTTTCAGACTAGTTCGGTTAGCTGCCGCCTTCCATCAGCCCATCAAGACACCTTCCGTTGCTCCCACATCCTGGCAGCTCTTTGTGACTTTTCCCAGCACACACTGTGTTCCTGGATGCATTTCGATGCGAGTTCGTTCGGTTGGCTTTAGTTTTCTTTCTAGGCTTTAGATTTAGTTAGATTATTTTAGTTTAGCATTCATTTTGTTTTCCTTTTCGCTTGTATATGTATGTAGTTTTTGAAACTATTTTCCGACTTTTTATCGTTTCTATCGCAAGTACATTTTCCAAAACCGTTTTTGTTGTTTGCTTTTAATTAAATAATATGAATACATTGCTTTGTGTAGTGCGAGTGTTTTGTGTTGCTTGTTTTGTGTGTTTTGTGTCCGTTTGCCAGTGGCCGAAACTAATTTCCAATTGGCGGGCCAAGTAATGTTTTGCGTTTCAGATCCTTCCGCATGCCTTTGTAATTGAGCGCCCTGTTTTTGCTGCTCCCTGCTCTCCACAGTCCACAGTCACGGGCAAGAAGTTTAATTAATGCCCCAAACAAAGGTAAAAGGTAGAAGAGAGCCGGCAAAAAATGGCCAGGTTGCCATGACAAAGGACAAAGCGGGCGAATCGAAAGCCAAAACTATGAGGACGCTGTCGGTTGCTCATCGCTCCTAATTAGAACTAGTTGGGGCTGCCAGCACGGCTGGGCGCTCTGGCGTTCAGCCGGAAGGTCGCAGGCAAGGGCTGCCGGGAAGGGGTCCATTAAAAAGTTGGCCGACAAGTGGGAAAACCTCAAAAACAGGATGGCCCACATAAAAAGGCAGTGCCTCTGGCTGCACCAGAGTTTCACTTTTTTCCCGTTAACAGGACGAAAGTTGTGGGTGTGGGTGGGTGTGTGTGTGTCTGTGTTTGTGTGCGGCAAACTTTTAATAGTTTAGCGCAAAAGAGTTTTTTTTTGTGTTGGTTGCTTGTTTAAATGTTATTTTGATTGTTTCAACTTTGAATTTGCATTCTGCTGACGCCAACTCGTCACTAATCGTAGTTATAGCAGTTATCCTAAAATATATGATTTGTATATATATAGCATGGGATCATCTTTCGATCGCATCAATGGGGGCCTCGCTGGCGCCAATTTTCGACTTGGTTTGGTATAAAAATGGTGTGTTTGTCGCTTCATGCTTCGCTCTGTTTTTATTTTGTTTATTTTTGTTTTTGTATAAAATACTCACATTCACATTTACAACTACGAACCACATAACTACTTATAGACGTATGGTATTGTATATATAGACTTTATAGTTATAGTTATCGTATCGTGTATATATAAATTTACTTTACTTTCATATCGTATGTATATGGTATATTTTTACTACTTCGAGCAGATCTTGGCGGCTCCTCCGCACGTTGCTGAGAGTCCTTCACCGTCCGGCCCGGTCTGTCTGTCCGTCCGCAAGTGCTTCTAGATTCTAGTGAGACGTTAATCCTATGCCTAGAGCTGCTAGAGCTGATCGAGAGCCTAATCACACACCCTGTCTAATGCTTCAACTCCTCCTTCAACCATCTGTCGTCTATCATCCGTCGTGGCTAACAATTCCGCAACTAGTTTCCGGTGTCCGGTGTACCATTTCCCCCTTGCCGTTTCCGGCTTCCCATTCCCCACTCCCCACTGTCTCCAAACTTCCGCCTACCGAAGAGTATTTACAGCTTAGATCTAGAAAATAGTTATAGCCTAGGGTGTGTGTAACATAGAGAGTTAGTAGAACGAAGCGAGTTGAAAGGACAGAGTGTCGACACTTTGAGTGTGGAGAGTATTTGCTTGCGTTTCTGGAAAAAGCAGGTAGACTTGCGATAGCTAACTTAATCGAAACTAGGAATAAGAAGCGAGGATAGCCTGATCGGACAAGGAACTGAAGCCCGATGCTTCGTCCGCCTTAAAAAATACGTACCAGTTGAGTTAGAGAGAAACTATACAAAACCTGAAAGGAAAGTTGGCTCTTCTCCAGCCTGCTCTCAGCTGCATTCCTTAATAAATTTTATTCTTAGTCTTTTGCGAAACAAAGTAAAGTCCTTCAAGTCTTTCCAAAATGTCCTGTAACTGAACCATCTGCCCCGCCTCTCTCGTATTCGCTTTTAAATGGACGTATAAGTTATGTACGTGTCTATGTGTGTGTTTATGGGGTATGTATCTACGATCCCGCGTCCGAACCTACACAGTTGCACTTAGTGGTTCGGCACTAAACTTAACTGGTTAGGGGGAAGGGCCTGAAGCATGCGCCTCCAACGTGCCACTCGATGCCGATTCCCTTCTACGATTGTTTCTTGCAATGCCCAACAAAACCCACCAGACGCTCAAGCTTTACATAAGTCAGACCCTATTCTGTATACATAGATATCTAAATACAGGGTACGCTATATATCGTTATGGTAGAAGGAATAACTGCACATATATGTATAGGCATATATACGCTAGTCGGGGTGTATATCTATAATATCTGTATCTTTTACATTTTTGCGTTTGTATATTCTATAACGACAACAACAACTAATTATTGCTTTTCGGTTTTTCTCGACATTGTTTTGCTTGTTAAATGAAAGTTTTTCCTCCACTTTCCTATCGCTTACTCTAATCTAAAAAATATCGTCAATAATTTACTAAACTCTAGAACAAAATCAACAAAACCGTGGAGGGAGGAGCTTAAATCAAAGGGACGGGTGGGGTGCCCAGCAGGTGTACATATGTAGGTGGAGGGGAGGGGCCGGGAACTACGGGGACTGCGGGGAAGCTTTTATATGCTAGCTTATTATGAATATTTTATGTCCTCCTCCTGCCGCACGTCCTTCGGCGTATATTTGTATCTGTAGTAGGATTAAGAGATGTCATTTATAGTTTGAGAGCTGTAGTTGAGTTGCCATTATGATGTGTGGCCAGTTTTCCAGTTATCCAGTTGCCACTGAAGTTCCATCTACTGTGTGGGTTTGTGTGTGTGTGTATGCGAGTGTGGCATGGCCCAGTGTGTGTGTTTAGTTTTGAGTGTTGAGACGGTGGTGCCTGTGCGTCCTGATGCTGCCGCTGCTTCTGCTGCTACTGATCTCCCTAGACGGACCTCCTTAGACGGAGTCCCCTCACGTCCTGAGCATCAGCAGGAGCCACCAGGTGGAAGCCCCCATCCAGAGGAGCCGGCTGGTAAACTCGCCGGCCCGACCGGTTCCCTGGCTCAGGCCCAGGACGTCGGTCGCCGAGCTCCGGCTGCTCCGCGCCGCTCCCTCTATGATGTTGTTGTTGTCCAGCTCGTGCAGCACCGGCAGCTCGCTCAGATCGGACCCGGTCGGCTGCGGGGGCACGGTGCGCTCGGTGGGCGGGGCGAAGAGTCGCTTCGGCTTGCACCGCCGGTGCTTCTTGTAGGTCTTGGTCACATTTATGCTGTAGCCCTCGAGGAACTCGGAACCCTGCAGGGGATAGAGGGAGAGAGAGAGAGAGGAAATGGAGGACATTAGCGGCTGTGGTTCTGGATCGGATCTGTGTATAATAAATTACGACATTAATTAAATTTCTCCCTCTGCTCTCCGCTTTTCGGCGGCGAGCGAGGAAATTGAAAAGCTTATTTATGCCGTTGAGAGTGCAGCAAAATGGCCGAAAGGACGAAAGCAAGGACGAAAGCTGGTCTTGAAGACACAGTACTTTTCACTTTAAAATCCAGGAAATTAAAACGTTAACAGGGCTTTAAGTAGTAGATACTTTGGATCTCAAAATAAACATTACGAAAAGGGGGAACCCAGAACCCATAGGTGTACCAAGGGTGGGCGAGAGCAATCGCAACCAAACTGAAAATAAATGCCAGGACCAATCGCAAAACAATGAAGAGGAGGACTCCCCACTGACACCCACACCCACACCCACGCCCCCAGCCTCCAGCCTCCAGCCCCTGTGGCCGAACGGTGTTTACTCCGGCAAGTCCCCAGAGAATTCGTTGGCGGAATTTTGTGTTTTAATTACGCTGAATAAATTTGTGTTTATAAATAGGTTGGATCCTGGGACTCGGGCTGCGGTCAAATATTTTATGCCCAGTCGAAAATCTAAATCTAGCAAATGTCTGCATTCGCAGAGCCGGAGCAGGACACGGAGGGCAGTCGGGTCTTCCCGACTTCATAACGATTGTTTACTAATAATATTATGCAAATCGCGCGCCGGCTAGGACGTCGGTGACGGCGGAGCACGTTGTTTTTGTTGAATTTTTGACAAGGCACTTCATGAACCGTTTTGGGGGCGAGCACAGAAACGGAAAACAAAACGCCAGCCGGAGAACGGAGGAAATAAAATTCGGAGAAAGCATCGAGGGGCTGGGGTCGCCACATCCAGGTGTGGGCTTGAGCAGAGTGCTCCCCGTGCTGCCACTGACAGATATTTTAATTGAAAAGAGAGGTCCGTGGTCCGTGGGCCTCCGTTGTTGCCGGTTGCCAGTTGCCAGTTGCCAAGGCCATTGAGGTTGAGCGGTATAAAATGTGCAATTTTGTGTTATGCATAAATTGTGGACTTTAATTGCGCCTCAACTGCGCCATCTCCCCGCAGAGCCGGGTCGGAGACTGTGCGTGTGGGCGTGCCGAGATTGACATGCTAATTAGGTGGGTCCGCTCTGGCCTTTTCGTTTTTTTGGCTTTTCGGCCAGAGCTCAGCAATGCGGCAGCTTTGATGGAAAGTGGGCCACATATTTTATATTGGGCTAATTAATCTGACCTATGCAAAGCAGGGTTAGCACAAAGGTGCCCCAGTCCGGGTCCCAGAAACTAACACCTGGCTTGTGCGGGACTTAACTTTAATCAGAGCGCCGTATCAATCAGTATGTGTTCCGTGTCATTTCCCAGTTGGTTAGGTATCCGGAATTCATTGGGCTTAATCTTCAACGCCGCTGCCCATCGGGGTCCTTTGGCTCGAAACTTTTTGCCACCGGAATCCGGGCCTTCCGACTCACTGGAGTCTGGGGCCCGGAGGCTGGAGGCTTTGTGAAAATTAATCAGAAACTTCTTGCGCTTCCTTGTCACCTTTTTGTCCGAGTATATTTTTCGCTACATTTAACTGCCACCCACCTTTGGCCCGAAGCACCCTGCCAGAACTATGGCCCTTTGGTCCGCCTGCCTCCCTGTGCTAATTTGTGCGTTTTGGGTTCTTTTTTACAAATCCGTCAAAGGCAGGGGGATGCTTGGATGGTCGGCGGGTGCTTCAATGAATTATAGACTAACGGACAGCTGCAAACAAAAAAACAACAAAAAAACGGCAAAAACCTAACAGAACTGGGCTGAAACGGCAGCCACATTTAAGCCAATAGAACGGAAAATCGATGACAATTCAAGCGTTGATAATTTCGCTCGAGAGCCGGGCCAAGTCAGTGGCATAAAAATGGCAACAATTCCCAACTTGAGCAACCTCCCTTCGTTCTCGCAGTGCAAAGTATTAAAGGATGCGGCGCCCGAGAAATATATGGCGGCCAAGAAGAAGGCGGGAGAATCATGCTCATATGGGAGCATTCAGTCAGTTGGTTTAAGCCATTTCGGACGTGAATTAGAGGCAGCTGGCCGGGTGGATGGTTCTGGGCCTGGCCCACTGTGTGACCCATTAGAATGATCGTTGTCGAAGTCGTACGTGTGTCGGCCCAGCCGGCCAGCCCCTTAGTCCTATCCGACGTCCTATAGCCAACATCCACTTTCCACTATCCACTCCAGACTGCCGTAAAGTGGCGCCTAACAAACTCGAACGAGCCAACGAGCGCTGCCCATGGCCGCAATGCAATTGATTGCACTTTATAACGTGCGGTTTCCGGTAGACATTACCCGCATTTTGCCCCAACCGACGCTACCAGGATGTGGGATGTGGCCCAGCTAGGGGATGGATGGTATGGGGGCTGGGGGCACCGGCCCTAATGTCTTTTCTGCTTTAACTCTCCTGCATTGCTGCACCAACCCGCCCAATGAATAAATGAGCACTTGCCCAGGTCCTGTGCCGTTACTGCTGCTGCGTGGGTGGCCGACTGTGGGCCGGCCATCAAATGGCAGAAAGAAAAATTATCCCAGATATTGTCTAGCAATTTAGCTGATTAAGCTGATGGATGTAAAGCAGCAGGACGAGGGCGGCAGCAGGACCAGGAGCAGCGAAATGTTCCCGGCGATTAGGGCGAACGAGCCAAGTAAGAAAAACGAGATTGAGATGCCCAGATAGATAAAAAGGGTTAATGCGATTTCGACTGTGACAGAGCTGCCAGGGAGATGGCTCCCCGACTCCGGCCCGACGTCCACTGGAAAAAATACTCCATCTTAACGCCGGGACTCTGCGCAAAGTTTGGCTCTTATCTGCAAGAATAAATCTAAAAATCGGGCTTTAACTTACCGGCACCACATGGTTCTTGGCTCCCCAGCAGATGGGCTTGAAGCTGCCCTTGCGAGTGGCCTCCTGGAACTCGCCAAATTGATTTTCCCAATCGTAGGATATCAGACGTGCCTCCAGAGTCATTCCGGCCAATTCGGGTGGCGACGATATAAGCACGGGGTTCGAGTCCCTGCAAGATAAGACAAGGAAGAGAGGCGACTTTAGCTAAATAACATTATTAACTTTATTATTATTGTCAACTTTGATTAGGACTTAAAATTTATTACACTCGCAGTGCGGCCCACAGTTATGCCGTCTCCGAAAGCCGGGCGACACCACCCCCGCCCGTTGGCAGGACGAAAAGGCGCTTTGCCAGCAGATTTTCAACTTTTTCCCCCAGAATCCGAAACCCGAAATCCAAAATATTCAACTCAGTATCCAGAAGCCAGAATCCAGAGGGCAAGAGGGTGGCTCTGATCCCAGGCCGGTGGATGCCTTCCGCCGGGTAAGTCCTGGCAGATTTGGGCCGGGATTCTCGTCCGGGAAGGCGCGCGCTCGACAAAAACTTGAGCTAATTAATCTTTTAGATTTTCATTTGTGACGCGTCAAATACGCTGTTACATTTTCGGTCTGCTTGGCTTCCGAGACCCAGAGTGAAATAAAAACCGCACACCGACTCGAACCGACTGGGCCCGAGGGGTAGAAAAACGTAACAAATGGGCCAAAAGTGTAAAACCTCAATGCTGCCCAATCAGTGGCGTAGTCCCTGGTCCTGGGGGGCGCCGAGGCAGATGACTAATGGATTGGCTCATGCTCTGTGGCTCTGTTTGTTTACTGATTATTCAATTGTGTCAACCCTGCTTCCACGCCGAGGTCTCTGCTTAAACAAATATCTATAATTTGGCTGCTTAATTCGATTTCTGTTGCTACTCAGGATTAGCCATTAATCACGCCAGTCCCTGGCAGGCTTAGCAGGACGATCGCTGAAGGTGGTTCGGTGCTCAGAAGTGAACTGATTTATTGTCATCATCCGACAGGGAATGTCTCTCAAAGGCCACTTTAAACTTTGGCCAGCACTATGGCTCATCCCTGCTCTCTACGCCTCTGCACTGGATGTTGTGCAATAAAAATTCCCTCTATATATTCATCTCATCGCATTCATTCCCTCCATTCATTCCTTTCGGCTCGTTTCGTCCTGTTTGGTTGCGGCCTTCGACCACCCACCCACCCCGACATGTCCGCCCTTACAATTAGGCTAATTAATTTCGTTCCTTGCCGGGCATTACGAAAAATGTTGCTTTAATTTCATAGAACACTAGCAGCTCCCAGGGAAACAGGGGCTTGCGGGATGCGGGATAGGGGGACAGGGGGACAGGGGGAGCCACGCACACTTTCTTTGTGCTTCCCACCGAGTTGTTTCTGTCGGCTGGCAGAATCCTTTGGAAGCCGCAAACAAATCTCTTTTAATTAATTTATGATTCCACTCAATCCGCATCGAGGGTTGCGACTGCGATAGTCCTCTTCAGGCCGGGCAAGGTGCCACGCGGGGATGCTGCAGGGGTTGGCTCTTGTGGCAAGTCGACCAGGATGGCCTGGCAGGGGGCGGGCGAAGTGCCGCTGCAACAGCCGCAACAATTTGCGGTTGCAAACACGAAAAATATTAATGTCTGCGGATTGATTGCAAAACCCCCACCCCTCGCCGGCCACCTCCTCTAATGGCACGGCCACTTGTGCGAGTCCTGCCCGCATGTCCGTGCGGTCCGGACCCATGTCCTGTGCCCCGCAATAATGATAATATAAAATAATATATGGCCGGCCCGTCTCCGTGCATCTGTTTTGCGGGCTTGCAGTGCACTCGAAACAAATCCGGGAGCACAGTCCGCCTGGAAGCTGGCTTGGAGAACAAAAAGAATCCATGTTCAGTTGTATGTTTCTCTCCGTGCAGCTGCAGCACATCCGTCCCTTTCGCATTTCGAGGGCGCAAGGATCGCCGGCTAATATATCCGGTCGGCATGGCCGCAACCGAAGCCGCCGTGACCTCCCACCTCCATATAATAAATATGAATGCAGTCGGAACTCACACAGATGTGGGTAATGTAAAAACGGGATAACATCCTGGATCCTGGAGTGTGTTCCGCCCCGCCCCCTTCCGACCACTCGAAGTCACCGCCCCACCCCATCAGTGGAGTGGCATCAATCGTCGGCGTTTTAGCCTTATCGCCAGTGACTCCATTGGCACTCAGTATAATTAAAATGATGGCCCGGCAGCAACAGGATTCGGAATCCAGTATCAGCCAGCTAACCGGGAGGGGCGAAAAGCACTGGTTCGGCATTGTTGATTATAAAACCCAATGGCACATCACAATGCCGACCCGAAATGCATTTCGAGCGGAACCAGCTCCAGGCCATACACCATCTCCCAACTGCTGCTCCTGTTCGAGCTCCTGTTGTGGCTCTGCTCCTGATCCCGCTCCTGGCCCTCCAGTGGCATTTGCACTGCCAATCCGCATCCACAAACATTCCCATTCACATTCACATTCACATTTCCATTCCCATTGCCATTCCGAGCTGCTACAGCAACTGCAATGCGCCGGCAATGGGTTTATTTATGTAGCGTTATGACGACGGGCGGCGAGGAGCGAGGGCGTGGCAAAGTAGCGCAGTAGCTGAAGGATGCCCTCTTTCGAGCGAGCGTGTGTGTGTGTTCGTGCGGCAGTTATGACCTCCTGCTCGGATTGGGGCAGAATTGAATTTTGAACCCGAACGCAATTGCAATTGGCATAACGGGCGAGAGTCCGTTCCCGATGACAAATGAAAACTAAACTGGCGGGCCGGAACGGATGTATCTGATCGAGCCATCTATTAAAAGTCCGAAAATGCGGAATCACATCGGGCTTAAGCGAACAATAATCCGGAGTAATGGATTGCCGAAACGGGGCTCGGCCCGTGTCCTTGGCAACTTGCCACCGAGCGGAAAAGCAAAAGTTAACAAGGAGATTCCATATCGCCGCATAATTGCGAAAGGTATCGATGGCAAAGAGAATCGACGTATGCGGCCCGCAATCCGATATGCAAAGCCAAGGAAAAGGAGCCGTCACAAAGTAATAAAGGATATCATGAGCCTTAATGAGGCGCCTTTTGGGAGGCGAAGTCGCGGGCACAAGGAGGATATCTGTATCGCCCAGCCCCGAACAATTAACAGGAGCCGTGCGGCGCCCAAAGGCAAGCACTATAAAATGAAGCCAATTTGCGTAGCTCAACAAACAGAAAGCGCCAATAAAACAACAAAGGGGCCCAGGAAGGACACAGGCGGCAGGGGACAGGGGACAGTGGAACGGGCGTGGAAATGCACACAACTTGAATAATTACTTTGATTTTAATGCCGGGCCAGAAGCAGGCCAGTGGCGAGCCAGGCACAAACGCACGTACGATTAAAATTAATTTCGGTGGCCATGGCAAGTGCGTAAATTGTAAAAACCACTATCACATTATTTTTTTCTGGTTTTCCCCTTTATTCCGGCCATCGGGCCATCGCCCATCTGACCATCTGACCATCGAGCCGCATTCAGAAATCAGGCAACAAAACCCGAAAACGTAAAACGTAAATTAAGCCAATAACGGGGCAATCGGGTCGGGCGTCAGACCGATTCAGGAATCAGGAATCAGGTCCTCGGTACTCGCTACTCGGTCCTCGCCAAAGGACACTCCGAAGGGAGGGGGATCAGCCGTGTGCGTGGGTGGCCCCGGGACTCGGTCTCGGGTTTGAATTTGGACCAACCTCAGCGATTCCGAGCCTGCACGGCAAAAACCACTTTCGTATTTTTAATTATTTTCAATCGACTTTAAAGGATGGCTCACAATTAAGACTTTAAGTCAAAGCTTATCATTTCTGGCCCACTCTGAGAATTTGTCAAGAACGAATTAAGTCAAATAGGAATTAGATATGCTTTTGCCGAACCGATTTTCATCGATTGCTTCCGAATTCAGCATTTATCCGCAAATATCCCAAAGAGCATTTCTAATATTCAGAATCTCAGAAAACATGAAATGGTTTTACCATAAAATAGTAGGAGTCCTGTAAAATGTCAACTCCTGTGCTTCCACAGGAAAATACTGGAATAAATGCACCTTGGAGGAATGCAAAAGGTGGTTTGGCCAATTAATTTTGGAGATTTGATTGTTGGAATATTCAGAAGAGGACTTTAATGCATTCCCGAAACGTGAAATCGAATACAAAGTGGGCCCTACACTTTTATCAGACTAGTGTCGTACTATTATTTCAAAGGAATCCAAGGATTTGTGTGGCTATTACATTCCCTCTATGAGGTCTCCTCAAGTGCCCAGGATATGTCTGTGAATTATTGCAGAGAGTGGCGCTGGCTCGTGCAGCAACTCCTTCGAATTCCCACAATGCACAAATTGCAAATTGCCAAGTTGCAAACTTAATCTCGAGCAGCGTTTCTCACTGTGCTGCATTCCGTTGTGCTGCGAGTCGATGTCCTGATGGCAGCCTCCCCTTTCGGCTCACCCTCTCCATCTCCCTCTTCCTCTCCGCCCAGCCACAATGCAGTGCATTGTGTGCTTTATGTCCTTGGGCCCCCGACGCACGCTAACGACTTCAATGGGTTTTGCATGACGATGACGATGACGATGACGACAACGACAACGATGGGCCTGGTGATGGGCGGCCTTCCCCCTCGCCAGGACCAGCTGCATCCCAGCCCTTCACCCCCTCCCCTACGGCTGATGGCTGATGGCTGATGGAGAGTGTATCTGTGTGTGTGTGTTGGTCAATTGAGCCGCAGTTGAACTGCAAACAATTTTGGAAGCCCCTTGGTACACTCGCCGAAAATCAGTGCGTATCAAATTAAATTGCATTTCGACCACAACAAGCATCCAGGCTCTTAGGGTCTGGGGAGGGGGAGTGGCGGGCGGCAGGACTCTGGTTCGGCATTTGCAAGTGGCTTATAATTACATTAGTTGCAGACCAATTGAGCCTCAATTTGGCCGCCGCTGCTGGCTACAACCTGTGTGCACCATTAGCTTATCATTGAGCGTGGCATGCCAAATCGGACGAGGCATGGAGCAGCTCGGAAGTCTGACCAGTGGCCACTGTTGTGTGAACCGGCCGATAAAAACAATCAATTTCAGAGCCCGACTAGGCGCGACAGATACATTTTATTTAATTTGGACATCAAGGGCTGTAGCTGCGATTCTAGGTGTGTAATTACTCCTCTTCGGCCCTCCGAAATACGCAATGAAACATTAATATAATAAGTCAGCGCCCTCCGCCGCATTCGGGGGATGCGCGTGTAGTTCCATTTGTAGGGTGCATTCGGGGAAACTCTATTATTGAACCCCGAACACCGTACATGCATACAGCACTATTTCGGTCGGAGGAGAATGTTGTTGCTTCGCCGGTGTTCGCTTTCCATCATTGTTTAATTAAACCTGAAGCGCACAACATGCGGTAGCTGCGGGCGATTTCGACATAGAACAAATAGGAGCCACGTAGTATGCACACCCTGACCACTGACCTCTGACCCCCGACGTGGCTGCTTCTGCTGCTGTGGTGGCCCATCGCCCCCTCACTGCACTCGTTCGTTTGTTGTCGTTCGGTTTTCATTATGAATTTTAATCCTCATATCGCATTCGCACTTTCGGTTGCAGGAGCCCGTTGTCCGGATCCGCATCCGCATCCGGATCCAGATCCAGGGAGGGGAGCCGGAGTCCGGACCCGTAGCCGGACATTAAGCGCTACAAAATTGCAGTGCCCGTAATAACTGACTGGCAACAATGCCAAGAACAGCAGCGGAGTGGGCCGGGCGGGGGCCTCGTATTAAACAAACAACAACAAGCGCGTGAAAGAACAACGCCAAAAATAACAAGAGCCGGAACGAGGCCTGGACCCCGGGCCCTTCCTCGTCACGGACTCGGTTCCGGGTGTAGCGGCCCCATAACGACAGACAATTGCAAATGACTTTATCAATTCATGTCGATTTCGGGAGCACGCAGTTCAGGGGGAGAGGCCGTGTCGTGTGTGTTCCGAGTCCATGAGTCCACGGTCCATGAAGTGGACATTGTCTGGACAAAAAGCCAATGCACGGGTCCAGGACCCTCTCCATCCTCCCTGTCCACACTTCCTTACAACAGAGAGCGGACAGAGGCCAGACAATGCCGTCGATGATGGGCTCGGGCTCGGGCTCGGACTCGGGGCCGAACTACATGAAATGCGACATTATGGCCACTGAAGGGGACACTGAATGGGGCTATATTAAATTTAAGGCCGCTTCCCCGGCTTCAACCCTTTCTCGAGCACTTAATCGATCCTCATTACCGGGCTTGTGCAAAACCAATCAGGCCGCAAACACCAACTAACACCTTCAACAGTCGCCTTTCATCTTAACGCAATCCACTCTCCGGCGTAACTCATTTACGTGGCCATATTTTCCGCTCCTTACCTTTTGCCATCCCGACCGTAATCCATTTATGCCGTTTGCTTTGATTTGCGGTGCTGGGAAGGACTGAGGGACTCTGCGACGACATGGACCATAGAAAATTATCTTTGATTCGGCCTGATTCGATTGCAGCCCCGCCTGTGTCAATAGGAGGTGATTAATGGGGCGTGTTCTTCCCCCGACTCTGGTTTAATTTCGACTAATTTTCAGCGCACGCTTTAATACAATATTTATGAGTCCTTGCTGATTTATCCTAGACCACTGGCGCTGCACCCGCCGCCCATCCAGGGGTCAAGTGGTGCGGAGGGCGGGCCGCTGAATGGACCCGGAGTGACGGCTGACTGATGACTGGGTGGCTTGGTGGCTTGGTGGTTAGGCCCCTTCTCGTTGTTTATTTAGCACTTGTCGGTAATAGAAATCAATATTTTCTAAATAATAGAGAGACCTTCCGAGCGAGGTCGTGGATAGCAGTCCTTCGGATCGCCCTCTGCTGTCTCGTAATTTATTTTTCCACATTCACAATTCTCAATTAGAGCCGAGGGGAGCTGGCTGGGTGCAGTGCTCAGGGACAGGGACAGGGCCAGGGCTCAGTGTTCAGTTCATTTTCCGATTGTTTGTTAGGCAAATACTTCAGAAGAGAGAATCGTCGTCCCGACGAGGACGACCTCTTTGCGCCCGCCGCCCCTTCCGGTCGCCCCTTCGGCTGCCACTGCCAGTTCGTTAGGTGATTTGGTTATGCAACAACATCATTAAATCACCAATTACTTTAGTCAACAGAGGAACAAACCGAATTTCCTTACACACAAGTCAAGTCGCAGCCGGAGCCGGTAGCGCCGAGTGGGCGGAAGAGGACTCCGAAGAGTCTAGTGATGCTACAAAGGATCCGAATTGAATGTGAATAGCGAGCAAATTGTGGGGACCATTGTGCCAGGATCCAGGGCTTAAGATGCACCATTTGTCGATTAATTAGTTGACAGTCGACGGCATACACTTTTGAATAGGTGATGGTCGGATAGTTTGCTGCTTTCGAGTTGATTGATCCTGTGTGGCCCGTCCACCCGTGTCTCAATTTTGAATCCCCAGCCTCGGGCTTGCAACTCGAGATGTGTCAATTTTCATTAGCCCAGGATCCGTTCCCGGAATGCTGCCGGGTAGCCGGGCAGTACGCATACAATTTTGATAAGAGGACGGAAAATAAAGTACTTACGTTGCCAGTTGCTCGATGCCCAGGGAGTGCAGCACTGTGGGCAGGCTGGGGAGTGAGTGGCACGTTGTCAGCTTCTTCTGGCGAGGATAGTACAGTGTCAGCACCGTGCAGCTCTCTTCCTTCATGGTAAGCCCACCTGGCGGAGAGGGAGAACGGAATCAGATGAAATGCATAAGAAATGCAACCGTGAAAAACAAAAGCGTAGCACCGGCCCTTTCAGCCGCCCAGAATGCAAAGAATTTACCGAGAGTCCTGCACAATTTCCTGCCTGGCTGGTCAGGTAAGTCTTCTCCAGCCACCCAGTTCCCCCGTCTTCCTCGGCTGGCTTGCAACAAAGGAGAAAATTAAGCGGCTGTTGCAGTTGGCAGAGCCGTAAAACAGCCAAGGCGCCATCATAATAATATTGCAAACCGGAGACAACGCTGATGCTGATGGCTTGGAACGGGCTGGGTGCGGCGCCCATTTGCTGCCTGGGCGGGAATTGCTTTATTTGAGTTGTACTTGGGCTGGGCTTTATTTCCCGTGCACACGCCTCACTGCCTCTCTGTCCTTTCGTCCTGTCTGCGGATCCTGTTCCTTTCTTTTCTGCTCAGTTCGGCGAAACATCGTTACGTTTGTCTATTTGGAACTCGGTGTGTCTCCATTGAGAGTTGTCACCCGTCACCCATCGCCCATCGCCCACCGCCCCACCAAAACACTTCAGTGCCATCTGCAATTCGCATTTGCCCGCTGAATTGTGTAGATTGTTTGAATTTGTGCAAGCAAGCAAGAAAGTCAAACTTTCGTTGTTGCTTTTTATGTTTCTTTTTACCACACTACGCTCTTCCCTGAAATCTACTTAATGGGGGTGTCCTGAGAACATACGTTAGTCACGACTTGCAAAGGGATCCAGAAGCTAGCTTTGCGTTTCATGACTATCTGATACCCGCTACTCATCATTGCAATCTTCATCTGCAGGCGACATAGCTAGTAATCTTAAAATAACTTTCATTAAAGTCTAGACTACATGTGTACATATATGATACCCGGTACTCATCGTTGGAAACTTCATCCGCAGACTTTCTTTTAAATTTGTAAGTAATGTATATTAATGAGGATATATTCCCATTGAATTTGCTATTGACTGCATCTGGTATTGAAAACTACATCTGCTGACTTGCTACTAGTCTTTAAATAATTTTCATTAAAGGACCTAGGGGTATCCTGTTTAATCTGGTATTCATAATGCCTCAATGCATTTCCGTATCTTTCAAAATCAGAACTTTCCATTATCGTTGTCTGTTGTGTCAGCTCCACATTTTTCCATCTTCTACTATTCCAATCTCATTAATAACAACAACATCCCCCAGTGCCCCCGCCGATGTGCCGCGTTGTCCATTTCGCTGGAGCTCCGAGCAGCTGTCACAACGACCGGAGGACGAGTAGTGGGATGGTCCAGGACCAGTACACCTGCCACAGCACCCGCTTTAACACCTGCCGGATATCTTCTCCCTGTGCTAAGTGAAATGTTTCACTGTCTTGGTTTATGTATTTTACAATGACGTTGTTCCAACTCATGCTCCTGCTCCTGCTCCTGCTCCTGCTCCTGCTCCTGTCCCCCATTGTGTTCCCTACTGCCTTTATTGCCGCCGCCTTTGTCTTGGCTTTCGTGTGCAACGATCCGCTCCGGTCTCCGTCGACAACCGTCTCCTGTCGCATATCGTTTGGCTGATTTAAATGTGTCATAACGACGATTGCTCACCGTTGCCACTGCCTGTTTACACAACCATCCAACCCAGCCACCCAGCCATCCACCACCTGCTCAGTCTTGGGTTTACGCCCCAGCGCCATCAGCAATTTCATAGAACATTTTCGTTCACGACAATGTTTTGGACTCCCACTCACTACTCACTACTCACTACTGACTAGTGACTACTGTCTACCGACTGCTCTGGGTTTATTTTCGAGTTTTTGCAATCTTTATGGCTTGGCGAGTCGGTGTGCGCCTTCTCCCTTTGTGCGGGTATGTACGGGTATGAGCCGCACTGTACTGTAGTCCCCTAGCACTTACCCAGGGTAATTGCCTTTCGTGACGAACTGTCATAAATGCATTCGGCGATGAGTCTATCCCCGGGCATGGAATGCACCGATTGTGGCAGCCGGCGAAAGTCCTGATAGGCAACATCTATATTGCTGTCGTGTGCAATTGGCGCCAGCTCCTCGGTCTGTCGTATCTGGGGAGGGAGGGAAGGAAGGGAGTTGGAAGTTTGCTCATTAGCATTTGCATTTCGTATAATATATGTTAGGGTGCAGGCAGTGCAATCAAGGACATGAGACACTCACCTGGCGCAGCTTAACCTCCTTGCCGATCTGGTGGGTGCGCATCATCACCGCGAATATGTTGATGCCTTGCGGGGGGAAGGCGTACCCGGTGCAGTCCTCGATGCACTGGCCCTCCGACACGACGTGCTTCTGGCCCGGCGGGATGATGTGGCGCCAGTTGGGGTCCATTCCTGCAGCGAGAAAAGTTCGATATCAGAGAGGTTTCAACGATTTTAATTAACGGTTCGATGGGAGCTCTGCTGCTAAAAGCTGCCGTGGTAAGCTGGTAAACTGGTGAACTGGTAAACGGCAGTCCCTGCCCGTCCTGTTCGCGGAATGTGGAAACCCCAACCTCGTTATCATCGCTCATCAGCGCCCCGTGCACTCGCCACTCTATTTAACTTTGAACGTTGATTTTTTAATTCGATTTGTCGCAGAAAGTGTAATTACGTTTTAATTGCTGCTTTTGATGTTTCAACAACTTTGTCAATGCAGCCACCACCCACATGCCCCACTTGCCCCACTTGCCTCGCTTGCTCCACACCCACATATCAATTAGGGAAGCTGCTTCTTTTCAAGAAATTGTTCGCTAATCAAATTTTGCATTTTTGAATTTTTTGGCCACTCCGCTGGCTTTGTTAGCTCCTCGCTGGCTCAATTAGTTAAATGTTGTGGAATATTGTTCATACGCCGTGTGCTCCCCGCATGTTGTCGCCCGCGGCATGCCCCACACTCAATTAGGGACGCGTGTCGCCTGCCATGTTGAAAAAATATTTAAAATTCATGTGCCACATATATATTTGTTGGCTCCGTCGCTGAGCGGCACTTGAATTGTTGTGCGAGGGCGGGTGGCTACAGAATGCCAATCAAAATTCTGGCGGGGATACTTGGCCATAATGTAGGAGCCTACTCCGGCTCAGCCAAAACGGATTTCATTTTTTATCGCCACTTTGGCTGAAATCCGGGCTTAAAAGAAATTTAAATCCTTTTTGCCTGCAGATTAAATAAATAATGTACGAAGCGGTCTGCTTGCAAAAAATATGTCTATTATGCCTGGAAAATAGCCAAGTTATTGGCAAGGATAAAGCCTATTTAATTTTTTACATTCCAATTAAGCATTAGCCGGCGATTGCATTAAACTCTTTGTTTGTTTGCCCTTTGGGCTTACGGGCCAAGTTTTTATGGCCGGATTCATTGCCTGACCTATTTTTTGAGGCCTTTTTTGCGCCGATCGGGCGGCTTATCCCCGGTAATCCCATTGAACCTTCGTAAAAATATTAACTTTAAAATCGTTTGCATAAAATATCCATTTCGGCCTCAACATCGGCCTCCGCCCTGCAACTCAACAATCTCAACTGGAAAAGCATTGGGCAATGAATTGAATTCATTTCGCCCGGGTGCGAAGAGCAACTATGCCCCCGATCCGCATATCGGAATATACATATATGTGTATATGTAAATTTGCATTGCATATTTGTTGCCAGGATTATTCCTATTAATTTTCATACGCGCTCCTGAATGGGTTTTTGGCTTTGTCATGTAGATGGGAATCAATTTTCAATTACCAAAAAATTGTTTAACTAAGCCATGTTGGCTTTAAAAAGTTTCCACATTGCCGCCCCAAGTCCCCACCAGCCCACCATCCTTCAGGATCCGAATTTCTGGTCATTTTATAGAATGTCACGCGAACAAAATCAATCAACCGGCTGGCGGAGGAGGGCCTGGCGGCGGAGGGCCTCGGACTTTATGATACCAAAACTCCCCATCATCAATTAAATTGAAAATTACAATTCATGCGAGTCGCAGCAAGCGCTGAACTTCCATTTAGGGCCGAAGTTTCTTGGACAGAAAGTTTGACGATGAGAGCCGGCTAAAGTTTGGGGCTATCCTTTAATTGATTTCTATTAAATTTCGATTCGATCAAGTCCATTTGAATATTATCAGAGACGGCCATCAGAGCTGAATTCGAGCATCAGAGTTCTGAATTTGTCGGATTCATTTCAATTCCATTTCCATTTCCATTTTTGTCTCTATTTCTGTCATTGCGTTCGCCGAATTTCCATTCATTAAATCAAAATTCAATATTGGCCATGCGGAGCATGACGAAATTCCCTGGTATGGAGTCACGGGGGGTGATTGGCTCTATTCCTATTTGATTTGGCCCGAATGCGGCGGGGTCGAGCGCAGGAGCCGGCCCGTTTCCAATTCATAACTACACATATTTTTCAAATCGATATTTAACGCTGGCTTTCGGGCTTGGAGTTAGGGTTTGGGGCATGTGGCAGGGGGCTCTGGCAGTTGCATGCTGACAGCTAGCACACGGCAATGGCAATGGCGAAATGCAAAACGTCCGATTGCAACTTTTCTAATTATTTTAAATGGCAATTTGTGTCAAAGCGCCATCCGACCCGCCGCATGCCCCAAAAAGAGGACGGCGAAACAATTTGATTAGCGTCCATAGGAGAAATAGATATTGCAGCGTATTTGCATACTGAGGTCGCCCAATTGTTAACTGAGACTCTGATCGAATGGCAGTTGGCCTGTCCCGGCAGTCCTGTGGTCGCAATTCAAAACTGGCAATTTCGGGGCGCTTTTAGTTTCGTTTTCGGTTTGTTGGCCAAGTGCCTTTGATTATTTCGAGTGCGCTTCGAGTGGCTGGCGGGAGGGGCTGCCATGCGTGGTATTTCTGGATGTTCCGATAAGCCTCCGGCTGCGGATTACAATCCCCTGGCAGGCTTAACATGTCCCAGCCTCATTTGTTTCGCACCGGCCCACCTCCATCTCCAAGGTGCCATAAAAATTCGCCAAGCCGCAACATTAATCACAGATTCGTTGCATACACCAGGGCGCTATATCAATAACCAATTAAATTGAAATTAAATGTTGCCGCGACAAGCTCTGACGAGACGGGTGAGAGGGGGCGGGGCGGGGCGGGGAGGGCGCAGAGGAGCAACTTATGCGTTTGGGGAGCCCAGGAGCTTTAGCCTCCTTCCGCCTTCGAGTCCCCTTCGTAATTCAATTTATAGCAAGCCACGAGAAAATTGTAGCGAACATTTTATTTTTTTCGCAATGATTTTCCTCATTTTTTATTTATTGACTTGTGTC
This sequence comes from Drosophila atripex, assembly GCA_035045925.1. Taxonomy (NCBI): domain Eukaryota; kingdom Metazoa; phylum Arthropoda; class Insecta; order Diptera; family Drosophilidae; genus Drosophila; species Drosophila atripex. The sequence continues at coordinate 1,339,191 of JAWNOP010000032.1, forward strand.
CCTGTCTGACTGTGTGTTGTGTGTGTGTCAGTGTGTGTGTCAGTGTGTGTCTGGGTGTTAGTGTGTGTGTGTGCTCGTTCGTGGTGTGCGTTAAATTCCAATTAAATATTTCAATGGCAAATACCGACTGACGCTCTGTAAGCCCACCCAATCGGATCTGCGCCTCCCTTCAGGACTCGCTGCGCATTATACGAACATTTTCCCCAGTTTCGACTTTTCCAAATTGTATTTTTCTATCAAGATGTATTAATCCACTTCTCGTTCTGTTCGGTCTGCTCTGTTTTCTCTATGCTCCTGCTCAGTTCTACGCCGGAAGTTTTGGCAACACCTACTCCACAAAAAACAAAAAAAAAAACAGGAAAATGTAGACGAAGTTCTTCCAGCCCCGTCCCGTCTTATTTAGCGCCACGGCCATGTCCCTCTGTGCGGTTGGGGAAAAGTTATATTGGTTTGCGTGACTCTCAACAAAAGTGAAATAACAATTGCAACAACAGCAGCAGGGGGGCGGGCGGCCTCTGTCCATTTCCACCCGCAGCCCTGAAGCCCACCCACAAATGCCAAAAACAAACAACCGAGCCCGGCAATAGCGGCTACGGCAAAGCTGAAATAAATTCTAAAGTGAAATTAGTATTTTAGTTATCCTGTGCCTGCTCACGAGCCACAAAATGAATAACAAAAAATGAGTATCTGTATTTTTCTGTAAGAATGTTCAGGTGGCTCACTTGGTGGTTGCTGGTTCCGGAGTCCGGACGGGCGGAGCCCCGGAGTGGGGCCGAGAAGTACTCAAAAAGCGCTTTGCCAGGCCGGAGCTGAAGGGGGACCGGGCCAGGTGCTTGTGAATTGCTGTTTTGCTGGTTTTGGCAATCGAGAATTTGTTGGTGAGCCGAGTGAATAGGCCACAAAGTATGATAATTGAAGGCGAGTTTCGGGAAGAGAACATGGGCGATGGGGTGTCGACTGAGTGCAGATACTCACCTTTAAGGCCTTCAATAGCATTAATGGCGTTAAAGGTTTGGAATTTCAGTTTCCAGTCGCAAGAACTCCTGCAACCACCCTCGCTGCTGCACTACTCACTGTGGCAGCGTCTAACCATCGACCCCTTGCATTATTTAGTTGCTTGGCCCGAAAGTTTCAGTTTCCGCCTCCGTTCCGATTGCTGGCACATGCCAAGTATTTCCAATTGTTTGATTTGGATGCGTGCCTGTCCGTGTCCAGCGCTCGACGAATTTAAAATTAAAATCTATTTGTGAGCAATCGGTGGTAGTGCAAGAGGGGCCCTTCCCCCCGTCCCCCCACTGACAGCCATATTAAAAATTGTGTCGATGTAAGCGGGGGTCCGAAAGGTAGTTAGACTGTCGTCTGGGTGGCTGCAGTGGCTCCAGCCCCGCCTTATCCCCTGGTTGTTGTTGCAGACAATCCGGGCGCACAGCGGCCCACACCCACACTTGCCCCAGCCCCAGCCAGCTAACCGCATTTGGACAAGCCGGGCAAAGTCATAAGCTTTTGTTTTACTAGCCCCACCGATGTGGTTAGTCCTGGCATGGCATCATTGCGCCATTGGAGCACTGCGCCCCGCCGCCATCCAGTCCACTCGGCAATCTCATAAATTGCATGACATGAGTTGCATATGTGTGTGCATCCATACATATATGTACATATAGAAAGTCCTTCCTCATCGCTCTATTGCATAAAATATACAAAAGGGCAGCAGCTGCTCCCCCACTGCCACTCCCGCCACTCCAGTCGCTCTCCCAGACACGACCAGTTTATACTCACTCACACATATGCTGCCTGTATGTATGTATGTATCTATCTATCCAGATATGCCCAGTCCAGAAGTGGGGACACGGAGGGCGTACTTACCGATTGACAATATGCCGGCATCGTTGGGTCGCAGGACGTGCGTAAAGTAGATTTTCAAACCCGAATTATCCGCCATTTGTCGGGCGTGCAATTGGGCAAAGTCGGGCTTCAGATTGTTGTAATGGGTCTCCATTAAATAATATTTGGCCTGTCGCGACTCGATCGGGTAGCCGGCCTCGTGGGGGTACGTGAATCCCTGCGAAAACGGAGACAAAAACCAGAATTACAACGGCCGTCGAAAAAACTGTGGCAACAACGGATCGGCGACAAGGGGGGGAAATATGTATGTTGAGTGTTTGTTTTTATGCCCGCCCAGAGTGCATGTATGGGTTGGGACTTGGCCCGAACGGAACGGAAGTTGCTGCCATGGCCATGTGCAATTTAAATGCAGCCATCGGAGGTTGCACCCTGCTCCGCCTCCGGTCGCCGTGGCCTTGCATCTCGTCCATTGGCATTCAATTGCACGGCGGGGCGCCCCCTGGCGGGCAGCAGCCATAACATGCTACTGCATTATGGCGCTCATCTGATGAAATTATGAAAATCCCCCCAACCCGACTGTCCTTCTGCTGGAAGGACTGGAAGGAGCTGCTCCGAAAACAAAAACACCAAGAGAGGCCAAGAGTTCAGGGGCCAATGGGGCCAAGGTATTTATTTATAATTCCGGCATACTCTGGCGAAATCGGGCATATGGGCTAGTCGACTCCTTCCTGAAATATGGATACTGAACATAATATTTAAAAAAAATAAAAAGTCATCTCTGCAGGTTAACATTTCCTATAAAATTATGGGAAAGTATTGTTTTTTCACAAGGTGTGCTCAGTTTTTTTTACAAGCACTGCCTGAAAGTATGCTGCGATCTACGCCAATCAGGGTAGTCGCTTCTTCTGGCGGGTTCTTAGCCATTAATGCCCTTCTTCGTGCCGAAAGAAAGCATTTGCGAACGATAAATTAATATTGCATGGTTATGGTTATGACTGCGAGGGAGGGGAATCGGTTTAAGATATGGGGGGTGGAGATTCCGTTCTCGGATGCTTACCTCGCTGCCCCGCGACCAGGAGGCCACGATGGCGTTGCATGCCAGCGGTATGGACCGGGCGCCCAGGCACTGGCGGCCCTGCTCGCGTGCCATCTCCTCCAGCTCGGCGTGCGCTCCCTGGCACTCGTGCAGCGTTATGTGCTGCAAGTAGTGCACGCTGGACGACGAATCATAAATCGGCTCGTACTGCCAGCCATGAAAAGAAAATGAACCAGAACAGGGTGAGATCGGGGAGGCAACAGTTGGTGAGGAGTGCATTGTATGGTCGTATGGGATGGGATGGGATGGGATGGAGGATGGGTGCGCGAGACGGGGATAAATTTTTAATATTTCAATTTGGTTATGCCGAGGCCAAGAGACAACGACAACGACAACGACAACGGCAGCGCAGAATGCAGAATGCAGAATGCACAATTCAGAATGCAAAAGCGAGAGCAGAGACACCAGCGACAGCCACTGGCAGACAAAAGGATGCCAGGACGCGGAGGCGACTCTCTGAAGAACTGCGCTCGGCCTTAATTATGCATTGTATTTAATATCGTTTAGTCCTGGCCGAGTGCCGAGTGCCGATGTCGATGCTCCGGCCACCGCATGCCCATTTACTATAATCACTTAAGCTTTCTTAACAATTCTTGAAAAACGCACTTTAAATTGTGAAGAGAATTAATGAAATTGAATCAGTGACTTTTGGCATTATTTCTAATTGAATCTTTTGGATTTACTCTTAAGCAGATACTCTTGATTTAAAGGATTAAATGATATAATCTTATTAGGCGGTGTGACACTTTGTTAATCGAGCTGAAATGGTTTCATTTCGTACACTTTTCAACGTAAATAAATCTTTTAATGAAATGTAAAAAGGAACGAATCATTACACTTAAGATTAATTAAAAAAAAACATTCAATTGAAAGTTAGTGACTTAAGTAATGGATTAAAAATATGTATTTGTTAATAGACTAATGACTAAAAAATAAAAAACAGTTTATTGTAATTAATTTTTGGGAGGCTATTGGAGGATAAGGAGTATGTTACTAAGGATCGGAAGCCACTTACCCGGATCAGGTGATGCTTGCGATTGATGTCCTCCAGCTTGAACATCTTGCACCAGAAGAGCGGCAGGTCACCGGCGGGAAGCTCCACATCCTCGTTGCGCAGCTCCAGGACCCGCACGCGCTCGTCGTGCGTGGGCGAGGGCAGGGGCATCTGGGCGCGCTGCATCAGGACCATGGGGCGGTAGGGGCGGAAGGCGCCGGCCGGGTCCGGGAGGGTGCCGGGCCGCACCGAGCCGTGAGGCGGATCATGGGCGTGGTACATGTACAGCAGGCGCATCGTGTCGTTCTGCAAGGAAGAGCGGATAATGGCGGGTTGCAAATGAGAAATGTGTAAAAAATTAGTTGCCCAAGGTGGTCTGGTCAAGGTGGGCTGCCGATGGGGCACCGCGGCAGAGGGACTGAGTGGCGGAGTGGCAGCGTGGCGGAATGGCGTTATAATGGCGTTGCAACAACCCAGAAACAGCAGCAATAATGTCGCTGCTGACGTGTACACGGATGCACTGTCTGGCCAGGAACCCTTCCCTCCGGAAACCCCCACTCCCCGCACTCTCCCGCTGCTCACTTGGGGCAAGGTTCGCCTGCTAAATGAAGTACACACAAAAAAGGGAAAAGCTCGCGCCGGCGAGCAGCAACAAAACGACAGGAAGGAAGCAAGGATGTTTGCCTGTGGGCAGAGCAGCCCCAGCCGCGGAGGGAGTGGGAGGTACGGTGGCGTTCTGCTTCGGGGCTGCGGCCAGGTGGATGTTTGGTCAGCTGCTCTCGGAGGCTGGAGTGGAGCGATGTGGATGGTGGGTTAATGGTGCAAATTGCACCACCGGCAGTTGGGCGGATGGGCGGGTGGAAGCCGTGTTGCTGCGTTTCGGATTCGGGAGATGGGTATTCCTTGAAGGACTGGACTGGCAGCGAATTACTCGGCTACCGTATATTCTCTCGAAATGACCGCGCTTCATTTATTTAATTCCCCTTTAACGAATTAATTTGGCGCTGCTCCTGGAGCTGGAGCCCTCTCGGCTGCCGGCCACGTTGCCAAACTTCTGCGGCAGACTGTACTCCAGCTGTCTGGCCCGCTGCATTTTGCTGAATTACATTCCGGGGCACTTGTGTAATTTTCACTCGCTCTCGAGTTCCGCAATTGCATCTTTGGGCAACCAATTTACACTTAAGGTGGGTGCCTCCCAAACATCCGTCTAGCTCAACGAATTCCCCGTTTTCCCCGAGCTCTTCCGGAGCAGTCGGCATTGTACCATATTATGCAGGCTCCCAGCTCGGAGCTCCCAATTCCCAATTCCCAGTTCCAAGTCGTATGTATTTTTCATTCGCCATGTAGTTTTAATTGGTAAACCCGAAAAATTAAAGCAGCCATTAAAGAATCACAGCCTGGTCTATAGGATTCCCCGACTGCTCGGCCACCACCTCCGACTGCTTCGAACCACCGTTTGTGCCGAGTCGACTGCCGTGGCCCCGGGGCTTTTGGAAGCCAACAGTCAGCTGTCATTGTGTGCACGTCATGTCCACGTGTGTGTGCAGCGACACAGCAAAAACAACAATAACAACACATGTAGCACTCTGGGCGCCACAAAGAGTGTGTGTGTGTGGGGGGTGCTGCAGTGCAGTGTGGCGGATGCTAAAAAAAAAATAAAGCAAAAAACCAACGTCGGGCATCCATTTGAATTCATTGTGGCAAAGTGCCCATTGTAGCTGTTAAGTGGAACTGTAGAGTACCATGTTCGACAATTGACGGCCGAGCCGGAGCAGCTCCCAGCTCCGAGCTGCGAGCTCCGGAGGAGACCTGTGGGGGGCAGGACCTGTGGGGCCAGGGTCCTTGTTTCTACTTGTTCATTTTGCCAGCAACGAGGAGACAATACTTTAATTAACAATTCCCTTTCCCGCTCCATCCCCGCCCCGCCAAAAGCCAGCCGGCGAGCTGGCCGAAGGGGGCGGAGTGTGTAAAAAACCTGTACAAATGAGTCGGTTGTCCTGGTTGTCCTGGCAAACACTGCGGGCGGTGGCAAACGCGCGCACTAACCGCCCGGCAATCGCCAGTAACAACAACCCACAATAACAGCAGGAGCTGCCGGAGCGGCAGTGGCCGAAACAAAAACTGCTGGCCAGTTTTAAAACATTTGGCCAGGCGACAGGGACAGCCGGAGAAGGATCCGGCACAAAAGTCATTAACGCTGAGGCTACCGAAGCTGACTGGGCCTGGACGTGGCCCAGATGTAAAAACACGACCACTGTGGCAAAAAACTCAACTCCCCTGCCCTGCCAGTGAGGGGGAAAAAAGAGGCCGTCGCCGTTTCTCCGGACTCCGGACTCCGGAGTGACCTGTAAACTGTTTCATTTTCGATCTAAGAGCTGTCCACAAAGCAAAAACGGCTGCAACAATGGGTTTCCCTCATTGGGTTTTGGGAGCGATGGAAGTTCATCAAAGCGCCACCTATGGTTGAGTAGTCACAGCGGAGGGGAATTGTAATTACTGAGTTTGGGCGGAAAAAGGATATTCTTGAGGGCAGAGAGGGAGCTGCGTATCGAAAAGGGTTTAAGCCCATGAGGACTTGTTTAAAAAAGGGATCAGAAAATAAATAGGATAACCACTGTACCCCGAAAATGGTATTATCTCTCGGAAGGCTAAAACGGTTCTAGGGGCCACCCAAACCCAAAACCTATTAACCCTCCCAGGTCCAGGGCACTCTTACTATGTGGGAAGCAAGTGTGAAAAAGTGTGCTCCGAACTATGCACACGCACGACAAGGATGACGGGCAGGAGTCCGGAAAAGCCAGTGGAACAACAACTGCGAGGCGAAAACTAAAATGAAATGAAAAGCTTCAGCAAGGATTACAACCAAAAATTAATGAAAGCAAACTGGCTGCGGTCATTTGCCGTGGTCAACGGTCGTCCAAGGCTTAATTGCCAAAGACGATGACGACGATGTGGGCAGGACGGCGGCCAGGAGAGGAGGGGAGAGGAGAGTGCGGTCAGGAACACAGGTTACACTTTAGTGACTGCCGCAGGGCCAGAAGGACTCGACTCGAGGCTAATTGTGACTGCGGCGGTTTCGGGCTTCGATTCGTAGTCCGAGTCCGACTTGGACGACTCATCAGAGCAAGAGTAAGAGAAGGGGCTGGAGCGGGAGCGGGAGCGAGAGGGAGGGTCGTGCCCCAAAAACCTGCGAGGGTTGCACGACACAAAACCCAGGCGCACACACACCGACATGCCAGTGCAGCCTCGAACGGAGGGAAACGCTCGACTGAGTCCTGCCGCCTGGTTAAGTGCACTCCAAAGGTCATTTAACCTCTGACTGGGTGGGTTTTCACTGCTCCTTGTGGATCTGGGGTGGCTCCGTCCCCGGGCCGTGGTCGTGGCAGAGCCCGGCCCAGGGCCATTGCGATTTTTTGGCTCAGTTCGCATTCATTAGGCCTGGTTGAGGTGTGAGGGGCATAGATGCATTTAATCCGACTCGGAAAAGGCCTTAATGGCGGCACTCGATAGCTCCAACTGGCAACTGTCTGATATTGCAGAGCAACATGACAGTTACATACAGGATACTTATTAATTGGCACATCAGACAGATGGTTATCCTTCTGACGGACTCTTGGTAAGTAATGTCTGAAATAGAGTCTTCAATAGGAAGGTGAATAGATTTTCTCCACAATATTGCTGGTTGCATGATTGCCATAAACTACTTCAAACAAATCCAAAGCTCCATTCATCACTGCTTTGTGTGGAGCTGCTGTTGAAACTTGCGTTTGTTTCTTATTTCCCTGCCGGGCATTCGCTCACACATTGCACCTTTAAGAGCCATTCGTAGTAGTTGTTAATGGCATTGTTATCCTGGATGCCCAGCCCACTCTTTGTTTTTTTGCCCACTTTCGTTTTGCCGTTTCAACGCGTTGCCATAATGGGCCAATTGTCCTTAAATGCGGAGCGTGTTCCGCTCGCTAAGTTGGCTCCAGACTCCGCAATGGCCAGTAATGGCCCTGGCCCTGGTCACGGCTCCGTGCTTCTGTGCTCCGTGCTCCTTGCTCCGGACCGGGCTCAGTGGTCAAGTCAAGGCTGCCGCACCGAAAACTTTGTCTGTGCCGGCCCTGTTTAATGTGGACGTAATTGAAATGCATTTACAATTGAATTATAAACAGAACAAACAAATGTTGCGCAGGACCCTGGACTCGGGCTCGACTCGCACACATTTACATGAATTCACACTTCAGGGGGAAGCCAACTTGCATTGTGAAAACTTTCCGGAGCAGCTGAGCTCAGAGCCAAGAGCCGAGAGCCCGAGGTCCTTCAGCTTCGATGCAGCCCTTCTTTCTCCAGCTCGGCAATCAAATCAACCGTTCCCCAGAAACCCGTGTCCGTTGCAGGCACATGTGTCCGTGTGTCCGTGAGCATGTGAGCATGTGTGGGTACTGGGGTGGACCATGGTGTCTGGGCTTTAAGAGTCTCTGAGCTTTTGAAGCCAAATTAGTGCGGGTCTCTAGCAGTGCGCATCACTCATACGCAGTGTTGTCCCTAATCCTTAAATGGACGCCTTAAAACGGCTTAAGAATTACGAAAATACAAAGAATTCATTTAGATTTTGTGGTTCAGCCCGGCCGGCCTGTCCTCAGAAGCCCAGTCACGTGGACCAATTTTTGAGAGTGCCTGTCGAGGGATCTGGCCCCTTGGCCCATTTGTACTTCCGAAAAGCCATTGAATGTCCTTCGGCAGAATGCAAAATGGGATCGAAAACCTCAATGCCCCCGTTTCTTTCAGTGTGGCCAGTATTCAGTTTTGGGCTTCTGTGCATTTATGCCACTCCGGTCGTCAGTGGGGACTTGTGAAATGTTTTCGGAACTTTCTGACAGATGATTTCAATAACTAATAGGCAGAAGTGGTCATCAGCTGGACGTTCGCCCGCCACCCCTTTCGGGCTGCAGTCTAATTGCCGTGTCAGAATCTGTGATTGCCTCTACCGAAGAGAAATCATTGGGCATTGTTGACAGCCACCTGGATCTGCAACTAACGACACAGCTGGATGCCCGTCCGAGTAGGGGCGGGTCAGGTGGCCTCCTGGCCGAGGACGAGGAGTCGGACAAAGGAGCCGACACGAGCAAATCAGAGCAAAGTATTCCCAGATCTGTAATCGGTTTCGGTCTCCTCACATCTCTGCTAAGTGGCTTAATGATTTTTGTTTCATTAAATTGAGTCTTTGGGCCGGATTGCGATGGCGTCTTGGCCGAATATTTGGACACATTTGTCCGGCACGTTGCTCCGCTTGTTGTTCGTGCAATTGACATTAATTTGATTTATTTATGGAAGGCAAAGGCCGTCCGGCTCAAGGTGCAACTGCCTCCGGCAATTGCATTTAAATTAACAAATCTAATGAGGTTTCTCCTCGGACTGCCCCAGGTGCTGCGCCGTCTCGTCCCGTCTCGTCCCGTCTCGTCTCGTCTCGTCTAGCCCGTTTACTCACTGAATGAAAATGTTGTTTAAACTGAGAGGAAAATTAATTCTGCTGCCCGTAAATTATTGCAGCAAATGCGTCAAGATTGCCACGAATGCGTGTGAGTCGGTGAGTGTGTGTGTGTTGGTATGGAGCCTTCCAAGGAGATTAGGTCGAACGTGTAAACAAGACTTAAGCTCGAAGAGGGTCAAAGGACAGTCCCTAGCCAGGCAAGCTTCTCGAATTAGAGCTGGGATTCCGGAAGAGTAAAGGTATCGCTCAAAGTCATATAATCCCCGGACTGGTATCGAAGGGCATTTGTTATGGTTACGTGAGGAACTGGAGCTGTTTTTGTTTTTCCACCGCCGTGCATTGGAAACTGCTTCCATATTACTGACACATTTGCAGCTGCTCCCCCCTGCTTCGCCCCATTCATATTCATTTATTGAGCTGGCTGCAACTATATTGCATGGGAGGGGGGCCAACTGGCATATCCGCTGCTTTATTACATTTCGTTTAGTTTTGGCCAACTGACCACTTTTTTGCGGTTACTTTGTGTGTGTCGGTATCTGTGTCTCTCGGATGCCTGGCTGCCTGGCTGCCCGGCTGCCCGGCTGCCCTGCTAGGAGTGTGTATAGATGTGTCTTAGTTGCTCGGACTTTGCGGTTGCTTTGGTCACTAGCGCGGTATTTGGCTTACATCAGAATATGAGCGGAAAAAACAGACACCAAAGGGCGGGAGGCGGTGGTGGCCGGGCTACGGGTCCCTATCCCCCTGGCGCAAAATGAATTTACTAACCGAGTTTGTTTGGAGAGTTTACCAAATGAAAAGCTGAAAAGCAGGGCAAAAAATGCAAGTTTACTCCGCCATTTGACCATAAATAATATAATAAAATAACTACACCGGTCGGGCGAACTATTGCATACTTTATGGCGTCCTGCATAGGTCCACAAGTGGCCCGAGCGCCCACTCTACCCCCCACTCCCCAATATGTGGTCTAATATTTTTATAAACAAATTGGATTTGCACCGCTCGGCGGCAGAGGGCGGGGCAGGGCCGTGTGTGAGCTGCGGCTTCTATGTATATGTGCCCGGCTTCCATATATTGTAATTTTTTGTTTTTGGCGAGGTGGCGCCCTCGGGCTGTCAGCGTTTGCCACTTTAATTACTTTGGTTCCAAGGATGCGCAGCTCCGGCGCTTTTTTGTCCTGGCCCTCGGTTCGGTTTTGGCCGTTTTGACCGTTTTGGCCCTACCCTGTTGCATTTGACAGGCGACGCCCTGCCCGCTCCCGGCCGCGTCCTGCATCCTGCATCCTGCCGCGCTGAATGGCAACTCAACTGGGCTCGTTATTTATGACCCCCCCTTGTCACTCACCTCGAAATCCGGTCGCCAGCGCCCGGCCGGAGAAATGGCCAAAAAGGCCCCGCACTCAGCACCCCTCGAAAAAAGTAAAAAATAAAAAAGAAAATAAACTGAAATCTCTCTTGCCGGCTGCTTTGTTTGTCGTTGCATTACTTTGGCTGTTAAATCCTCTGCTAGAGTTTAGTGTTGCAGTCGCGCACCCAGGCACCTGGCTAGGACAAGGACTGGGACCAGGACCAGGACCATTCGCGCTCTTTCAATATTTGTCGCTTTGGGGCATTAAAACAAACGTTTCCCAGTGCGTTGTGTTGGGTTTGCCTTTTGCCTTGCTCTGGGTTTGTTCTGTTTTCGACGAGCACGTTCCACATGCAGTCCCACTGCCACAATACCATCAACACGAGTCCGGTACAGGTCCTTTTCCTGGTCCGGCCCGTCAGTTTCCCTCCTAAAACAACACACACCCGTCCCACTCGCAGCGAGTGTGGCACACAAAATGCAAACTTCTGAACGCGAAAATCACAGCCCGAAAATAAGCGCAACAAGAGGAGTACTTTTGGTGGTCCTCCTATAGCACCGTTTGTGGGATACTCTATTTTTTTTTTAATCCTAAATAATAAATTAAAACAAATGGGCAGGACTTGATCAGGCTTTGGAATTAAGTTAACAAAAAAGAGACAAATATTATGAAAGAGTCAGGAAAGAAAGTCAGAAAAAAAGGTCCAACCCTTTCGCAAACCGACTCCCTTGACCAAGTCCTGATGGCCTCTGGTTCCCTAACACTCCCTCCCGTTATAATAAATCTGGGTGGGGGCCGTTCCCTTTGCTGGGCCTTCGTCCTGTGAGTGTGCAATCGCTCGTGGATTCGCTCACTCATTCGATGCTCGTCAACTCGCAAACTCATGTGTAAAAGGGACAATGCTGGGCTCTAACTTTAATAAACCGACTAGTCGGGCCAGGCAGCACTTCAGGACCCCACATATAGTCGTATCGCTCAAAGACCACTTTTCAGTGCCAGGCAACATCAAAATCCACATTTCACGCCGCCACCCGCCCACAGCCACCCTTCAGTCCCGGCTCGGTTTGGGGGCTGGTTTAGGATGTGTACTTGATTTTTGGGCAAAGCGGCAAATAACATTTTTGTTTGGCTTTGACGTTGTAGCAATTGCAGCGGTTATTCCATTTACTTGACAAATATACAAGGACTGCCCTGGCGCTGTTATGGGCCCGGCTCGGCAATCGTTTAAACTTCGCGGGGAACTTCATCCGGGCCTCGGCCGGCGGAGTGATGGATTGGAGCGGGACTCGAAACTTTTAGCGAGCCGGAATTATGCGCAATTTTTGTTTGGCTGCTCGGCCAGTTAAAGTGGTCTGGCTTAGACGAGTGTGTTTGTGTTGGGAAGAGGCTTTCCGTGGAAGGGCTAAAAGCGGAGGATTCCGGCCGTTTTTTTTTTTTGCTATTTTCGGTGCATTGTGAGCTTCAAAGCAATCAACATGAAACGGCTCGCCATAAACGGGAAAAACATTGCGAGGCGTAATGAGCGGGATGGCGTAATCTGCGGGGAGTTCCCGGTCCCGGATAGTTCACATTTCGTGGAAGCATTCCTGGGATTTTCCCAGAGCTTCTCTCCGGCTTGGGCGAAGGTTAATTTCATCATATTTTGGCGACCACTTGAACTTTGCTGCAGCATTAATGGCTTTTTTTTGTCGAGTGGCTCGGAAGTCGGGAGCTGGGAGCTGGGGGCTGAGAGCTGTTGAGCAGGAGCTGCTGTTGACCACCTTGTGCACTTAATTCGGCTTTTAGTTGGCATTTATTTTTTGGGCCAAAGGCTAAAAATGTTCGGTTCTGCTCTTGTGAGCTTGGCACTAACAAAGTGCCAAAGGATTTCCAGTTGGCTGCCTGCTGCACCAACCGAGCTCGCCCACCCCGCCCAAAAAAAAAAGAAGGAAAACCCGAAAGACCTAAAAAATGAAATCAATTTGATTCTCGTAGCACACTTTTTGAGCCAAAGTTGGGTTCTTGGCCAGGGGGCCGTTGTATTTTGTTGCAGGTCCTATTAAATTTTTAAGTGCGAGCTGCAACCGCAAACACCACACAAGCAACCGCTGGCCCCCAGCCACTCCACTAATAATTCATTATAAAAGTCAGTGCTATGGTTTTGGTTTTGCGTTCTGTTGCGACGCGAATCCATAGCCATCGCCATCGCCATCGCCATCGCCATTGCCATCAAAGCCCTCTCGCCCGCCCGTCTTCGAGCCGAACAGTTTCGAGCTTATGTCGTGACAAACTGCACACATATGTGGCCCGTAAGAGAGACGTCTGGGTGTTGGGGCTCATGTTTGTGGCACGAATTTGCAGAAAGTCGGGTCGCCGGGAGGGGCACGCGGCCAAGTGTCTGTTCCCCGAAACGCTTTCTCAGCGGAATCGCCCGGTTCGCCCGGCAGGTTGGCAGCCCTTCTGTCACAGGACTTCCCCCGACGGAGCCTCGCGGGGTTGAACTCGTTTTGAGGAATTCGCTTCTTTGATGTAAAAATTGCAGCGGCCATTGGGGTGCTAGGGTGCTGGGGTTCTCAGGTCCTGGAGTCCTGGGCTCCCCGGGTCCTTAGCTCGGTTGTAAGTGTTGAAAATTACTGTCGACTTGACTTGTTGCCTTTTTGTTTCTACTTGTTATTGCTCTTGGGGGGACAACAACAGCCCGGCGTATGTGTGCAGGCCAGGACCCCGGCAGGACCCCATTAATGGGCAAAAATTACTGTTTACAATTGGGGAAAGCGCTCCTCCCCCAGCCCCGCTTCCGGCCCGGCTTGAGTGCAAGTTTCGTGTTAAAATAATAAACACATAGCAAAAATAGTAGCGCCATGTGCGGGCCAGGCTGGAGTGGAACCGGGGGCACAATTCCATTACACAACTACTCCAACTCGGGTCCTGGCCCTCGCCCTGGCCCGGGCATAAATTATATTAAAAACAATATTTTTGCCGAGCTTCGAACTCATTTGAACTTCACACGGCAAAGTTTTTCGACCGATTCTTTCTACTCTGCGGTCTACGGTCTACGGTCTACTATAGTACTCTGTGCAGTTTTTGCATTCGAAATTACCCGGACAGCAAAATGCCGTGGCAAGCTTAAACAATTACTGCAACAACCACACTACGGGCGAAAACAATATGAAATTATTATAATGACAATTAGTGTTAATTGTCACTTTCGGCGCGGAATGCTGCTTTCGTCTCTGAATTATAATTTGCCCAGTTTAGCGAAAATTTGCATTTTAAATGAGTTTCTTTTTGCCATCGTTCTCCCAGCGTGTTTGTTGGCCTAAACAAATAGCAGCGGGAACAATAATGACAGCAACATGAAAGTCAATGGAAATTAAAATTTGTAATTACTCAATTATTTTGCACAAATCAAAATAAGAGCTTTTACCCGACGAAGGTTTAGCCGGAGTGAGGGTTTGGAGGATCTGGAGGACCCTGCGGAGGCTGCTCAATGACAACTTTATGTACATAGCTCGTCAGATAGAGGGTTTTTATTGCCGGGAATGGGCGCGCCATAAAGATTTTAATGATTTCAAGTGGGCGTTGGGCAATTAAGTTCGGGGAATTTAATTAAAGCTGCGACAAAAGCGCTTCGATATCTATTATTGGTTCAAATAAATTGAAACCCATTCATTATCAATTCGGCAAGGCGGCGAAGTTGGGAGGAATAATTAGGCCAACTGGCAGCGCCTTGGGAGCCCGAAATTGAGTGATAAATGTATCTCAATCTGTGCATGCCAGCCGTCCTCTAAGCCGCTCGTCATTCCGGCCATAATTCAGCTTCTGCCGCTTTTTGTCCGCATTTAAGCGACAAAGTTTGCGGATAACGCAGGAAATCATTAAAAACATTTCACTGAGTTGGAATTGACCAGCGACGCAGTTGAAAACATAATGGATAATGGAAGCCCTGGGAGTCCTTCGTCCTTTAATATTCTTGCAGCTGGGGGGTGGGCAAATAAAAATCAGAGTTTTAAAATCAAACTGAAATGACGCACTTAATGGCGTTTTATGGCTTATGCTTCCACCTCTTCCTAAATGTTTGATTTCTTTTGATAGATTCCCCATTTCCATAGACTCCTCTCCAAATGGGCCAGGGCCAAGACCCATCTGACGTCATGCCCGCCCTTGGCGCGTCCTGACTCCTTTGGCCAATTGGTAATTTCGTTATTAGTCACGCTCTTCGCGCTTCATTAATGTTCATTACACACAAATGAACCCACATCGATTGATATTTTTCAGCCGTCGCAGTCGTTGTCGTTGGCGGTTTTTAGTGGCCGTAATTTTTGTATTGTGGTTGTCGTTTTTGCGGTTTGTCTGGCCCGCCCGGCCAGCGCCCCTCCACCCCCTCCCTACGTGCGTGCATTTCCGACCACCCCACCCCACCCCTTATCCTTATTTATTTATGAACCCAAAAGGCAGGAGCCGGCCAATAAAAGGGGTTGCTCGCTCGGCCAATTTCCTCCGACTGATACAATTAATTATATAAATAAACATTTTTATTTATATTTATAGGAAAATTTGTCGAGACAAGCTCCGAGCCTTCGCCCAGATACGCGCACATATGCTCCGAGCCCGGCCGGCACGTAACCCCTATCCGCATAGGGGTTGCCCGCGGGCAGGGAATTTATTGAACACGCTTAATTGAACACTGGCAACTTGAACGGTTGAGCAGCTGATTGACTCCGCCTCCGCGCCAGTCTCCAGGCCCAGCTCCGGGCTGCTCTTCTCTTGAACCATTTTTTATTCAACTTTTTATGACCTTTCGCCGGATATTCCGGGCCGGGGCGGCACGGGGTTGGTCGGCGGGCGAGGGCTCCGGGGCAAGGAATTCTTGGAATCGTTGCAAGTTATTTAAAATAGGATTTTTTTATTATGCGCTTAAACAGCTGGAAATTTTGTTTTGTATATTAAAAATTCAGGTCCTCCCGTGCCTGGCCCCTCGCCGGGCTAATTTTGGGCCGCCGGGGTGTGGGGATTATGCCACTTGAGCGGCTTAGGCCGATAAATGCATATGGGCTGGCGTGGCTGCGCTTTGAAGTGGCACGAATCGAAAAATTGATATGATTAGATTCGAACACGGCCCAAAGGGTTCAATATTGAATTATTTGGAGGGGGGATCTAGCACTAGAGCATGCTAGGCCTGGAAGGTCGTCAGCCCTAACCCAAATGATAGTGGGCGGAGGGCGGCAGTGGTGGGTGGGACAGCTGTTGGAGAAACGCAAACAATTAATAAATTTTTAAGTGCACGGCAAATCGTGCCCCGCACGCTGACCCCAAAGTTCCGGACAAACCAAACTCAAACCTTGCAAATGGCTCTGCACATAATACATTATTAATTTTCGCCGCCCCCCCACCCCCCGGTTCCACCGCCCCTTGACGCACAACAAACAGCGCTTAATTTGCCAAATGGTTGCTTCTGCTTTTCCACTCCTCGGGCCACTCCCCCGCCCTCACTCAGTCGCTCTGCTGCACTTAATGCAAAGAACTGCAAGTTGTAGTTTACTTTTTATTCATGGGACGGCGGAGTGGGGGGGCGTGGAGGGGCAGCGCATATTCAACGCGCGAACGAGCAAAAGATGCAAAATACCTTCCCAGAAAATTGCACAAAACGGAAATCGGCGGAGAAGTTAAGTGAAAGCAGAGCTGAAATAGTAGAGACTTCTTATGTAAAACAAGTAACAAGCCAAGAGGGTTCTATATACGACTAGGAGTACCCTAAAAATTGCCAAAAATTGAATCCATCTATGGGTAGGAATAGGCCATGTGGAGCAATGTATGTGGGGACATTTCATTATAACATTATTATTTCTCATAAAAATCAACTGACTCTGGCCTCCTTTTTTGGGGAAGGGTATGTCTAGTGCCCTAAAAGTAACAAACTCCGCTCCAAACTGAAACTAGCGCCCCCTATTTGCGCAGCACCCCCACTCTAAGTAAATTGTTGCAGCGAACTTAAGCGAAATGCAAGGAGCGGGGTCAGCTAAATAGAAATTCATTAAAAGTTTGCATTGTGCTCGAAAATTGCCCGCAACAACACTTGCAACTTGGCCGCGGACTCCGAAGCGCCGGGCACTGGCTTATTGCAAACTAATTTGTCCAGGACGATTGGCCAGCGATTTTTGCGGCTTTAGCCCAGCAGCCTCGCTGGTGACGCGACGAAATCCAATTAATGCGCTAGACAAACAGAGTTCCAGGATTCATCCTTGGCACAGGACCCGGGGGAGTGGGGGCGGGCTCCCAGAGCGTTTAGATAAAGCAATAACCAAATGTGTCTAGAAACAAACACACATACACATCCCCTCTTTTCGGGCCTTCAGGCGCAATATATCTCAATATGCGTATGTCTGCTGCGGGTCGGGGCACCCCTCGACCTTGTCGCCATGTCTGGCATATGTGGCCTTTGCCGATTCCCCTCGCCGGGCGGCGGAAAGAGTGTTTGCGCGCTCCTGCCACGCGCTTTGTTTACTTAACTTAACCGGAAAGTTTTCTTTAAGATTTACGCTCAAGTTATACGTGATAAAAGTTTTATCACTATGACTGCTCCGTGATATCTGCTCCGATGGCTCTGATGGAGTGCTTAGAGGTGGCCGCCGATGAAGAGATTTCGATTTCCCGGCTAATTGCGCCACCCGTATTGGGGATGGAGCCAGCTTGGAGTGCAGCTAATAAGCAGCTGCCGGGATTATGTTCGAGTGCAACCCCCAGTCCGGAGTCTTTAATCTTTGTTATTCTCCCCGACCCGAATCCGGATCCGGGGAGCAACGATTTGCTGATTCCGCGTGCTTAGCATGCTATTTGTGTTTAATTTTTCTGAAATCAGAGTCCTGGCCATCATTATATGGACTAAGCGGCAGAGAGCAGAGGACTATATGATACAGGATATCTTCAAGTGTGAAAGGAGAGGTCTGGTACTTATATCATTTTGGTTCGGAGGGCGGCACTTGTTCTGGAACTTTTTTTATTAACAGAAGCTATGAGTCAGTCGGGCATAAATTTCACTTGGTCCCGGCCAAACTTTGGACAGTATATCTTAACTTAACGTCGCCGAAGGACTCTGGAAGGAAGGCTGGAATTGGGACTCACCGTTATGGCGATGTCGTGACTGGCGTCGCATGTGTCCAGCTTGCGTCGGAACCGGAGGACGGTGTGCGTGGCGTTCTCGTAGCCCAGCATCAGCATATAATCCTGCGAGGGATCCACCACCGGCTCGGGGTTTCCATTCCGTGTGACGTGTCGATCCTGTAATGAAATGCAGCGAAAACGAACGGGGATTAATGAGTGGAAAATGCGAGAAAAATGCTTAATTTACGCAGAGCTCTCGTGTGAGGCGACATTAAGGAGATTTCGGGTTTCGTTTGGCGTGATA
Source organism: Drosophila atripex (assembly GCA_035045925.1). Taxonomy (NCBI): domain Eukaryota; kingdom Metazoa; phylum Arthropoda; class Insecta; order Diptera; family Drosophilidae; genus Drosophila; species Drosophila atripex. Next base: position 1,357,328 of record JAWNOP010000032.1, read on the forward strand.
TCGGAAATATACTTATGTCATTAACCAAAGAAGTTGCCCGGGACACGCGCTGCCTCCGGCACAAGACATAAAGACATTCGAGTGTACACTATTCTTTCGTGAAATAATTTAAATTCCCCAAAAGAAGGCCTTGGCTTTCTCGCAACACTTTGCCCTTTCCAAGCCAAGTGTTTTGACAGAGCTGCCAAGTTAAAGGTTGTACGACTAGTTTTGCCCAGGATTGTGGCAAGAAGCAGAGGAGCAACCCTTTTCGGCTTTCGGTTTAAAAATACAAAACTTACTCTCCACACACTCCCTCCGCTCCTGTGTGTATCTCCTCTTCAGTCCGCTCCATTGGGCCCTTCTTCTACGATTTTTTGTTGGCCATGTTGGCCAACTCGGAGCCAGCTATCCGGGCGGGGGCTGCGTGGGTGTATGCAAATTCTTATACATATACCAACACGACCCCTGTCTGCCAGCACAATATTTGGGAAATGTACCCGGAGTTTGTTGTGGCTGAGAGCCGCGTGGACCGGGGGAAGCGGGCGACAGGATACAGGAGACGGGAAGGATAGGTGCCTGGTAAAAGGATTCGGCTTCTCATATTGGCAGCTGACTGCAAATGGGCGTTATGCTTGCCATCTTCCCCTGTCAGACCCATCCCCAGCCTCTTCATCTTTTTGTTATTTGGCAAAAATTTTGATGATGTTGCCAAAGTCAAAAGTAAAGTGGCTGGGGGGAGGCACCACCACCACCCCACCCTGCGGCCTTCTTCCATAATTGAAGCTGATGGAAGCCGGGGAGCTCCATAAAGATATTTTCCGAAATTTATTGATTTAATTATTTGCTGTCGCATGGAGGAGTTTTTAAAGGCCCTCGAGGAGGACTTCTTCAATCTCCTTTATTGCGACTGTGTCCTGCGTCATTTGCCAACCGAATGCGCAGCTGGTGGTCAGTTTTCCGGCAATCCTCCACCTGAACATTTGATTTATTTCCGTTAATGCTCCGTCCTTTATCACACTCGGCAGGATGTGCACTTTCCCAAGCTGTTTTATCCCATCTGACAGATTATAGCGCATAGAAAAAAGTTGTCTGTTCGCCTTTCCTTCAGGCCCTTACCCCGGGCCTTACCCGGCCCTCCCTTCCCGCCCGTTGAATGCTGAAATGAGCGTTTTCCATCATCTAATTACGGCGAAAAGTTGCCACTCACACACGCCCGACTGGAATGGATCCGCCTCACACCACCCCCTCACACCTGGGGCTGGTGCAATTAATTTGCCCTAATTTATATCATCTGTATCCCGTTCTCCTGCGTGATGTTGCCGCCCGAATTACATGCCAGCATTTCATTAATCATATCTCAGGCCCTGCGCCATTTGCCATTTTAGTTGGCTAATTAAAAGTTTTTTCCTCCTTCGGCAGAGGCTGCGGCTGCGGCTGCCTTCGCACCGGCGAACGTTTACAATAAATTTTGCAGCAATATTTTCCATCTATGGACCACCACACAATCGTCCTTGTCACAGCCCCTCCCCCCAACCCCCGTTCCCCCTACACCTACACCTACACCTAGTACATGTGTATATTTTTGGGTAATCTGGGAACGCATAATTCAAGATCGCAGGCGCGCAGTTCCTCTTCCCGTTGCCTGTTTTGCACAGCTTCCCTTTTAATTTAACATTATCTCGCCAAACACACACACACACACCGACAGATAGCGAGTCCTAGGCACAGACACACACACATAGATTTATTCACACAGTCATACCTTGACATGTTTCCCGCTTATCTAGGAAAAAGAGACAGGGCGAGCGGGAGCGGGAGGAGCGGGAGCGAGAGAGTCGGCCCGCTGACGGAAATTAAAAATACGCGCTGCAATGTTGCAAGCAGCAAACACGGAGCGACGTTATCAAAATCTGCGTGTGCGTGGGCGTGGCCCGCGGAGGAGAGCGACGGAAGGGGGGACTGCCAGGGGTCGTTGGGGGGTAATTATGCAAAAAGGGAAGGCGCATAAATTTGCAATATTCTTGGAGCTGCTCTCAAATGCCAACGACGTTTAAACTGCTAGCAACTTTTTTTTATGGGTGTGTGGGTGAGTCACTGTTCCTATGTGGGTGTGTCTGTCTGTGTGTGTGTGTGTGGGTAGGTGTACGCCCAAGAAGCAGAGATGTCGCCAATGTCGACTGGAGGAGCTTCCGAAGTAGGGTATTCGAACATATCCATTGGGTTTGGCCCTTTCCGCAATCGAACGCAGGAAAGTATGCTACGAAAATGGACTTCTGCTTTTGGGAATATCCTGCAGGAGACTGGATATATGTAGTTCTTGAAGCTTAGACTATTTTTTACTATTATTATGTAATGTATTTTATGTAATTTATTTTTTCATTTAATTCGAGGGATAGGGTATTTGAGTTGCCACTTTGCTGCAGCCGGACTCTGACTCGGTCTTCTTAAGTTGCATGCCACGTTGACTCGACTCTACTGTTGTACTTGTCGCGGCTCCTCAACTCTGTGCTCCTTGACACCCTCGCCGGATCCCCAGCCCCTCTCCAGTTGTCAACGCACACGTTTTTTTAATTGCTGAAATTTTATCACACCTTCATGGTTCGCAGGACTCGTAAATTGTAATCCTTGCGTCGCTCGCCTCCCGACTACTTCTGCTTGAGCAGCGACGCGTCGCCGGCGAGGACACCTCCTTGCCCTGGTTGGCCTTTTTGCGATGTTGTCATTAACGTCGCTGCCTCTTAAGCATTTAATAGCCTTGTCAAGACTTTAATGCCTTTTAGCCGAGGCAGCTCCTCTAATATTCTGTGCGCTATGGATGCGGGGCGGGGCGTGGCTGGGGGGGAAATCAATAAAGGCAGCGCACAAATTAAGCACCTTTTGAGCTTTTTTCCCCATCCCGGCCTGCGCCGATGGTTTACTTTGCTTTTCCAGGCCGCAACGTAAATTTAATAGGATTATGCAGCGAGGATGTGGCAGGAGGGCGAGTCCTTCGAGTGCAACCCTTTCTGGCCCACACAGCACAAGTGTAATTGCTCTGATTTTCGCCTGATGGAAACTTTTCACACCCACACCCCCGAGGCAGCCCAGGCCGCCGAGCCGCCCAAGTTTTGTTATGCCAAAAACAAACTTCGGCAATTTATGATAATTCAACGTCAGCTGGGACAGTTCAGTGAAGTAGTACATCGTCCCGGGGAGGGGGAGTCATCATCGCAGCTCCGCTCAAGTCGACTGAACTCATCTGAACTGACAGCTGGCTAGCAGGGGGTCTGAGGGCCTCAGAATATGCTCGGAGCACACATTAAACTTATTGTCAGATCCTGCCACTCGCCCTCGAATGCCCGGCCTCGTGTACAGATTTTCTCCGTGGAGCGAGTCGTACATAGAAAGGGTTGGCCTCCGCTCCCCCGGTCCCCTGTCTCGCCCGCGCCACTACACATATTACACAAATATCCTATGTGTACCTATGTATGAAGGCGAAGAATGCCTTCAGAGAGTTGCCTGCAAAGTTCTGACCCGATCCGAGTGGAGAAGGAAGCACCCTGCTCTGACGAAGGTTCTCAGCTTCCGACAGGTTTCTTTGATTTAGACGTAGTGCGCTCTGGGGAGGACATCGGAAAAAAACGGATAATGAAGGTGCCGGGCCCGAAGATGTAATGAGCTATTGATTTCTGGATCTTAATTTTTGTTGCAAACTGTTGGAGCCCCCCTCTGCGGCTCGCCTCTTCCGGCTGCCAACTGTTTCAGCTATCTATTGCCATTTCCAGTGCCAAAACTGCATGCAGATCCCACCCACACCAGGGCACTCCAATCCGGCTTGCTTCCCCCATCCTGTTAAGTTGGTGGCATTGTAAATTGTTTTCCTGTGCACTGCTTGTCCTTCCTTTCCTGCTCGTTTCCTCTCCCGCTCGCCCGCTCGCCCCCCAGCCTGCCAGCCTGCACTTGATGTATGCCACAGGAGCTTCTTTGGATCCCCAACCCCCGGCTACCACTCGCCGCGCTTGTTTTGGCTTAGGAATTGATGGCGTCGCCGCCGCCGTCGCTTAATGCCTTATGTACATTTGATTACGTATACGCTGTGTTGCCTGCCTATTTGCCCGAAGGAGTGCACAAAGTACAGAAGTAGTTGCCAGAGTGTGTGTGTGTGTGTCTGAGTCTTGTGGTATATACCTCTGTGCTCTGTGCTTGTGTCAGCGCCAAAAAGAGAACGCGCCTCCGGGCAAAGTCATCAAGACGAAATCTCCGCCCAGAATCAGGAACCAAACCAATTCCAATTCGGAGACTCCTCTGAGCCCGACGATGCTGATGAGCGGCGGAAGGGACTGGGATGGCGGCGGACTGGGATGGCTGATGATATTGGCATTGGCAGACAACTTCAGTTGGCTTAAATTACCGCTGCGAGCAAGTATATCAATTAATATAGTTAAAGTGCGTTCCGGGGGCGGGGGATTGAAGCTCCATCATCGGTCGAGAGCCGAACATGCTTGTATCCTGGCTAACAGAGTGCTCTCTAACGCAGGACTCGGGCAAATTAAATCGCTTTTGGTCCGTCCGGCCCGTCCCTTTGGCCGCCTGTCCGATAGTCCGTTCATCACTCAGCTGGAAACTCATCTTCAAGTGCTGCATGTGTTTGCCTAACCCTAGACTGGACCATCTTGCTGCGTAATCATCAAATATATGCAGACTCTGCAATTGCTAGTTAATATTTTATGAAATCAAACAGCTACAAATTGTGCAATGCAATGCAACTTGGCTCCCGCCTCTCCGGCTTGGATGGCAAATACTGGATGTAGCCAATCCAGGGGTGGCCATCGCTCTGCTCTCCTGAAAAGCCAAGCCTGAAAGGGCATTTTATTAAAATGGAAATTGCCCAACGGACTTTTGGCTTTTATTTTAGATTAAATATCAATCACTTTGTCTTGTCCAGTCACTGAGGCAATTTGTAAATCGGCGGAGTGCTCCGCCCGTTCGCATTACACTTGAACATCCAGTGATTATTGGCAAACCATCGCTGGCATGTAATATATAAATTAGTGTCTGCCATTTGTCAGTCTGCGTCTGCCCTCCGCTCGCGCCGTTCAATCCATTGACGCTGTAAGCACCATTGGACGTGGCACAAAAAGGCATATTATGATGATTAAAGTGGCGGGGAGAGGGCCGAAGGGCGCTACGTGCCGGAATTAAATGCATCTGCAAACAATCAAAATCAAAGTGGAGCACATCGCGATGCAAAAAACCGACATCCGGCTGATGCAACTGATGGAACAGTGGGAACACACAAATAATGGCTAATGGAACTTCCTCTGACTAAAATCGGTTCATAGAATGCCAATTCGATAGTGGGACGGACATGTCCTGGGGAGTGGGCTGAGAATGTATTTTTAACGAAATCATAACCTGGCGAGCGGGGAAGGATAATGGCATTGTGTCCTACCCCTAATTGGGCCAAACTCATCAAAGAGACTCTTTAATTCCGAAAGTCAGCGCTTGTTTAATTTGCCACTTCGGGGCGGGGGTCCCTCATTGTTTTAAGGACTCTCTCTCAGCCGTCCGCAATCTCAGTGGCCCGGCCTCAAGGGGCAACTTCACTCGCCCATTTGCATTAAACAATTTCTCAAAACTCGCAGCTCGATGGCTGTCCATAAACATCGAGGCCGAAGGGTGGCGACGCAATGGCAGGCGAGCCGGCAACCCTTCCGACTAGTGCTCTCAATTAATGTCATGTACACAACCCACTTAGCTAGTCCCCACTGTACTGCGGCTCGTCGTCAGTGTGACATACATATCAAAAAGGCAAATTCAATTAACAAACTTTGCACGTCACTCAAAATTAACTCCAGGGCGTTCATCCAGACATCCCCCTAGTGGGATGGGCAGATGGGCGGATGGGCTGGGCGACTGCCCCTTCCCCATCCCTGGCGACAAATGCACAAAAACCAAAGAATTATTAAAAGAAACAATCGGACAAAGGGAGGACCATTTTTTGCGTATCGCTTTCAATTGTCCGAGAGTGCCGCCCAAGCGCTGTTGGACCTGCTCCTCTGCCACGCCCACCCAGCTGCGAGGCGGATGCGAGTGCGGATTCTCCTGCTGACGGGCATGACGACGATGACACTCTGCTCTGTGGCGAGGGATGGTCGCATTATATAATAATGCGTTTTTATAGTAAAATGGAATTATAAAGACGAAAAATTGTATTTGTCATATTGTTAAGCTGACGACTGTCACTTTTTGTGGTTGTATCTTTTGCAGCTGCGTTGTGGGAGGAGAGTGGTTGCCATTACCCTTAAATGCGCCAAGAGGCAGACAGCCATCTATCCTTCTGTGTATGCTTATACGAAAAGCTCCCAACTAAGATAATTTGAATTAAAAGGTAGAGGCTTCTGCCTGGAAGTGTAATCCCATCGCCCTTCACACAACCCCCAGGACACATCGAAACCACTTTTTAAAAGCGATCTGTTACGGCTGCCATCGAAATCTGTTGAATGTATCTTCCGCCCAGACAGACAGACAGCCGGACCCGAAAAACTAAAAGCAAATTCAAATAAATTCCCAATCCCCCTGTGCATTTTTAGCTGCGCAGCCTCTTTGTGTGGGTGAGTGGGTAAGTGGGTGGAGGCACGGGAGTGGGAAGGCCTGTCTACGTGTCGTTTACCATGCAGGGGAGAGGGGCGGGCGATGCGATGCCCTTAAGGGCTGCATTTATGACACTCCATTTGTCAAGCGAATGAACGACGGCTGAATGAAACGAAACGAAACGAAGCCAGCGGAATGGATGGAAGTGGAATGAAAGCCAGAATTGAGGGATTGCCATCGAGATGTGTGTCCTGGGTGTCCTTGGTGTCCTTGGTGTCCTGGTGGCTCTCCGCTTCTTTCTTCTGACACTGCGAATTCAATTGCGCTTTGGTTTCCAATCACAAATCCTCGAAATCTATCTCAGCTCTCGCCTGACAGCCAACACCCTTCGTCCTTTTGCGTATCGCAGGAGTGTGTTTTGTTTGAAAAATTTTGCATTTCGACGCTGACTTCAAATCGCCTGACATTGACGTTTATTAAGCGTTTTTGACACTTTCTGCGCCACCAGAGAGTTATCTGAGAAAAATGAACTTCCACTCAACCCTCCTCCATCCGCCGGGCACAGGGATCTGGTCCTGCCCCTCCCCCCCACTTAACCACTCAATGTCACTGGCAGATTGAGGATTGCCACTGACATTCGGATTATATCCCTCGGAAAATGTTCGGCTATTTAATATTTGTGCAAAATTTTATTTTAATGAGCGAATGGTGGCTGCCTGGCTGGCTGGCACTCCTCCCGCATATTTTCCGGGCTCTTGGCGCGTATATGTATGTTGGGGTAACCTTTCGTGGCAGCTGCTCCTTTTATTTGTTTTTTGGCTTCTGCTGTTTGCGACTTTATTGTGGAGTTTGACAAACTGTCACTTCGGAGGGTGGCTTTTCGGGGTGCTGGTCCCTGGCCCCGGTCCCTGATGTCCCGGACTGAATTCCACAAAGGCGTCAGTGCCGGAGCAGTTGGCGAAAATGAAAACCAGCCAAGATAGCAACTGCTCATTAAATGTTTCCAAGTATCCGGCCCCCCCACTCACGTACTTGCCTTCCTCCGTTTCTGCCGAAAAAATTGCTCATTTCCCGAAAAACGCTCGTCCAAATCCTTTCCCTAATTACTCGTCCAGTTGCGTGCTCCCTTTTCGGCCCAATTTAGTCACTCGGAGGTGTCCCATCCGCTCCACATCCGCCTCCTCGTCCGCTTCGCCTATTATTAAGGCCATAAATCCATGATCGCTTTGATATGAGGCTCATCTTCCTGGGCCGACTCCGTTTTTATTCCGCTCCTTGCCAAATGCCCCAAAACGTGCCGAGATGTCGAGGGCCCTTCGGCCAGTTTCCAATTTCAGAGGGAAATATTCAAAAGTCGGGCGGGGGTGGGTGTCCCCAACCCTCAGCTCCAACCCCAGCCCCCCAAGGAAGATAAAAAATGTAAATATCATTGTTTGCGTCATAGTCGAGGGGCGGGGCTAATGGGTGGTGGCCGGGCTGGTGGGTGGCTGGCAACTGGCGGCCAAAAGGCGAGTTCTGGGAAAAAGGTTAACAACGACATTGGCATTGTTTTCACTGCCGGAGAGCGACTCGGGAAACACGTTTTCGCATCCTCCCCGTGCCGTGCCCTGCCGTGCCGTTTCTTTTCTCTGATTTTTGACAAGTTTGCAAAAGGTTTTCCCCCCTGCGGCCCCAGGGGAACGAACACCTTATCACCAACTTATTGCATCCGCCGGCAACAATTTCAAGAGTCTCGGCCTGTGAGTGAGTGTGTGCCAGTGCCTGTGCCAGTGCCTGTGTGTGTTTCCCCTTTCTGGACCCACACACACACTCTTGCAGCAAAACACTCTGAGAACTCCCCCAAACACTTTGTGTTGTTGGTTTCGGCGCCCGGGGGCGGCTACGTAAAACGTTTTAATTACATTTGTATGTTAAAACTTCAATTGACGCAGGCATCGCCTGGCGCCCCAGTCCTTAGTCCTTTGCCCCTCGGGCTTCTTCGCTCCCTCCCCGATCCCCTGCTTTTGCCGTTGCCCCAAACGCTTTTGAACTTTAAACGGGGTTGCGAGTGTGTTTATGTGGGTGTGTCTGGAGTGGCCGATTAGGATATAACTAGATTCCGTTTGCCGGCGAGTTTTTGATGAAGGTAAATGGCAATCTAGGAATAGATTCCCTGCAGCCCGACTCCTGCCGAGGGTGTATAGTCTGGCAGCGCATTAAGATTACAATTTAATGTTTTCTGTGCACTTCGTAGGCCTTGCAATTGGAAAAGGGCTATACTAATTTACATGCTAATTTCGCAGGGTATCCTATCCTCGTTCTAGCTTCCCCTCGCAGTCCTTGTTTTTATTTCCTCTTACCCCCAATTTATTTTCACTAAATTCGAATCAAAAGCTCAAGCCAAAAACAAACAGCCACCAGGAGGAGGTGGGGCGGAATTAACCAAGTCCTTGAAGCCTTGAGCCCAGGGAATGGGCGACCTCTTGGCTTCGGCCGGAGGAGCTCCGTGGCTTTCCCTCCTCGAGGGATGGATGTGGAGGGAAGCTGTCAACCTAAGCGGCTAACACTTGTGTGTGTCAATTTTATTTGATGAAAATACAAACACAAACAGAGAGACAGGGCGAGATAGGGGAAACTGGCTTGTTGCTATTTGTCGAGCGTTCTGATTGCTGTCGCAGGCTGTCCTTGCAGCCAGGACACTCTGGGCCAGCTGCCATCCACTCGGTCCCCTTTTAGGGCCAAGTGTTATCGGTAAACAAATAAAAAAACACATTCGGAAGAACGGAAGGAGCAGCCAGGGCCAGCCCATGGGCCTTATCCTCTCCACCGCCCCTCCTCCCCGTGTGTACTTAAGGGATAATTTTCCACCCACACGCTCGCATGTGGCATGTGGCAGCACTCTCCAGTTATTTCATTGTTCGAGAGCAATTCCCCAATCTTAATTCACTCAAATTCGATTATTGCTCCGTGCACTTTTGGGCTCTGAGGTTAAAATAAACTTTTTCAGCCAAGAAGTCATTTATTTGAACGCTTAAATGGCACGGGCACAGGGGCTCAGGGGGGAATGGTCCGAATGGTCGAATAAAAAACAGCAAATAAAACGGGGGCCCTGGGCCATGGGGCGAGTAGAGCCCCAGCAGACCTGCAGCAAGCAACAATAATAATAATGCCAGACAAACAGGGCGTTGAATCGGGCTTCCGAGGGTAAGGATCGGATGGCAAGTCCTTTAAACCAACGTTAGAAGCAACAATTTCATGTTTCAGAATAAAAAATAACCAGATAATGGCAGGAAAATCATGCAGGATTAACCGGGAAATGAACAAATGCGATCATCCGACTTCTGGCTGACTTCACGTTCAATATCCGGCATCCCATTACATCTCTGCCGGCCCACGCTCCGGAATTATTGTTATTTATCAGCAATTATTTAGGCACATCTGCTATCTGCGGCCACCACTCGCTCCAGACACTCCAGAGACGCGCCACCCCGCCGGAGTGACTTCACACATCCCCAATTACTTTACCTGCCAGCTCATTGCTAGATTAACTCGATTGCCTTGAACGCGGAAGCTCTACGAGTTCGTAGCTGCAACCCCGGGACTAGGGCTCTGAAGCCCCCGAATAGAAGTGGCCAAGTGGCCAACCCCCCGAGACGGGGCTGAGCTGTATCTGTTTAAATTTTACTTTCTGCATTTGTGCTTTGTCTCTGCAAGCGTTTCTGTTATCCTTGTTCCAGTGCTTCACCTCCACCGATCCCGGCCTGGTTGAGTCACTCCCCCGTACAGCGGTTGAGTTTTATTGGACTGGGCTGGGTGCTCCAGTGCTCACCTTTCCACAGGCACACCAATTCTGGCGAGGCACGCACACCCTCTGCGAAGAGCAATAAAATAAAAATTGAAAACACAAAGGATTTATAGCTCCAATAGGTTTTCAAGGAGCCTTCAAAAGCTCGGTACAATTGCTACGAGGGCTGGAAAAATCCGAGCTCCGGGTTACTGCTGTTCTCAGCTTTCAGGCCGAATCGAATTTTCGGCTACAAGCCCTGTGCGAAGCGACTAGAGGATACTCCATACTGACATTAAATTCCAGTATTGACATTTTCGAACTAGGACCTGCTGTCTAATTGCCAGATTGGCACTCCTGTTTGGTTTAGAAATATCACATTGTCCTTTCATTTGTGAACTGAAGACTTCAATTACTTTTCATCCTTAAGAGTGCCTTTCCGAGGCTCGTAGCTTATATGTCCTTCAAAGAGCTCTACTACAGGGTAGACATATATAAAAGGAGATATATTTTAGCAGCCATTTCATTGTTTATGTGCCGGGGTGTGTCTCTGTCTGTCTGCCCCTCTGCTCTCCCCACGGGCTCTGCTTTGGGCCCACCGTCCGACCCACCGCCCCTTGGTGGGCATATGGCGCCCACAGATTTAACTTCTCTGATTATTTTTCCACTTCCGGCTGCTCGCTGCTCGCCACCCATCCGCCCAGCCGCCAGCTCTACCTTTTCTGCCCAATTTTTACATTGATTGAAGTATTTTCCGTTTTGTCGGCTTTCGCACGCCTCGGGCCATGTGGCTTTCGGATTTGGCTTTGTCTGCCTTTTAGACACATGCAAAACAAACAGGACCAGCGGGGTGGGGCAGGACCTTCGTCCTTCGGCGAAGGTGTAAATAAATATTCTGGGAATTCGTCAGGCAGCTACGAAACTTTTGTTTCCTCCCTTTATCGCCTTTAATGAGACGGAAGCGGCTTCCCGAGCATTTTTAGAAACAGTCCCTATTTCGGGGACTTTTCCCTGAGCCGACTTTGGTTCGCTGATGGTTTCATCTTTTTCTCCGCCGCCGACTTTAGGAACAATAAAAAAAGCCGAAGCTGTTGGTGAAATAAAAATAAAATTACTTAAAATTTGTCACAATAAGCCGGTGCTGAGTGCCTGTCCTAGCTCCGAGCGACCGATGTTTGACTTTCTGGCTTTCCTTTGTCTACTTTCCCCGGTACTTACTTCCTTGTATTATTAAAATTGTTTTAGATTGCGAGGGACGAACCTCTAATAGCCGGGCCACCACGCCAGCCAGCACTCTAATGGACCATATTGTGCGTTTGGTTTTCATTTTTATTGCGAATTTAGGCATCATTAGTTACGGTTTTTTAATAAAAGACCAACGGCAGTGCCGAATGTTCTCCGACCGGACTCCGGACTCCGGACCCGACCAAGTTTGATTTGTGTGCATTTTGACCGCCTTAAGTGCGCCTTTGGGTGCCATTGTCCGCCCGATGTGGTCAGGCTTTGTTTGACTTGGAGAACTTTGACGGAAAGTTGAAAAATAAAAAGTTTTCTCCACGGGCACTTGGCCGCAGCAATGGGACAAGTGGACTCGTATTAGCCAAAGCTGTTGCCCCGAGCTGGCCCTCAGTTATCGAGGCCCATCCCCCTGAGCCCTGGCCCTGGCCCTGCCCGGATTTCTAATTAATTCTCCATCTCGCATAACCCGAATGCCTCGGCACAATCGAGCCCCGAATGCCTTTATGAACGTACATCAGAAATACTTATGCAAATAACTCAGCGGCTTACCCGCCCAGGCCCAAGAAACTGGAACTACCCGCTCCGAGTCCCCAATCCGGGCTTAGAGCTCGGAAGCTGCACTTGTCTGGAGACCCGGGTCGAAGTCTCCGAGACGGAGTCTACAATCTGCGCCACTTTAACACCTACCTACCTAAGCGGGCAAGCGGGCAGGGCTGAGTCAGAAAAAAAAACTACCGACTGATGACTGGCCCAGCCATCATTTTTCATGCTAAGCTCCAACGTCAGCCGTTTGGTTTATGGCCTTAATCCTTTTCTACATAAATGAGACCCGCACCCGTTCCCGCACCACTACCCGTACCCAACCCAGCTCAGCGAATGCCACGCATTTCATCATTAGTCAGCGCTGATGCCGTTGATGCCCAGTTCCAATTGCCCAGTGCCAGATGCTGGGCTCTTTCGATTCTCCCTGCATGTGGCTACCGGGCTTCGGGCACCGGGCACCGGGGCAGCGAGGAGGGATTTGGCATGAAATGCGACAGGGGGCAGTGGCAGGGGCCCATTGCGGCGGCCTACGCATTTACTTTCGAGCGTATTTATATGTGGACGACGGAGTGTGTGCGCTCCGCCCCATGAAATAATCAAGCGGCGAAGCGTTGACTAAGTACCCAGGAAGTGCCAAGGTTGTTGCACTCACTCCCCGTCGCTTCTAATCGCTGTTCCCCCCCCACCAAACCCTCCAAGCACCAGAGTCCAGTGGCTTTTAATTAACACGCTGCCAGGGCAGGGGATGCGGAGTCCGGATCCTCGGCCGCAGCATCCACAGACTCGTCGTGATAATCATTCTTTCCATCATCATTATGAGTTTGGGCGGCTGCTGCTATTTCCAAATCAATTCCATGCAGTTTTTATTATGAGCGTGCAGAGAGAGAAAAATATCTAGGCTTAATGCGATATAAATCGCGAAGTGTTTCCAACAGATCCCTCAGTGCAATCACTTGTCGCCCCTCATCTTGTGGCTGGCATGCATATGTGTAGCGTCGAATGGGCTGCTGAAGCCCCCGGATACTCCTCGCAGCGGGCGGCTGTTTAGCGCTTAATTAATGACGAATATAAGAATTGCCGCCGCCGAGTGAGCGGAATGGCCGGCAATAACCGGAGACGGAGGCCAGATACTGGGCCTCCGCTGGGGCCGTTGGCCAATTCCGATGTCATCTGAGAGGCCTTTCGAAAATCTCAGCACAAATATGCCTTCACGCAGCTGCAGATGCCGTTAGTGCCACTCTTACATATTAGATGTAAGACTGAGAAGAGGTTGGCTAACCAAAGGTTACTATTGGCCGAGACCCGCCGTCCAGATCTGCATCTCCTGGCCGGGTGTGACTTCTTCTGCGTCGCACAATCAAAAAGTGATTAGCGAGGCACTCGACGACATCAGCGGTGTCAACAGCCGGGAATGTCATGCTGCAAGGCCTGGGAATCGCGCGAGGCCAGATGCTAACACACAAACACACTTAGCGTGTAAACATGGCCAGCAGAGCGTTGACCATATTGGGCCCCGTCCAGCTCACGAAGTGTCTTCTTTTCTTTCGTTTCCTTTCTTTTCTTTTTTTTTTTTGTACGCACAGCGAACAGGTACAAGCTACGACATCGGCAATGGCAATGGCAACGGCTACGGCAACGGGACACGCTAATATGACTGGCGAGGAGCCTCGAAGATGCTGCCTGCCTGAGAACCGGTCGCACTCGCGACTCGCGACTGGTTTCTCCTGCTGACATTATCAACATAATCGAGGGGCAGCCTCCCATGCCCCATCCCCCTACCACTCGTTCTAAGCCTTTTCAACGCTCATAAATCGCGGGGCCAAGACACCAGAAAATATTTTGCAAACGCAATGAAAATTGCGGCCTGGCCGCGGCATGCGAGGGAAAATGATTGGCGGTGGCCGGGCCGTAAGGGGGGGGTGGGGCCGCCTGGTGGAAAAAGAATCTCTCGCATATGGGGAACGGTACTTTCTGCAATTACCCGATGGCCGGGTCTTGAGCGGGTCCCGGGTCCAGGGTCCCAGCCCGTTGTCGAAGATGCGGCCGCTAAAGCAAATATGCGCACTTGGCATTGTCCCGCCGAAAACAACGCACTAATGGCCCGAAGGGGAGGCCCCCAGCTTGGCCAAGAAGTGGAGTCTGGGCCCGGCCAGAGACTGGCGCTGTTTTGCGGTTTTTGAGGTTTGCGTTATGTGTAATAGATTATCAAAATGCTTATGCTATAGGAGAAGCTCCAGCCAGACGGCATAAGGCAGAGGCCCAGGCCCAGGCCAGTCGAGGCATCCGGCAACGGTTTATGTCACATGACTGTAATGAAATTAAACTTGCTCGCAGAGAGCCGGGCCAGGCTCCTTGCCGTTTTGATGTGTGCGATAATTTTAAAAGTCAACCGACTTGGCCAAGATGGCCAAGACTGCCAGCCAGCCAAGCCGAGTCCGGGCCAGCCGTAATCTACGCAACATTCTGCAATCAAGTGTGCATATTTACTTCCTGTAATTGAGCATTTACGGCTTTTATGGCCTAACGGATTTATCCCCGCCCGCCCCTCCCAGGGAGCCCCTTCCATAATTGTTACGGCTTTGGGCTTAAAGCCGACAGCCAGAGCTGCGGAGGCAGGCGGCATGCGGCATGCGGCATGCGGCAGGTACTGTGCTGTGTGTGTCGTGCCTCGTCTCGGGCCGCTTAAGTCTATTGATTATAAAGTTTATGCATAAATTGTAAATTGATTTGGCAGTTAATTGATTTGCCTGGGCAAGCGTCTCCAGATGAGTAATGTCCTTGGCGAAAAGCTAACCGAAGTCTGTTCATTTTGATCCATTTAGCCCGGTTTGATTCGCTTCGATTGGGCGAGTACTTTGGGCACATCCTGGGAAACTTTTGCATGCATAGTTTATGGCTTCCGGGACGTGTCGGGTCCGGTGGGAGAGGGGACTTCGCAAGCTAACGAGTTGTGGAATTTCATTAGAAGACGATACTTAGTGTTGCCAGATATGCTAATGGCCACCTATTTGAGGTACTTTATCTCGTCCACACATCCCACTGCTTGGAGCCTCCACTCCAGCCCATTCATTGAGTCGAATCCCGAGTACAAATATGTATCACAACTTGAGCCAAATCGCCCATAACAATTGAAGCCACTTGGCGGGTCCCACTCCTACGCCCAATAAAGCAATCCGGGGCCGGGGGCCGGGGCGGACAGCAAATATCACAAAATTGAATAACAAAATATTTATGCGTCGGGAGGAAAATAATAGACCGAATTTAACTATTATTTATCTGGATGTGTGCTCCCGAAGAACAGAACGAGGCGGAGGGGCTGGCCCCGGCCTTTCATCCAAATAATTTGCCAGCATGTATTTATGATTTATGGAGTTGGCGGGAGTGTGTTCTGGGTGTTGTGCGTAGGAGTGTGTGCGTGTCTTCCACTACAAATAGTGCTGCGCGAACAATGGCGAGTGGGAACCAGAATGGATGAATGGCCATTGAGCTCGGAGAGCTCAGAGAATGCTCAGCACGCGAATCGCTTCGGCTATGGATACCCGCACTGGCACTGGGACTACCACTAGCACTTCTCCTCAAAACACGCACCGAACTATCGGGGAACTATGGCAGAGGGCGGGGTGGTGGGGGGGTGGATGGGAACAAATTGGATAATGTCTATAAAAACTAATTGAATTCTAAGCGCTGGGCACGCCACTGCGCCACAGCTGTGAGAAAGTAATGAAAGTACCGGCGAACCAATCAAACAAACCAAAAACGAGCTCCGAACTCCACCGCGGAGTCCGAGAACTCCGAGGTCTGGGGCGATGACATGCAAGCTGCTGGATAGATGTATCTGCGAGCTGGTGAGGGCCTGTGTGGGCAGCTCAGATACTTGCTAGCTGGCCGGGGGGAAATAACAATTTCACACACAAGTCGTACAAAGAGGAGAATTACTCAAAACACTCCAAACACCAAGATGTTCGCATGTCATGGCACCAAAAAAAAAAATACAAAAAATAATACAAAAAAGACTAGAAAACACAAAACAAAAAGCTCATTACTCATATGCCAATCAAGAGGCGGAGAGGTGGACATAAGGAGAGGGGAGGAGGGGCGGTAACCGGACCCCAAACAAGCCGCAGATGTCCCGATGCCAGCGCTGGACTGAACTGCCATAATTAATCATTCGCCGATAATTAACAACGCCGTACGTCCAAATAGAACAACGTGCTAATGCTAATGCCTAATGTATCCGCCAGATACACTTCAGTCCCCGGAGTGCATGCTGGCCGCATCGGAGATCAAAAGGTTGCCAAAACAGAAACAAAACTGTTGCCTCATTTTTGTGTCCAACTTTAATGAGATTGTAATGGAGCTTCGGAGGGCTTCGCTTTATTTTTGTGCAGCGTAACCACTCGAAATGCGTCACACAGATACTAGTATATACCAGCCCGGAGAGAAGAAACCCCCTCCCGTCCCGCCCCGTCCCGGGCTGTCAATACCATAAGTAACCCTCGGTTTGAGTGATGTACTACGATGGCTACAAAACATCGACATCGCATCGGCATCGCCATCGCCATCGCCATCGCCATCGCCATCGATGGATGGTCATTAGCAAAAGATGACGACGACTGTGATGTTGATGGCGCTCCACTGATGTTGGGTACTCGTAATTCTTCTATAATGGATCTGTTATCTCTGCGCTTAATGGGTTGAGTCTCTAGTCCAACGGAGGAGGGGGAGCCCGCGGGGGAAGCTCCGGAATGACTGACAGACTGGAAGCATGCTTAAAACTTGAAATTAAATAATTAGTCGCTGGCCAAGTTTGCTTTTATTCTCTATTTTTTGTCGGCCGCATATTTAGACGGGGCCAGAGTAACGACCTTTTAAGTACTTTTAAGATACTAATCGCCCCATGGTTTTTGTTGTTGGCCGGTCTAAACAGCTAATGGCTGTGGTGGCTGCTTGGTTGTAGTTCACTTCGCCGGCCGCTGCAACAAAGTCAGCCAGCCACTTGGATGGCACTAATTAACGTCAAAAGAAGAAGCTTTTGGCTTTAGGGCCTTCGGCCTTGGTCGCCGCCGCGCCTCCGCGGCGTTGAAACCGTTTTCACAAAACTTTTCTCAGATGCGTATTAATTAAAATTTTGATAAGACTCCCGCTCCTCGGGGCTCGTGTAATAAAAGTTAAAAATAAATTACACGGAATTTGTATTTCTCCTTAGGTGTGGCACCGCGGTGGCTTTTTCGGCGGCATTGGCAGCGACAGCGACAGCGGCAAAGGGCTTATCGCAACAGTATCTACAAATAATGGGCGACTAATAGGCCGAAACCCCAACCCCCAACTCCCAACCTCCAACCCCCAACACCGCTCTGCGTGTCGTTGATTATGTCAGCTTTTAAAGCGGATTCGCTGGGGCCACTTAGCGTCTTCCTCTTAACTCGACGGCTCTCCCAACTCTTCCCGACTGGGCCCACAACCTGTGCTCGTGCTCCTCTGGCGGCGAAAGTGTGCAAAGTTTCAGCTCCGAGGGGGGCTGGCTTACAGAGTTACACTTGTTGTCGTCGCCGGCGGCGCTGTGGGAAATGCCAGCTCCAGATGCCGGTCAACTGGCCAATAAACGATGATAGTTCTGGGTGAAATCCGAGCCCAAGCCAGGGCAGAGCCGAGGGAAAGCGATCCGGCCCCAAACTTATCAAATATTTGTCCGACTTGAGTGATATCCCGGGAAGAAACGTGTGGGCGACTGGTGTATCTTGGATTCCTTGTTGATTGAAAGATATTTACTGGAGACGCATTATAGACTGAGTTGTTGTCTGTTTGCTTTGGAAGCTAGACGTTCTGAGTTAGTTTTTCGCCTGCAAGCTGCACTCCGGCCTTGTGTGCTTTGTCTAATTGGGATATCTGTTTCGTTACCAATTACTTTCGCTCCGATGGAGTTTAAAGTTACTTATGCAAGCAGCCCTAAAGACGTGGCTCTGCCAGCCATAATCGCGGCTGAATTTATAAACTGTGCCAGCCGGAGGCATTCCAAGTATGCCAGGGCTCATGGCACTTGCCCAAAACCGAGCCGGAGAAGTCGAATTGGATGCGAAAATTCCCACACATTGTTCAATCTAACGAGAACTATGTCACTGCGCTCCGTCGTTCACCCCACCCTTGAGGAGTGCTGGGGCTTATGCTTATGTCTTTGCCCTTGGGCTGACACTCGAGATAAAAACTCTTGGCACAGAGAGCCTCTCAAGCTCAGACTGGCGCTGGAGCTGGGGTGGAGCTGGAGCTGGAGCTAGGGATGGGGCTGAGCTGTGTCTCCTTAAACTCAATCGAACAAAAGTCTATATGGGAATACTTGATGGTCAGTGCGTCCCTCTCTCTCTGTGCCTTGAATTTTAAATGAAAATTCCACAGATGCCAGCATCATAAAAACACACCTACTGGGAATCAGAAGCATCTCGCCCCTACCCCCGCAGAGGCCGGCTGAGAAAATTTAATACTACTCGAAAAATGAGCCAATTAGTGCTGCTTCGAAATGTCATAAATATATTTTGAATTTGGAAAAGCGGAATAATTGCACAATTTGTTTCAATTAGGAGTGTGTGGACGGATACCTGTGGGCAGTGGCCACAAGCAAGGATACGCAATCACGTTTCCTTTGACTTTGCCCCGCCCCCGCCCCCTTCACTAACACCATTAGCACTCAATTAATATGTCAAACGAGAGTATCAGTTTCAGCTCTAATTAACCTTTGAACCTCTTCACAAATCAGCGCCTACACAAAAAGGCAAAGCCGAGTAAGCGCCACCCCCAGGCCCCTGGGTGGTGCGGTGGTTGCAAGGTGACAGTCACGAGTCCCATTATACGATATTGTATGTACAATTTGAAGCAACTCGCAATTACCAACGACACGTCAAGATGTGAAATTAACACCGTCACACAACCAGACAGCCGGGCGGGCCAGGAGGGACGGGAGGGCGGCAGCTGGGAGGCGGGGGAGTGGCCGGCAGACAGACATATTAATGTATCTGGCTGGTATTTAACATTCAACAACAATAACAATCAGCATGTGTGTGGGTGACATTTTCGTTGGCTGCCTCGAAAATCATTAAATCACACAGGAACAAAAACAGGCGAGGGAAAAAAGCTTTTCCTGTTTGTGTCAGCCGTACAATTGGCCACCCATCCCGTGGCATTCTATGGCGACCTCCGCCTAACGGGCAGGGACATGGGGAGGCCCTGCCCCACGCATATCCTGTCAGGCCGAAGCTGGAGCAGGGAACAAAAAAGCTACGCAACCACAGCACGCAATACTCGCATTTCATTAGACACTTGGCAGCGACGACTCCTATTACTCTTCCCGGGGAGCCGCAAAGCCAAGTGGCAAGGGGCGGTGGGCGGGTGGCCGGCACTTCCTTCTGGCCAGGAACTATTGCCAAATGACGTCGTTCTGGCGACTTTTCCGAGTGAAAGCGACAGTGGCCGGACCACTTGTGGTGTCACAAACGGGAGCTATGGCTCTAAACTCCATCAGTCCATCAATGGGGGCGCGGAGGACACGAAGGCCCTAAAAACACACGGAAATATCCTTAATTATGTCGAAAGTAAGCACAGCAACACGCCAGCGAATCGCCAATAAATATTTGACAGCACTAGCTCTCGGCCCGGCAGACAGAGTGGCATAATCAAGGAGCCACTACACAACTAACTATTCCATTATCTGACCGAGCCACCTCGCCAGAAGTGCAAATAAAAACTTTGTTTCCAGTTGGCAGTGGCTGCCAGTGCCGGTGCCACAAATGAGTTTGTCATTATTCAGGTCCTGGCCAGAGCCACTAGCTGGTTTTTTGCGGGACTTTGTTTCTGCCACAAATTAATTACGATCCGCGAGAGTGGCAAAATGTTCTTCTTGTGTATTTTTCATACAACGTATTTATCAACACGCTCGGCGCCCAAAATGTTTGCCCCGGGAAGACGACTTTGCGAGAATAAATTGAATGATATTAGGGCGACAACTTTTCATTTATGTAGTTGGTCCGGTCCGGTCCGGTCCGGCCAGGACTCCCCGGCTGCCGGGGCTGCCCTTAATTTCCGGCCACACGCATCGGAAAAATGAAAATGTTAGCCGTGGAATGAAAAATCGTTAGGCCCGAACGGACCCGTGT
This sequence comes from Drosophila atripex, assembly GCA_035045925.1. Lineage (NCBI taxonomy): Eukaryota > Metazoa > Arthropoda > Insecta > Diptera > Drosophilidae > Drosophila > Drosophila atripex. The sequence goes on from JAWNOP010000032.1 coordinate 1,377,569, forward strand.
GCCACATACATACACTCTCTCTATCTCGACCCGGTTTCCTTTTCACTTTTGGGATCGCTGGGCTTTGTTTTGCGCTTCACTTACCTGAAAATAGGTCTGACCCTTGTCCACCCAGCCGATGGCCATGTCGGCGCCGGCCAGATTGCCATCGGGCGAGAATCCGAAGCCGACGTAGCCCAGGGTACGTGCCTGTATTTCGAACGTAATATCCTGATTAATGATTTGCCATAGTATGCGAAAATCCTCATTCAAATCGATGGCATGATCCCAAATGGGTGTTCCGGACTCAACTCCCTCTGCGTTGCCCGATGTCTTGTTGCTGCGAGGGGCCGGCTTGCTGGCTGCCCGGACTCCGTTCGCCACGCAGCCGAGGAGGAGCAGCAGGAGCAAGCTGAACGTGTGGCAGGATATAAAACATGTGATTAACGATGACCGCCTTGAACTTGAATGCGCCACTCCCGAAGCTGCTCCTCGCACTGCCCCTCGTGCTGCTGTTGTCGTAACTGCTTTTCTTGTTCGCTGCCACATTGTGCTGTCCATTTTGTGCGCCGGTTAGCCGGGTGCTTGGGTTTAGCAAATAGTTGTGATTACTTTTCTTGTTGCCGGCTGGCTACAGCAGCCACGTTGACATTTATTACTCTCAAAATCACTGGGCACTGGTCAGTGGAGGATGGCGAGTCGAGAGTGGAGATGGGATGCCTGGTAATTACGCAACTGTCTTGGCCTTTGTCTGGGCTTTCGGCCGAAGCTTCTTTGGTGTTATCACAGTTACGATTATTTATTTAAGCAATTTTACTTTCGTTGCTGCTTCCGGTTCCGTCCTGCGCTGGTCGCTCATTAGTTTCGCTTGTCACCCGGACAAAGCCCCTCGAACAGATCGGAGTCGCAGCTCAAGGTAGCAGCAGATAGCAAACAGCGGATGCAACCTGAAAAAAGTCGGTAAGAAAGGAAAAATGTTACATAATTGCTATAATTTGTTGTCGGTTATAATGGCTGAAAGAACTCGATGGCTGCCCCTTCGTGCTGCAATGCTTAAACGCATATAATTACATAAATTATGAACCGGTATCTATGAGATACACATCCCCAGTAAGAGCTACAGACGTCCATCCATCCATCCATCCATCCACACATCACAACAAAGTTGACGCTTTTTCTTGCCGCTCTTGTTGCCATCGCAGCTGGAAGTTCGTCAACGTTTTCCTTGAAGCGTTAATTAGCCTGGTCACGCAGTTTTCACAGCGATGTACTCGAGTCGGAAGACGAAATCGCTCGCAGTACTCGACCGAGCAGGGAAATTATGGCCCCCTCCGAGTCTCCCTGCTCACTGACAGGAAGATGACAAATATCTCACGATGGAGCTCGGAGTGAGCTGGCTTTTAATAAGCTGCGAGTGGAAAAGTCGCAAAGTCAAAGGCACTCTTCGGCGGCGAGACTCCAAGGATGGGAGCTTCGCAGAAGTGTACTCCTGCTCCCGACCTTGCCCCATCGACCCCCTCCATGCCCCATGACGCTTTCGGAGCACTCGAATGACTAATTCCGGGTTTCCCGCAGCACTCCGGTATCAAAAGTCGCTGTCTCGCACGCAATTAGTGCGTTGTGGCCGCTCAAAGCAAATCGAAGATAATTACAGCTTGTCATAATTTTAATGAAGAAGGTCGCCCGGCCTGAACCCAAGTCAAGTCGGCTGTCCGTCCGGAGGTCGGTTAAGTGGAGGCGAGGCGAGGCCAGACCAGACCAGACCGGACTGGGAAAAGGGATTTATTGTATTAAATCGACGCGGCTTACCCGGAGGAACCGCAAGCGCATTGACGACGGCGTCTATGGCTTCCAGTTGTCGGCCCAGCCCGGCCCGCCCCCACACCCATCGCAGCTGTCTGCGCATATCTGGTGTGCGGTTACATTTGATTACGTGCCAAAAGTGCCCACCCCGGGCCCACCCCGCCCCCTCTGCGACTGCCCGCCCAAATCTTTAATTTGACGGCGGAGTCGGCGTTTTGGGTAAATGTCAAATGGCTGGTAATTTGTTATAAATAGCCAACTTCCGCTGTGCGACACAGCGCATAGATACATCCCGGCCGGGTGTGCGTGAGCCGCAGTGGAGTGCCTCTGTGCCTCGCGGATACTGAAATGTATTTGCGCTAATTCCGAGTGCTTAGTCGCGTGTTCAAAGTTGACAAAGGTCAACAAACGGGGGGGCCAACAGAAGATGAATAAGTGAAGCCCAAACTACTCCAGGCCGACGCCAGAATGCCCTCCCCAGTCCCGGCCCCCTGTGAGGCCAAAATTGAATATCTCAATTCGGGAAAAGTTGCGCCACAGAAATCTCCGCCTAATAGAGGCCAATAAAAATAATTTTAGGAAGTTCCTGCCATCAGAACGAAACGATTGGACGAATGTATCTATAAGATACTGGCCCGGCATCTAGCAGATTTCTATGGCGCATTTAGGTGACTTTTATGTTTCACATCCTTCCTAATGACAAAGTTATTGCGCCCTCTTCGCCCCTCCGCTTCGCCGTGCTGTTATCAAAAATGTATCCAAAAGATACACAACAATGGGCCCGATGGAGCCCGACGTATCTCGCTGTTGTTGCTGCTTTTGTGGCTGCTCTTTCGGGTCTTGTGTTTGTTGTTTTTATTGTTGATGGCGCTGAGTGACGGCCGGCAACGTTAAATGACGTTGATTATAATTATGCGGACTTGTACTTTGTACAACACAGGGCTACAGGGCTGCGCTGTTCGCTGTTCTGTTTGTTATTATTATTGCTGTCGTCATCATCATCATCAAAGTCATCATCACCATGCTCATCATCGTCATCGTCATCGTCATCGTCTTCGGGCTGCCTTCGACTGCCGTTGATGGGGCGGCCAGATGAATGATGTCTCTTAAATACAGACCGAGTCCAGGCGAGGCCAATCGTACTCATCGTGATTGTTGCTGCGCTGCTCCTGCCGTAAAATTCGAGCCAATTTAGCCTGGAGGGAGGCAGGTCCGGTCGGCTCCTCCTCTTCCCGGGCTGGCCAAAGTGCCCAAGCTGTCCGAGATGCCCAGCATGTCGTCCAAGACGACATTCATAAGTACAAGTGCTCCTCGACGGCCTCTGGCGGTGGCAGCGTGAGCCGCTCCGATCATTTCGGGGCCAGCATCTCCCGTCTTCAGGGGACATTCATAAGCACAAGTGCTTCGCCCAGCTCCGCTCGTATAATATTATTACTTGGCGAATTAACTGCGCCAGAGCGAAAACAAACACAAGCCCGAAGATTGCTCCGGCAACTGGTTCTAAAAGGCACGAAATAGCTTCCGTAGACACATTAGTCGCTTTTACACAAAAACTCAGACGGGACGGACTGGGCAGGCAGGCTGTCGGTGGTGCGAGCAAAAAAGATGCAACTGAATGGGGCACATAAAGGCCTTGCCAAGCGCCGCAGCGGCACGGCAAAAAAGAACCAACACAGCGGAAAGAAAGAAAGAATGAAAGGGGGCCGGAGAAAAGCAAGAAAAATGAATACAAGTCAAAGACTTTGTCCAATGGCTTTCATCATTGCACGACTCGTGGAGGCAGCGGCGGGCACTTCCCCGAGGGGCACCCCGGATCTGGCCCGGGTCTGTGGCAGCTTCTGTGTGTCGCTCGGACCGATGGACAGCGACATTGATGAGGATGTTTAGCCCGAGCCGGGCACAGTGGGGCAAGCGCAGAGTTCAGTTTCAGCCACTCGACTCTCGATAGATATTGAAGATAACTTATGGAATAGGAGGACCTCGGGGAGGAGGACCGAAGAAAGTCATCCTGTTAATTAACTGAAACAAATACACTCCCAAGGATGGCCCAAGGTGAGTGCTTTCGAATCATAACAAGTGTCCGCTCAAGAGAGGATCCAGTACGCATGCCGGTAATTTATCTTCGTTTCTCAGATACTAATTACGAGTCGGCCGGCGAAAGAATGTGACCTGAAGTCCGAGGCCGAGAAACCGAAATCGAAACCACAGCCGCAAGCTGCAGAGCTCCAGAGGGAAATTGTGTTTTCCTTTCCTAATTGATTCCATTCTAATTACAATATTTAGCCAACTCATTGACCTAATCACCGAGTTCTGGCTCACACATCATTAATAACGCCGCCCCGATTGTGCGAAATGTGTGCAGTATTCCTTTCACCTTCGACTCGGGCTTTCACATTTCGGCGTCCCGTGACGTGCAATTAGTGACTTGTTTTTTGGCACAACCCGATACTTTCTAATCCCGTCCCAGTGTGCAGTTCTTCGCTCGGGCAGGGGCAGCGGCAGGGCGGCCGCCGCGTATGTTTTCATTTAGTAGATACAAGCTGCAAGTACACGGCACTCACACACACCGCGTCCTCGTCGAAGATGCTGCATTATGTGGCTGCCACAGCAGCAGCATTCGATTGGAGGGCTCTGCGGTTGCTGCAGCTTGATTATAAATGTACGAGCCAACTTGTATGACATGTAAGTTGTTGTAGTTGCATCCGCCGGAGTGTGTGTCTGTGCATCTGTGAGAACGAGTATCTGCGCGGGCCTGCCGAGCTCCCGGAGCTTGCATGTGTGGTTGTCACTGCACCTGTCATCCTTTCTGCATTTCTGCATTTCTGCCTCCTGCCGGCTCCTGCCCTACTGCCTTCCAGCAAAAATTGCCAGTGAACGCGGCGAGGAAAAAATTATTATTTATCATCGGCGGGGCAAGGTCTCCGAGGCAAGTCAAACTGGAAATTATACGCAAGTAAACAGGAGAGAAGGCAGGGATGCGGCGGCCACTAATTACTGCACATCATTTGCTTACTCGAGAGTCTCTCTGCCGCGACTCCCGCCCCCCGCCGCTCGCACATTTAATTGAGTAAAAAAATTGACTAATTAGAGTGAGTCCAAAGCACTTGGCTCCGGGCAACACGGGCGCAAAAAGCCCAAAACGAAAACGGAAAAACAGGTCCAGGCTGCGGAGTGGGCGACGCGACGGGAGGGGCTACCTGTTCTCGTTTATTAAGCCTGGTCAAGAGCGGTTTGAATCAAAACTGCGCCTCCGAGGCTCCGGCGTCGTCTCCGGCCTCCGTGTGTCGTCTTCGTATTTAATGATCATTAAACAACCTTGCAGCCAATTGCACTAAGAGCTGCAAGCTGCTGGCTCAGTTCCGCCACAGTGGGCCGCTTTGAGCGCCACTGCTGTGGTCCAGAAGCTAGGGCCAAGGCCGCCTAAGAGTCCCACAGTGGCTCCACTGATGGAAACTATTGGCGAAGGAGCTCATCACCGGAGCTCGCCGGAGCTGCAAAGTGGCTGCCTTTTGTAAATTGCCCCGACATTCCAGAAGTCCAGAAGGCGGCCCCTGCCCGGGCGTAATTTAAATAATCATAAAAAATAATAATTCCTTCTATCGGATGGCTGGCCATGCTCAGTCCCCGGTCCATCGGTCCATCGGTCCACCGCCTGTTGATTATTATAGCCCTTGTAATATCTTGCTCGTTAGCAATTTTCGTTTCAAATAAATAGTAATTAGTGAGCCAAAGGAGTGCTGCCCCGTGCTGGCCCCGCTCCGCCGGCTGGCATTCCTCCACCTGGAAACTATTGCGCCAAGTTTTTTGCACTTTGCTGACGGCCTCTGTTTTGGGCACTTTTATTTGACATTTTTCATTAAACTGGAAGTGAAAAAGGGTTGCCTGTCGGCGGCGATGGGCTGACGGGCTCAGAGCTGCGTTGACATAACATTTTTATACAGTGGCTCCCGCTCCCGCTCCCGCCCCCATCTCCAATCTGGCCCAAAAGTTGGAAGGCATCTGGGGAAATATGTCAGCGTTGTTTAAGTTTTTAACATTTTCGGCTGGGTGCAGGAGAGCTGGGTAGAGGATGGGTACTGCTATTTACTCTGGCATAATTGGCTTGTCGGCATAGTTATAAAAAGTTCTGCCTGGTGCAATTGGATTAAATGAATGGATCCAGCTCCCAGATCCAGAGATGTGTGCACAAAAGTTTCAGCAGATCTGGTTGTCTTTGGAGTTGGATCTAACGAGGGGCAAACACAAGGCTGCTGGATATCAAGGATATCAATCTTATCAGGGGGCTGATGTTAATATATCATAAGGGGACTCTGTGTCCACACCCTCCCTGTTTGATGGATTACCCTGCAAGCCGGGGCTACAAAGGTGGACGACCCGATTGAAGGGCCAGGATTAATCCTTGGACAGTTCCCAGCTCAAGCACCGACACGACTTAGTCAGTCAAGTGTGTCTGCCTTTTGAGCTCAGACTTGGTTACTCTTGGCCTCCCAAGTAGTTGGAGAAAGCTGCTAGCTGCTCTTTCCACTGGCTCTGTGTCATCTTTTTGGCTTATCAGCTGCGCATCATAAAATTTGCCTCTTCTTCTGGCCCAAACTCATTCTGCAATTGCGAGCTCCGCTCACTTTTCCCATTTCCCTCCTGCTCAGCGCCCGCTCCTGGCCCGGATCCCATCTCCGAAACTTTCTTTTGTTTCTGTCTATTGCTAAAAGTCGGGACCCCGTTGCTGCTCCTCCTCCCCCCGCCCTCCCCATAGCCTCTATCCACTATTTGTAGTTATGTTTTTCGACCAGGCAAGTGAATTTTCTCTTTTTGCACTTGATATTGTTGCCGTTTTTGCTGCTCGCCTCCCGGCTGGCTTCATGGGAAATTCTTTTGCTTTTTCTGCCGTTTTTTATTTCGGCAGAGTGAAACTTTTCAGCACGCCCTCCGCCCTCCGCCCTTGCTCCTGCTCCCGACTCCCAGCTCACTGGATGCTGCCTTTTGCATTTTCGTTAGGTACGAAGGTAGGAAATTTAATCTCAAAGTCGTCATCGTCAACGCCGACGAGCTGCTTGTACTTTCTTGCCGTGCTTGCTGTGATGCTTGTTGTCGACGACGTCACACAAAATATTTAATTAATTTTTCGAATTTTAATTAAAAAGTTTCCGTTACGTTACGTCATCGGCACTGCACGACCCAGATCTACACTCCGGAGTAAGGATTCCCAAAACTGGGTGCGAAATCCGTGTCTGTTAGGCCGCTACTGGTTGCTTGTATTTTGGGGCGCTTTTATTGCTTCAAGTAGCAAATATTTGAAGCCAGGTGGGCCCTCAGCTCTGGACTCTGGGCTCTGGGCTTTGGGCTCTGGGCCGTGGAAGAAACCCGAGACAACTCTTCCTCCCCAGCGCCATCAATCAATGCGCTAAGAAATTCCCAATCCGTCCATTCCAATAAACATAAAGCAAACACTTAATTGTCTGTCAGCGTTAACAAACCGACAACACAAATATCATATGACCAGCAGGGCTGGTAAGCGGGGGGAGGAAAGAAAAGCATATTGGCCCAGAGTTGTTGCTGTTGTTGGCCATAGACATACACACATACATATATCACCTGCTGCGCACAGAGAATGCTTTTTCCGAAAAACTTGTAGAGATGCCAGGCGACTGATAGGCCTGCCGGCCGAGAGCAGAACTCCCAACGAACCGAACTAAACCCTCTCGCATGCATCCGTTATCTGCGACAGAGATCTCCTGGCCATTAAATTAACACTTAATGACTTGTGTGTGTGCCCGTGTAGGTGCAGACGACAATGATGGCCCGGGGAAGGGGCGACGGGAACAAAAGATCTCTGCAGCAGCCACACATCATTAGGAGACAGCGGGGAGGCGTTGCCGGGCTTTCGTTGCCTCAGTCCGGTCCGGTCCGGTCCGGTCCGACCTGGTGCCCAGCATCTTTTGATACCCTACCGTAGGGCCGGCCTGACGACTTTGTTAGCCCGGCTGAAAGGAGCTGCCGGCGAAGAAAGGAAAGAATGCACAAAGGACGGCCTCCGACAAAAGACACCCCGATGCATAATCCTTTGTTTGGCAGCTCTACGGTCGTGAAAAATGGAGTTATGCCACAAGGAAATGGATTAAAGAAGAGGATATTAATCTCATTGCTCTTTTTGGTCTGGAAGCAGAGGAAGATTGGAAGTCATTGAAGCGGGCAGGTGGCAGGCAGGCTTCTGGGATGAAATCTGTGAAAAGTAAAAAATAATTCAATTGAAAAAAATAGATAATAGGGGACTATTTTTGGCATCTCCATTGAAATGTATATTTAGAAAAGATCAATATATTAGTAGAGCACAATGGCCCTGTTAATGTTTCACTTTTAACAACGCCTCACTGTTTCCCGTGCAGGGCCCATGGACTCCACCTCATCCGTAGAGTATTAATCGGTCGATGGAGTTCGGGGGAGAGTATCTATTCGATTCCATCTCATTTGTATCTACATCGCGGCGGAGTATCTTGTTTGCAGCCATAAGTTTTCAAATTGTTTTTAGACTGACAAAATAAATGATGACAGGCGGCGCGGCGGCTTTATCGTCTCTGCGTCGCTGCCCCATGTTGCTAAGTTGTTCTAATTTTTTGTTCCCCCCGAGATCTCGACGTTACATGCCTATATATCTGCATACATATACGCTGGATGTCAGATGAATAGATAAGTGTCTGCTGCCCGAGACGTACGGGGAAACTGCGTTTCGGAGAAGCCTCCCGGGAGGAGTGTGTGGGCCGGGCCGGCGTGAGACACAATTGGATGTTTCTCACTTAATTTGTTACGACCGGGCGAACAAATTCGAGGCCGGTGCTTTCCGTTTAGCCAAATATTTTTACGATTATTTAAAGGTGCTGGCGGCCCTAATTGGTGGAATGCGATCGCCAAGGAATGCGGCAAGCGGCATGAATATTTCAATCGGAAGAGACCAACCGCAGGGACACGGGGTGATGAATTTATTGCATAATTGAGCAGGACGAATCCTCTGGAAGGCTTTAAAATGCATTTGTCGTTTCGGCTGGGGCATCCTTTCGGCCACCGCCTCCTCCCAGGCCGTTAGTTATTTATGAGCCTGCGGTGAGCCGACAGCCTGCGAGGGCGGCAGCTGCGGGAGGGAGTTCCTCGGCAGCGGCTTGTTTAATTAAGTAGCATAACTGTAAACAAATTAATTTCAATATTAACAAAGAAGATTATTGAAAATCTCTCGCATTATTTACAATGTCGAATGACAAAACAAATAAATTATTAATTTTCCGAGAGCTCCACAGCTCGGCTCAATGACAATGCATAATATTTCCCTTCGACGGGCCTTCGAGGGAGGATGTCTGGGAGCGGAGCTGGGGGCCAGTCCCTCCCCCGACCGGATCTGGAGAGCGGGGAGGGAAAGTGCACAAAGCAGCCATTTGAGTGTAAACATTCTGTACGATTACAACTTCGGTTACCGTTTTAATTGTCCTTGCCACAAGCCGAGACGCAACCACCCAAGCGATTTGCCCCCCACCCGCCGTCCCACGTCCTGAAGGCGCTCAGCAGTTTCTTCAACGTCACGCTCGCCAGGAGTGGCAGGGGTGGGTGCGGGAGGAGTCCTGAATGGGGCAAATGTAGCTTGAAAACGGTGGCCTTTGTCGAAGAGCAGCTCAGTTGGCTTAGCCAATATGACAGCCCGGCGGAGGGGAACGGGCAGGAGGTGCTCCCTGGGGCAAGTTTAGCTCGAAGACGGAACAGCAAGTCACTTGTTGAGGGGGTTGGCGAATAATAAAAACAATTGCCGAGCGGGAGGGCTGAGAGGCGAGGGGATAATTGGAGGGGATGTTCTTCCGAACCTCTGGCTGAGAGCATTAAACCTTTTTAATTCTTTTCATTACATGACGGCCTCGAAATTTGCAATTTTCGTGCTTTGACCTCCACTCTCCACGCAACCTTCGTGCGGGTCACTTCCTTGTCCTGGAAGTCGGAGGGGAAACAATTAATAAAGCTCAGTGACGGCTAAAGCCAAGTCCCTGCAATAAACCAAATCCTTAAACCAGACAATTAAAGCACAAGGCAAAGGATGAGGGCTGTCAAAGCCAGTGACAAGATACCGACTATCATGGGCACTCTCCTGCACAGGGAGCTGCCACAAAAGCGGCGAGGACATAAATATAGTCCGATATGGAGGAAATCTTTGGCTCATTTAAAAAATTAACTTCGAGTACCTTGCCCGGACCGGAATCGGGGCTCCTTTCAGGGGGACTGGGACACAAAAGCGATTTATTGGCTACACAAGATAAATGGCAGAATGTTTACAGTTTCCCAGGCCCCGCACCCGCACTCGGATTGAAAACGAAACGTAAGCATTTCCGCAAAGGTTTTTTGGTTGTCGGTTGTCGAAAAACTTTCGGCAGGTTTTCGGTTATTTTTTGCCTTTTTTGCCAGCTTTTTGTTGCTACACATGCGATAAAAATTGCTCAAATAAACTGGGAAAAGGACAGTGGGCCGGAACGAGGACGAGGACGAGGACGAGGACCAGGACCAGGTCTGAGCGACTGCTGCAAAAACATCATTAGCATTACCAAATAAATCACATCCGTTTTTCAGACACAGTCCGAAAATGTGAGCGAGGGCTCGGGGCGGCGGCACTTCGGAGTCGCAAAAAGTCGAAAGAAAGGGCTTCGGCGGAGAGGGTCCGGACTACAGGATACTCTGGATGACTAATCCTGCCCCTAAAGCGGGCTCAACTTGCCCTCGCACACGAATGTTAAATTATTTACAAATTATAGAAATTATTTCCATATCTGATCCGCCTCGGACAAAGTTACAGTATCCCCCGGTGGCCACCGCGCTGCTCACGCCCCGCGGATACCCTCGGCACATGTGGCTGGCCGTGGTATATGAAAAGGATAAAAGCTTTGAACACCGGAGTGCAATAAATTTCTCTCGTGACGAGCATAAAACTTTTTAAACACAGCGTGAGGGGGTGGAAGGGCGGCGGAGAGGGAAGAGGAGAGAGGGGAGGCCGACAGCAACAAAAATAACAATACCACAATGGCAACAGCAGCAACACAAACGCATAGCGAAGCGGCAAGTTCCGTTTAAATTCCTTTGCCACCCACTCCCCTCCCCCCTACCCTCTCCCCCCGTAATGCACACACACACATATGCAGAGGGCTCTAGTGTGTGCACTCCTGTTTGCTTCCCCACTCCCAGCTCCTTGTTTCCCTTTTTTATTTGTGTGCATCAGTTTGGATTTTGCGGTTTGATCCTGCATCCCACTTCCTGCTTCCCAGTTCCTACTTTCTACTTCGGCCATCCCTCAGCGCCGGCTCCAATGATAAAGTATGCCAACTGTCAGCCCGCTCCCGCTCCTGCACGCCACGCCCACGCCCACCAGGCCATACATCAGCTCAGCAACTTTGCTCAATAAATTTTCGGGCAGGACGCTCAAAACGCGGCGCCCCGCAGTAGGCTATGATTTCTACTGATGGGCCAATGTGGGCCGGATGCGGGGGTGGCCCGGGGTGGGGATCTGGCCTAAACAAGTTGCTTTCCAGGGCTACCTGCAAGCGAACTCTCCAAAGTTTATTCGCGCCCAATTTATCGGAAGGCCAACTTGAAAAATCCTTCACAGTCCGGATGAATTTATCGTTTCGGGAGAGATATTCCGGAGGAAGTTCCCCTCTGCGGCTCTACTTTTGTGCGAAAACTGCAAAGATGGAGGTTATTGAATTTTACATGCACGGGGAGACCCCAGTCCAGAGGGGCTACGAAATTATAACTAGTTTCGGAACAACATGAAGCGTTTACTTTGTCCGACCACGAACACGGGCAGACTGGACTGGGACTGGGACTGGGACTTTGGCGTGTTTAACACAGACCTCCCCCCGACTGTCCGTCCAGCCGATCCGGCCATCCTGGCTCCTGTTTGCGTTCCGTCACAGTGGCAAATTTTATTGTTGGCCAGTCCGGAGCCGGCGCACGTGGAGGGGCAAGTGAGCTCCTGGGGAAATATCTGCATCGGACATAAATGTCAACACCCGGGGCGGCAGGAGGGCACTTTGCATGGGACAGCTATGTGTGCGTGTCGGTTCCTGTCTAAGCCAATCTGCAATCAGCTGCAACTTTGGCCTCCAATCTCGTCCTGCCTGGCTGTCTGGCTGCCCGGGTCTCGTATCTTAATTTTTGGCCTGAGCCAGAACCACTAGCAATACCACTACCAGTGCCAGCGCCAGCGCCAGGTCCGGGTCTAAAAAGATGCATTCGAGAACGATGCAGGCATTTCGGCCAATTGGCAAAATGGGTCAACCGAAATAAGCGCCGTTCGGCACTGCATGGCCAGGCCCTCCTCCTCCAGCCCCCCGCCCCACTCGTAGTAGTCGTTGCAATTGATTGAATACGTGATGTCCATGCGGAAAACAAACTTAAAATCCCGGGCAGACACCGCCTCCAATCGAAATGGAAAAGTGGTTTTAAAATCGAAATTGCCGCAAAAGCGTTTGCACACTTTTAATCAATAATAAAAGCGGGCCGGGTCGGGCCGGGTCGGGCTGGGCCGGCCGGGCCGGGCCGAGACGGATGTTGGCCGAGTGGCGTGTCTAGGCCGGGCCAGCCCGCGAACGGGGTCAGTGAGTGGGGCAGGTCCTGGCTCAAGACCCCGTCCAAGTGGGATGTTTCCTGCTGCATATTCAATTAGGCGATTGAGCAATTATCATAATTCTCAAAAAGTTATGACCGAATGACAATGTGGCCCCTTTCGGGGCAGGGGCATGGAATGTGCGCCATGACCACCGATTATCCGCAAACTGTACCCGTCTGCCCGCCAGCCCGTCTGACCTTAGCCGGAGGGGTCACAGGGAGTCGCTTTTAATTCCACTCCCATAAGCAGGATAGTAATTATATGGAGACACAGGACTCTATATAGTATTCCTACATCGCCTGGTAATTGTTAATTAAAATTTCGATCGAAATGGGAAAGCTGAATGGCAATTGAAGCTCGGCACTCGGCAAGAGTGCGCTGATTAATTAATTTATTTTTAAATGGGAACCAGAGACAAAGGGGGAGCGGAGAGCGCGGCTTAATGCAAAAAGTAAATTTATTATTTAAAAATTCTTTATAACTCCATAAATATCGGTTGGAGTGCGGGGGACAATGCGTAAATTGAATAAATTTTCGTTAATTGTCGCCGCGCACCTGTGGGTGCTGGCATCCTGGGTGTCCTTTCGGGGCTCTGATCGCCGTGCGGTCGATTTGTGGCATATGAAAAAATATTAAGTGGCACCTTCATACCACTGCGCCCCCCGCAGGCACATTGTCTGCCCTTTGACATGCAATACATAATTTTAACGCTATGGATCCACCTTCCTCCCCCACCAGCCCAATCGAACCAAGCTGAACTGGACTGAGTGGAGCTCATCCCGGTAGCTCCTGGCAATTTGTTGCCTTTTTCGAGCCGGCCAGTGAGTTTAATTAATTTACATGGAATTTACAACAACATACAGCAGGGGGTGGAGGAGGGGTCGGCGGTGGTGGTGGCAGCAACTACAACTACACGCGACATGTGAGAGTTTAAACGGGAAAGGTGAAAAATGAAAAATAATCGAATTGACCGACCGACCACGAAGCGATACAAAAATGGCCATCGATATATGTGCCACATCCGCATTTGCCACAGTGTGTGTGAGTGTTAGTGTGTGTGTGTGTGAGTGTGTGTGTGTGATGGGCATAAAGGGTAACAGGCCTAACGGTGATTCACATGACATCCGACATTTTCCACGGTCAGACAGCGGCAAGTGGCACATCACAGGTGCAGGAGCTGGAGCTGGAGCTGGTGCTGGTTCTGGTGCTGGCGCTGGGACGGGGCGTTCCGTCTCGCGTGTGTTGCATAAAATTTTAATTAATGTGACTACAAAATGCTAGTGGGGCAGCAGGTGGGGCGGCGATATTTCACGCCACTGACCCCGACAGATTAAAGGATACAGCTGACGCGAGTCCGTAAACTGGAAAAGTTTGTGTCATTCGGAAGGCGTATCTTAAAGGGCTCTTATTGATTTTGGGATCCTCTCGTTGGGCCGGAGTGGGGCTAATCCTGGAAGAGCTCTCAATCATTAGACCAATTTACATTGGTCGCAATCCGGGCATAAATACATGTGCGCCATTGTTTCCAAACAACAACAGGACAATGGAGGCAGAAAACCATTTAGTTAGGGCCACAAAACATTTTCATTTTGCAGCCAGGCCGTAATCCGGCAGCAAGCTGGAAAAGTGCAAAAATATTTGGCCAAAAAATAAAACGAATCCGAAATCTAAATACGAAATGCGAAATGTAAGAAGAATTCAGGCGTGGCTGGAGCTTCGCAGCCAGGAGATATGCGGCCGAGCATGAAGCACAAGATTTATCTGCCAGGTGCCTTTAACCAGGCTCTAATGCCTCGGTCTGTTTACCATTTTATGCCTCGTACGCACACAGAGCCACACATCCTGTACTCCTCCTACACTCCTACACTCCTATACTCGCACACTCATACATATGTTAATGGGAAGCATTTCTCTGTTCCTGGCAGGAGCGTATTCATTTATCAAAAATAATACATTAAATTGCCAGCATTGAATGATATTTTAATTTGCATCTTCGTCTCTGAATGTTTCCTTTTGAATAAAACATTAAAATGTGAACATTTGCTCTACGTCTATGTCATTGTACTAGTGCTGACTCTCTCTAGGCCCTCTGCCTCTCCCTTTCGCCCTCCTCGTGTGTGTGGCTCTTATCTTTATTTATTCAAAAGATAATTTTATGTGTTCCGCAGTCGAAGCATAAAATTACTATGTCGAATATTGTTTGAGCAAATAAAAACGGAACTGAATAAGAGTCGCATGCAAAGTGGGAGGGAGGCTGTGGGGCATGCATCACCAAAAAATGGCTGCCTAACTGTGTCTGTATGTGTGTGTGTGTGTGTGTGTGTGTGTGTGTGTGTGTGTGCGACAGGAAATGCTATGCAGAGCAGGAGAAAGCGGAAACGGCATCAGGACAAAGTTCATTTACATTTATATGGTCTGCTTACAATGTTAACGCTCGTGTACGAGTATGTGATGCTGCACCCCGTCCTGGTCCTCAAGTCCCCCCTCAAACATTATCCGTCCCGGGGACGGGGACACCCCCCGGAACTGTTTGAAGAGCCAGTGAGTCGTCGTCTAGTCCATTTGTCTATTTGCTCTATCTGGCTGGCTTTTGCCAACTGATAATCTTTATTGCAGTGAAATATTTAATTTAATAAAGCTCGAGAGCTCGAGAGCCCTCCGACTCCCCGCAGCTCTGTTTTACAATTTATTTAATTTATAGACTTTCGTCCGCCCTCCGCTGCTGTCTGTCAGCGTTTGTGCACAAGCCGACTCGAAAAAGCGTTCAAATGATAAACACGCATAAAATATGCAAAAACAACAATGGTATTGCCAATAAGCCAGGCTCTGCCCTTGTTGTTTGCTAAAGGATACGCTCGAAAAACAGTGCACGGCAGGACAGGGCAGGGCAGGGCAGGGCAGGCTGCACAAAAAACGGTTAAGGACACTCCTCCAGCGAGAGCATGCCAATCGAATATGGCACTGTCACTGAAAGCATTACAATAATTTCTGTTAGAGCCCAGCCTCCTGCGCCTATGAATCCTTTCTCCTCCTCACCACATTTCAGCGCCGTGTTTTGCGCTTCGCTCCAACAGTATTCAGAGCATGAAATTTATATTTTTGTATTTTTGCGAAATTATTATTTGCCGAGCTAGAAAATGTGTCGCGCTACAATAAAAGTGCGGCGGCAGGAGGCGGCAGCAATTTTTGGTTTTTGGGTTTCGGTTTTTGGCAGCCAACTCGGCGCCTTTTGTTATGGCCGCTGATAAATTGCGGCTGATGCCCGAATGCAAAATAAAGCACAAACCGACGGCAAAAAAACACAATCTAAATAACAGCAGCGCGAGCAGGAGTGTGCAACATATTTACCCAACTCGTCATGGAGTGGCACGGTGGTGGGGTAGTGGGGCTGTGGGGCTGTAGGGCTGTGGGGGTGGGGCCTAGACTGAGCCACAGTAAATAAATAATGTGGTTAAAAATTTGCCTTCACGCATGTGTGAGTGTGAGTGTGAATGAAGTTTGACTTTGAATAATGTTTGGATTGTCTCTGGCAGTCGGGATGTGGGACAACAAGGACACAACACAGGCTGTCGCTGCTGAAAATAAATCGAGAAATTATAGAACTGTGACTAGTATAAGAAATGGTCCGGGCCGGAGACTGCGGCTCGGAGAGCGTGTCAAGATATATGGCTGTCAGTCGGGAGCCAGAGGCCTCACAAGAAAGCTCCGGCTCCGGCTCCGGCTCAAGTCCTCTTTTTCCAGGGAGCGACTGCACCATCTGCTGTCTCCGGCGTCAGCAAGTGAAAGGGCAAAGGTCGCTTACACAACAAGGTGGAGAAAAACAAGAAACTACAAGTATGGCAGACCATTCAAATGACCAGGAGACCTCGACCCCGACCCGGACCAAGAAAAACAATAACATTTCTTTTGAATAGTTCGGCTTATTAAGGAGCCCCCAGGCCCTGTTTATTTTGATAATTTGTCCAGGAAAGCAGATACGAGAGCTGATAAAGGACCTCAGTCCATAAGCCTGGCCCACAACCATAAAAGTGTTTTCTTTGGTGCGAGTTTTTTGTGCGCCGATGGCAGGACGGCAGGACGGCAGGACGGCAGGACATAAAAATTGTTTATTAACAAATCAACAGTAATAACAAAAACAAAGCCCCGGGACGACGTCGGAGGGTCAGCGACAGGCCCGGCCTGCGACATTGACAAAACATTAAAATCAGCAAAAATGTTATTTGTTTGCCGTCGATTCGATGATGCCCGTGGCATTTTTCAAATCGCTCGACTTACGAAAATGCAATAAATTGCAGACGTAGTAGGGATTTTTTCGCATAAATTTTATAAAAACGAGAAACTCACCGACCGACGATGCTGATAAAAACGATACGTTGCGAGCGATGCGCATGTACCAAAGTAAATACGGGGGAGAGTGTGTGTGGGTCTCTGCCGGGAAGGGCCGAGGAGCCGACCAACATCTTAGAGTCGAATCACAAGAAAGGAAAGAAATATTTATCAAGCAAAAAATGCCGAGGCAGCTCAATGACTGGGGCTTCGGAAGGGGGCTGGGTGCTGGGTGCTGGGTGCTGGGTCGCAGGGCTTCAATATTTATGCATTATGGATATTAGTTTGAACCACAGGAAAAATACCATTAAAAGCAAAAGCATGAAGTCGATTACGCGCCAAAAGCCAGAGCTGCAGGGGCTGGAGAAAAGGGGTGTGGGATGGGGTAGCTGGCCTGGAATGGAAGGACGACGGAGCATTTTGAAACTGACAGCCTCGGCGGGGGCAGCGGGCCGCGGGGCGGCAGTCAAAGCCAGGAGCATAGAAAAAATCAATTTACTTGAATTTCTTTTCCGCCACACACGCCACGCACCCCCGCCCGCGGCAGAGCAGCTTGAATGGGACAAAGCCTTGAGGGCCTGGAGGGGCGGATAGTGGAGCCGTGGGCGGCTGGGGTTGAGCGACAGCAGCATCTGCTCCTCCACTGTCGCTGGCACTTTCCTCCTCCTTAGATTGCGAGCGACATTTCGACTGAGTTGCAGGATTATTGTGTGGAGAGGGGGGAGGCGGGGACCTCGCAGGGCCCTCGCAGGAGACAATTTGTTTGACGTGCAACGTGTGGCGAGCGGAAGCAGCAGCCAAATCCCAAGGATTCGCGCCGGCATCCCCGCCAGTGTGTGCCTCCAGTGGCCAGAGTCCTCGTTAGAGGAAAAGTGTCAAGGCGCTCCAGCCGTCATAAGTCAGAGTCGAGAACAATATCCGAGATAATAATCGAGGACCGAGCACCATCTTGAACCCTTCCAATAAAAAGATAAAAAGAAAAACACTTTGGTCCTTTTTCCACCCTGCCCGTTAACCCTTGTGCACTGACGCATAATTAGCCAGAACTAGCCCCGGAGTGCCTTTTATTCCAATGAGTTATCGGCGTCGGTGACCACTCGAATCAATCGACCCACCCCTGACCGCACTTTCGCCTAATTTATGCCCCCCTGCCCCCCTTCCTGCCTTTACACACTGCCGCTTCCGTCCTGGCCGCACATAAATATTCATCATTAATACGCTTTACGCTTTCGCTGTCCACTGTCCCTCCACCCCCTCCCCTGGCTATTGGCACTGGTCCTACACTGGCGTACTGGCCACGCAACCCTCTCGCCAATAACCATTTAATTAAAAGAGTTGGAAAAAGTAGAGGAGCAGAGTCGCGCCCCTCCCCCCTCGACGCAAATTAAGCGAAATTCTATTAAAAAAGGGCACAACCCGAGGACGCAAACAAACAATGACGGCAAAAAAAAAACACAAACATTTCCCAGTCCCCCTCCCTCCCACCTACCACCTACCATCCTCGAGTTCGACCCCACGCACCCATCGTTAATTTTTACGATACGACTCGAAAGTCGTGGCGTTTTATGACTTTAAAAGCTATTTTAGAGGCCTCTAGTTTTATTTGACAATGTTTCCCGCTCCCTGCATAAAAATTGGCGCACAATATGGGAACGCGAGCGCCGAACCTCGACTTAATGGGGCCTTATGTGGCGGCAGGGCGCACAAGGGTTAATCGAGAGCCACACACAGACCGGTCGGCAATGAACCCGTGATAAGGGAAAGCGATTCAATAAAACGGTTAAAGAGCAGCCATTAGCCAGGTTAGTCCCGGCCTTATCGGGCTTCTCCACATCGCAGTATAGTTAATAGGAGAGTAAGTGCATTTCCTGGCTCCTTCGATCGGCTGAGTCACCCCGGCCGATAAGAACTCTCGGCCGCGTATCTGCCGCTGATGGAATATTAATGAAAAGTCGGTTTCGGGTCGAGGTGGTAGCCGGTGGCATTAGGGAATCGCCTAAAGACCCCGATAGGACGGCCAGATAGAGCTGTCATAACTCTGCCGCAAATGGAAGTGCATTAGCAGTCCAGAAGTCCACATACTCACGTTCGATCGGACCTGGTGATTTACGAACCTGTAATGAAAAGAATGAATAAATTAGTCCAGGGCCTTGACAGGGTATCTCTTAATGTGGCCTTCTGTTTGCCGGCGGCTTGAGTCAACAACTGGGGCATGCCGCACAGCGAGTGCATAAAAATGTTGCGCAATAATTTTTGAATGGAGTGCAAACAGTTGCGAAATGCATAAAGTCAACTTCCGGCTGTAAAAATATGTGTGCACAAGCAGCGCAATGCAAATATTGTCATAATCATCGGCAACAGGCCCCGCTTGCCACCGGGTATTTGGCTTTGTTTGTTGCACAAATACGTAAGCTTTGGTGCGGCGCGGGGCGTGGGGAGCACTTTGTTGCCGCTTCTCTCTGTCTCATTACAGCAGCTGATTTGGCTTCTGTTGCAAGGCTTTGAGACGGGGAGAGCGGGCCGTGGGAACTGTCACGGTCGCCAGTAGCCAGGGCTGCCAGTAGTTCGAATTCCACAGCTAGCAGGTAGTTCATAGGAGTTTCCAGAAGAGCGACTTCAGCCCCTGCCTTTGTTGCGGCGGAAAGACGTTGTAAGAAGACAACCAGGTCGGCAGGTGAGGCGGGGAGGCTTCGCCTTCGTTTGACTCATTGATTCCAAATCCCATCCGAATTTCCCTGCAAATGAACCACCCGAGTGGCTGGAAACCTTTAATCAGCAGAGTACGTCCCAGCATCTCCACATCAAACGGAAACAGAAACAGAAACAACAATGTCATCCGATACTCACATTCGCCAATCGCAAATAAATTCGACATCATTATTTAGTAAATCTCCTGACTTTTGTACTTCGCTGGCACTAAGAGCGAGGAATAAAAATACACAACCAAGTAACTCCCTCCAGGAGGAGCAGGGAGCAGGAGGCTTCTCCACTTCAGAGCAGCTTCAAACTAGAAGTTGGCAGAAGTTTTTCCAGCTTCAGTTTTTTCCTTATGCTCCTCTTGGTCCTGGCAAGCAGGCCCCAGACCCGGACCCGGACCCGGTCCCGGGCAACTTTGTTTTGCTTTTTAGTACTTTTGATGACTTTCTGCCGAACAGATGTCGATATAATGCTAAATGTAGTTATACTGTATGCCATATACACAGCACCCAGTGCAGCGGCAGCCTCACTACCTCATTCTGATTGCAGAATGAGGAAATACACCGACAGAAAAGAGACATTTAACAACAGTCTTGGTTTGGGACAAGAGTAGAGACGACTCGAATTTCTCGCAGTGCTCTGATGAAAGAGAATCCTGGGGCCACTTACATGCAGGCAGTCGCAGCTGGAGTGGCCCAAACCGCAGGACGAAAGAGCGACTCGGCAAAGAGAAAACTTCAATGAGCAGCAGGAGCTGACTTGCCCTGCTTTGTCCTGCCCCGATGCTGCTGCCTGCACTCACTCATTTGATTTGAAAGGATGCAGGCTGCGGAGGCCAGAACGAAGGACGAATGAGGGAGGACAAGGGAATCCAAACAGCCATTAAAGTCGCGTTGAGTCGCAGCAACGTTTTTATTATAAACGACATAACTACGTCAAACTGAGTTAACCAGAAAGCGCACTGAGAGAAACGGGGTGGCAGACTCGAGTCGCATTTCACCTTTCTTCCAGCCGGTGCCGCCCTGCCACCTTTGTGCATTTTACGTCATTTATTGCAACTTTGTTTGCCACTCGCTCGGTGGGGAAACGCACTTAGTTGCACCGCCCCCTCGACTCCTGTGTTCGTCCCGGAAGAACAAAGGCCCCCCTCCGCCAGACGGTTTCAACAAAATGAACAAGCTCCTGAAGAAAAGAAGCCGGGCCAGCAACAACAATGCTACTCCATACTTAATTAGCTGTTTGCCAGTTAAAAATAATCAGCCCCAGCCGAGCAAGCCAAAAAGCAAATGAAAGTCAGTAATGAAGAGGAGCAGTCGTCGGGCGGGCGAGCCAGGACGCGCCAGGAATGGAACGGAAAGGATGGCGCAACAAAGTTGCTGTTATTGCCTGAGCTTTGCCTGCATTTTGTTTGTTATATAAAACGCTGTAACAAATTTTTCATTAAAAGAAATCTAGAGATGCAAGAAGCAGCGCTCCGCAAAGGCAAAGGCAAAGGGAAAGGAGCTACAAAAAAACCAAGAGCCATAAAAAACGGCTGTGGCCGGCACGGAGTGCTCTGTCCTGCAAAGGCGGAATAAAAATGAAGGAAAGGATAAGGCAGCGGCACTCCGAAGTGGACGGACGGAGGCAAATTGAAACCAACTGCGTCTTCAGCCCGGCGGAGCTGCAACAAAGATCTCGGGGATAAGTCCTCCGGACGAGAGTTCTTTAAGAATTTAAGTGCGAGTCTGCGATATCTGGAGGAGGGAACTTTCTAGCCATCAAGAGATGAATGGGTTGATTTCCCAGAAACACGAAGCACATCCACAAAAAACGGATCTTTCTCCGACCACAATGTTGTGACTTCGTCGAAGAGTTCTTGCTTTGTTTGGGGAATATCTCTGTGTGATGGTTTCATCTGGCTTAGAGACGATCCCCCTGCTTTATTAATAGATCACCATAAAAGTCAGATTCAATGGCCGGGCTCCGAGCGGTCTCCTATTCAAATGCTGATTTCCAGTACCGCCCGACTGCATCCGACCATATATCACGCACTCCGCCCCGACGGCCCTCACGTTTCCGACGGATCTCCAGACCCCGCTCCAGCTGCGTTACTAAAACTATTAACTAAAGAGCTGGCATAATTAAATGGCGTGATGGGGCCACGGCTACCACTCCCCATGGATGGTCGCAGGGGAAGTGCTCCCATTTCATC
This sequence comes from Drosophila atripex, assembly GCA_035045925.1. Classification (NCBI taxonomy): domain Eukaryota; kingdom Metazoa; phylum Arthropoda; class Insecta; order Diptera; family Drosophilidae; genus Drosophila; species Drosophila atripex. The sequence continues at coordinate 1,399,198 of JAWNOP010000032.1, forward strand.
ATATCATGACGTCTCGATTTCCTCGTTCCCCGACTCTTCGTTGTCGATCTCAATCTCAATCTCATTCGCATTCCCAGAGCCATAGCCCATATACCATATACTATATACCATATCCATACCACATCCCAGGCCCATTGCTAATGCCATAAATAAAAATCAGTTTATGTGCGGACTCTAAAAAACTTTTCTTTATGCGCTTTACATAAAAATAAACCACACATAGAGTCGGAAAATGAGATGGAGATGGAGATGAAGACCAAGGCAGTAGGAGGAGGAGAATAGATGGGAGATGGGAGATGGCAGATGAGGAGGAAAAAATCCGCTCGAACGAACGTGATATCAAGTTTCGAACATAAATCAAGCTCACGCCCCCGAATCCGAATATATAGTATTTATACGAATGCATGGACGGAGGAACGCAGCCGCAAAGAGTTCCCCAGAGCTCCCTAGACCCGACTGCTTAAGCGACTCAAACTTTTGGCCAAAACACTAAAAACAACTAATTTATGACGCAGCAGCAGCGACGTCGGACGGAACATAGTAAATATTTTTATTAAATATTTTATGGTTTTCATTACACATCGGCACCAATTCCAGCTCGTGCTTTATTAAAGCCCATGGAACACATGATGCATAAATAAGAAAGCAGGCTGGGTGCTGGGTGGTGGGGAAAGGGGTCCAAGGACTCAGGGACGACAAGGAGCCAAATCCCACTTTTGCCAAAAGCCAAGTCAGCAAAAACCCCGCAGACTTCGAATCGGGATGCAAAAGTCTCGAATCAGGCCACAAATAAACAAAGTGGCTTGGGGCTGGAATAGAATACTAGACTAGCACTGTACTCCTGCCAAGTGGGGCTTCCATTGAGACAGTCTTATAATAAAAGGCTTAGAGCGTGTATGTCTTTCCAATTCGATTCCTTAGGACCCCAAGACGCACATACCCCTCGGCTACCCTGTAGAGTGCGAGAAACTTTGCCTTCAAAAAAATAATAATATAAGAATAATAAAATGTGCGAAATGCTTTTGACAATTTCATTCAATTTCAAACTTATTTCAGCAAATTGTTTGACTTTGTCAACGAGGCGACGGAGACGTCTCGCAGTCTCGGGGCAGCCAGCAGCCACGCAGCCAGAGGTGGCAGGATGGAACCAGTTTCCAGTCGCGATTTGTCACCGCAGACAAAAAGCAATCACGTGTGTGCCACAGCAGAAGATGCCATAAGATGCCATAAGATGCCAGAAGAGCAGCAGAGCATCCGAACACCAAGAACACCACCAGAACAACAACAAATAAACAGCCGACACACAATCGTCTAATTTTAGAATCTTTAAGATACACTCAAAAAGATATGAAGCCGAGCGGAGAGCAGCCTGGCAGACAGGCTGGAGGCCTTGTCATCGTATTAGGTGTAATATAAAAGTCATTTAATGACATTGACTGACATTTTGATGTTTCATAAAAAGCAACTCGGGCGGACGACGAAGAGGCCGAGCCCCAAGGCCGGGGCGAGGGTGGAGCTACCCGCACAGGCACAATAGTTTGACAATAGCAATAAAAGGCCTACACAGACACCGACACGCTCTGAGCGTCCTCCTCGGGCTGACGTACTTGTCGTATCGCCTGGCATCTTCATTGTTGGGGCCCTCGCCCCAGTGCCGTCCCACTCGCCCCCCGGCCAGCCCTTCTGGCAGGCATTATAGCCGACATTTCCTGGTGCGGCGCGCACATCGGCGTGCGAGATTTTCCACATATTCAAAATTAATACGTTCCTTATTCATATCCTAGACACATTTGTGCCGACCGGGCTCCGCCGAGGGAAGCACGTGCTTCCTCGGAGGCGTTCTCCCAGCGAAATGCCAAAAAGGAGGCTTCCCGCCCCTTTGAGGAGCACAAAGGCAAATTGAGGCAATGCCGAAAAAATCTGTGCCGCGAGGAGTCGCAAAAAACATTCGGCTTCAAGGAGTCGTCGGCCCAAGGAATTTTGATGTATGCATGCCGAAAAGGACTCTAAAGGGCTCTGCAGGGGAGGGGTGGCTCCTCGCGAAAGGTCTGCCATTGTGCTTTGTTTCATTGTTTCAAGTCTCGGAAGCCCCGGGAGAACCACACGTCTGTGGCATTCAAGGGCTACTTTAAGGAATGCCAAACAACAGTATTGTTTCAATCCGATAGGCAGTGATTGCATATTCTTATTTTTCTGAAACCCAAGAACTTCATTCGGGTCCAAAGTAACCCCCAAGTAGGTAAAAAGTTAATCAAATAATAAGCCGAGTTGTGCGAATCTTTTGAACCTTTTCAGGCTTCGCCTTTCTTATATGAAGATTGCCTCCATTATTATTATTTCTCAATGAGTTTCCAATCGATTGGGTTTCCTCCGCAGCTCAGGTTGGTCTCAAGCTACCGAGATTGAGGTTCAAGTTACGCCCGCCTGGAGCTGGCTCTGTGCTGGTAAGCCCTTCTTAAATTTCCATACAACTCGGTGGTATTGATGCCACTTAATGCCGCCTGCCCAGCACTGCCCGCCCTGGCCTGCCCCACGCTGCTAAGCCACTCCACGCGATTCAATTAGACTTTGCACTGCTGCACCGGCTCAGCCCGCTCTTTCGCAACTTTCCCCGCGGAGGGGGCCGTCTCGCTGCCTAAGCCGCGTTTAAATACCTTGCTCGTCCTAATATCCCCCGCTAATCTGCATGGCCACCGCCCCGGGGCGGGAAAAACCTTTTAGCGTGCATTAACTGAGCCAGGCCCCCGGCAGGAACTGTGTGCCACAAACGCTGGAGGAGCTGGCCGGGTCAGAAACTGAGAGACTGAGATGTTTTTTAAACGCTTCTCCTCCTCGGCTCCACGGCACCCCGGCACCCCAGCACTCCGGCTTCTTGTGAATTTAATTTTAGCCGCGTAATTACTTTGTAAACACATGAGCAGCGACGAGGCCTTGGCGCAGGGGTGCACATAAATAAAAAGGCCTGAATGTCTCCCAAAATTAGTGCTATTAGTAGTACAAGATAGCCCTGGAGGGGGATCTCCCTCTCTCGACCCGGCTGGATAGTTATTTCCTCAACAAGAACTCTATTCCGACTGGATTTGGGGACTGGAAACTCAAATAAATTTATGAATCACCGTTTTAAGCACACTTTTTCGGCCAGAGCGGATTTCTTTGTGTGTAGCCTCAGCCCCGAAACCCATAAAAGCTGCAGACGCGGCAGAAGAGAAACTTAAAATGTTTTTTCCCGGGCCAAGCCAGGGGAATTGGCCAAGTGCTCGAGCCACCGGCAACCGCTACTCGACTGCATCCTGGGGTGGTCTCCGACTCCCCGCCTCCAGCAGCCCCTCGTCCTGGTCAGCCCCGGGCCGGCTTCTGTCTTGGTTCTGGGAGCTGGTTGTCGGCTCTTGGCCCTCGGTTCTGGGTTCTGGGGGTATGTGCAACGAACCAACGTAAAAAGTTATGAGTGTCTTGTGAGTTTTGTGCCAGAGTGCGGTTTGCAAGTTCCCCCCGCTGCCCATGCCCATGTCCACCTGCAACTTCTGGCTTTTACCTTCGCCTCTTTTTGCTACTTGTTTAAAATTTATGCGGTAAATTCTTAGCGCGCACTTTATGTTCGAAGCAAAAGTTAGGGCTACGTGTAGGACTCCCTCCCCTGGCAGCTCCGCCAGCCAGCGCTGGCCGCAGAACTATGCCAAGTGTCTGGCGTTGCCTGGAGAGACTCGCCAGCCGGGCCCGAGAGCGGATTCCAGGGTCTCTGGGCTAGGTGATAAATTCCTGGGCCAGGTAGTCCTGGGCCTGTAACAGCAGAGGCGACAGAGGATCTGAGGTGTTGGAGGCAACTTTGAAGCCGCTCTGATACGGCTTGTCAGCTGCGAGAGCCGCGCGAGCCCTTTGAAATATATCTTTATACCAATTAGCTCCTGGAAGTCCCTTAAAGCTCTATCAGAAACATTCAATTAAGTGTAGTGGTTGCTGCCCGCCATTCTTCAAGGGGATAGCTCTCGCCCCTAGCCAGGACACTCCACACTCCCTCCACGGCCGTCCTACGGCTGTCCGGCTGTCGGTTAAGTGCCGCGACGCAAATATTATTAAAGTTTTTGGTGCGTTTCAGCGTGAAATTGATTTTCATACGCCTGCTCGGCCACAATCAAATTGCCGAAGCATGCACACGTTAAATAGCGAAAAAAAGAGATATGTGTGCTCTATCTGCTGGGCGCCCAGGCCCTCCTCCCAGCACCCCAGCCCTCCACAGCTGCGTGTGTGTGTTTTTAATTTAATAAGTGCGGCATCCACCCACGATGCTCAAATACCCATTCCGGTGGCTTTGTTTCGATCCCGCTCTGCCGGCATGCAAGTCACATTCTCGATTGCCAATCAGCGTGCAACTGAGGCAGCATTAATGCCTGCCGGGAAGGGGAAGGGGAAGGGGAAGGGCGCCGCCAAAAAGTGGCATGCACAAAAAAGATTTGCGTTGACATTTAAAAAATATTGCAAAAAAGAGAAGGGAGTCAGGGAGGGAATAGGGAGCAGCGAGCAGCGAGTTGCAAATAACAAACACCGAGATTTGGCTTTCATGCACGTGTAGTCGGGCTGGATAGGTGGGTTAGTCGAACGGAACGTGCATGCGGTTGGGTGGCAGATATTTGCCAAAGGTAAATGGGGTAATACGTCTGCCGCCAGATACTCGGGCCACAGATGCGTCCCAGAGATGCTATTTGTTGGGCGGGAGGGGAGGGCGAGTTAACGAAGGAAATCATTAATGACTTCCTTGGCTCGAAAAGCCACCCAAGAGAGTCGCTGCCGGTCGCGCCCTCCGAAGGCCATAACCATTCGAGGCCAGGAAATCAGCCATAAGACTCACAGACCGGATATAGCCTCGGAGAACTTGCACGTCCTGGAAGGACTAACCCCTTCAAGAAAAGTCATCTCGATTGGAGAAGCTCTCAGAAAAACTCCATCTCCTCGTCATCGATTTCAAATGGAAAATGGAAAATGGAAAATTGTTTTTCCTTCCCAGGCTTAGCCGAGTACAGAGCCGGGGCCCAAACATGCAAATGGCCAAGTCCCCATCCCCTCCCCTCGTCTAATCAAAACTAAATGCACAAAACTAATGCCATTAATTCCAGTAGACAAAATCTGAATGGAGAGCAGTTCGCTTCTGGCAGCCATAATTGACCCACATCATTAGCCCAAAGGAAATGAGCTGCTGCTGCTGCTGCTGCTGCTCCGAAAATGGGCAACAAGGACTCCGCAGCTTTGAAACTACAAACTGCAGGACGACGAGCGGTGGACGAGGGAGGAAAATGGAAATGGGGAGCACCGCTGAGGAGAGATGAGAGCTCGAGAGCTGAAAAAATTTTATTTTGCCATACTTCAAATGAAATTATCTACACTTTGAATAGAGGGGCGGACTCGGGACTCGGGACTCGGGATGCGGAGGGCGGCTGCTGCAGCTGTCGAAAGGGGGTCATGTGCATCTGCCCCTGCCCCCTGACCATGCCCCGCCCCTTGGCAACTCACGCACACTGGCAATTTGTAAAAAAGACGGCTGGCGGGAGGGACCAAAAATAAAGCTGGCTCTAGCTCCGGCTCCAGCTCCAGCTCCTGCTCCTGCCGCTATTGGCTGAGTCCAGCAACTCGCCTCGCCCCGCACCCCTCGCCAGACGGAGCAGCTTTCCCGATGCTTTATGTGTTGTCCTTGCCTTGGCTGCTCCTTGCCCCCGACAGCCCCCTCTTCCAATCCCCACCAGCACAAACACAAGCAAATTACTTTGCATAACCATGCAGCTCCAATGGAGGGGTGGCCATGAGTGCTACGTGTGTGGGTTTCGGTGTGTCTCTCTCTCTGAAAGTGTGCCTGTGTGTGTGTTTTTTATAAAGTAAAACAATCCTGGCGAAAACGAGAAACTTGGGACTTCATGATGGGGCACTTAAACTAGTTCAAAATTTTGCTGCTGCTTTCGTCAACGGCTTTCTTTCGCCGCTCCGCCGTCATGTCAACCGACGACACACACCACCCCATCCACCCCGGCGAGGGGTCGGGCAAATAAAAACACACATCCTTGGGGCAGGGACATGGAAGGAGGGCCATCCGCCATGCGGGTCATAGGAGTCTGCTGGCTCTGTTTTGTTTATGGTCTGTGTTTGGGTGAATATTTTATGCGCCAGGACGCTGGGCGAACTATACTTTGCTTTATGGCACCCCAAAGCACACAGTGTCTGCTGCAAGTATGCGCCACACTGCACTCCAGAACTATCCTGGCCGGCAGCTCCTGCTGCGAGTGCGGGCGTGTGCCGGGCTTCGATTTGTGTTGACCTTACTCTTGAGGCTTGAGGCCTTAGCCTCAGCCGGGCCAGAAGTTCACTGCCTCGCCCACCCCGATTCGGGCGGGGGGCGATGATCTCGCAGCTGCCACCACCCAGGGATCTTTGAACGCCACCCCTCCCAGGACAATGGCTCCCTCAATCCACCCAACCAATTATAAGTAAAAAACTTTCCGCTAGCATAATTCTGTCCAGTTCGCTGGCTATTCTCACTTGGCTGCTCCTGCCAACACCTTTAGCCGAGGGGTCGCAACCGTGGGCTCCATCCCTCGAACCCTCCATGACCGACGCTACTGCTATTTGTATGCAAACCCCGAGTCCTTGAGTCCTCAGATAGGAAAAGAAAGCCAGGCCAGCCCAGCCCAGGCAGTAGGGTACTCAGGCAGCCCCGAAACCCAGCCAGAGACCATCAAGTTTGCTTACTGCTCCACTCAGCATCCCCTGGCACCTCGGCGCAAAATATATACTGTAGGGCGGCTGCTCCTGCTCCTGCTAGTGCTGATGCTGGTGCTGCTAAATTTACCTTAAATGTCATTTTGTTGAATTTTTATTTATTTAGACTCCTCAAGGGCTTACCGGCTACGCTGTGCGCAGACGCTGCAGCTGGCACCCTGCACCCTGGCAGCTCGGATGCAGTGCCTCCGCCCCATGCAGCTCCTCCCGCAAGGGTACTTTGTTTGGCAATTTATTTATATTTAAATTTCTACCTCAAAGAGTGTTTGGTTTCGCCTTGAGCTCGACTTACTTTCCTTCGGTTGGGAAAGTTTCCTTTCTGCCTGCGGCCGAGAAATATTGTCCTGCCCGGCGAGATAACTTGTTGTCGCCACATCCTCCGCCGCCTTGCCGCCATGCCGCCTCCTTTGGAGAGGATTGTCAAAGCCAGCACCTGCCAGCTGCCTTCCCAGCTATCTTCGGCTTCCTTTTGTTGCCGGCTCATCCCATCCAAGTTTCGGCGCGACTTCCTGTTCGATATTCAAAAAGATTCGGGATCGACCCCCGCCCGCTAGGCAAGTTTTGCGAAACTTTTAATCAACTCTAGGATGGTCGAGGGCGGGAGCGGGAGCCCACACTGAGATTCGAAGACTGGGACGCCCGGCCCAATCCATTCGCAGATACTAATTTCTGACCAGGCGGGATCCATTGTCACCGGAGGTGCTCCGAGGCTGCCGTTTCATAAACTTTAATCGAAATGTTTTGCTTCGCACCACGGGAGGAGCGCAAAACTTTCGCCACTTGCCGACCTGGGAGCGAAGTGTCTGTCACCGCACGGGCGTCCTCCTCCTCCTCCTCGTTTCCCACAACCCCCCTCGGAGCCCAGGCGAGCCTGGAGCTTTTTCACTATTTATCATTGTCAACTTGAGTGCGACGTTTGGCGCTGCTGCTGATGCCAGCGATGGCGGGAAGCTGGAGCTGGAGCTGGAGACTGGCAGGACTGGGAAGGTCTCTGGCCGAACTGGTAGCTGATGCAGGCGACGTGGCTCCGTTGATTTATCTTTCCGCTAAGCAGATGTAACATTATACGCCACAAATACATCCGCCGCCGCTCGCCGACAACTCTGGACGGGCCGGAGCGTCGCAGACCCAGGGGTGCAATATTTCGTGTATTGTCAAACGGGCGCAGGGAGAGGCAACCCGAAAATACCCGAAACCCATTGGGCTGGTCAAAGTTTTCTGGCGGGGAATTCATCTGCGGATGTGGCTACCTGACGGCTCCAATGGCATTTTGTGTTTTTCGTCAAGGAGGGAGAATTGATTTGCCGGGCGGCTAAGAGGTAGCAGAGGCTATGAAGGAACAACCCGAAGGGGAGCCGCACTGGAGCCAGGGTATGACGGCACTCACATGCCTCATCGGGCATACCCCAGAAGCCATAACATTCTACTTATCTCTCGCTGGTGCTTAAGTTTTTTTTAACAATTGCCGCCAGCAGCGGCCAGGCAACAAAAACTATACGTGAAGGCGATAAAGGAAGCGAGCAAAATAAATATAAAGCTTCCCAGCCAGAGCTGGCAGGTCAAAACCTGGGCTCGGCCCCGGCCGGGCCAGAAAGAGACTGGCGGAGATTCCATTCCAGAGACCGGACCGCAGACAGGCCAGAGACTGCCCCAGCAACGTTGTTGCTATTATATTTATTATTATTTTGCGATTCAAACGAAGTGATATAAATGTGTCACGTTTTGCGAGTTCACACATACTCCGCTGGCCCACTCCTCCTCCGACGCCGCACAGGTACCAGCGACCACAATCAGCCAACACCAACACCAACACCAACGCCTCCTTTTGTTTTCCAGGCCAGCCCCTCTACTCTGATTTTTACCCTGCGAAGTCGGGTATTGTTCCAACTGCTCCGCTCGCCGGCCGTCAGAAGCTGTTTACAGCGTCTGCTCGGATGTCTGCCCAATGAGTCATGGAATGACCAAGTCCGGTGAGGGTATTCGAGGCATTCCATGCAGCCAGGCAGCGCTTGTTTTGCTTCGCCTTTTGCTGGCTGGGTTTGTTTCTTTGGGGGCTTTGTTTCTGTTTCTTTTGAAAGTTTGCGCAACAATTTCGTGAGCGCTGGAAGATGATTTGTGTTCCGAACTGAACTCGCCTGCCAACTAACTCGGGCCTGGCCGGACTCTCCAGTGAATCCGAGCCCCATCAGATACACGTCCAGCGGGCGTTGCGACCAGTCCCCCGTCTCAGTTGCCCCTTCCAGCATCCAGCATCCAGCATTCAGTATTCGAAATTGAGCATTGTTCCCCATCTCGGGCGGACTTACTCCTGTTGTTCCTTCGCTTTGCATTGCGGGTCTGATTGGCTTCTTTGCATTATTCCTGGACTGCCCCAGCCCGGCCTGGTATCAGTTACTGCTGATCAGCATTAGCACCTCTGGTGGAGGCCTCGCCTCGTGAATTGCCCGTACGTGTTGGTTATGAGGAAGAAGCCATTGTGCATCCACAAGATACTCGCACATCATCGTCGGCATGCAGCGCCCGCGCGGTGGTGTGCGAAAATTATGTGCCATCGGAGGGAAAATATTCTGCATCAGGCGCGTGGGGTGGGGGTGGATGGTGGATGGTGGTACCTTCAGCTATCTGTATCTTCTGCTCCCCAAGTGCCGAGTGCTGGGCTCCGAAACTTAATTTGAGCCAGGCATGTGGCCGATTGATCCATGTGTGCCAGGCTGCGATGCGAACTGCATCTAATTTGTGATAATCTGTGGGAATACAGCGCGCAGAATCGCACTCGGACTAGGGCAGTTGTGGGAAGATTTTCGCAGAAACTGTCGGATGCTGCCTAAGTGGGCCTAAGTGGAGGGGAAGACGCGCCAGGTGGAAAGGTGTTGATGCCCGATTTAATTATGATAATGTGCGGAATATAAACTACCAACTTATGAATCTCAGAGCGGACTAGGCGAAAGAATAAACTCAAAATCCACACTGATAGGAAATCGGGTTTCCTATTTACATTAGACAGCACAAATTTCTTAAAATTCGGAATTGAAATTGGAAGAAGCTGGTTACAGATAACACTGTGTCGGAAGGGGGCCGAGGAAACCAACTAAAATACAACTTAAAGGCAGCACGAAGCCACAACTAAAGTTTAGACAATTTTTCAATGTAGTTCTCGGTTGGTGTGTGAAGAGTATCGAGAATCGAATTCCACTATTTTTGTTATTTTGTTTTTTACTTCTTTTTTTGTGTGTTTTTACCTATCTTTGTTTTCAAAGTTTTATATTCCCAATTAGATTGCAAAAAACAAAATAGGAATCGACAGTAAGCACGAGGTGTAATTTGGAATGATATTTGGATTTTAATAATGGCTGGTTGATTGAAAAATCGCATAATTAAGCCGGACAGAAAATAATAATATAAACAATAAATGTATAAAAATACATATGAAAAAACATAAGTCAAAATACTCACATATAAAAAAAGCATTAAGAAATATGAATAAGAATTAAGATTTAGAAAGTTTACAAATCATAATATATCTTCATATATATTTTATGTTTTATTGTACATCATATATATTTAAGTAAAGTGGTTCTTGGTGCGCATCCAAGTTGACACTTGGTTTAAATATGAAATTCTTTGCTTTTCTCTGAGAGCAGAGTTTTATTTTCCCTTAGATGCTTAGATAACCGTCTTATCAAGCGGGAGAGCAGATCAATTGAAATTCCGTCAACCTGCCCTGCCAGATACCACACACAGGCCATTATAATTGAGCTTAACCCTGCTTAGCCCGACCCTTTCGAGCCAGCCAGTTGCCTTGGCAAGCAGACAAGCCGCAACCCAATCAACTTTCTTGCCGGCAACCCCATCACACTAATTGTATGTCCTGGCTGACTTTGTCGGGTCTTATCCCGCCCCCAGGAGCAACCCTTTGCCAGGCCCACCTGTCCTTGTTTTGTAATGCAAATCTTTTTGCTTTCATCTGCTTGTTATAAATCGAAAGCTATTAACCGAAAAAAGGGGGCACCGAGCCGAAGACTCGCATTTCTATGCCAACCGAGCGCCCGCCCCCCTGCGGCATGTGTGTGCGGTGGCCGGGTATTTGCATTTGAATCATTCGTTTGTGCGAAATCAGATTAAATCGCATAATCGAATCTGATGCTTTATGTGCCAGTCGCACACAGGGATGACAAAGAGCCCGGCCGGTGCAGGCGCTGGAGCAACCAATCAGATGGACATCGGCGCCCGCAAGCTCACAAGGACTATATATTGTATAAAAATCAATAGCGAGGCGAGGCATTGAAATCCTATGCACATAAGCCGGGGCACGTACAAAACGTTCTGGCTCGAAAATCGCAAAAAAACACAAAAAATAGGTGGAAAAGCGACCCCGGACGGCAACCGCAGGAGCTCCCAAAGTTCGCCAGACACATGCGGCGGGAAAATACTTTTCAAAGTGAATCAACAAAGTCGGAAGGAGAGGAAAGGATTGAGGACCAGGAAGGGCTCCTGTTGAATCCGATGGCAAATGCCAGAAATCTCTTTGTCTCAGCTGATCAAAACAGCAACAAAGTGAGGCGAGAATACCCAGGCAGTTGGCTTCTTGAAAATTCAAATTAACTCGATCATAAAAGCCAAGCTGAGACCCGGCTCGAACCCTCGTATTTCGGTTAGCCAGCCTGCCAGCTCCCCACCCTTGTTTTCCATACACTTTGCGCTACATTTTAACTTCAAATTAAGTTTGTGTTCACGTAGCAAACAGAGCAACAAAAACAACAGGCCCGGATCCCGAGCTGGAGCTGGAGCTGGAGGAATGGGATTTTCCGATGGAGAGATGGGTGGGGGCGGGGGAACCTTTTTTGCCTTTGATTTTCCATTTCTTTTTGGCCTGGCTTGCACTTTTTTGCCGCCTCAAGTGGCTTCAAACAGGGTTCGGCGTCGTCTTCGCTTCTGGTCGCCTCGCTTTCTGTGAAAATAGTTCGTTAGCCTCTCGGAGCTTGAATCCGAATCAGAATCCGAATCCGAAAAGCAGGAAAACTAAATTGTGTTTCGACTGAACGACCGCCCGACCCTCCCTCCCCACCCCCCTGTTTGCCATTCAAAAAAGGGCAAAAGACTTCCCGGAGTCAGTGTGTGGGTGATTGGTTTTGAGCGAACCAAATTATTGGCATTTATTTCTCGTTTTGACTTTGTGCGCTGCAGGAGCGTCGCAACTGAAGCATCTAATGCGCTTACCGAAGCCAGGCTGTGGAGCCACACAATCTCAATGCTGCCTAATTAGCAGCCTGAATGCGCTAAGACTACAAAAGCAGCAGCATCAGCAGCCGGCCCTCCTGGGAGCGGACGGCGGACGAGCGAAAGTTGGCCAAATTGAAAATGCGCAAAATGACTTTGGCCAAATCCCCGGTGCCAATTGGCAGTCGAACCAGTTGGAGGACTGTGATGCCCGACTGAAATGCTGAATAAGCGGCAAGTGGCCCGCGGAGGGCATAAGTAGTGGCATGTACCACACAGAGACCACACAAAGGGCTGCCATACAGAAGCTGGCCGAGATCAGTGCAGATCAGTTGCACTTTCGCCGAAACTCAGTTCATAATTAACTCAGGCCATGGGACTGGCGGCTAATCCCAAATTCCATTAACGCGAATGTGTGAGCGTCAAAGTGAGCAAGCTGGCGATGATCCACATTTGTGACGTTTCAGTTTCCGCCGATGATTTGCCAGCTCGGAGAACAAAGGACTCGGAAGGGACTCCTTTGATAGAGCTTGTCAGACCTCCGTCAGGGCGGCCGAAATGTGGCAAATCCCAAACCAATCCGATCCCAAACCAAACCGAACCTTCCAGAGAAGCATCCCCTGAGAACACTGCCGCTCACCGCTCACCCTTCACCCCTCACCCCTCGCCAGCTCCGAGTCCTGGCAGATCCTCAGCTGTTGCTGCCTGTTGTTTTTTATTCCTTTTTGTTCGATTTGAATGATTTAACATAAAGCGAAGAGGTAAGCTAGCCAGACACACGGCGGGGGAACACCCCTCGCGGATCTGGCATTGTTGCCTCTTCAGCCTTATAAGTGCGAACCACCCCTCCACCTCGCCGGCTCCTTGCAACACGCGGCCAGAGAACTCCAACAACGAGCGAGGAGCGGACGAGCGCGCGCAAATAATTTCAATCGTCGTGAATCATGAATAATTCAAAATCATCATTACCAACACCTTTTGAGCCGGGCCTGGGAAGCAGAAGCAGGACTAGGAGGGGAAGGGGAAGGGGAAGGGGGATGGGACACGGCGCGGATAGGAGTGGGGGCGGGGCAGCTCGCGGAGTGTTGCCCAAAATGTTCACACTTCGCAGAGGCTGCCAGGCAGCCAAAAAACAACAACAACAGCGGAGGCAGCAACTTTTGCTCAATCTGCAGTCAGCGCTTCGAGTGGACAACAGCGAGGGTGAGGCGATAGCGATGGTGATGGCGACGGCAGGGGGAGGCGGAGGAGATGCCGCTCAAGTGCTAAAGTGAGGCGGATTACTAAACCAGCATAAGCAAACGCTGTAGCTGAAGCTGAATCTGTGTAGCAACCACCACAGCGTCGACTACTTGTGCAGCACCCAAAAAAAAAAGCCAAACAACAGGGGAAGACAAAAAAAACTTGCCAGGAAGGTGACTCTTCAAACCGAATGTCCAGATGCCCTAGAATGTTACGACATAGAGAGTTGTGTTTAAATAGTATGAGCTTCAAATTCTTTAAACAATATGCCTAGAGATCCTAGTTTAAAGTTAATCCTTTCCTCACACTCCAGACAACCAAGCTCCCACGCCTTTCTTGGACCACTATACCCCTTCTCAGGGTATAGACCTCCGCCCCCTGGCACTCCCGTGTCTGAGGTCGCCGCTGTTGTTTCATCGTCTATTGTATTCCATCGTCGAAATATGAGGCACGACTCTGGCATTAAACTTCAAACTAAAAAACACAAAAATAAACGGGCGCTGAAAAATGCCAAAATGCAGCCGTGGCGAGGACCCTGGTGTTGGCCGGGCCAAGAACAATAAAATGTGCACAGCACCAGCGTCGAAATATAAAAAGCCAAGAGCCAGAGGAGCGAAAAGATAAGCAGACGGAGAGGAGCGATGGGTGCTGGCTGGATGGAGGATGGTGGATGGAGCATGTGGCTGCTGGATGGGCCACTTCAGAGCCGGGATGTGCAAGTGTTGGCAAAGAAATAAAAGTTGCTGACCTTAAGCCCGGCCCCGGGTCTTTGTCTTTGTCTATGCGGCCGCAGTAAAGTTTTATTTTTTCCTCCTCGGCCTCGGCCAGGATACGAGGCGAATGCAGAAAGTTACTGCTGCAGTTGGGAGGACGGCAGCCCGCCCCCTGCCTGCTCGGCGGTGGCAGCTGTTTAATAAGTTCAAGCAATTAAAAGTGTTTCCAAAGGTTGCCCAGACGGAGGAGGAGAAGGCGACTGAGCCGCCTGCCCGTCGTAGACACTAACAGGCGTGTAAAAATCGGACAGGCCGGGCCGGCTAACGATGTGAGGATCATAAATGCATCTTAATGACTCCTCCACTTTGCAAGCTCGAGAGTTCGAGTGGTATACCTGCCAGACTTGCAGAAATAAGAGGCCCGGGGGGAGCGATCCGTGTTCTTCCACATAATGAGACTTCTCAAGCTCAAATAATATAAATCGCAGCCCCACTTTCCGTTTCAGAGCATCAGGTCCCCACCAATTTGGGCCATTAAAGTGCCGGCCAACACAGAAAACTTTGCCGCCAAACGCAGCCATTAAAAGTGCCAAACAAAATCATTTTCGTTTTCGGCAACAACATCAGTCCACTATTAAAAAAGGTACGAGCGTAAAAAGTGCACCAAAATCAAACATAAAATTAAATTAATGGCCTAAACACCGCTCCGCCATGGCCAGTGGCCACTCCCCCGCCAGCTTCCAGGCCGCCGGAAAAAAGGTTCAATCTGGGGGCATTAAAATTATGGAAAAAGTAAGGGAATACTTTGCTGGCCCTCCGATAAGTCGGATGTTTGCGAGGATATTTCTCCGATATTTGTTTACGACCGGACTTTTATACGGCCAGCTGGTGGGGCAGGCTGATGCTGACAGAGTGGTGGGGTGGCAGGGTCTCCCACTCCCCCACTCCCAACTCCCAACTCCCCAACTTCCAACCAGTCGAAGATAAACGTTCCATCGCTAATTTGAGTCTTTGTCACGTCTTACCATATGGAAATATTATTTGTAAATACTTTTATGTTCCGTACGTGACCCGGACGGGGGATCTGGAGTCCCGAATCCGGACACATATGCGGAGTGCCTGGGGGTCACTTCATAGAGTGCGTAAGGAGGAGTTGCTAGCTGCTGAGCTCGACTTTGTTTTTTATTGTGGCGACGAAATCAAATAAAGCGCCCGGAGTGGGTGCTGCCCCCTGCCAGAGTACGGAGTACGGAGCACGGAGCACGGAGTATGGCAGCATAAAAAATGTATATTGCCAGTTTGGCAAACGCAAATCCTCGAAGAGGCAGAAATGTCATCGTAAAATTGCCAGACGGCTTAGCGACGGAGCGAGCGAATAAATAAAAATTATTTCCAGATGACATATCAGCGCGACTCGCCCGCCGCTGACACCTTAAAACCCAAATGCGCTTATAATACAAAATGCTGCGTGTGCCGGAGCACAGGAGGAGCGAAGTCCTTCGAAGGAAAACCGAAAATAAGCGGGCCAAATCCAGACCGGTACAAATTGAAACGTTGAAGAAATTACAAAACTGTGCAGACCCGCAGCCAGAGCCAGAGCCAGGCGACGGCGAATCGCAACTGTCAGTTGCCTGGCTCCCCGTCTCAGACGTCAACTTAACGTGAATAATTGTCTAAATCCCAACGACAAACACTTATTGTCCTGGATTAGCAGGCAGGCAGCCGGAGGAGAGACCGAAGGAGACCGACAGCGAGCTAGGGGACCGAGAGGCGCGGCCCAAGGACTGGCTGAAAAATGAGTGGCAAAAACTTTTGAAATTTTTTCTCCATTGTTTCATGCCCCGCACTACTCAGGCCATGGACTGGGGCATACGAGCTCCGCTTTTGGGCGAAAAAATAGGATCGGAGTGGAAATAATAGAGGTATTCGGGAATTTTAGGGGTTCTTGGGGTGGGAACCTCCTTTCGGAGGCTCCCCAAGCACTCTCATCTTTAATTGGAAACTTAAAGTACTCGCCAGTCGCATCCTTTTGCCCTCTGAGGTCAGTCCCAGGAGGCGGGAGTCCAGGTCGGTAAGCGTCTTGAGCTTAACGAGCTTCCAGTGCCCCACTCGCTCCAAGTCAGAGAGCTGCAGGTTCTCCCTTCTGTTTGCCTTCTGCATTTCTGTGCGTTCAATTAATTTGCTCACAATTCGGATGGCGGAGGTGGCTGGGCCACAAACTGGCTGGGGGTATCTTGTTACTCAAAGACAAAAAGCAAACTTTAAGTAGCATAAGCGGCGGACGCGGCGGGGGGAGCTCTGCATGTAGATCGGCAAAGGAAAAGTTTCTCCAGAGGCAAAAGTTGTTCCAAACTATCCGAGAAACCCCTTCGCAGGTGGGGAGCGTTGGCAGCAGGTGAGCATCAGAACTTTTCGATTTCATTGCCAGGCCCGGCCTCAGAATGCAGCGACTTGGCATCTATTGCAGTGGCACCCCATTCA